>OZ026612.1:113926451-114612451 GCA_964020975.1 Hermodice carunculata
TCATTTTAATTATGGAAAGAGATCTGGACGCTCAAGCTGGTGCAGGTTTGTCATCTATGAACCTTTGCGCGATTGACTAAGAATACAAAATTTAATAATACTCGCATTCTTGACCAATCGCGGCAAAAGTCTATGGGCTACCAAAATTCTGCTTTGAACTCATATGTGGCTTTCGCTTCAAAAACGCTCTCTTTCATTTTAAGTTAATTTTGCGTTCAAAAGTCCAAAGATCAATAGGTAAACGGACGCATGCACAGATACAATCGAATTTCTTGTTAACGCGGTCTCCAATGCATTATGTAAAGAAATAATGTACCAAATGCATTTATTTGTTGGTGAAATGAATAAAACAATGTTTGGATTTTATTTCCAAACTCTGTTACAAGGTTCACTATAGTTTCTTAAATAACACGTCAAACATTGTATTCTAATATAATTGTGCTGAACTAATTTGTATGTCAAGGGCACATGAATGTTATTCACCGTATGATAGTTTAACTTGTCAGCATGATCGAACTTCCACTTCGTTCTCCAAAATCTCTACAACTCAAGAACACAATACTCACTTGTGGCGGTTGCAATAAAACTTTGCATTGCACCACTGGCACTTACTTGAATGTAGTCAATACAGGGATGGGACACTGCGTCAACATAGCAACTCCGTCCATGTGAGGGGTGCCCCGCATGTGCTGGCCATGCCAGTGGATACCAATGCCCTCGCCGTTTTCCATCTGATTGTGTACCCACACCTCCACCGTGTCACCTTCGCATACCTGCATAATACGCCATTATACAAATATATATTGAATATTTGCAGTGGTATTAAATGCGACCAATAATTAAATAGTCAAAATTTTTGCTTATCAGCTTTTTCGAGCACACTCGTTACACAGAGAATCCAGTTTTAGAAATAAAGATGTTTACATTGTCAATCACTCAGGTCGCGTATTCTAATATAATGTATATAATGTGCAGTCCAGTTTATTGTTTATATAATAGTCACCCTTAACATGTATTGTGTGTAAGGAGGTCACCACGGGGAAACGAACAAGTTGACAAAGCGCTACCTATTGGAGAATTTAGGCAAAATCCCTGTATGTATGGTAATAAAAAACATAAGATTTCGAGTAGAGCTTTTTCCTGTTTGCACTGAAATGTGTTGCATAAAGAAAACTTACTCATAATGAAGCTGTTGAGAAAGTTCACTACGTGGCTTATAAGTAACCCCATAAACTGCATCCACATATGATCGCATTGCTACACGATGTTATTTTTTTGAAAAGTGTCATACCCTTGTTTGCCTCCTGAGCAGTCTTCAGAATTGCTCTAAAGGTACATACGTTTTATTTACAATGACTTGACATATGACGTATGTGGTGATTTACCTCAATGGTTGGTCCTGGTATTTGCCGGTTAATGCTGATCACGGCGCGGATTCTGCCATCGGCAGCTATACAATGAGGCCTGTCACAGTCCGTTTTGTTGGTCGGACAATTATAGCATGCCTTTGTGTAGAAAACGCGATTTTTAAATGTAAGTGAACGTCAGTGCATTGTGACTAGATTCAGTGGTTCCTAAAACTCTGATATTGTATGATGTGTTGCAATGAATGAACAAAAAAAAGCGACATTAATTTCATTTACAGTCAGACAGCACATCACGAGACTTGTATTTTAAGCCAATAAATAATTTATAATAAAATTCAAATTTCAGTTGCATTATATAGGTCTGATAACAAGACATCTGCTTTGCGAATCTATAAAAGCTCATACAGCATTGCTCAGGGCAAGCATTTTACAAGAGATTTAATGGGGCAAGAAGCTAATGTGTCTCAAAATAAAAACGCTAAGACACCATGAGTAAAACAAATATGCGTTCAGTTTAGAAACTTGATTGATTCAAGTAGATAAATTGAAATTTAATTTGGAAATAGCTGAGCAAGAGACACAATAAGCATACTCAGTATTTCAAGGCAACTTACCTTTGACAGAGTGCGGTACCACTCTACAGTGAAGTTGTACGTGCACACTTTAACATCATTTGCTTGACATTTACGTGCACATTCGTGATTCTCTCGGGAGACTAGAAAAAAATCAACAAATTTATATAAAATCAAGAGTTCATATATCCATAGCGCATTGTCATGGTTTAAAGTTCTGTACCCGGTACCGTTACAAGCATTGGCTTGAATCTGGGTACTCGAAACAGTCATTTGGAATATCAAATTAATTACCAAATAACCATGATTTGGCAAGATAGTTTTGTATCAAAATAAATGTGTAATTATTATGTGTGCTTCCCGTCTATTCTTATTTGGACACTGGGGAGAAGAGAATCGAAAAGAGTTTAGCAAGTTTAAGTTTGTTTTATTATTTGTTAAAGGCTGTTTTAAAGTAATGATACATATAAGGTACGGAAATCAGGTAATCTGAAGTTTAATATCCAGTGTGACCGACTTGACCAGTTTACATCTGGTGAGTAGGTTTTACGGAGTCCAAGGACATTGTTTCATCCCGGCCACGGAACTGTGTACCGAGTCCGAGGAGTGCTAGCTGTTGAGGCTGACCCCGATTTGGGCGCAAAAAAGGCAAGGAATTTTAATGATTCGCACTTAGTGTTCTCTTCCTACACACACACACACACACACACACACACACACACACACACACACACACACACACACACACACACAGGGTACATAGGTTAATGAAGCAGAAGGAGTAGAGTTTGTGTATAGTGTACATCACCGTGTTTTATCGTGATTTTGGTCCCAGTTTTGGCCCATGCTCAAGGTTGATGAAACCTACTTATATATAATATCTTGCAGGTCTTAAATTTATTAAAAACGATTATAACCCGTGTAAAGAAGAAGGGTCCTTCACAACATCCTAAACATTCTTTTTTCATATTTCAGCCATTACTAGAAAGGTATCACATGGACCTTTATTATCATTAATATTTGCATACAATTGCTGTTTTAGTTGAATGGATATTTGTTTGAACGATGATTTAAAGGCGTTGGCCGCCAAGATGTACACCGGTCACATTGTTGTCCCAGACTCGCAACGTACACCCGAGCCATCAATCTACATATTTATCTGGACCAGTTTTTATAACCTTTGTCGACAGACATCACTGAGGTGCCAATTTTATCGAATGATATTTATAGCTGGTTTGTATCCATGCGCTGCAAGAAAAATGGGTGCTATGATAAACGCTTTGTGTGACTTTAAGTCTCTGAAATATGGGATATTCGTTGCTGATACTGGATAATACAACCCCAAAAGGTGACACTGGTACCGTGGCCTTTCTCCAGATTACCTTCCACTGTCCATCATTATTACGACCCACCCATTCCACCCCGAAACAAAGGAAAACTCTGGAGTCTTTGAGACCCACAGAGATAAAACATTAAGCAATGTCACGTGGGCAGACATTGTGATATTCAACAAAATTTCACTGATACGCATCTTTAATTTGCATACGAAAATCGTCATTGAACAATGAAATACATTTTTGCTGCTATCGACGAAATGTAGCAACTTATACATTTTATCATCTCCATATTCACATTAGGGTTTCCACTGGGTTAAAAAAGTCATAACGTCAAACGTTTCAAATTATTGAAGCAAGGTGTCTCTGTCATCTCACTTTTAATTTACCGTCTGTTCTATATATATTTCGTATTGTCAACGTCCGTTGCTTTCATTTTTGAGTAACTGTTTTAAATGGATGCTTAACAGAGCGAAGTTCTTTCGCCAAATTGCAATTTTGTTAACAATATTTAATGAGCTTTTAATTGGACTTAAAAATCGCGATTCGGATGTCACATTGGGGCATTCACTTACGCAGACGACATAACCTTACTTTCCCTTTCAAAATGTATTCAGCAAAATGATGTTAATATGTAACAAATACAGCAAGAAGGCACCAAGATTTTTCACTTCTTCTAAGAGTAAACTGTGTTTTTTCTTTTTCTTTTCTTTTTTTTTTTGGGGGGGGGGAGGGGAGGTTTAATGCATATTGTCGAGATTTCTGAACATGTGTGAGCATCAGAACATGTGTCGTTCATGATGTACAAATGGAAACAAAATTTGACAACGATATCCCATGACACAAAATTTACCACGGCATTATGCACTAGAGTTTGACACAAACAAAGTTGAACATTTTCACAAGGTTTTGGCTTCAAATATATTTGCCACAAAGCACGGTCAATTTGGAATTATTCTTGTTCATATTTCAGTTTTCTGCACATCATTATTCATTTGATGTCGACCTGGTTCAGTGGCAATTTCAACAAAAGTCTATGTGCTCCGAATTGAAGTAACGATTCCAGTTATTCCAGGACCTAAGCATGCTCAAAATTACCTTAAGAGACCAGAGACCATTAGAGGGGCCCAGGATTGCCGCTTTTCCCGACACATTTTGCATTCCACCCAAAGCGCGGCGATGAAAGCTGATGACTCAGTCAAGACTTAGTCAAAAGTGGTAATGTAAAACATGAATTTCTCTGGGTGGCAACTGCTTGTTGGGAACAGTTCCTGACATATGAATTACTCTAAACATACTGAAACGTCATTCAATCTAAGGGTCAAATTTGTTCAGCGCCAAACTGAACCGTACTCAGAAAGTTTTCTGATATAAAACTTGTTAAGAAAGGAAATAGTATAATGCAAAGATAGGGCAGATCAGACAAGTAGAGCAAAAGTTATGACAGTTCTAAGTGTCACATATATTGCCATCTTTGCAGTAATTATATCCCAGCTTGCCGCAGTGATGGCACAACAACCTCTACCAAGCAAACCTCCGTGAATTGTATTTTGAAAATTTAGCATATCACAATTGTGACAGTAAATGGGCAAGACTACATACAATCAATAAAACTATTGTAAACATTGTAATTTTGGTGGTCAATTAAAATACTGAATATCTGCCTGCGAGGACGCCATGTCATTACTGTTGCATTATGGGATTGATTGCAGTGTAGAGGCTGCAATGTAAGAACATTGTATTTCATTTGATCATAACTCAAGGCCTAGTGCTCTGATGCTCACCTTTTCACATCATTATTTTATTATTTTCAGTGGGCTTTATAAAAAATGAAGTCTCTTAACTGTTAGGTTTACTTTGACTTTCAAAAGACGACCACCTTATTGAATGCGTGTTTAGGACAAAAAAATCTTGCCGTCTTTATGACGCTTTGTTGCTCCGAAAACTCGTTTGACAAGTGTTGCATAGTTTAACAGCGTTACCTTTTAACAAAATCACAACAGCCTACATTTACTACGAGCTTAACTCATGTCCTACCTATTTTTGCCCTGGCTGCCACAAGAAGGACCAACAGTATACAAATGAACGGCATCTTTCGGCTGCAGAGCGACGACAGAACGTTTTAGACTCTATAGCCCCTATGAATATAGCCTCGTCGTCTTGCATGATATCCTGTGAAAGGCCGTCGTGACAAAAGGTCGGGCGGAGCAAACAGAGATCTCGCAGTTTTATTGATCTAAACTCAGATTGCGCATATTGATGGAAAAGAATATGTGCAACAATATACGTCATCCTGTGGAACAAACGTCAATCAATAACCACTTGCGAATCATGGTGTGAAGAAAACTGGAAGTGTTTTGATTCTCAACAATCCTTTCAGTATGAATAAGTAAAATAGCAGCATTTGTAATTTCATAGCAAAATATATGTATATAATCGTGGACAAAATAAGTGCATATATTTCTTTCAGTGAATGTGAACCCTTTTCATAATTCAAATATGAACTCTATATAGTTGTTTTAAACAAGAAATTTCACTTAAATACACATAATTAGATTTTTGGAAGGTGTCATGTTTAAAAGTTATTTCACTGTGTATTCTACAGCCATTTAGGTTATATGAGCACAGCGATTACTCAAGTAATCATCACCCGAAGTCACATATAGCTAAAAATCATCACATTGAATATTATTATAAAAATCCATTAAGTGTCGCAAGTTAAAGAATGTATTGTTAACTGAAAAAAATCTTCAAGATTTTCACCGTTTTTTGGTCGTTTTCTTTCAACATTTAGAAAAAATAGCTACTTTCATGTGACTCATTTTATTTCGAACGCCTCATTCAAAATACCCGAGCAAACGAAAGATATTCACATCAAGTTTAAAATTATCCTGAATTTTTTTCAGACACAAATGAATAGACCCCCGAGCAACATTTCATCTGTCATGAATTTGCTAGTTGAGCCATCACAATAATGAAACCTTTTTCATGGTTCCGTAACGAGGAAATACGGCACAGCTACAAAAGAAATAAATTAAACAAAAAACAAAAACAAAACAAAACAAAAAAAAAAAAAAAAAAACAAACAAAAAAAAAAACAAAAAACAAAAAACAAAAAAACCAGACACACCAGTTGTCAACATAAACAGGTGTTTTTGGCCGCTTGTGAGGATATGTGTTTAGAATAAACGGCCTGGGTATCTCAGTCATGGTTCGGTGCGTTGAGAAAAGTGACAGAAAGGTTTTGTACAAACACAACTCTCATCACAACGTTGTTTGGAATATAGAGCTGTGGTTTTAGCTCAGCTGATTTGTCAGTCAGCTGCGGTTATGTTATGACTAGCCATGCCTCATCCACAATTCACATTTTCGACCTCTTCTCCAAAACCAATATCCAGATTCACTTCAAACTATGTGGGGGATGTGCCTTGGGTAAGTCTCTACCAAATTTGTTCAAATGGTCACGCTCCAGTGATTTTTGGATTTTTTTTAATGAATTTTATGTTCTTTTTTGGGCAAATCTTAAAAAATCTTTTCCCAATTGGTTTGATATCGCACAGGGACACTTCCGGGGACACTTAGTTCTGAATTTGTTCACCAGATGGCGCTGCGACTTTTCCTATTTTTTTTAAAAGTTTTTTTGTGTGTTTTTTCTATTTTTGACTTTTTCTCCAGAAACATCGCTCACATTAAGATGAAACTTGGTGGATATGTTTCTTGTGGAAAGGTCAAACAAAGCTGTTCACTGTGTGGCATGCTGTGGATTCCTGATTTTTAACATTTTTTTTTTTCAATTCGGGTACTTATCGGTCAATACAGCTTTCCTATTGATTACTATGTAAGTCAATGGGCATTCTGATACTAGTTTACATTTTTGACTTCTACTCTAAGATCTTCATTCAGATTGACTTCAAACGTGGTGGCAATGTACCTTGGGTGGGTTTCTACCAGTTTTGTTCAAATGATCCCGCTCCATTGTTTGTTTGTTTTTTTTTTTTTATATTTTTAATGTTTTTTTTGACAAATCTTTCAAAATCTCCTTCTCCACAACCGCTGACCCAATTGCTTTTTTATGACATAAAAACACTCTTAGGGACTCCTAGTTCGTAATTTGTTCACCAGGCGGTGCTGCTTTTTTCATTTTTTTTTAAAATTAATTTTTGTGTGTTTTCATTACTTGTCACCTCTTCTCCAGAACCGTGTCTCAGATTTAGTTGAAACTTTGTGGATATGTTCCTTCTGAAAGGGTCAAGCAAAGATGTTCACTAGGTAGCACTGCTGTGGATCCCTGATTTTTAACGATTTTTTTTGCACCTTTCCTATTGCTTACTATGCAAGTCAATAGGCATTCTAATGGTAATTCACATTTTGGACTTCTTTGAAGAAACTGTCTGTCAGATTTACTTCAAATTTGGTGGCAATGTACCTTGGATAGGTCTTTACCAAGTTGTTCAAATGGTCACGCTCCAGTGACTTTTGGAATTTTTATATTTTTTTCAAAAATCTTTAAGAAAGTTTTAATAGGAAAGGTTAACATGGGAATTTCTTGTAATGGTTATAACTTTGATAATTTTGGCCAGATTTGTGCCAAACGTGGTAGGGATGTACCTTTTATAAGTGTCTAGCTATTTTGTGCAAATGATCATGCTCCAGTGATGTTTGGACCTTCCCAAGGTCACAGGACAACTGATACAAAATTTACTGTTCACTTGGTAACTTGAGATCTGTTTTGAGTAAGGACCTTGTATTGCACATTTTAATGTTTCTCAGTGAAAGTCCTGCTTAGACAGTACATGAGTGACCTTGACTTCTAGGTCAGCTGAGCATGGGCTGTTCACACAGCCCTCGTGTTACTTGAAGTGTTCACACCTTTGGGTTAATATACATGTAAGAGAATACCCAGAAGATATCCTGATGTTGTATTTATGGATCAAACCTTGCAAACAGATACTGAACATAAACATCTCGGACTGAGAGTGCGGTCGGATTTAACATGGTCCAGTCATATAAATGAAATTACGAATAAAGGCATGAAAATGGTTAATATTTTGAAGCACTTACAAATGCGCTAAAGTAGGAAGTCTCTCGAAATCTTATACCTCTCCTTTGTTCGTCCTATCTTGGAATTCGGGTCTGTGGTCTACGATGATGTATATCAACGGAATCTGAACAATTAGAAGATGTACAATTGGCGGCTGCACGAGTCATTACAGGTGCAATTAGAGGTACTAAGCATCATCTTATTTACGATGAGTTTGGTTTAGAAAAATTATCGGAACGCCGAACTAAAAGTAAATTAACTTTGTTCTATAAAATAGTACATGGATTGGCTCCCATGTATTTACAAAATTTACTTCCAAATTATGTACAGGACAGAAATCGTTATGCAGTGCGATCAAACCGGAATTTATCTTTGATACAAACTTGGACTAATCTTTTTTGACGCATCCTTCTTCCCGTCTACGGTCAGACTGTGGAACAGTCTTCCAACGCAAGTGCGTGATTCCGAAAATGTTGCTGAGTTTAAGCCTAAGGTAAACAAAAATACTAAGAAATGTAACAAATTATACTATATGGGTGAGAGAAAAGTGGCGATTCTCCATGCTCGTTTGCGCATGAGATGCAGTAAGCTGACTCTCCTAGGTGTGCCTGTGGAACTGCGAATGAGGATGCTTTTCATAATTTTTCCGAATGTACGAAGTACAGAACTTATCGTGACCAACTGTAGAGTTCGATCTGACCTCTTGCATCCTTTACTGTTCAAACGCTTCTATTTGGGTGACAAAACTGCACCTTTGATGAATAGGTTTCCATCTTTAAATCAGTACATAGGTACATAATCTCAACAGCCAGATTTGACACTTGATGGTGTGATATATATACTTGTTAATTTCAGTTAAAATGCTAAGTTAATTTATACAGGTATTAAGGCCCACTCCAAACAATTCTATACCTATCTGTAAACTTGTGTGAAGAGGATACATCCCAAGTTCAATGGATTTATCTGGAATCCTGCTTTTTTAAATCCCGGAGCGAAGCGTAGGGATTCAAAAATGCAGGGTTCCAGATAAATCACGAGAACAAGGGATGTATCCTTTTCATACCATGCTTTCTTTGTTTTCATGAATATAAATGCACTTTAAAATGTATTCACCAAAGCAAATCAGTCCTGTGTTGAAATTTAGCCGCGGAAAATTAAAGCAGGGATATATGTGTAAGCAGGTGACATATATATCCCTTGAGAAAACAAAGGAGGCATGGTATAAGGTGGTGTATAATTCTTCTTCTCGTGTGGCTTGCCACTCTATCTGTACCAGTCACTGTAGTTGCGTTTCTCTTTGCACTCGTCCTATACATATTGTGAAGCGTTTTATTTTTCCTCCTCTGTTTTCAAGAGGGGTCCATATAGGACTGTGTTCTGTTTCCCAATTGATTTACTAAAATATGTTTCAACCAATTTACATGTGATATGACATACTATCCTAAAGTAACCTTGTATTTGCAGGGCTCACCCCATGATACAGGTGAAGGGGAGACCAATCAGTATCTGGTAAGTTGAAGCATGAGCACAGCAGTGAGCCCAAGACCATGTCAGCGCGAGCTGTGGAGGCACGAGACCCAGCAACATTTGGACAATGCTACATGCAGAGTAAACTTGATGAGAGAGTGCAGGCCAAACTAGAAAGGATTTGCTTCAAAGCAAATCTGTCTGTGTGTCTTCAAAGGGAAGTTGCCTTTTACATTCCAAATGAATCTGGAAAAGCTACATGACAGAAAACATACAATTTTTGAAGGAAAAAAAACAAATAAGGCTCTCGGCTTGAAAAAAAAACGCACAAAAGAAAGAAATGCCGGACAGAAAGAATTCTTAATACAACAAAATGTCAAGTGTCATCAAAGAAACAAGATTTGGACAGGTCAAGTAGTGAAAAACTTAAGTTAAGTCTATTGCATTTTTATTGCAACTTTGATTTATTTATAGATCACTGCGGAGACTACAACATGGACTGATGACAGCATTGTGGCCATATGGTAGCATTAAAGTGTTGTGTCTGACATGCGTGTAAACAAATCCTAGAGATGTACATAAACATGTACATGTAATTGACTGCTGATGACAAATCATGCACTGTTGTATGTCTGGTCTTTCACAAATATGTACTAATAAGTCTGCAATTCTAGCTTGTAATTTGCCTTATTTCAACTTCACAGATAGTGCCTTACACCGTTCGGATATTCTGGCTTTGGTGGCATCTGTGAGCTGGGCTTTGGACAAAATTGATAATGAACAAACATAGGGTGTTAAATTGAAATGACACATCTAGGCATAATAGTTTTGAAGATAGATAGATATTCAACATTTAAATCTTTCAAGTCCCCGTATCGGATATAAATCAAAATTTTACAACTTTTCTCGTGGTTCACTGGATGTGCCTACAGTACAAACACATGAATTGAAGTTTGAATGATACCTCTACCCATAATAATTTTGAGCATATCAAACCCCTTAACTTTTCAAGTGCACTAATTAGCATAAAGTAAAAATCTGCAAGTTTTTTGTGTGTTTTATTGGATACATAAACCTATGAATTGATTTTGGAATGTCACCTCTGCCTACAATAGTTGTGAAAATATCCAAAGCATAAATTTCCAAATGGTTCTAGTTTGTATAATTTTTGAAACTGTGACCCCTCTTAATAAAAAAGCCAGATTTTATGTTCAGAAGTATAATCACGCCACGTTTGGAGTTTTTGCATAAAAATTGTCTTCCAATGGGCACTTCCGGCACACAATAATTTGCAAATGGAAGCCAGTCAAGTTCACAGGAATCACTGACCTCCAGCAGACAAACGTACTGACTTCACCTTAGCCAAAAATAGTTTACACAAAACAAAATACAATATTTAAAAAACAAACTGCATTGTACAGTCACAGTAATTGTGAAAAAAATCTAGCCAAGTCAGCTTGCATCCATATGTGTATGCCTCTCTGATAATGCCAAAAATACAACTGCACTAAGACGGTGTCCACAGGTAATGTAACTGTCATACATGCTACTTCATCAGTCAGGAAACGTCGGTCAGGGAACGATCTGGAACACAGATTTATGATTGAAGTTGAGCATAGTCCCTGATAAACTTTCCATCACATACATTTTCACACCACTCCACACCCCGCCCAAAAGGGTACACTCAAATACTATATTCTGCTACGCTCTGACCCCCAACAATTTAAAGTGCTTCCTTGCATGAAATAAAGACAAGTCAGCTCGTTAAACTTCTAGAGACACTTGTTCTTGACCAGATTCTTAATTTGACTAGCACAAATAAGACTTTTCTTTGTGACCAACACGGTTTTCAGCGTCAATGTTCGTGTATAACTCAGTTGCTGGAGTGCTTAAATGATTGGACATAAAACCTAGACAATGGCTATGAAACGGATGCAATAAACCTAACTTTACGAAGACGTTCGAAACAGTTCCGCATCGCGGGTTATTGTATAAATTAAGGCAGGTTGGTATCAGGGGAAAGATCTGGTCATGGATAGAGAATTTTCTGACCAATCGTAGAGAAAGAGTGGTCCTCAGGAATGGCTCCTGCACTTAACAGAATGTAATTAGTGGAGTCCCTCAGGGCTCCATCCTGGGCCCAATCCTCTTTTTGATTTATGTGAATGATTTACCAGACTCAGTAATGGCCACAGCTAAAATGTTCGCTGATGATACCAAGATTTACAGTAAAGTTGAATCATTAGACGATTGTAATAGACTACAGGAAGATTTGAATAGTTTGGCTAGTCAGTCACAGCAATGGCCACTCAAGTTCAATGAAACCAAGTATCATATGCTCAAAATAAGACAATGTTTAAACTATATATACACACTGAATGGAGTGACTCTCGTACAGGTAACAGACTAAAAAGATTTAGGTATTCTGATTTTGGAAGATCTACATCCACGGAAACATATAACTGAAATAATGAAAAAAGCAAACCAAAGAATAGGCTTAATTAAGCGCTGTTTCACTGTGCTAGCAGATGAAAAGATTATAACTTTGTATCAAAATCTGATTAGACCAATATTGGAATACGGGACCTCAGTGTAGAGCCCCTGACATAAAAGGCTTAACAATTTGTAGTCATCTGTCCTGGTCTAACCATATAAAAAATCTAACAACAATCGGAATGAAAATGATGAATATTCTTAAATACCTGCAGTTTCGTCTTAATAGAAAATCCTTGAAGATTCTTTATGTTTCATTAATTAGACCCCTCTTGGAGTATGGATCAGTGGTATGGGACAACTGCACGCTGCAGGAGTCTCAAGAACTTGAAAACGTCCAATTGGCAGCAGCCAGAGTTATTACTGGGGCCACTTCTAGGACCAGTCATGATTTAATTTATGAAAAAACTGGCTTTGAAACATTATCACGGGGCCATGAAAAAAGCAAGCTGATCTTATTTTACAAGATCATGCACGGTGCAGCTCCTTCATACTTATGCAATCTCATTCCTAACCTGGTCAATGAAAGAAACAGGTACAATGTCAGATCTGGTACGGATCTCTCTGTTTTCCGAGCACGAACAAACCTATTTAAAACTTCTTTCTTTCCGTCGATTGTACGATTGTGGAATAACTTGCCAGCTGATCCGCGTAATTCCGAAGACCTTACATCTTTTACGGAAAAATAGACCAGGGGAAAAAAGTGCAAACAAGCTATACTACAGAGGTGACAGAAGGCTTGCTGTCTCTCACTCATGGTTGTGTATGGCATGCAGCAAGCTAAACCCGGATCTGTTCAAAAAGGGTCTTGTGGACTCCCCTCAGTGTGCCTGTGGAAACGGAAATGAAGATGTTTTTCATTATTGTTGCGAGTGTCCTTTTTATATAACTCAGAGAAATACACTTCAGAACAAAATAATGTCCTTTGCACCATTTACGGTTTCAACGTTATTATTTGGGTCCAAAACATGTACCTCCAAGCAAAAAGAAAATTATTTTTCACGCAGTCCATAACTTAATCAAAACAACAGGCAGACTGGGAGCTGTGACATAGTTCATATTATGGTCAAAATCTTGAAACCAGAAATGTATCGTCTGTGTATATAGTTAAGTGAAGGCGGACTCCATCTCCCTACCCTCTATCTGTGGCCTCTTGTGTGGTTCCGCTTATGCTCGTGTGGCGCTGCCACTCTATCTGTCCTCGTCTTGTAGCGTTTTTCCTTATGAACTGTCTCTTAACCTGTAATACGTAACATCTCTTCCTGAATCTTTTTCATGTTCAAGAGGGTTTTACATAGGACCTTGCCCTGTTTCGTAATTGTATCCTCACGGAAATAAAAATATGTTTAAACAAATTAATCAATCAATCCACCAAGAGACAAAACAGACAGAAATGAAAAAAGAAAGTCAGAATAGATGAAAGAAATATTGAAGGAGAGTGAAAAGAAAAAGAACGAAAGAAAAAAAAGAGAAAGAAAGAAAAAAGTTAAAGAAAGAAAGAAAGAAAGAAAGAAAGAAAGAAAGAGAGAAAAAGAAAGAAAGAAAGAAAGAAAGAGAGAGAGAAATATGAGACGAAAATACGATAGAGTGATAAAACATTGGTTATGAATAATAATAATGTTCACATGTATCCCCTTCTCTTTTAAAAGGCGGGCTATTTCAATGGCAAGTTGAGTCTTTCGAGTGCCCGCTAGGCCCGTAAGAATAATAATATGGCCCTTCAGTGCAAGTGACTGCACGTCCATCTGTTTTACATCAATTCCCCCTTTCTTGTTCAAGCTCGTGTTTTATTACATTTGTATGTGGTATATTGCGTGACCCCTCGAAGTCCCAGAGAGCTTGAACTTTGACATAATACGAGGAGAAGCCACCAAATCGTTTTGCTTTAAAGTTGTCGAAATGAAAGTTCCGGGGATATTTGCGAGAGCGATGTCAGCCGGTTCGGACTGGAGTTTCATATCTTGGCGTTTACTGTAATACAATGAGTGGGGGGTTTACGCTACAGTGCGCACATGCAGTTGCCCGCGGTCTGCTTCAAGTGTCTGTGATTCTAAGGGTGATTCTCCACTGGATCCGATCCGATCCGTTGCAAAAAAATACAAATATGTAACATTCAATAGTTATTCTGACGACTGATGCGAAGTCGGGTCCTAAGCGTTGAAAATCAAACAAACGGATGCCATCGTATATATCCGAAAACGCAAGCAGAAACGGAGACAAAAACGCAACGAGTTTCAATGGTTGGATTTCCACTGTTTCATTATTAACGCAAACGCATCCCTTTACCGCAACGGATCGGATGCAGTGGAAAACCACCCTAAGAAGGAATGCAATGGTCAAACGATTTTTGATAAATATCCACACGCCTGCCATAAAATATGGACGTGTGCACTAAATATTAACACGTGTCTCATAAACAGGCGCGCAAGAGCACGCGACCAAAATGGCAATGTTTGTTACCTTACACACTTTGCAACTCTTGACAGCAGTCACACAACTTTTCACAATAATCAGGCTGGTATTCAAAGAAGAAGAAGAAGTCACGGACAAAGAAAATCACGGAAAAACAGGAAATGTAGGAATGAGGATACAAAAGACCTTGTCCAAAATTTACTACAGGCCTTCTTCAATGGCATTGATCAATTACATACAGCTCTTAAAGCACTATCATTTCGAGACATAACAAAAATCAATAAATATTTGGGTCTTACTGATTCAGAACACACATTGCCGAATTTTTTTTGTGAAATTGTGTACGCTTACACAACAACTGTTCGGAAACCAGATTCTAATGAGAAAAAAATAAGATCAAATGTTTTGTACCATTCTTTTCAAACACAAAATTATTGATTCACTAAACATTCACTCCTTTTTCAAATTGAAATTTGTTCGTAACATGATTCCCAGGGAGTGCAAAATCACCCCCCCCCCCATCATTTCCTATAAATATGGCAACAATATTGGACATAGTATCATGAATTAAAAGAAATTTCTGGCTTCAATTACTCTTGAAGATATCGCAACGAATCAAAATTATGACTGTATGTCTAACAGTAAATATTCTAATTTTGTTGATGCATATCACAAACATGTATTTACAGGTAATTTGGATATTGTACAGAATTCAAATTTAAAGAAATTATGAAAAAAGGTACAAAATTTCGGATATGTCCCAAGTTGAACATTGACAGTATTTTTCAGGATACATGTGATGCATTTGATTCCTACTGTATGAAATTGGCAAAGAAAGAAAAAAAAGAATTTCAAAGAATTTCAATACGGTTAATCTGAAACAACCTGAAGTTTCAAAACCTGTCAAAGAACTACAAGAAAGATTTGTAGTCACTAACATTGATAAGGCAGGGAACAATTTTGGGATCATCTGCAGAAAATATTATCTGGATGTTTTGAAATAAGAACTTGGTATAAACAATATTTCAGACAAAAGAGAAAATGACGTATATAAATTACACAAACAATCCATTGATAATTTGATAGATACACATAATGATGAGATGAAAATGAATTTTAATGTCAAAATTTCTGAAGAGGACTCCTCTATTCCACTTTTGTTCTGGGTACCCAAATTACATAAAAACCCTTTTCAATCTAGATTCATAGCCGGTGCTGCCAAATGTACCACGAAACAATTATCAAAAAAAGAAACAATATGTTTGACTGCAATTAGGAATCATTTTCGTAAATACTGTAATGCAATTTCTAGAAACTGTGAAATAAATTGTTTTTGGAGTATTAGCAATTCTTCCGAGTTTGTATCTAAAATCAAAGATGTAAAAGCGAAAAGTATCAAATGTTTTGATTTTTCTACACTGTACACATATCTACCCATAGATGAAGTGAAAAGTTCACTTTCATAATTGATAAGCAAAATGTTTAAACATAATGGTAAACCATACATTAATATCAATTCATATACAAAGAAAGCATATTGGTCACACAATAAATATTCAAAAAGTAACGTTAACTCTTACACTGTTGAAACTTTGATAGATGCTATAAAATTTCTTTTGGATAATACTTTTGTTCAATGCGGACCATTGGTTTTTCAACAAATAAAAGGCATTCCAATGGGTAGCAACTGCTCCCCTTTACTGGCAGATTTGTATTTAACCTGGCTTGAATTTACGAATATGGATAAATAAATGAAAAAGGACGTTCAAATGGCTACAAAATTATCAAACAACGGAAGATATATTGATGACGTTGCTTGTGTAAATGTACAAAATTTCAGTAAAATTGCTAAAGAAATATACCCAAAAGATATCCCTCGGCTGGGTAACAATTCAGATGGTTTCAGAGATGTGTTTTTGGACTTGGATATTCAGGTCACTAATGACAGGCTTTGTATTAAAGTCTATCACAAAATAGATGAGTTTAACTTTGAAGTAGTTAATTATCCTTTCCCAGACTTTAATATTTAGGATTGTTATTGGATATTATACATTTTTGTCACAGATTTTGAGACTTGGTCGTATTTGTTCTAAATTTCAGGACTTTGCATCTAGAACCAAATTTATTTACAATAACTTGAGTCAAGAGGATTCAAAGATGTACTTTTGATCAAATATTTCTACAAATTTTGCTGTAAATATCCCGAGATGGTTAGAAAATTTGGCTTCAATAACTTTAGAGATTTTAGTTTTGCCTGTTTTGCCAATTAATTTTATCGTTTGGCATCATTCTGTTTGAATGTTCACCTTTGAGACATTTTAGGCTAGCTTGTTTTCTGTTAGGTTAAACCTCTAGGGGCTGCAGGTAGCAAGAAGCGGTCTACAACAGTTACAAGCTTAACTAATTGTACTTGATATCTGGTAAATATTTTCATTGCATTCTCTTGACTTAAATACAAATGACTTTCATTCTTTTCTGACTTGCCCTATAAAATACTGTTGTTAATATCCAAAGATTATTAGAAAGTTTGGCCACAATAATTTACAGTTTTTAGACTTGTCTGTTTTGCTTCTTAACTTTATCTTTTGGAATCTCTCTGTTTTAATATTCACTTTCAGACATTTTAGGCTTACATGTTTTCTGTCAGGTTAGACCCCCCTGGGGCTATCGGTGGCAAGCAACGGCCTACGACAGTTACATGTTTGCCTAATTGTACTTAAAATCCTGTTAAGAAAAATTGTTTTGATAACATGTTTTTGGCATAAATGGTAATGACTTTCATTCTCTTCTGACATGCCAAAATGCACATTTACTCAATAACAAAAAAATTATTTAAAATATTACTCAAAATTGACAGTATTTTCTCAAATGTCACAAATCTGACACATTAAGTTGATACATTGACTCAGGGTTGGTAGTGAAATAGAGCTTAATTGTTTGAGGAGTAGGTGTCATCATGGAGTTTGTTTTACATCTCTGGTGCAGGATGTACATTGTTGCAGTCCTTGTTAGGATTTCCCTTGGTTTATACAGGTGGTCTAGCTGCAACTGTTTATTTTACAATCTTTGGGACTGAATAAAATATCCAAGCTTGTTTCCACTTCAGTTAAACATTGGCGGATGGTTTAGCTAGGATAAGTTGTCCAGCTAGAAAGGGTACATATTGGTTCAGGGGTAAGTCAAATTGTTCTTATCTGAACCTGTACTATACAAATTTGGTAATTATGGTTTGTTTGACAGGAATTCTTCTTTCATAATGAAGCTGTGCATTTATAAGCAAAACTTCACGTATTTAGCTAATTCATCAATCGCCACGTTCATATTTATTCATTATTATGTGGGTTGTCTTTGCTGAATATAATTAGGTTAGACAAGGAGCCGCTACTTAGAGAGACATGTACGGGTAAAAGGCTCCGAAACATGTTGAGAAGTTACCCGCTGAAGACCCTTTAATTTATTATTTGGGCTAATACAGCCTATGTCAAAATTTTACAGAGGAACGTGTGCAATATGGATAATAGTGCCACTATGTATATAGGTTAGACAGGGACAGGTTAGCTTAAGGAGAGTATAGAGTTCGGACTGCGGAATAGGGTAATGACTACTAGGAAGTGGTTTTGGACAATAAGATACAAATACAAACAGTCTAGCATTTGGTATGAATTGTTGGTAATGAAACCAGAGCTAATTTGTATATATTCAATTTTCAATTTCAATTCAACTCTTTTATTGGGCCGAGACCTCTAACGGAGGTGTGTGCCTCAAAGTAAGTACAAAGTTTACAATGCCGGCATTTTATATTGTTTCATACTCCGTGCACCATACAAATCATAATGTATTCCAAAGCTTATACATGATATTTCTGGAAGGAACAAGTCACTAAAGACTGAAGTGAATAAGATATAATATAACTGAGGCTACCGAGGACCAAATTCGAGCAACTTTAAAACTTCATGTAAAAATTTATGTGGTGTTTTTATATCTGGGGACACAAATTCTTTGAATTTCAAAAACATAAACATTTCTCCGGTAATATGCAGGTCTGGATTTTTTCCTTAAATTGGCCAATGAACGAAATTCCATCAGGAAATGAAACTCATCACCTAATTCCCTACTGTTGCAAAAATTACAATGTCTCTGATTACGTGGCGTATTAGTGTAACGTCCTGTTTCAACTGGTAACTTATGATTCAAGGTTCTGAATTTACACAATACTTTCCTATTTTTAGGGATACATTCCTACAAGATAGTTTTCAAAACCCAAATGTGCCTTATACAACCTATAGTTATAACCTATTTCTTTTGTGAAAATCTCATACTCCAGACCTGTGTGTATTGATCTTTTATTCCATGCGTGTACACACTCAGGTGACGTCAAGTTAAAAAAAAGTGCACGCATGCGATTATTTACTATAGGCTTCAAACACAGTGCCCGCTTAATACACCCTATTCAAAAGTCCCTGCCATATTTGTGTACACCTGGACAAGAAACACACTGCACCAAAACACGGTTACTATCCATTGCCATATATGCAAGAATTTATTGCAGCGTTTGTACATGTATTCAGACAACGTTAACTTCAAAAACAAGATGTACTTAGTTAAAAAATTTTATGTCTTCAAATATCCTGTTATATTTTCAACGCTGTTACACATAAACATCCAACATGAAAGGATTGTTGAGATATAAAGCCACAGGTATGGCAGCCTGCATGTTTGACGTTCTTGCGACCTATGTATGTACCAAAATACCACCTAATCATGGCAAGAAGACAAGCATTAAGTGGGATGATACAAAACAAGCATATTTGTTATTTCTGTGACCTTTAAAATGTTCAAGGTCTCATAAAATAATGCATTCATCAAAACATAGTTAGACATTTTCTGTGGTGTACTATATATATATATATACATATATATATATATATATATATATATATATATATATATATATATATATATATATATATATATATATATATATATCGCACAATTCCATTAACGCACAATGATCAAAGGCGCATTACAATACAAAATTATTAAAATGGGCTACAGTAAAACAAGCATGTAAGTTTAAGTCTGATACTACGTGGGAGTCCATTAAAACTGCTGCCAATTGCCCATATTACATCAGCGGAAAATCAAAATCCAAAGTTAAGTTATTAATATATATATATATATATATATATATATATATATATATATATATATATATATATATATATATATATATATATATATATATATATATATATATATATATATATATATATATATACACTTACCCACTCTACACTGGTTCTTGAAATATTAAGGAAGATGCACACAAAGTATAATATTTTTTTGCTTTTGTATGTATTCTTCAATGCAGGCCATCCAACATAATACTTAAATCGAACCTTTGCAAACTAGTCTTAATTGTTGTAAATATCAAAATCTACGCTTTGTTTGTTCTTGAAGCACGAAGAAAGGTGCCCAAATAGTTAGCACCTACCTTATTCCTGTGACCTTGAATACAGGTCAAGGTCATCCGTAAGCTAAGAGGTCATACGATTTGCCTGTGCGCATAAATATTGCCATCCTACTCTGAACGATTCTTGCAATATCAAGCCAAACGAAAGGATGGATGGACGCAATTTAGCTTCAACTTCCTGTAACCTTGTTCATAGTTACCCATAATCTAAACTGACCTTGACGGTCACATGTTGCTTCTACATGTATACCCCATTAGTTTTTATACCAAGCGGGGACGGGGGGTGGGGGTGGGTGGATGAGCACAAACAGTTCCCCTCCAACAACAGTCACACAGTGGCAGGCAGCAAAGCTCACTTATACTGGGATCAAGGAAAGCCTGAACGGCACAGGTTTAGCAACTGGTCCGGTGTCAACATGCAGAAGATATTACCACAATAACTTGTTCTGCCATTGTAAGTACCAAACAATATGTCATTATCTCAAAGATCATGTCAAAACACCGCAATTTACATTCATCTGGCATAACAGTGATATGATTGCGATAACTAGTAGGAATATTACCGCGAATTAGCCGAGAAGTGAAAAGTAATTAACCCGTCGCTTACATAAAGGCTCGTTAAAGTAGAAATGCGCAGTCAAACTACCATGGTAATGTTACAGACATCTTAAGTCCATGTCATTGACAATGTGAAGTACTGTCTCTGGTCCTTTGAAAATCCAGTTAATCACTTTTGAACACCGACAAAGTATAGATGCCATTTCAACCACAACCTATGTTTTTTTTTCCGCAAAGCGTATCTAATGAATGTTGAACATTAAAAAACAAACAAACGAACAAAAAAGAGAAGAAAAGAGGAAATCGGACAGAAAGAAGCTGCATCTTAACTGTATAAGGTAAGAGAACGTTACTTGATGCTGCATTTGAAAGTGATACAAAGTGAACTAGAAAAGATGATTTGCTGCATAGCAAATCAGTGTGTGTGTGTTTTCAAAGCATATTGGTATGGCAATGTACAACTAGTCCATAACATAGGAGTAGAATTTGGAATGGCATCTCTATCTTCAAGATTTAAAATTTCTAATGGTGCTACTTAGCATAATTTAAATTGCTGCAACTTTTGTTTTTAATTCATTAGGTGCGCAATGGTCAACGGCCCCCTAGTAGAAGTTAGAATGACATCTGTATCTGTTATACTTTTGAAGATATTCAAGATTTAAAATTTCAAATGCATAATTTTAAATATCTTCATTCCTCTGCATAAAAGGGTCAAACTTCTTGTACGGAGGTACAATCATGCCAAGTTTGGAGTTTCTATGTATAATAGTGTCAGAGAAAAGCGTCGGACAAATTCACTGGTAAAGAAAAAAGAAAGAAAGAAAGAAAGAAAGAAAGAAAGAAAGAAAGAAAGAAAGAAAGAATAAAAGAATTTTAGGAAAAACAGACACACACACTTTAAATACGGGGATAGGTCTTTTTATTCTGTATGACCAACGCTTGGTTGAGGCTTGGCATTATGGGAAGCAATCACTTGATGGCTCCAGCATGGCACTTTTTTCTGCCTGATCTTTCCATCTTATTTTTTTTATTATGTAACTAGACGGAGTGCAAAAACTATGATACGAGTTATAAATATAGGCTAATTTTGTTGCAGTATATGTGAAACACGTGAAATTTTGAGGTCATTACACTTTCTGGACTTTTTCCCCAATGAGTGGTTTTAGTGCAGGGGGGCATGAAATATGAAACTGGATAATTGACGTTTACACTTACAAGAAAGCGGTAAAACCACTAAAAGTGTGTTCTTGAGCACGGTATCAAGCTATACGTTTTAAAAACCTCACCCAAACTACGTTGGTTATTATTATAGTCTCATATTGTGTCACGTAAAGCCAGTGTAAATATACAAATGTGCTGATCACGCCACGGATTTAACCCAGTCCCACAGGTGCCCCATTGTAAAGGGGTAGCTTTCCGAATCATCATCATCATCATCATCATCATCATCATCATCATCATCATCATCATCATCATCATCATCATCATCATCATCATCATCATCATCATCATCATCATCATCATCATCATCATCATTTTTTCACTGCTTTTTCAAGAGCTCAAACAACAGCAGTTTAATGTCAAACTAACATCGTAATGTTCCTTTTTATGTTGATCACTCAAAATAAATCTCATAAACTGATGCAACTGCAAATAAGGACCCATTACGATAAGTCATGTTAATATAACGGTCGGTGCCGGTGTTCCACAAACATCGTGACGCCATTTGTATACCCTGATTGTTATTCTGTCCTATAGCAACATGACAGACAAACTTATAACGCGG
This sequence comes from Hermodice carunculata, assembly GCA_964020975.1. NCBI lineage: Eukaryota > Metazoa > Annelida > Polychaeta > Eunicida > Amphinomidae > Hermodice > Hermodice carunculata. The sequence continues at coordinate 113,948,955 of OZ026612.1, forward strand.
ATGATCCCACTTTTTCATTCTGTTTTTAATGACACTGGACAAACGGGCGCACAACACAGAGCATCGGTCAGCGTTGTAGGTCTCCCCTGTTAAGACGGAATCCAGACTTGCTTTGAGCATATTTTGAATTTGATTTGAATTAACTGTTGCATCTTTGTCCGGCTCCATCCTGAATGTGTTTTCAAATTGTTCTTGTTGAATTGTAGGGATTTGAGATTTATCTGATCCTGTTTGTAGATAGCTTGATGTTGACAGGCGTCTGGTGATGGTCAAGGCTCGAGATCCCAGGCTTCGACATAAAAGAGACTTTCTGTGTTCTGAAGACACAGAACTGCGTTGGTAACCCGGCGAGTTGGACTCGCAATCTTCCCACAGAGTATCATGTTGTCTCAACGCTCCCACACTCAGACGAACCTGCATGTATAATAACTTCACTAAAACCCCAGATAACGGGGAAATACAATAGTACATGACATGCATACAGAGACAAATAGCCTCCACAGTAGCCTGAGTAGGCCAATGCAAAAAAATTCTCCTAAAATGAAAAAGACATTGAAATGGCAGTATCTGTGTAGCTCCTAGTAAGCCTACAGGATTAAAATATGTTGGAATGCACCATCAAAGCCACAGCAACAATGCAAATAAATGTACTGCTATGATACTCTAAGGATCAAGCACCCAGGCATTCATTTATAACTATTTTTATTGTAGACCTGCTCAGATCCTATGAGTTGCTAGGCAACAGAACTAGGCTTCCACCATGACGACGGCGTTTGTACGAGTTATTCTACTCTCGGAGCGAGCAGGACTCGAACCTGCAACCTTTGGCACCAGTCGCCTAGCTGAAATGAGAAACGCACATATCCACTCGACCAAATCCCCATTCTTACAAAAAGAATGGTTCAATGGAGGTAGTTATGTGCGAGTGCCATATCAACACGGTTATGCAGTATAAGTACTGAGTCGGCATTTATTTTCAGAATCGGGGACCTAAATCCACCAGCATTAAGGAAGTGCCCAATATATATATTTTTTGCTCAGAACGTGTAACTTAACCATTTAGAGATAACACTTTCTTTCACCAAATGAAAGAAAATTTTCCAAAGATGTTTAGCACTTTCTATGTTTTAAAACTTACCGAGTGACTTTCTTATGCATTTTTGCTTTCTCCAGGTGTAACTTTTACCATCGAAGCTCAATTGTCCCCATTTAATACTTCAATCTGCCCTCCTTCCTGCCAAGTTCCCTGCTGCAGCCTAGGTGGCAGCACCGAAACCAAGTCAATATGAACATGTGTGTCTGTTGTTAAAGCGAAAAGCTTACAAGGAAACCGTTCAGTTGACCTTCATTTGGTTATCCCTCATACAGATTTTACCAAAGCAATATCCTGCTGTCTGCTAAAGAGCAATCGCAATTGATGGGCAGAGACCAAGTTTTAATCACCATACAATGTGCAAACAATTAATTAAATTAGCGCTATTATATTGCACAATTAAGAAGTTAACATGGGTTGGTTATGCACGACACCAGTTTGCCATATGAAATAAAAGGTTCGTCCTCTCACCTTCTGCAACATAGCGTTGAGACCAATAGAAGGATCTCATAGAAATAGTATGCCAATACAGTAAAATAGCACCCCATGCAATGAACTGAAATCTGAAGGTATACTAGGTGAAACATGTACTTGAAGCAAGTTGGTTGTCCAAAGCATGGAGCCTGATTACGGGGCGCCACCACACCACATAACGTGGTGTCATGAAAAGATACGTTTGCACATATACCATTTATTTGAAACACAGCATTTAATGCTGCTTTCGGCAAGCCTGAAGGGTTTGTGCAGTATTTGTAACGAACCTGCAACCTTTGGCGTCTTTGACGCAATAAATTAACTTATCTTCCCAAGTATCTTTATGGATAAAATCTAGCAATACAATGCTCGGTCATATAGTTATATTTAGTGCAGCCGCAAATGCAAACACATTTTTTGAAATGTTCGGCTTGATACCTTAATGAACAAAACTTGGGAATACCATTTAACTCATCGCGTATTCCGTCTCTCCTCTATGCAGACGATATATGCTTGCTTGCAGACAGCGAAGAGTGTCTGATAAAAATGTTCAATGTTGCGGACCAGTTTGTCACAAAATGGGGAATGAATTTTAATTGCAACAAATCCAACATAATGGTAATAGGTAAGCGGCTGAATGCAGAAAAACGATGAAGGTCAGGAGACTCTTTCTTGGTCGAGTGCAACTCCTCTAAGTATCTTAGAATCGTTTTCTCACGGACACTGAGTGATTCTGGCCATATTAATACATATTTGAAAAGCAAATCGGTAAAATTAAGTAACTACTTATCTAGTATTCTTTCTTCACACGAAAATTTAAATAGAGTTGAATTTGGAGACACACTATGGAAAAGTGTCATCTCACCCTCCATTTCTCATGGGTGTGCAGTATGGTTTAACAATACTAAAGAAGGTCTTTCGACACTAAGGTCATTACAATATTCATTTGCCAGAAAATTCTAAATGTTAAATCATGTCCTGCAATTTCGGCAACTTTAGCTGAACTAGGTTGGCTGCCTATTGAATCGCCAACGCATTAGATATTTTCATAAAATGAAGTATGACCTACCAGAAATCAGGCTATGCAGGCAAGTGTTTTTAAAGCTAAATGCCGAGTACCTCAAAGGGGGACATCTTGTTGGGCTTATTGTTCAGAAATGCATAATATGTTGAAAAACGTAGGCTTGGATCGGGCCTTTACTGGTGAAAATGAGTTTTTACTGCAGCGGTATATGAAACTGAATATTGAAAGTTATAAGATATCATTTTGGCAAGACATTGACACCAGTACGTCCCTTTATTGGTACATATATTTAAAAAGATCTACTTTTGGTGAAAATTACTTGTTTAATTTGAAGGATTTTTATGCAACGCATCTAAAATTTAAAGCACGTACAGGTTGCTTAGGAATTAACGAGAATTTGGAAAGATGGGGAATTTCAGATGCAGTTTGTGATTTATGTCGAAGTGATAAGGAAGTTTTAACCCATTTCCTGTTTTTTTGTCCGACCCTGAATGAGATAAAAAAAGCAAGTTATAAACAATTAGAAAGTGAATTAAGACTCTTGGGACATGAAGAGGTATGGTTTAGTTTTATGGATCCTCTGTTTTGGGCAAGCTGTGTCTATTTTTAGGTGGTCATGGATATATGTATAGTAATGAAGTTGGAACTGTGTTTGACAAAATATGCAAAAAGTTTTTAGTTAATGCGTGGAACCTTAGGAGCGAGTCCTGTGCGGACCAGCCAGATCCGACCTAAAACAGTAATTTTAGATGTGTTTGATTATGACTTGTAAATACATTTTAAATATGTTTGTATATATCTGTATTATGTTAAATTTTAACTGAGGACGCACCCGGAGGCAAACCCCGAACCTTCGGTGCCCCCGATGTAAAGGGGTAGTTTTCCTAATAAATTTATTATTATTATTATTACTATTATTATTATTATTATTATTATTATTATTATTATTATTATTATTATTATTATTATTATTATTATTATTATTATTATTATTATTATTATTATTATTATTATTATTATTATTATTATTATTATTATTATGAAAAGCCCGATTCAGCAGTGACCAACTTCTTTAGATTTAGGAACAGCACGTGCTGTTTATGCGAGTTTGTTATTGTATGTATATGGTTTAATAAAATAAAACTGGGTAATTTATGAATGTAAAAGCTGCATACAATTCTTCGTAAATTGAAAAGAAAATATATTTTTCCATAAAATACAACGTGTCGACCCTCTTTTCGTTGTTTGGTGGACAGGCCAGGGGAAAAGGAAATTCCGCGGTTAAGTGGAATAGCTTTATAGGTATCCAGAATGTACTACAGCCTAAGTAAAACCAATATCATGAAATGGCAAATATTATAAATGGGCGTGTTTTAAAATTTGGTGAGAACTAGGGCAATGTTGGATACTGGACTAAAAATGTACGTATGATGCGAATTGACATCTTATCTGATGGCCATCACAATAGTATTCCCTTTGTCACTGGCGTCCAAGCTACACCCTGCCATACTTACTTCACATTGTTCCTTACAAGAATGATAGGTCGGCATGTACTTATTACGAAAGTTAATTTTGCCCCCGCAAGATTGGGTAAAGTGGAATTTCGGAAAGGGGATGGTACCGTGGGTCACTTTTGCTCCAATACATGGGGCAGGGGCAAAATTTTGTATATCTAAAAATTATTACAGTAACTTTGTGGACAGGGAGATCAGATTTGGTTTTAAGAAACTCACTTTAAAAGCAGGAATTATTGCGCTTAAACAAATTACTTTGTGTGTACAGCTTTGCCCTGGTGTCCCCTAACTAAGTTGTACACCATTTTGTGGTCAGAATAAGACTGAGTCAACAGTTTACCGTTGCGCGGCTGGATATCCAAATAAAAGCTTGATATTTGTGACACTGAGGTTAAATTCGCAACGGGAAAAGGGGACTCTATACCTTTTTCTCGCCGGGTGTATTTTCGCTTCCTGGTTTCACTCCTGAGTACATCTTGCGACGAGCTTCTGTGGTAAATTGCATCTAAAATAACAATAAAACAAGAACAAAAGTACAGCGATCAAGTAGTAGTTTGTTTCAAATGAATCGAACAGCGAAAGCAGAGATGTCCCTCAACAAAGGCATCATTATCTTATTATTCTTTAAAACAGGATCACGTTCATTTTTCATCTCCACAAAATTGCTGTTCTGTGGGTAGAATACCTACGATGTTGTCACCAAAGAAGTACCCATGGTCTCCTCAAAACAGACACAGTTTAACCAATATAGAGGAGCTACAATAAAGGGCCCATACTTTTTCCGCTCAATATTTTCTTCATCATCCCAAAAAATAACAAAGCTCATTATTTTCACTGATGTGAAGGTTTCAGGTAAGTCCCGGCACCTTAAGCGTTTCCTTGTGGTGGCGTTTTTTTTTTTTTTGTTTTTGTTTTTTTTAACAGATTTAGCGTTGAGCATGGGCTGTATCCCAAGAATTGTATAATCATGATATTAATACACCTTTTTGGGAACCATATGAAAGAAGACAGTAAGATCAGTTTCAGTTATTCAGAAAAAAAGTGATTTAATGATGCGTATTTCGCTAGCCGAAGTGCAACCCAAACCGGTGCTGACTCTCCGCCTCTGCCCGAATTCACTTCTCAAACTGACGCAAGTTTGCAAGATATTACCTAGAAAATAGCGTCGGACAAAAGTCCCTTTTCTTCCTTGGACTTACTTTAATTTGCTTCTGGTCCTGACAACACAGGAATCATACTTTTGCTTCTGGTCCTAACAAGACAGAAATCATGTCACATAGAGAATACTGTGATTTTATAAGTTGTTGAAGGCTGTCCACATGACCGTCCACACTATGTTGGCTCTGATACAGTGGACACCGCCCACCGGCAGTGCCCGCTCTAGGGGGGGGGGGGGCCAAAGGCACATTTAACCGGGAAAAGCCCGAAGTTAACAAGGCGAGATACAAGTGCACCACGATATAGACTACCAGAAGTGATATACCTTGAAACTAACGTGATCATTATGTCACGCAGAGGAGAATCCACCTGAAATATTTCATAATAAGGGAATGCGTTTGACGTTTTAAGATGTTCCTCAGCAAAAGACAGAGCTGCTAATAGATCACTATGATGAGACCGTTTTCCAAGTCCCATAAAATGCTTCACCGGAGTACCCTGTGTGCGTTCCAGCTGATTAATATCACCTTTTGAAAGATCCATACACGCAGTTCCATACGTTAAAACAGGAAAACACACATTGGACCAAAGATACACTTTAGCCTCTGTCCACAGTCCAGAATAGCACATTCCTACGCTACTATGCCCAAACTACACTCGCCTACAGTTCTGCATTCTCTTTTCCACATGCTCTTTGCCGGAGCTAGAGTGTGTAAATATGGTACCGAGAACCTCTAAGTTATCAACAGTCTCAATCTTACTTCCATTTAAATTACCACAGGGCTGTTCAATAAACACCTGCTTTCCGGCCATCATACATTTTGATTTAGCAATACCAAAGTTAAATCTCCATCTAGCAGCATACATGATATATATATATATATCGATCAGTGCCTATAGATCAGTCACGGTGGAACTCAAAAGAGTGACATCATCAGCATAGGCAAAGCTGCTGACAAGTTGCTCTCCTGATGTATGACAAAAGTAACTGCAATCCACGGTCTGGTTAATAAAAAATCTACTGTCACAAGTCCTTTTGCTTCAAGAAAATTATAAATTGAGCTACTATGCAGCGAGTATCCCCTTTGCTTGTGCCAGTTTGTGGTAATTTCATATTTATTGGTATTTGCACGTTAAAGTCTCCCATAAGCATAACAGGGGCGAGCATGAAATAATTATCTAACAAAGACTGTAAAATATCGACTGACTCCATAAAAAGTTCAGTTTGTGTGTCCACGCTGAAAAAAGGCATGTACGCATTCACTATGACATGAACAGTATTTTCGGCCTCATCATCAATCGCAACAGCCATTATACGATCGGAATATGTATCTAACTCACGAAACGACATACATTCTAGATTCCTATATATTATTGCCACACCCCCATATAGGATCTGCCGCTGTAGTCCGGGTCGGCATCCGTCATGCCGGACTTGGAGAAGCAAGTAAATTCTTTGCTCTGAGAAATCACAGATTTATCAATCACGAGACGGATCACATCTTGCTCATCTGGACGTAGCCAGGGATTAAAGGATTAGCATTTAGTCATCCTTCTTTTTAATTGCCTGAGCAGATGTTATTTGTGTGCAATTAAAGTCAGCAACTGTCCTTGGCTATCTTGGCAGTGAATATCACAGAGGCAAATTTTTACAAGACTTGGTAATTTTGAGAAAGCCTCACTCAAAACTGGATGGATGAATATCTGTGAAATTATACAGCTATGTAAAGAAGAGAGTATAGTTTAGGTAAACATTTCTGTTTGGCAATATTCCAACTTTCAGTGCAACTTTTTGAACTCTAAAATGGAAAAAGTTATCAATGTTAATTGCACAGGCGTAAAAATCCAATAATATAAAATTCATTCCTTGAACGGAAAAAAATGGTCACCTTAGTTATACTCTTGTCTTTGTATGACTTGATTTCAGGCTTTTCATGCAAAAAGTTTTGTTGTGATCCTTACTCAAAGTATAAATCAGACCCCTTGAATAAAATGCCCCTCACATTTTACAAATTAATCTTAGAGTTACGCGCAAGTAAACTAGACATACTGAAAAAACTAAAAATGTATACATCGATGGGCTTGTATACCCAAACAAAGACACAGTGGCAAATTTTGTACCACTATGTTATATGCACCCTAAGTATTTAAAGAGCAGGCATAGTATCACCACAGCGGTGTATCTGGCCAACTACGTCCGTAACAGTTATGATGTCTACACTATAATTGAAAAGCTCTTCTAGCTGTGCAAGAAGTCATGAAATAAGGCTGTCAATCCAGTCCGATTCTCCACCCGCCTATAGATCCTTTTTAAATTACAAGAACTAAATAATATGACAATAACCTCACACAATGGTGGAGCCTCTCCAAGTCTGTTTTAAAAAAATCCACCGAGACACTCCAATACCATTACTATGTGTCATCTGTCGTTCTCCAACAAATTACCGATATTCTCTGTACATAAACAAAAATACAAGTACATTTATGAATATAAATTTGTGCCATTTTTATCAAAAGCAGGCACTAGGCCGATCTATGTTGTAAAGTGCTTACCTCAACTTGTGGCTATATACCTGAAGTTGAACATAGAAGCTGAATCAACACCAGCTCTCCTGTGATTCTTGATAAATATGTAGATATGGTGAACCTGACGATCCTTTCAGTGAGCAGTACAGCACAATAGTAACTCGGGTGCTAAACAGAAGTGTAGAGGATTTGCCATCTGTGATTCTTGATAAATGTGTAGATATGGTAAACCTGACCCCTGTTAAAATCTGGTCTTGTGCACCTAAGGTCGGTAGCCTCAGGGCTGACAACAAACTTTTATCCGCTTTCGCTCACCTAATCTGAGCTTGTTCCTGGAATCTTTTCTGTCCAGGAACTAAGCTGATGCTTTTAAGAAAAGGGTCAATGAGCAAACAAAATAAATCATTTTCCCAAGATTAAAAATACACTCTTTGTGTGTGAAGAACAATGTATGAGTACATACTCACGAGTCAAAAAACGCGACAATTCCGCACTCTGCTGCCTTTAATTGGGTACTCAACGATCTGCCCAAGTATATCAACTGAATGTAAAAAAATTAATTGTACGGTTCATGCTGACAAACACGTGAACTACAACCAATTTTTTTTTAAACTTGAGGCTTCTGCGAAAGTTTCCCTCAAGTATCACACAAAATTTACTACGAATGGGAATTTTTTAATGCAACATTATCATTTTTGGCGCAGAGGTAGTGATCAATTATTTTTGCGACTTTCAATGATGATGATGATGATGATGATGATGATGAAATAATAATAGTAACGAAAAAAAATAATGATGTTGATGATAATAATAATAATTATAATAAATAATAATAAAATTCTGTATTGGTACTTTAAAAAGTTAATTGACCAGTTTTCCTGTTAAAGTAGGCAGACATTCATTTTCCTCATAAATTCGGAGTATTTGTAACAATTACAATGGGACAATTTGTATCACTACTTTCGTGTCAAAATGAAGGTGTTGCATATTAAATTACCACACTGTGGATATCCATCTACCTGTTTGACAAATTATGCCATCCATGAACATGAATTTGATATAGGCCCACACAATGTAAAGACGTTTGTCACTCATGGTACTTTTTGGATATTTAGAAAAATAATATCGATGACAAGGAGTCTTTAGGGTTATTTGATATTGAAATAAAGGGTCTTCAAATTGTGAATTATTGGATACCTTTGGTTTAGACATATTTTATAAAAAAAAAAAAAAAAAAACACACAAAAACAAACAAACAAAAAAACAATTGGTCAACAGGCACATTGCCTATATGCAGACCTCTTGTGCAAGCAGTGATGATACAGACATGAAAGTGTTGAACTGCCAGATAACTGATAATTGGTACATCACATTTCTACACATAGGAGAAGAGAAAAGGAAAAAAAAGATAGAGACAACTATTGGGCGAGTACAGGTGCCAAGCATAATCCAGCACACCTTAGTCTAGCGATGGGGTATACAGTCACGTAGCATATTGCAAATTTAAAGTAGTCAATCCTTAAATCTTTCAGTCGATTTGATGTAACTGTGAACTGATCGAAAAATTTCGTAATTGTCGCTCTTGTTTTTGTTTTTGCCACTTATACCAAATAATAGGGTTTTCAGATTGAACGCTGCGAGGGGAGTAATTTCAGTTTGGAGTTGGTCCCTTTGTGTAGCATACTTACTACATTGGAAAAAGTAGTGGAAATAATCTTCGGCAGAATATCCGCAGGAACATGAGTGTAGTGGTGAAGCCAACAAACCCATCTCGTACAAGTCTGAATTCAACTGGCTGAAACCAGTTCTCATTCTGGCATGCATGATACTAGTCTTCCTTTCCCCAAAGTGGAATAATTCATTCCTTTTAGGTTTGTTTTTATTGATTTTGCTTTTAAACTCGTCAATATTTTCAAGGTGTTTCGTTGCTTTCGGAAGAAGATTCCATTCTCTTATAGTAGACGGGAAGCAAGAGTTATAGTGCACGTTTTTCTTAGCAGGGAGAGAAGTAATAGTCTGTCTTGATCTATTTCTGCCACTGGTTGGCTGAGGGACAAATTTACAGAGATAATCGGGTGGATACCTTTCTTTTAAATACACAGAGTTTATTCTTGTGATCAATACTATGGATAGTTAAGAAGTACATTAAAACCAGAGAAGTGTTTTATTGTGTTGAAAGATGTAAATACAACAAAGCATTTCCAGATCGACACTTAACGTATGAACGTGTACGCTTTATAAAGTTACCAACTAAAGCAGGCCAGTACATTTTAAAATACAACATACGAAATAACATATTGTATATACTCCAGCTTGAAATATGTTTTAAATAGTTTCACTTATTTAGAGTCCCTGTCTCCATGCCACAACAACCAAGCTCTCTAGCACAAGTCCACCGCACAGTGTCATCGAAATTATTAAGCTACGCCAGAAAGACTTATAATTGGTGCTCTTTTGGGAATTCAGTGGTGACGTCATCTTTGGTATATCCTATTCAATGCATTGAAATCTCTTTTCATAACCTTTTCTGCTAAATGCAATAGATGTGACCCCCACCCCGCCAAGTTTTAGGCGAGAAAGTGATACCCGAGTCATCCAACCACGCGCATCTGGGAATTACTTTATCCTCAAATATAACCTGAAATGTTCTGATTTGATTTGATTTAAACATATTTATTTCATCTGGATCATCAAAATAATACAAGAAAGTCTAATCGAGTGGTTCTCCAGTAAAAGGATACATACAAGACACACAGTACAGTACACTGAAAATATTAACAAAATGCTACCATTGGGAGGAAAAACGCATAGAGAAATAAGATGTTAACCGTATACAATGGCAACAGGAATATGAATCGATAGGAAGGGTTCTAAATAAGGTAAGTTATTAAACATAACAATTTCACCAGGAGCAGGCATTTAAATTTAAAATTTGAACCTTTGGGTCTCTGTAATGAATAGCTGTACTGCAATAGATATACATTCATTTGTGTCCTTGGGCAAATCTTTGCAACCTTTGGTGAAACATTGAAAGAATTCCGTTTCAAAGCAAGTAAGCGTGTAGCTTTTTAAAGAAGTTAATGGAACTTAAACTGTCCAGAAATACTCTGTTAAATATATTCAACCATGGTAAGCCCGATAATATGGAACTTTGCCCTGTGAACTTTGATCATGGAGAAAGGTAATAAAATTAGATCAGACTGATTGCTGTCATTCTACTTTCATTTAATATGTGTGAATCCAAAAGTCCATGCCACGATAGAATTTGTTCACATAAACTACATAGCCATTGGAATGACCATGTATTCATAATAAAGTAAGCAATGTGTGGACATGTTTTTGAAGCTGAAGTGTTCACCGCTTGAAACACTGCAGTCCTATTGTTTTTACTCTAAAGTAATAGCAAGGAGCGTGGCTTAGTTAGGAAACAAGCCACGTTACATGCACTGATATTTTCCACAGAAACTCTTGTAAAGCCCACGCCCCCTCATAATCATGGAGTTCTCGAAACCAGCTAAAGATATGACCATTTTCAGCATCTGTCCCGCGTCATTATTTAAACTTTTCTTGTACAGAATATGTTCTATTGTTCTGTTATTAGTCCCCTGTCGGAGGACGTAGGTTTGCACCTTGTCCTTCCGACCCCCGGGTTTCGACCATGGGCCTATTAAGGAGAATTATTCGTTAATAGGTCCATGTTCCGACAAAGCTTGTCTGGGCCTTACTTCCTGTACCATACCACATACACTTCGCAAATTACGTGTGTGGACACTTGGTGCGGTAGGGGTGTCTCGCGTACCAGAATGGCGTCACTGTGACCTTGATCTTTGAGCCCATAAAGTTTGAGAGTGTTCGGGCCATATTTCCTGCACCGAAATACCTACAGCTGCAAAATGTGATGTGTGGACAAGACACTTCATAAGAAAAGAGTTTGTCACGCACCCGAAATATGTCACTGTAACCTTGACTTTGACCCCATCAAGTTTTAACTTTTCCGCGCCATATTTCCCAAACACCCATGAAGACACTCCAGAATATACTTATCCATAAATTTTGAATACTAACCTAAGGCTTATGATCCACCATTACCAACATGGCCAGTCTGTAACCAATTTGACGAAAGGGACTCTGTAATCTTGAAATTAGGTTAGGGTGACCAAGACAACGTCCCACCCTGAGTGTCACCCAGATAAATTACCCTATCAACGTTCACAAAGTTTGGTTAAGTTTTTCTTATCCGCGCTTATGGCACATAAACCAATTTCACACTGATACAATCAACTTTGCTGTCTACTCTCGGGTGGGAGACTGTGTTGCTATGCAATACTTGATCTTGTTTTTTCTTTATCCTTGAAGGACAAAACTAAATGTCTCTGAAATGGAGTTTTCATTGTTGGCATCACACTTTTTAGGTTTTCACGTCTTCCATGTATGAGTCCTTTGTTTAAAGAAAATCAGAGAAACAGAACTCGATGAACAGCTGAACAGCACAGAATTAATAATAATAATAATAATAATAATAATAATAATAATAATAATAATAATAATAATAATAATAATAATAATAATAATAATAATAATAATAATAATAATAATAATAATAATTGAGAACAAGATGGCGGAAAAGGTGCAGGGTCGTTAACGAGCTCCGGCCTTTTTGAGGTGGTAAATTCGTAATTGGGAGAAAAATCACAGGACTGTAAGTACATTGTTTGCATATTAGACAGTGTCGTGTCACGACTTAAGTGAAATTTACTGGAGGGATCATGGATAGCCAGATTTCGGAGACAATAAGAGCCTCTCTGGACGTGGTATACGCTGGACAGTCCCACACGCAACTCGACTCTCAATGCATGGAGGCACTGGACTCTGTGTCTAAATTATTTGAAAGTGGCGCCAAATCTGACTTATCTGACAATAATGGAGGGTCATCAGAAAAACCTTCAAACAAGCGTAGGAGGGAACTCAGTTCTTCAGGACAGGCTGATGGACAGATTGACATCACCCAAAGTGAATCAGGCTTGGACATATCTACTTTGACGGAAAGTGTTAGTACTCGAATCACGGAAAATTTACCTGAAGTAATACCAGGTCCCTATCTTAATGCCAAAGTGATCGATAACCTCGCTAGGGTAGTAACTGATGCAGTTGCAGCATACTTGAACAATGTACTACCGAATCAAATCAAATCAATGTTTGACGAATGGAGCGCCCGGTCTGAGCCGCCAAATTATTCTGCCATTGAGAATAGAGTCTCTGTACATGAGACCAAGTTAGTTGGTTTAGAAGTGAGATTAAACGATCTTGATCGGCTCATCAAAGCGCGTGAGGAGGAGTTGGATTCAAAGCTGGAAAAGCTAGATACATTGGAATTAAATCACGACGATCTGGAGCAGTATGGACGGAGATGGAGTTTACGAGTATATGGTATACCAGAGCCTGATTTGTCTGGATGTCAATCCGAGGACACAGACTTGGCCATAATGTCTTTGTCCAAGGACAAACTAGGTCTGCCCATAAATGAAATAGATATCCAAAGGTCGCACCGCGTGGGCAAACCTAATTCAAAACGAACAAGACCAATAATTGTTCGTTTTGTCAGCTACCGCGTGAGAGCCAAACTGTTAAAGGCCAGGACGAATTTGAAAGGCTCCAAGATTTTCGTAAACGAAGATCTGACAAGGCATCGGGCGGCTATTGCAGCGCAGGCAAGACAACTGCGAAAACGCGGAAAAATTGTGGACACATGGACCAGGGATGGGAGAGTTAAAATAAAGGTCGCAGACCCAGAACAGGGTCCCAACCAAACTCGAGTCATGGAAATAAAACGCGCCAGTGACCTTCTGCCTTGGTCATAGACTGTGCCGAGGACCTTCCAGACTTGTGCCACCGACGATCTTGGCTGATTTCCAGTTACATTCAGACACAAACTGATGCTATTCAAACAGGGATATATATCTGTATATACGTCCTTGATTCAACCAATCTTTCTCAGCCATGGACTGACTGTATTTAATACTTGCTTTATAAATTTCATGCACTAGAATAAGCCTACCCGTATTCCATTCCATTTTCTTTCCACGCTCTTTTCTGTTTTGTAATCTGCATTAACCAACTAAGTTTAATTACATTCTGAAGGTTAAATCTTCTCGACATGACTAGAATGTCATAATTATTTGAATATATTTTCTACGAGTATATTATGCTTGTGCGGAGTTATATACGAATATGTGCACACTATGTGGGATGACCCATGACATTTTGAATTTCTTATATAACTTGTTTATCATGAATGTTTATATATTATGAGACATGACACGTTTTAGAACAACTCATGTTTCTTAAGTTCAAATGCGCATGTACATGTGATTTCTGTACATTTACCTGCGCGTATATATCAAGTGCAAGTATAGTTGTCGCAAATGACTCGCAGTCGACATGATAATAAGGATCTTACGGGAAGATACTATCCTCAAATGTACATCACAATTTTGAAACCGGACGACACGATTGTAAGATATCGACGTGAGATGATGAGAGAAAATGTAACGTTGCTCGTTCTCCTTTTTACTTTTTTGTTTAGGTGAAGGTTATCCTTCTCATTCTCTCCTAGCTAATGATACTTACATGGGAATCTTATATTACATGATATTTGTCCTGTGTTCGATAAAATTACTTTAATCAACGTTACCTCACGCCACTCTTGGTTCGCTCCATTGTTTCACTACTGGACCGTAAGCGAACATGACTTGGGGTAGTATAACTATACTACTGCGCTTACTTTTTTTCTCTTTTAACATTCGTTTAAATCTAAATTTTCCAAGGTATGTACGACACTTTTGTGTTGTGCGTCTTTCTGTGTCCTTTCTGTCTCTATTTGGAATTTATGTCTTTGCTCTCTCTGCGAGTTGTGTATATAGTGTACGATGTAAAAGCGACGGGGTTTTGAATTTAACTAGTGTGTTTCTCGAAGTGCTTCAAGTTTGGAAAGTCGAGTATATGGTATGTGTTTACAATGCATTATGTAAAAACGACGGGGTTTCAATTATAATTAATGTGCTTTTTAAAGCACTTCAACTTCGGAAATTTTTGTATATGGTATGTGCTGCTATTGTTTGTTCGAAAGACGATTGTTTTAGTTGTATGTTTTCACTCAAACTGGTCGCCGCCCTTTTCGTAGGTACCTTTCGTTACTGCAGGGATTCGATACATTCATCCCTCTGTCTTGGTATACGCTATTTAAATCGGTTTTACATATATATTTACATCACTGTACATGTCATATCTAGTTTTTGGTACTTCCCGTTTTTCATGTATGTTTTCTACAGTTTCACTGGTCATATCTGCTGCCAGTTATATGTTACTGATATCGGACATGCGAAATATTTCTGGACATATTGGGAAGCATTATATTCTCCCTCGTTTGTAGAGAGAACAATTGGTCATGTACATTTATTCATTATTAGGGTCATGCTCTTTCTTGTTGTAAGTAACCTATCTTTAATTTGGAAATTTGCTGTTCATATTATCTGCATAAGTCTACATGTAACTTTAAAAACTTTCATGAACTTAAGGCAAGAATCTGGTATCTTAATAGAAATGTACATGTCGCAGAAGTTAATTTTCTGGTTTATTTTCTGTTGTCAGATTATTCTAATCCTTGGCATATTATTTCTGTCATTTAATATCGGAACTTTATACCAGAGAGGAAACAGCCATATAGAATTAGAAAAAGTACTGGTTACTTTGAAATTTCATATTCTTTTGGATAATTTGACAGATGTTTTTACTACTTTACACCTTGTACTGATAGCCCTGTCCGGGGATGTGCATCCAAACCCGGGCCCTGATAACCATACTGAAGATATGAAAATTTGCCATGCCAATATTCGTAGCCTCTCACATGATAAGCTTACATATATTAAAACCTCCTTAGCTCAGTCTTTTGACATAATAACGTTGTCTGAAACCTTTCTTACGGCTGATAAGGATAGTCGTGATCTTAATCTCCCAGGATTCCACCCAATCATGCGTCGTGACCGCGTTCACGGGATTGGTGGAGGGATTGCAGTTTATACTTCTCATGCCTTAGTTGTTACACGCCGAACGGATCTGGAAAGTCCAAATCTCGAGTTGATGTGGATGGAGATCCGGCTCCACAACAATAAGTTTTTATTAGCCGTTGTCTACAGGCCTCCAAATTCAGGTGCATCCTTCTGGGATGATCTTCAACTCAACTTTGATCTAGCTTCTAGTAACACGGATTGTACAAACTTTATGATAGCGGGCGACTTGAACGCTGATCCAAAAACATATCATGGTAAAAAACTTAGTAATTTTGTTCTTCATAATAATCTAAAACTTCACGTAACAGAACCAACGAGAATAACCCAACAGACGTCAAGTTGTTTGGATCAAATAATTAGTAACATGCCTCAATATATTAAGTCAATAACTGTGCTGCCACCCGTGGGACAAAGCGACCACTGCACTGTTGCAGCAAGTTTATTTTTCAGGGTGCGAAAAGTTCACTGTTTCGACCGACACATATGGGATTACTCTAGAGCTGATTTTGATATTTTCCGGCAAAAACTGAATGAGGCTGATTGGGATGCCTGCTTCGATACTGATTGTATTAACACGGCCTGCAACATGTGGACCCAGTCCTTCTTGTCTGTTGCACAAGCTTGTATACCCAACAGAAACGTGACTATACGTGCAAATGATGCACCATGGTACACGTCCAAATTGCGCACTCAAAAGAGGAAAGTGGAAAGAATACATAAAAAAGCAAAGGTATCAAATGAAAATCATCACATATGGCGATATTTTCGTGACTTGCGTAATGCTTATATAAGTGACTTGCGAACAGCTGAAGAGGAGTATCACAAAAAGCAGTGTAAAGTTGTTAATGAGGGTAAATTCAAAAGCAAAAATTGGTGGAAAATGGTGAAATACCTTATCTCTGGAGAATCTAAATCATCGATTCCTGCAATTATTTCAGATAATACAGTCACCTCCGATAATACTACAAAAGCAAACATTTTTAATGACTTTTTCCTTGAACAATGTCGTGTCGATTCCTCGGCCTTTACACTGGATGGGCATGATATTCTTGATCAGGAAAATGTTTTAGAACAAGTAGAGTTAGATGAACAAACAGTTTTTGACATCTTGAAATCTCTGAAAGTTGATAAGGCTTGTGGACCAGACGGCATAAGTCCTTTATTATTAAAAGAGGCTGCATCTAGCATCACTCCCTCCCTTACTAAATTGTTTAACTTTTCTCTCAGTAATTCTAGATTTCCGTCAGAATGGAAAAAAGCCCACGTGTCACCGATCTTGAAAAATGGATCACCAGAACATTGTAAAAATTACAGACCCATTTCGCTCCTAAGTTGTGTAGGCAAAGTGTTTGAACGAGCAGTCTTCAAGCATATGTTCAATTTTTTCCGGGACAACTGCGTTCTTTCCGATAAACAATCTGGTTTTATTCCTGGTGACGGAACTGTTAACCAACTAGTTTTTCTATATAACGAGTTTACCAAAGCTGTTGATTTGGAAAAAGAAGTTCGTGTAGTCTTTTGTGACATAACAAAAGCTTTCGACAAAGTACATCATCCGGGTTTGGTTTACAAGATGAAGAAAGCAGGGATTCATGGCAATCTATTCAAATGGGTCGAAAATTATCTTCATGACAGGTGTCAGCGCGTAGTTATCCAAGGTCAGGCGTCTACTTGGGGCAGTATTGAAGCAGGCGTCCCACAAGGCTCAGTACTAGGCCCACTCATGTTTTTGATCTATGTAAATGACATTGTAGATATAGTCAAGTCAGAAATTCGTCTTTTTGCAGACGATACAACACTATATATCCAAGTAGATAATCCAGCCGAAGGAGCAAACACTTTAACTCACGATCTTTCCTCCATGTCTGATTGGGCAAAACAATGGCTGGTCAGTTTCAACCCAGCAAAGACCAAATCATTACTTTTTACTCGTAAAAAGAGACCTGTTGATCACCCTGACTTAATGTTCCAAGAAACAAATATTGAAAATGTTGAACATCATAAGCACCTTGGCATCATCTTTTCTGCCGACCTCTCGTGGGCATCACACATAAATTTGATTGCTGTAAAGTCAAGGAAATTAGTAGGTATTCTAAAAAGCCTCCAATACAAATTGAACAGACGGGCGCTGGAATCGTTATACTTCTCTTTCATTCTGCCCTGTTTAGAATATGCAAGCGTGGTCTGGGATGGATGCACACAATCGGACAGGGATCTCCTGGAAAGTATTCAACTGGCTGCAGCCCGGGTTGTAACAGGAGCAATGAGTCGAACAAGTCACAGTAAAATATATGAAGAAACGGGCTGGGAAACACTTTCCGAAAGAAGACGTAAACAAAAATTAGTTCTCATGTTCAAAATAGTAAATGGTTTTGCTCCTGCCTACCTCTGTGACCTAGTTCCCCAGACAGCGGGAGAAAGAAATGCATATAACATAAGATCCAGACAAACCATAACACCTCCTATTGCTAGAAAAAACATACATTACAACTCCTTTCTCCCATCTACTATCCGTGAATGGAATCTTCTTTCAAGATCAATAAAAAATTCGGAAAATGTTGACGACTTCAAACGGAAATTAAGCAAAAGTACACCGAAAAGAAATGAATTATTTTACTTTGGAGAAAGAAAAATTGCCATTATACATGCCAGGATAAGAATGGGTTGTAGCCAGCTGAATTCTGACTTGTACAAAGTGGGCTTGATAATGTCACCACTTTGTTCCTGTGGTCATTCTGTTGAGGATTACTTCCACTATTTTTTTCAGTGCAGCAAATATACCATCCAAAGGGACAAACTTCAAACTGAAATTGTATCTTTGGCACCTTTCAACCTAAAAACATTACTTTACGGAATATCAGGTGGCAACAAAAACGCAAATTATGACATTTTTCGATCAGTACATTGTTATATTAAATCTACGGAAAGATTCAAGGATTAGTCAACCTCAGTAAAGCTTTCAAGCAGGTACCTCTCACTATAATTTACATTTATACAGATCTCGTCGCCAGTTTAAGATATGGACAAGCAAATTAACACGTACTCGCCCAATAGCCTCTTCTCCTTCTCCCTTTCACTGTCTGCTGTCTGTAACGTACTGTGCGTGTATCTATATGTTATCTGGCAGTCCAACATTGTATGTATGTATTGTCACTTTATGTACAAGAGGTCTTAATATAGGCATTGTGCCTGTTGACCGATTGTTTTTCGAATAAAATATGTTTAAACCAATAATAATGATGATGATGATGATGATAATAATAATAGATTATTAAAACCCTCGATATCGAGGATATCCATATAAATAGACTACATCAAAATCATACATACATACAGAAAAAATTATAAAACCATATACGATCTCAAATCAAATTTACATATATTTATAAACCCTGTTTAATTCAAAACAAATTACACCACACACACACACAACAGAATAAGAGTAAGCAATTAAAAGCTGTATTCCCCACCCCCAAGTGCATTTTGGGAGATCGGTGTTCTCCATGCCCAGGCCTGTGATCGACTTTTATCACAATAAAATTTGTTTGGATTGACTTTTCTGAACAGGAACATATAGTGGGTCCCTCGTACAACGTGACTCGTTGTTAATACGGCAGAGTTCATTCACTTTAACAACTGATTTTCTGAGATAATTACTTTAAGCCTTGGTGGGCAGAACACCTCTCCTGACTAATAGGTCTTTAAAGCTCATTTCAGGGTGGTGGACTGTTTGCAGTTTTAGGGAAGTGGTCCAGCCCACCGCATCAACTTCACTCCAAGCGGTCTCATTCTACTCCGCCTGTAAAGCTCTTAGCAGTTTTATACCCGTATGGCCCTCAACAAAGCACCAGGTAATTCCTGGAATATCCAGCTTAAAGAGGCACGGGCAAAGCCCAGTATTTCAAGGAGTGCGGTCTTCAAGCAGCTTAATTTCTCGTGTTGGGTTTTATTTTCTGACCCATAAAACTATGTATATTCTTGTTGGTATGGGGGTGTAGATTAAACATATATCCCAAAAATATGATGGAAAGGCTTTTTTTCTTTTTTCTTTTCTTTTCTTTTCTTTTTTTTTTATTTTTTTTTAAAGGCAAAATGGGCTTTGCTGTAAGGTTTGAATTTGTACATTTTTATATTGCTCTTTCAACACTTGGCTTACAAGCGCGGAATTTGTATCATAAAACTTAATGGTAACACCCAGGTTTGCTTTTTCCATTTTTTCTACAAAATAATCCGATATGGAAATTTTAATTGAGGGTTCCATGCAACTCTATGAAGGCAATCCATTCCCCATCCTTATGGGCCACAAACACACACAAATAAACGATACATCACAAAACAAAGAAAACCAAACCTAAGTTTGTTTTTTTTTTTAGGTGAAAATCGATTCATTAGCTTTTGTTTTTTAGAAAATGCTGATCAAAATTTGATGACTTCAGTACAATTTGTACCACTATGTCGGTCGCAAAAACGTTAAATAGAGCACGCCCAATCATCGCCAGGTTTTCAAGTTGCAGGTCAGGCCAGGGTTTTTTCAGGCCAAGCGTCATCTGAAGGGGACTGACAAGCTGATTACGGAGGATTTGACAAAATATCGACCCTTACTTGCATACACAGCTAGATGCCCAAAGAGATCGGGCAGAGTTCTGGACACCTGGACTTACGATGGGAGGATCAAGATTCAAGTCAATGACCCGGGCGGTGCAAAGGTGCACACGGCCAACAGTGAGCTGGATCTGTCGCGTTATGGGCTATGCTTTACACAAACTCGAGACCGAAGCTCACACGCAAACTTTGTGACTTGACAAAATTGAATATTTGGACACAAAGTCCATAGAGAAATAAACATATGTATTTCTGTATTTAAAAAAAAAAAAAAAAAAATCTCACTTTTCCCGAACTGTTCTACTCATTATAACAGCTGAACACAAATTTTTCCAATATTCATTATACAATTTTTCATGTGACTAGATTCATAATTGTTTTGCAGGATGCATAGGCATTGACTGTCTGATTAAGCATCCTTCATAATGTGAACTTCGTAATATGATACCATATATAACATGTCGTGTTGCATGGCCAGACTGTATCTGGTTGTCGGGGGTGGGGGTGGGCGGAGGGCACACACTCAACATCAGGGTGGGTGTGTGTCTCGGACATTTCTATACAATACCCTATCTTTATCCTAGGCCAGATGTAAAAAGGTACCCTCTCTTTAATCCTGTAATGTGTTGAAAGGAGTGCTGCATTGGTGCATCCTAATTATACCCCTATCCTAACAAAACTGTGTACATTTGGGGGGGGGGGAAGCTTTTCAAATCCTGGGAGTAATGAAAACAGGGCCTTTCCCGCGGCACATCCCCAGTACAATCCAACATGGAAGTACCTCCCCCCGCTGGTTGTGCATCTCTGGTCTTCATGCAGTTCATAGCATGATATCGTAAGGTCACGATTATTGTTTAAACTCGGTTAGAACTGTTCTTACGCATCATAACACCTCAACGCAAACTTTTCATTATAGTCATTATACGAGCCCAGCTATGATCAATACTAGTATACCTTTATGTGACCTGAATCACAATAATCTTGATGCGAATATAATGGCTGTTATACTCTCCGTTTATTATAAATCGCGGAAGTTCATACCATTCAGGCAACACGCATATATATGTGGCTTGTTATAATGCTATCCAAACATCATGTAGATCTATAGATCATTGTCTGTGTATGCTCACGCATGCACTTATGTTAGTGATAAAAATGGATATATATCGCAACCCAGCTTTGAATTTTGGTTTAACATGGCCCTTAATTTTAACTCTGTCTCACGACGTGTTTGTACCCGTACAGCGGACAAGACCCTGAACGCTGCCCCCAAGCGTCCTGTCAGATGTGAGGGGGCCCAGCTCGTGGGGTCGGGTTGACTGATGGCTGTGTGCACTGTGCATCAATGTATCTTTTCGACAATGCTAAAGCTCTGCCAAGTTCAAAGCTACCTCTTAGTTCCAAGATTACACGTGTTTCTGTGTTTTATATCCCAGTATTTGTCTTATGTTGTGTACAAAGATTCTATTCATAGCATTGTTGCATTAGGCCTATATACACGTTGGCCTCAGTTTGCAATGAAATTTATTTAGCCAGCAACCTGTTCTAGATCTTTGCGCTTATGGGTCTTACTTTACTACCTTTTCTTTTGTAGTTGTTGTGTTTTGTCATAAAACGTGCAGTGCAACTAAAGACCCTCGAAGGGTCTTTGCTGCTACTAATACAAACAATTATGTTCCATTACTCGGTCGTGTACAACTTCGTAGTTACGGTGATATGCTGCACCTCTCCCACCAACTGGCCATTATTATGTGGGCAAAACTGCCTTCTTTTCCTCATTGCCAATTGTGTCCTCGTAGTATACTTAATATTAAAGACACGTCTGACATATAGATGTCAACTACTATTTGTCAATCAAAAACTGCATAGACATGTACGCGTACTTATTATGTTCCATGTTATAACGATGCCCAGTATATGGCATCTCGCTTATAAACATACTATAAGGTGCCTCTGGCCTTCAGTTCGGGGACAAAAGTAATATTATCTTTCCAGGAACAAAATTTGGTAGTCTCTACTCCCAGCATTCAACGGTCATATCTTTTTCACCACTTCTATACAATAGAGTAATGGATCATATGGGGTTCTGGCTCTTTAGTCTGCTCATGCATAAGATGTTGACGGAAGAGTTTGTTTTGCGGCTGTAAAAATTCTACAAAACATTATTTTCTGTGCCCGCATGTCAATGTATTTTTTCTACTGGTATTTACTCATTGTGTAAAATTGACATGTTATGGATTGTGAGTAGTCACACGGATGTCTATTAAACACGGCAGCTATACTATGTATTATACTGTATCCTGTGTCAATTGTAATTATAAATGTTATTTTGCTTCCTTTCCAGCGCCAGGTTAAAATATCTCATATTATTTTGATTTTGAAAAGGAACAATATTATGGAAATTGCTGATTAAACACTGACATTGACGGCAAGTTTGGCTCTGCTGCTCTCAGGTGACGTCACATCGAGGTAGAATGGCCACTGGGTCTTGCAGTTCTTTTTACGGGGGTCAGACACGGGACTAAGATGTAAGGATAGACAGAGTTTATATACTGCATGGAATACATCTGTAAGAAGAGAACTTGGATTACCTCTCAATTCTCACTGCTATGTTTTACCTGTGTTACTTAAAGTATCCTCCCTGGAAGTGCAGTTAGTAAGACGCTTTGTACAATTTTGTAAAAGTATGTACTTTAATGATAACAAAATTGTAGCCTACATGTGTAAATTAGGAGTAAGAAGTAGTAGAAATGTGAATGGTAGGAATATTTATTTTGTCTGCAACATATGTTTAAATGTGGAGTAGAACAGCTGCTGAAAGGCGGCTGTTTCATAAAAGATCTATATGCAGTGGCTGGAAATGTGAATGTGGAAATGCTGCATGCAAGGGACAGGGTAGTAAATCTGACAGACTTCATCTACATCTATGATGAAATTCAAGCTATGATCAAACCTCTGTCTGTACGATAATGTAAAGAAAAGCTGTTTGTACATAACTAAATTATTATATTTATTTTTTTACAATACACTGGTGTATTTTTTAACACGAAACATATAATATGTAATTACAAATATTCCAAATTGTGTTCATTACACATCGGTCTTCCCGCGTGTCGCAGACAACGACAATTGCAGCCCTTTTACTATTTAGGAATAAAAGAGAGGATTATTTCGAAACGTTCATTTGGATTTATTCGAAGACAGATTTCGACGAATTCAGGAATACATTGAATGTTGTTAAATGGGACCCCTATACTTCGACACGGAAGACATGGCTGAAATGTGTTTGCAGGTTATGGACCAGCACTTTTCTGAACATTGCTAGGCAGTGTATACCAAATAGAATTATAACCGTAAGGCGGGACGATACACTTTGGTACTGGAGAAGTCTTCCTGCTATGAAACTAAAGGTCGATAGAATTCACTGATAAGCGAGGAATTGTAACGAAAATGAATCTTTGGCACTATTTCCGACAATTAAGTGACATTAAGGACTTGAGACCTGCCTCAGATTACTCTAAACGTCAGTTTGACTCGATTAAGTGTGCTCCAAAAAGAAAGTAACGGCCGGTAGAAGACAGTTAATCATGTATAAGGGGAAAGCAAATTGATAATAATATTGTTTGATAATGTTGTTCTATCTGACAAGAAGTCTAAAGCGGAGGCTATGAATTTTTTTTTCCTTAAAACAAAATCGTTGATAACACTTCTTTCCATGCATCATCTGCAACGCTTGTTTCTGATAATGATAACACATTGCAAAATATATCTTTTGATTATGAAGTCTATTCTATACTTGCCTCACTAGTAATGGAGTTCCATTTGCCCACCAATCTGTTGGCAAAGAAATGTTTTCTAGTGTCATTGGATGCTGGCTGTTTGAATAACTTCAGATGGTGCCCGCGAAGATGTCTTCTGGGATGTGATAAGAAAATGGTACAAGAAGACTTGCGTTAACCTGTAATAGTCTTTTATGTTTCAACTAGGTCTTGCCTGTCTCGTCTGTCTTTGTGGGACTCCAAACGAACCTCATCCCTACATAATCTGAGACACCTTTTCTGAACATTTTGAATTAAATCTATGTCTTCTTGATAGTGAGGATTCGAGGCTGGGCTGGTATAGCCCAGTCCACGTCTGATTGTGGCTTCATAAAGGGTTATAATTGTATGTTAATCAAAATTAGAGAAACATCTGTTAATGCTGCCTATTGTCCGTACTGCCTTGGTAGCAATTCCTACAGTATGGTTGGCTGGCTTCACTGAATTATGAATTGTGACTCCTAAGTCTTTACATGACTCAACAACTTCCAGGTATTCTCCTTTGCGAGAGTACATATATTCTATACTGCATTTCATTCTCAATATTTGACAGTTGCTTGCATTAAAATTAATATGCCATGTTTTGGACCATGCATAAAAAGTATTTAAGTCTTCCTGTAAACTTCTAAATTTAAAACTACTTTGGATTTTGTGGTGAAGTATGGTATCGTCAGCAAAAAGTTTGGCAATACTGGAAACTGAATTAGGCAAATCTTTGACAAAAAGCTGGAAGAGAACGGGTCCCCAAATGGACCCCTGCGGGACTCCTAACATCACGTCAGTTCACTGAGATGTAGGCCTACCATCATTTAGTACTCCTCTCTGTCTTCTGCCAGATAAGAATGATTTTCACCAAGCGCACGAATGATCTCTAATCCCAGAGTTGTCAAGTTTACAGAGAAGGCGATAAAGGGGGAGAGGCAAAGCTCTGGAAAAATCGATGTAGATACAGTAAATCCCCCAATAAATATCGATGTTGAATGTCCAATCTTTTATTTTAATAGCTGGGATACACAGGATGCACCTTGCTGGAAGCCATGTTGGTGGCAAGATAGTAATGTCTTTGATTTTTATATGATTCAGTAATTGTCTCAGTATAATTCTCTCCAATAGCTTTACTACCTGGCTGGTAACATGACTGTTCATTAGTTTTCGCATTTAAACCTAGAGCCTTTCTTTAAAATGGGAGAAATATAATACAATCACGCCAGTCTTGAGGTAAGGAGCCAGTACTTAGATAATATGTATAAAGCTTTTGAAGTGGTATTGCAAGATTCGGAACCTGTATGAGAACATTTACATCACGCCAGTCTTGAGGTTAGGAGCCAGTGGTTGAAGAGGCCCGAGACGATAGGAAGCAACTAGTTTAGAGTTTATGTCAAGCAAACGGAGAAGTTCTGCTATTAGGTCATTTCTCCCTATACCTTGGTTCTCTGGCTTACCCTTCACTATGAGGCTCGGTTTTCTATTCATGACTTCGTGCACCTCCGCGTTGCTTCCCGCGTGATGTCGTTCAGTTCAATATACTCCTCGCAAGGACCTATATAATCCTGTTTTATTTTCTCTATCTATGATTTGGCATTGTCTGGCTCAGCTTAGTCTGCTCTGTCACCACGAATGATGATCTTAAACACGTTGAAAATTGGTCTCAGCAATGGCTAGTCACGTTCAACAGCTCCACAACTAAATCAATGATTTTGCCTAAGAAGCAACGGCCAGCACTGCATCCCCGTGCTCTATTTCAGGCTACTACACTTCTAGATTTACAACACAAACATTTAGGTCTTATCTTTAGTGCAAATTTGTCAGGGTTGCCTCATATAAATTATGTTGTCTGTAAAGCAAGGAAATTAACTGGAGAAATGAGACTTTTTCCAACATAGGCTCAGCTGATGCACATTCGAATTGATATATTTTACCTACATTAGGCCTATTTAAAAGTATCGTGATGTTGTGTGAGCAGAGTGCACAAAGTCTGATGCAGATCTTCTAGAAAGTGTTCAACTGGCTGGAACCCGCGCAGTGACGGAGGTGTCTTGTTGAACAAGTCATGCATCCCTGTACAATGAAACTGAATTGGAGGCTCTCTCCGAGCATAGAGAAAAACACTAACTCGTACTCCTTTATAAAATAATCAACGGACATACACCTGCATATTTAGATGATTTGATTAAAAAAAATGTATCTAATAGAAATGCATATACTGTGAGGTACAGACAGAACACAAACCAGGTCCGTACCAAAACTAATACTTATTATAGCTCTTTTATTTCCGCACCGATTTGCCAGTAGAATTTACTCCCACCCAGTGTTCGATATTCCAAAGATAGAAATACATTTAATAGTAAATTGGATAGAGGGAAACTGAAGACTAATGAGTTGTTTTACATTGGTAACCAGAAAGCCAACATTTTACATGCAAAAATCAGGATGGGCCGCAGCCAGTTGAACCATGATATGCATAAAATTGGTATAGCAAATTCTCCTGCTTGTGCTTGTGGTGCCCAGAATTTATTGCACCAAAAATCATAATATTGGCTCCTTTCATGCTACAAACTGTTATGTTTGGAAATCCCAAGTGTACTAAGGCAGTAAACCCAATTATTTTTTACTGTACTCACACATATATTTTAAATAGGCCCACTGACAGATTCAAGTAAAGCCTGTACATTTTTTACCCAGGTTGGCCAACAAGCTCTGCTTGTGACGGGTGGTGGGTCACATGCAGGACAGTACTATATAGCTTCTCTACATGCAGTACTTGTTTACAGAGTTGCCTGTCCACGTCAGATTTGATATGATAATGCATACTTCTTGTAATTGTAGTTGTGATGTCTTATCTTCTTATATGCATCCACTTGTCAATGCTACATCAATGTGGTGTCCTGTGGCCCGTCTTTACCTTTTGCACAGTATTTGTATTGTTCCTTTATTTTTTTTGCGAGAGGGATTTACATAGGCAAAGCCTATTTCCCAATCATTTTTTTTTCTGAATTAAAATACATGTATGTTTAAAACAAATGGCTTTACCCATAATTTAATGCTCATTTAATGTTAATAGCATCTTTTCACTGTATATTTTTCCTGCTAGTGTCTTTGTATTTAATGTTGTATATGTCTAATTTTGATGTACATCATTTCCTCATTTAACAACTCTAACATGACAATATCATTTATGCAAAATATAATTTTTTTTTCTCCTGGTGGAATGTTGTGGACTATCTTATCAAACACGATTTGTGACATCCCTATGTGAACTTAATGCAACTTCCTTGTTGTGCAATGTGCCAACCACTCCTCCTTGTTGTGCAATGTGCCAACCATTCCTCCTTGCTGTGCAATGTGCCAACCATTCCTCCTTGCTGTGCAATGTGCCAACCACTCCTCCTTGCTGTGCAACAGCAATCAATATGGGGCTATGCCCGGACTCCTAATTGTGTTTTTCAATAAAATACGTTTAAACCAACTTAATGCAAGAAACCAAGCTCATTGTGGTTTTACAGCCTACGACACAATGGACGCCATGCTCTGTTAAGCTTCCGAGCTCACCTTGGGAGCTTATTGTCAATTGCTGGTTAATGAGAAGTGGCTCCAATGTCTGGGTAAACAGGCAACCAATACCTCAGTGATTTTAATATTTTGTGTGCAATTTATATCAACATTATCTTTGTGGCAAGGTTACAAAAATGTGTTATCCTACTTAAGTTACACCAAATTAAACTTCTATTTTTAAATGACTTCCAAGCCTTGATGATTAGGTAAATGGGACCATCGAAGTATAAACAATAGGTCCATGATGTGACCCACATACAATTCCAACCTAGGTTTGGCCTAATGTGGTTGCAAACATGTATACAAGTCCCTAGTAATATTTGCAATAATGGAAGAAAAGTGAAATGTATGCGTTTGTACTGAGGGGGAATAGTGGAACACTTCCTCTCCCCTCCCTTGTATCTGGACATTCTCTATGCACCTATGCTGGATTTTTTTGAGCTGAAAAATTGAACTTGTGGAGAAAAACTCAAAGACAGTTGTGTGTATATTATAAAATTTATTTCTTGTTCTTTAATTTTTTTTATCTCTGGTTTCATTGCTATCGGCAGTCTATCCTGAATCATGATACAAGAAGACAGGCTTACCAAATCAAGTTGTGTGAAAGTTCAAATTTGCTACACTTTACCTCTCTGTCATTAGGCTTGCAGTCCAATCTTTAAATGTTGATTTGGCAGTAGAGCATGCACATAGCTATGTGCATTTAGAAACCATATCATCTTGTTTTCTCTTGCTGTTACTAAACTATGTGACACTATATTCAGTGGAACATAAATCTTACCTATGAAAATGTCTGCTAGCCAAAACAGTCCGTCTTGCTCAGCCCTAGGAAACAGTTTTAATTTAATCTAGATGTTTTTACTTTCATATTCATGCTCTATGATCCTC
Organism: Hermodice carunculata; assembly: GCA_964020975.1. Lineage (NCBI taxonomy): Eukaryota > Metazoa > Annelida > Polychaeta > Eunicida > Amphinomidae > Hermodice > Hermodice carunculata. Next base: position 113,977,670 of record OZ026612.1, read on the forward strand.
TCCACAAGTCCAAATGTAGGTTGACCAGCTTTCATTTTTATTTTTTTATAATTTCTGTTTTCTACAACACAAACATAAGAATTTTTCTTTGTGCTGATTGGAGTTCCATGTTAAGACATTTATACAGGTAAGAACTTTTCTATGGAGCTGGTATATGTATGGAGACATCTTATGTGATGCACCGTTATGATTTCTTATTTTACATATGCTTAAGTAAGCAGCAATAGAGACATACAGTTACGCTCGTGTTCAAGCTAACAAACGCCAAACGCAGCAATGTTTCCCAAACGTTTCCCAAACACTTTCAGTGAAATTCAAACGTTTTGCAAACGCGTAGCAAACACTTTGCAAACACTTTCCAAACGCTTTACAAACACTTTGCCTAACGCTTTCAAACACTTTTCCTAAGGCTTTCAAACACTTTTCCAAACGCTTTCAAACACTTTGCCGAACGTTTTTAAACACTTTTCCAAACGCTTTCAAACACTTTACACTTTGCGCCAAACGTATGTGATACATGTACATGTACACTTGGTAATCTAATTCTAATGACAGGAATATTTTTAACAAGTGTCTAAAAAGCTTTTCAGCACCTAAAAATCCCAACAACATGTGCATGCCTTCATTTATGGATAAGCCAAAAAGCTCTACTATGTATATTTCACAATAAAGTTGAAATTATGCTTTTTCAAAAAAATCAGTTCCACATGTATCTAACAGTTTGTACATGTATCACTTACAATACATGTGTATATATTGTAGGCTAAATCATTGTTTTCTTGTTTGCGTGACAAATTGCAACTGGTTTATGCCTGTGATACAGTGGAAAACGCAACAAAAGCTACCTTCTAAGATGTACATGACACTACCCACTAAATTTGCTTCAGCGGACGTAAACTAATTTCATTCAGAGTAAATTTATAGACAATATCATGAGCAGATCATGATATTACCTATGGATTTACTCCGAAAGAGTTTTTGAAAGATGAAGTATTCATAACATCTTAAATGAAGAATTTAGTCTTTAATTGATTTTAGTTGAATTAGACACTTTGGTAAACGTATTTGGATCGTGTTTTATATAAATATATACAACCTACAATGCTGGATAAGTGCACATTTACATGTAGGTACATCATATATTGCTGGACTTGTTGAAAATACATTTTTAGATTCTTCATCATTTAAATGGAAGTGTTTGAAATGCATAGTTTTTGAATGCGTTTGTGAAAGTGTTTGAAATCGTTCGGGTAATTGTTCATCGCGTTTGGAAAGTGTTTGAACGCGTTTGGAGAAGTGTTCGGTAGCTTTGTGAAAGTGTTTGAACGTTTTGTAAAAGTGTTTGAGATTTTTCCCAAACACTTTCCAAACACATTCCAAACGTTTTCAAACGTTTCCAAACACAAGCCAAACACCAGCAAAACGCGAAAAAAGCATTTGGCTGTTAACTTTTAGCCAGGCGTAACTGTAGTGCGGCAGACAGCGGTAGAGAGCCATACAGGGCTGAAGAAGCTGGCCTGCCGCAATCTGCCTGTGACAGCTGCAGTCTGCCACTGACCGCTGCAGTCTGCCGCCGATCCCCATAAGCCCCAACTGCCCCTCAGCGGCACACTGTGGCAGAGAGTGGCAACGCCGCTGGAAATCACAGAGTGCCACTGGCTGCTGCTGGCTGCCACCGAAAATGTGCCATCTGCCGCCGAATGGTTTTACTTGTGCCAGAGAATTAAACTAAGGTGACCTGAATACAATTCTTACCAAGGTCACACCAATGTTCATAATTTCAGTTCATACATGCTGGCAAAGATGCAAGTGGTTCTAGGCAGGGAGGATGGTGTTCCACATGATTTCGGTGTTCTTTGGGTACAAAAACAAGGAACATTGACCTGATTTTAAAAATACCTAGAGAGAGGAATTTCATTGCATGCTGGCACAAAGATTGAAAAGGCAATAAAAAAAAATTCATTTTACACAAACACACAAAAATAAATTCAGACACAAAAACAATTTACCACAATCCCATGTTTCTGGACACATAAGACTTGAAACAGCATATATTTTCCTATTTAAATCTAACCATATACAGATGTACATGTAAATATTGGTTTTCTGTGTCGATCTTGGTAAACAATTATTAAAAACTTTGGTTTGGAGCACAGACCATCTGAATGAAAAAACAATGTACATCATATAAAAGGAAGCACCTTCAATATACATCTGTAAAAACTGTGTATAAAGGGGGCTCACTATTTTTCCCTCATGTAGTCCTCAAGGCAAGGTTTGCTGATATTTTACAGGTCCCCTGCACTTCATCACTTGTTCACCCATTCAGCTAGTGCTAAAAAAAAAAAAAAAGAAAATAGAAAAAAAAATTAAAAAGTCAAATTTTGGTTATCCAACATGGCTTTTAATAGCCATTACTTGTTCCTGGCTGTGGGACATGCAAATTTTGGCAAGCCCTAAAATAAATTTAACATGAGTATGTAAAAATGTGTTGGAGTATGTCAGTCAATATAAATAAAACCCATAAAAAAGTTTCTGCTGATATTTTTTTTTCTTTCTGCACAAAGACCCTGTGTAGGTGGTTGGCATAGGATGGTTCAATGATGGCATGACTTTCATGTACAAATGTAAAAATTGTCTATAAAACCATCATCCTTACATTTCACAGCTCTAATTTGAACCACCTGCTTGTTTGATGGCTCGGAACAGTGCTATCATGTTTCCCACTCTGTATGTACAGAAACTGTTATGGATAACAGTGATGTGTTATCGAAAGTCAGGATAATGGTGATGTAATACTGAGAGTCACCAAGCCTTTACCCACTAGGCATCTGGTAGCTTTTCTGCAGTTTCATCTGGATGACTCTGATAAACTTCTATGTTTGCAATATTTGTTGCCTCAGTGAGTGAATAACCAAGTGCAATGTAAGGGAAGATCAACATACAGGTGTACAAACAGATTTTCTGTTTTCCTTGGGTTTGCTGTTGCTGCCGTTTTGCTTTCCTCTAAGTATTCATCAGCATAGGGAACAATTTAAATAATTGGCTGACTTGTGGAGTACTACTGCATCATATAAACATTTTGTACATATCTATCCAGATCATTCATCATCATCACTGTCACTGCCATCACCACCTCCTCTGCCTGCAAAACCAAATATGGTTTTTCTTTGTCCTGCATTCTCTTCTCCTTTGTATGGAATGACTCCTATATGAAATATGAACAAACAATGAATATTGAACAAGATAATATTATCAAATATAAACTTGTATATGTAGAATTAAAAATAACACAATTTCTTTATGCATAGTAATTTGCTTAATTCTTCCTCTGCACTGAACTAAAACAGATACATGTACATCACGTTTACACACCTCTACATTTCTAAGGAAAAATGTTTTTGTATAATTACTGATAAATGGGTGTCCTATTTCATGCGACACCATTATGTTATATGATAATCAACTGTGTGTGCATGTTTTTTTTTTTTTTTAATTCTGATTCTACATAAAATTTGAAGGAATTATGAAAATGTGTTTGTTTTTTTAAAACTGTTTCATACACATACCTGATCTCCCTAGCCTTGCTTCCAATACTTCTGTGGTAAAACTATCTGTATTTCCTAAATCATCGAAGCCTACAATCCTGTATAAAGCAAACCACAAAAATTATATATGGATTCAACAAGAATTAAGATGCACACTGCATTTAAAATTTTCTGAAACTAGACATACCGTCAATGCAAGCGTTGACTGAAGGGTCTGCCATTTGCTCAAATTAGATCATAGTGACACCAAAATCTAATCAGTTTATCTTGCCAGGTAAGGTGAGCATATTGCCAAATTCGAGCAAAAATATATGGAGGCATTCTGAAAATATCACAGTAACGAGAATGTGCACATCTGGACGGACATCCAGACAGACATCCGGACAAACATCCGAACGGACATCTGGATGGACATCCGGACAGACAACACGAAAACAGAAAGGGTCCCCCCAATCGGGCAAACCGTTAAAATGTCTGACATACGATTTCCAACAATGGTGCACACATGCATGGTGTACATCTAAGATATGTGAAATACAATTAACACATATTCTTTATTATGTGGGTTGTCTTTGCTGAACATTTAGCTTAGACAAGGAGCCGCTACTCAGAGAGACATGTACGGGTGAAAGGCTCCGAAACATGTTGAGTAGTTACCCGCTGAAGACCCTTTAATTTATTTGGGCTGATACAGCCTATGGCAAAATTTTACAGAGGAACGTGTGCAATATGGACAATAGTAATTCCATATGTATATAGGTTAGACAGGGACAGGTTAGCTTGTGGAGAGTAAAGAGTTAGGACTGCGGAATAGGGTAATGACTACTAGGAAGTGGTTTTGGACAAAAAGATACAAATACAATATATATACATTCATATCCATAACAGATATTGGAATTTGAGATATCCTCTATTCCTTTCATGATATCTTCATGTATTTCACGATACCTTAAATCAGCACTCCCTAGCACTATTTATTCAAAAATGAATTGAGTTGAGTTAAATTTTTCACACTCAAGTAAAGATACCTGGAAACAAATTTAAGATGTCCTGAGATTAATTTTTATTGAGGACATTTTCAAAATGCAAGCTGACTTTTAAAACATCTCAAATACATGTTTTCCTAATTTACTTCAAGCCATATTTTAATATCAAAGGGCTGTCACTGGAAATTTAAAAATGTAACCAGTATGGTTTAAGTAACATTCACCTCTAAAGCCAAAGGCTGATTATGTTAGCTGAAAACATGAGCACAATTCTACATTTTGAAATCATGCTTAATAAATCTAAGTGATTAAGTAAAATAGCATGAATATGTGCATCAAAAATTGAATAAATAATGAAATATCTTTAGTCAAATTTGGCTGAAGCTAACAAAATTTCATTAGTCAAATCTTATCTTTTAGCCAGTGGCTCTTTGACTAATGGATAGCACAAGCCTACATGTTGTATCAACAGTTTGTAGTCAAAAGGCATTATGTGCATAACCTTGAATGCCTCGTGCATCTTACAAATACATTGCCAAGAGATTTTACAAGGGTTGGAAATATCTTCCATATTTTCTGTATCACACTGTCAAAATATAGACTACTGAGCACAATTTAAACAACATTATACATTAAGGCCTTTTCAAAAATATGGCATGCAAACAAGCTTGATGGTTTTCCACTAATGACCTGTTTATGAATTCATTTGGCTGTTCAAGCCTTAAATTTTCCAAATTTTTTGCATTAATCATGAAGATTTTGATTAATTAAGTTATAGGTTTAGACATAGACAGTGACTGGATTGGCTATGGGGTGTAGGGAGATTGGATTCAGTGTTTTTGTTAACCCTCAAATGTATAATACCCTTTGAAAACCTGAAATACCCTCTGAGAAAATTACAAAGGGTCACTGGTTTTGTTATTTACATGTAAAATTGGTGAAAATCAAGTCTTCTTCACTGAATTTCTCTCACTGTGACCAAAAAATACCTACAATGTACCTACCTACCTACTTACCCATCCATCTATCTATCTATCTATTTATACTTTTTATTGTTCAGAATACACTGAAGATGCGGCAAAGTTGCCCTTGTTTGTCTTAATGCTCACACCTACATTGTTATGAACAACTGGATAGAAATATACTTATGGTGATGTCTGAAGTTTGTCAGACCAAAGAAGTGTACCCAAGTCAAGTTGGTAGGAATCTAGGTTTGGCTGCCAGCAAGCAGTTTACCATGTCACTAATTGAGAAAGGTGCACAACTGACAAATGGTTAATAAATGGCTTCCTTATGGTAAATAAATCATATTTAGTGAGGTAAAATGTGCCAACTGTTTCACAACCTTATTAGAGGTATACCTCAAGAATATTCAAACCAAACATGAAAGCAATATGATTTTTGGAAAGTAAAAAAAAAAACAAAAAACAAAAAACCCCCCAGAAAATTCAGAGACTGATGGACAATTGATGCCAATTAATCACATAAGCTATATGCTGACTGAAAATTCTGCTATGCTAAAAATGCACTGGTCACTGAATGGGTCTTTGTAAAATGATTTCTCAAACAGTTTAGAATCACAAAAAAACATGTTTGAAACACAGAGTTTGAGAGCCCAATACATCAATAATGCTGGCCACTTTCTTCCATTACTCCTTCTCTCCTGGGCACATGGGTTCTTCCTGAAGGCTCAGTTCTGTCCAATTGTTCACCATGTCTATCAAGATGTCACCGTGCATATTTCTATAAAAGGCCTTGACCTTTCAAATTGCAATCATTAAACATTATTGCTGCCATATTGTTAGTGTATATATACACTTATATACACATGCAGCATGTTGATTAAAATGTATCCAGCAGTATACAGATCCACAATGCCCCAGCTGTCAATATGTATATAAAATAATTCACTCCTGATCTGCCAGAGCAAGATGTTTGGAAATAAATGTTGGATATTACTTCTTTAAATAATACTACACTAAAACATGCAATCAGTAGCACACCACAATTCCACAGCAAGCAATGATGTACCCATTGCACAGCCCTACAGATAATAGGAAAATATTAAGAATAGGTACATCAACCATCTGTGTGTGTGTATAACTGTGCAATGAATATGTCAAAAGATAAATTGCACATATAAAGTTATCTCACTTACCTATCAACCACAATTCCATCTTTGAAACACAGAACATTTGGGAGAACTCGAATCTTCAACTTAGCCACAAAGAACTTGGCAGTGTCTACACTGATTTTGGCAAACTTTGTTTCAAAATATTTTTCTGCCAACGTCTGAAAATCAAGCAAAGTTATATAGTATGTATTACAAAGTACTTGGAATCAAAGACTATACTATACGTGTCATGGCAATAACCTTTTCCTGGTTAGAATGACTAGGTCAATTGATTTCTTTAGTGTGGCTTGGATGCAATGTGCCCAATCACAGAATACTATTGATCTGGGGTAGATAGGCCTTAACTACAATTCTCACCAAACTGATTTCCAATAAGAAGCAATTTACATGTAGGTTAAAAACATTAAAGCAGGTGACAGTTTCCACTTGGGCACTTTGGAGAGATTGAGCAGGAAAAGGTTAAACAATTGCTCAGCTATTGACATGTAAAGATAACAAACTGACAAATGGTTTGCACAATATTTTGTGTTTCACATTCATTTCCAAATACCGTACTCGCTGCCCTAATAGTCGCATGGGCGTAAAAGTCGCACCCCTAACTTTCGAGAGGGGAAAAGCCTCCTCAAAGACATGTTCGACATAAAAGTCGCCCCCAAAAAAACGAAAAATGCCCCCACGCAAAACCCCAGGCGAGATCGTCAAGGGTCAATGTAGTGCAGTCGGGAAATAAGGACTTCTCCCCTCAGGATTACCGGAAGGGTTGTGTCGGCAAGCCAGGCCGGAAGTTTGGTGACGTAGTTCTTGGTTGAACAAAACTCGGCAACCACGTGGAGAGGCGCTCTTACCACAACTTCTAGCTGTCTCTTCAAGACCACACCTCGTCGTTGACTGATTTATACTCTTATTGATAGTGTTCCATTGCTGTGAATTGTATTATCGTCGTTGGACAGAGTTCCGAAGACCTTGCTACTTCAAAGTACGTGTATTCGCCTATGACATGTTGTATGTGTTCATGTAATTGTCACTTTGGAGTGCTGTGAAACATAGTACTTCATTTGGTACCAGAAGTGGGGTTCGAACCCACGCGGACATCTGTCCGTTGGCTCAACATCTTCCCAAATGTCAAGGTGTATCATCTCTAGACCAACCGCATCAAGGGTATCAGGATGTAGGGCCCGCATTGGCTTTACATCATTATGGGCATGTAGGGCTGCCATTGGCTCCACATTTGCCCCAGTATCCTGGACCACAACAGGGTCAATACTTGCCCCAATCACGATCTCCGCCCATACAGTGGAATGCTCCACCGCCTGAACATCATTACTTCCAAGATAGGGAAGTTACACCCCAAGTTCGAGCTCCCCAACCTTTTCCCAGGAGAGAGCAGCAGGCCAGAAGGGAGCCACCAGCACCCAAGATGGCCACTTACGATGGGAAACAGGACTGGCGACCCTTTATTTTGCAATTTGAAAAGCGAGCAGATAGGTATGGGTGGAACAACATGGAAAAGCTGGACCGATTGACAGATAGTCTTCGTGGGAAAGCTTTAGATTTCTTTGGCAGTATGGATCAAGAGGTGAGAGACAACTATAGACGCCTATCCGAGAAGGTGGATCGCAGATTTGGCAGGAAGGATCCTCCATCTAGTATCAGACGTCAGCTATCCACACTCAAACAAAAAGCGGATGAGTCGTTAGAGGAATTTGCCGAAAGAGCACAAAAATTGGCAAAGGACAGTTATCCTGATGCTAATGAAGCGGCTGCTGGAATTTTAGGCAATATGGCGTTGGAGGCATTCCTAAAGGGATGTTTACACCAACATGCTGCCCTCCAGGTTTTCAACAAGGAACCTGAAGATTTAGAATCCGCCTTGCACCAGATGAAGATTCATGAACAAAATCATGAAATAATGTTTGGGAAGAAGGCTGTGAAAAGTGTGTCATTCAATGAAGACGTTGAAGAATTCCTTGTTAGGGCAACAGCTGCTAATATAAAAGAGAAAAAATCCAAAGAAGATAAGCTTACCTCTATCATAGAGGAAGGCTTGAAAGACATGACCAAGCAGGCCAAAGAAAATAAGCTTGCCTCTGTTATAGAGGAAGGCCTGAAAGGCATGACAGCCCTATTGAAGAGTTTTTTGAACTCTACGCAGAACAAAGGATGTGCACCGCCAAATCAAAACAAAGGTTCCCATTCACCGGGAAATCCAGTAAGACCCAATAAAGCAGAACAACCATCAACGCCCCCTAGAGGGAGGGGTGAATGTTTCAAGTGTGGCAGTATGTCCCACTTTGCCAAAGAATGCCCCAGGAGGTCTCCCGGTTCTCCAAAATCCCCCTCCAAGGATATATCTCCTGGGAGGAGGTTAAACAAAGAAGGGTTGTAGGATCTGGCCACCAATCAACCCCATCCAAGATCGAGGGCCAGGGGCAGAATGTAAATACTTTTGTAAATAATGTAAATAGCTCATTTCTAAGACAAGTAATATTCAAGAAGACTCAGGGGTACAACATAGTCATTCCAGCTGCTGTAAATTTTGTGGAGACACACGCAGTGGTGGATACTGCAGCCCAAGTTACCGTACTAAGTGAGGACTTTGCCAAAAGAATCAATCTTGACTTCAAGAATTTGGAGGTAGTTCCACTAAAGGGTGCAGCTAAGGGAAGCAATATGTCCGCGTACCATTCAAGGGATGTGCGGATCACAATTGGGAAGAAAACCTATTCTTGTGATGTTTTTATTGCTCCCATAACAGACCAGATTATTCTTGGATTAGACTTCCTGTTGGCGCATGATGGTGTTGTGAATCTAAAAAACAACACTGTTCGAGTTGGGGACAACTTGATTCCTGCCATACTTTGCCGCAACGGGGGGTTCCAACACGCAGTAAGGAAGGTATTACTGGACAAAAGACTTGTTATCCCACCAAACAGTCGAGTACATAGTACAGTCATCATAGAAGACGTACCGTTTGGAGACTATGTCATCACACCCATCCAAATTAAACCAGACTTAGCTTCCCCAACTGTCCTTGTTCAAGGTCAAGGGAAGGCTCCCATGGTACTGGCTAATTTGAGTGATAGATATATAACTCTGAAACCTGGACAATTGATTGGCAGTGCTGTGCAGTTGGATAAAATCTTATCCAACCTGGACCCAGTCATACCTGACAGTGAATTAACACCTCCAGAAGACCTGTGTTCATACACAAGTTCTGGCTCTGCAGATCAGTGTCGGTCTGATATGACTGATAGTGATGGTGTAGAATGTCTCACAATAAAAAGCTTGAGTTCTGATCATAAGTCGGATACTTTATCTGATTTTGATAACAGTACCACTGATTCAAGCAGTAGTACCAAAAGTTTACCAGACCACATGCAAGCTTTACTAGAACAAGCGGGAGAAAATTTAACAACGGAAGAAAAGCCAAATGTAGCCAGGCTACTGGAAGAATATTCCGACATTTTCTCCAAAAACGATCTTGACTTAGGTTGTTTCACTGCTGTGACTCACAAGATTGACACGCAGGGAGCAAAACCAATCAAACAACACATGAGACGGGTTCCTTTGGGTTTTGAGAAGGAAGAAGAGAAGCACCTTCAACAGATGCTCGATATCGGGGTTATCCAACCTTCAACATCAGATTGGGCAGCTGCACCAGTCTTGGTTAGGAAGAAGGATGGAGGAGTGAGGTGGTGTATCGATTATCGAGGTTTGAACAAGGTGACAGTGAAGGATGCCTACCCCTTGCCATTGATTGAAGAATGTTTGGACACATTAGGGGGCAATGTCTTTTACTCTTCTCTCGATATGGCCAGCTCGTACTGGCAAATACCCATAGAACCATCGGACCGAAACAAGACTGCCTTTATTACAAAACACGGATTGTTCGAACATCGACGAATGGCCTTCGGGTTATGTAACGCTCCGGCTACCTTCATGCGTGCAATGAATTTTGTACTGCGGGGATTAACCTGGTCCAGCATTTTGGCTTTTCTTGATGACGTGCTGGTCCTTGGAAAAAACTTCTCTGACCACCTTAAAAATCTCAGGGAGGTGTTCCACAGGTTTCGTTCAAATGAAATAAAGCTCAAACCAAAGAAATGCTCGTTCTTCCAGCGGGAAGTCAAGTTCCTGGGGAAGATCGTCTCGGAGAAAGGCATTGGAGTCGACCCAGAAAAAATTCGTGCTGTCCAAAATTGGCCCACGCCAGGCAATACAAAGGAAGTAGAGTCTTTCTTAGGATTCGTAAACTACCATCGTGAGCATATCCCAGAGTTCGCTCAAATAGCAAACTGTCTCTATGCTCTTACAGGTCCTAAAAATAAATTTGTGTGGCTGGATGACCATCAACTGGCATTTGAAAACCTAAAGTCAGCATTAATCTCTGCTCCTCTTCTACAGTTTCCAGACAAGGAGGGAATGTTTGTTTTGGACACCGATGCTTCAGACAACGTGGTAGCTGCAGAATTATCACAGGTGCAGGATGGAAAACTACGAGTAATATCGTATGGTAGTTTTTCGTTGACCCCGGCTCAAAGAAAATACTGTACCACCAGAAAAGAACTTCTGGCTATTATAAGATTCACCCGACAGTACAGGCATTATTTGCTGGGCAGGAAATTTGTGATTCGTAGTGATCACAATAGTCTAGCCTGGCTTATGCGCTTTAAGTACATAGAGGGACAATTAGCCAGATGGCTTGAGGAGTTGAGTCAGTATGATATGGATATAATCCATAGGGCTGGGAAAAGACACCTGAATGCCGATGCATTGAGCCAAATCCCTGATCGTGAAGCTTTCTGTAATTGTTATCAGGCAGGAGTTTCATTGGAACAACTTCCATGTGGCGGGTGCAAATACTGCACGAGAGCCCATAATCAGTGGAACCGGTTTGAGCAAGAAATTGATAACATGGTACCTTTGACAATCAGGACATTGACTGTGGCTCCACCTGATCAGCCTCAGGTGGGGAATAGTAAGGATGCATCTGATTGGTTGGATAGGTACTCTTACCAGGAATTGCGTGATCGACAACTGAAGGATATAGATATTTCTCCAGTCATCACCTGGTTAGAGAATGGGGAAACTCCAGCCTTGGATGTATTGTATCTTCAAGGACCCCCTGTTAAACATCTTTGGTCCTGCAAGTCGCAGTTAGTCTTGGACAGAGGAGTCCTGTATTATAAGTGGGAAGATGCAATACCTCGGAAATGTCTTGTGGTACCTAAGTCGCTAAAAGAAGAGGTTTTACAACACTGCCATGATGTAAGGCTGGCCGGACATCTGGGCCAGACCAAAACTCTTCAGTTACTACGACAAAGTTTCTTTTGGCATACCATGGCTTTAGATAGCAAGATATATGTGGAAAGATGTGCCACATGTAATCTAAACAAGAAACCCAAGACTTGGCCAAAAGCTGGTCTGGGGAAATACCATGCTGGTGCGCCAATGGAAAGAATTCATATTGACATTCTAGGCCCATTCACCCGTAGTTCGAGTGGGAATCTTTATATTCTAATGCTCATAGACCAATTTACAAAGTGGCTCGAGTATTACCCACTACCGGACCAAACTGCAGAGTCAATTGTGAAGAAGATCGTGGATGAATTTATCTCCAGACTTGGTTGCCCTATTCAGATCCATTCCGACCAGGGGAAGAACGTGGACGGAAATTTAATTCGCACTATTTGTGATTTACTGGAAGTGACCAAAACCAGGACAACGCCATATCGTCCCAGGGCGAATGGACAAGTTGAGAGATATAATCGACTTCTTCTGCAAATGATTAGGTGCTGTGTGAAAGGTGCCAACAAAGACTGGGACAAGTACTTACCACAGTTAGCAGCCGCAATACGGGCTATGCCTAACAGGAGTACAGGTTTCTCTGCTAATCTTATGATGTTGGGCAGGGAAGTATTTTTCCCCAAGGACCTCCTATTCAGATTGGTAGAAGAGGATGAAGGGCAAGAACCTTCAGAATACCTGAAACAACTCCTGACTTCACTCTGCAAAACTCATGAAATCGCACGGGACCATCTGAAGGTCACGCAGAATCAACAAAAGAGAAACTATGACCTGAAGCTATGTGAAAAAACTTATGAGGTAGGTGATCTGGTGTACAAGTTGGAAACCGCGAGCAAACCCGGGCAATCCAGAAAGCTTAATAAGGTGTGGAGTGGTCCTTATCTAGTGACCCAGGTCTTATCTGCTGTTCTTTATAGGATTAAGGGGCGCAGAAAGGAGCAAGTAACTCATCACGATCGGTTAAAACCGTGTAAAGATCGCTTCATTCCAATGTGGATGAGGAGAATGAGACACAATTTTTTAGAACTAGAAGATACCATACCTTATGATGAGGGGGAACAAGAAGAATCCTTGCTAGCTGATGTTTTCCGTGAGTTGTTTGCAGAAACGCAACCAATGGAAGTGAGCAAGGATCAAGAGGTGACCCACATTCAGTCTGAACTGTCTGTGGGTTCTGAAGAGCCATTAGTGGACCTCTCATTTAATTCTGATGATTTTGTAACCAGTACACCTGCACAGAGAGAACCCGAAGTGATGGCTACACCAGTGCCGAGAGAACCAGAAATAACACAAGCACCGGTCGCTGGTCCAATACCTTCTGTGCCTAGAAGGACCAGGGGAGGGAGAGCAATCTGCCTTCCCTCTCGCCTGCAGCAGTATGATCTTAGTTAAAAGGCATGATCGTATTAGGTGCTTAGAACAGCTTATGTGGATGTCCAGAACTAAAAGGGCTGGATATTTACCGGTTTGTCATTGTAAATATGTGCATTTTCATGTGAATGCCTGGAATAATTGGATAAGGTACTAATTATTCCAGTTTATGAAATTGTCAATACTTGGCTTGATTGCCAATATACTGAAATGGGTGGCATGGTTGCTAACTATTTCATTGGTCAGATAAAAATGTGAATGCCTGGAATAATTGGATAAGGTACTAATTATTCCAGTTTATGAAATTGTCAATACTTGGCTTGATTGCCAATATACTGAAATGGGTGGCATGGTTGCTAACTATTTCATTGGTCAGATAAAAATTTATAGTTTGCTCTTCTGTTCCTTATGTTGCAGAGTAATCTGGGCTATGGTGCACAACAACAAGCTATTCCCTAGACTTGCCTGGAGGACAAGTAAGGATGCTTAATATATGCAAAATTCTTACATAAAATGTCTTCTACGGTTTCTTTTTATTAGGATGGCTGACAATAATTCAGATTGTGCGCAAGATTGGCCAGAAGAGTGGACCGTGCTAGATGTATGGGAGCCAGAGGAAGGGGAGATTACTGATTCAGACACAGGGGAGAATGAGGATAGAAGGGAAGTTACGGAAACAGCTACAGGAGTTTTAAGGGTGACGTGTCCTGCTTCCGCTACAACAACTGAAACCCAAGGTACAGAAGCTGCTTTACCAACATATCTGTTGGAGCCGTCTTCCACCTTAACGAAAAGGTCGGTGAGGGAAGACAATGGGAATATAGAGATGCTGGTGCAACCACCTAGAAAGAAGAAGTGTCACCCATGCCCCATCTGTCATCTAAAGATTCCCCATGTAAAGAGGCATGTTCTTGGAAACCACCTTCCGTGGTACATATCACCCACTACATCCTGCTGGGAGTGTGGTTTTCAGTGCAATCAAGTAACTGGTCTCATGGAACATTTGATGCGCCATCAGGTCGGTGTGGGAGAGTTCAAGGACGATTACATGCAGGCCTGGGCATCTCTGATGACGGGTTTGCTGATCACTCTGGCTGAGGATCTGTCCTGCAATAACGTTCAAGCATTACTGGAGAAAGTTCAGAAGGACCATCTGTTCCACGAGGGAGCTGTCATCTCTGACATGGAGTTACAGCTATTGAAAGATTATAGTCGTCGTGTGACGGAGAAGCTGTGTCCCCTGCCTGAAAAGATCACAGTAGCACCACGCAACTGTATCCCTGCCATGCTTCACTGGCGTGTATTAACCGCTATCATTGGAACCCTCCCAAGTCATCGCATCCAAGTGATTCGGCACCAACTCAGGATGGTCAATACCATCAGTACGGAAGGAGAAAAGTGCCACATGATACTGGGGGGAAGTCCCCAGTATAAGTTGATTGATGCCCACTGTCATGTGGGGGAATTACTATACCGGACCCATCAACAGAATTTGGATGCAGTAATTCCACGCCAGCAGTATAAGGAGGAGTTCCAACTGGAAGCCGTGGTGTCCAACCTGGTGTTTGAAAATAAGTTTAAAACACCTGGTGGGATGGCTAACTTGGTACAAGATCCCAGAGTGTTCTTGACCTTAGGAATCCACCCCAGGTTCGTCGGGGAGAAATCTGAACACCAGATTATTCGAATGTGTAACAAGTTGCAAGAATTGCTCAAAGAACCAAGGGTTGTCAATATTGGAGAGGTGGGCATTGACCAGACAGTTCAGGGTGACGTCAATCAGTCCACAAGACGACAGCAGTTTGCCCTGGAGAAGGTTCTCCCTTTGGCTGCGAAATATAATCTGCCCGCAGTTCTACACTGCCGAGACGGTCAAGAGCAGGGCCAGAGTTTGCAACGATGCCTGGATGTCATGAAAGCCACCTTGCCTGCATCACAGAGGGTACATATGCATTGTTTCCATGGGGAAGTAAAGGACATGGAGGCCATCTTGAAAGCTTTCCCTACAGCTGTTTTTGGCATCACTGCCAGATTAGTGGAAGGGAGGGAGAGGATCATAAGACAGATGCCTTTACACAAGATGGTATTGGAAACCGACGCCCCCTATGGAGTCGGAATTCCCAGTCTCTTCGCCTCCTGTCGATATTCTCACCCTGGGATGGTATTTCAGGTGGCCAAGCTGGTGGCCGGCGCCAAGAACATCCCCTTATCAGTCGTATGTGACGTTACACGCTCTGTCACCAAGGAATTCTATGGCATCTGAGCTTACTGAACATAACCTGCTGAAACAAATAGTTGGGTCGGATCTGTATCTGTCCCATTACCGTGGTAAAATATAAAATCAGGGTTGGATATGGTCTAACCCTATAAATATTCGTCAAATGGAAAAATTTATGGCTGGTCAGCTAGATTGAATGTCTGACTGACAAATATTTTCATTATTAATAGGTGGTGGTCTCTTTTTTAGGTCGGATCTGTTCCGACTGGCCAGGAATGCAGATGTCACGTATGAATGATATTGCATGTGGGGGAGTGGGAATAATGTCTTATATTTTATGTGTGCATGTACTAATTATGTGATGTACATTACTAATTTCATTAATTTATAACTTTTCGCAGGTGCAGAGCACCAAGCAGCTGGCCAAGGCTGTGATGTCCTTGTTATGGCATGATAATTTTAAACCGTATTTGTCAAGGCAAACGGGTTGCTAACCTTTTTGATTTTTTCTTTCACTTAAGGTCGCACAGGAATGTTTCTCATCAGTTGGCCTCAGATCCATCTTTAATCACCCCCTTAAAGGCATGATCTTCTCTTCTAAAAAGAAAAGAATAACCACAGCACCTATTAAATAAAACAGGGAAGAATGTAGTGCAGTCGGGAAATAAGGACTTCTCCCCTCAGGATTACCGGAAGGGTTGTGTCAGCAAGCCAGGCCGGAAGTTTGGTGACGTAGTTCTTGGTTGAACAAAACTCGGCAACCACGTGGAGAGGCGCTCTTACCACAACTTCTAGCTGTCTCTTCAAGACCACACCTCGTCGTTGACTGATTTATACTCTTATTGATAGTGTTCCATTGCTGTGAATTGTATTATCGTCGTTGGACAGAGTTCCGAAGACCTTGCTACTTCAAAGTACGTGTATTCGCCTATGACATGTTGTATGTGTTCATGTAATTGTCACTTTGGAGTGCTGTGAAACATAGTACTTCATCACAAGAAGCTATTGGTAACCATCCAGCTGGTGACAAAGATATTGATATTTAAGATTGAAAAAGTACATAGAAAGTTCTGTTGGAAACTTAATACTTAAAAGATGAATGTTGACAGTAGTCTCACTTGTGTTTTCCATAAAAATTATGTTAAAAAAAAAAAAAAAAAAAAAATTCAAGATCGTCATCGAAAATGGCGGGTGCCCGGGTGGACGATAAACGAGGAAATTATCGGTAACCTTTCATCGGTGACAAAAAATGAGCAACGGTTGTAAAATATCAACATAAAATGTTCACATGGGTACTTATGAATTAAATTTGAACATTGAAAATTGAAGTTTCACCTGTGCTGTCTTTAATTTAACTCATAACCAGGACGTGGCCAGGTGCCATCTTCGTGTTGCATTTTGAAACTAGTTTCATATCTTGCCACAAGGTGGCAATGTGGCCCAATCGCATCGAAGAAAATCTAGGTCATCCTGAACAGCGTGTTTACGATCACTCTCAATCATGAATGCCACGACTTGCTTTGAGCAAACATTGAACCAAATCATTAAATATTTCATTTTTTCCTCAAGTAAATATGACAAAAACACACAAAATATTAACAGGTAAGCAAAAAATGTACGTTTTATTTTTTATATGCCAAGATTCATCAATGTTAAATGGGCTGCCGATTACCGGCAAAAACAATATATGGCGCCGTTGAATACGGAGATCAGGAATGGAATCTCACAGAGCGGTCTAATTGCAAATTTACACCTTTGGTTGGCGTAAAAGTCGCAGCACGACTTTCAGTTTTAAATTTATTCCCCCAAAAATCGACTTATATGCCGGCGAGTACGGTAGATTTAGAGAAAGTAACTTCCACATATAGACATTTTAGCAGCTATGGCGCATGAATCACCATTTGAACCCTACAGGCTGAAATCAAGTCAGTCCTATGTTTTGTGACCACAGAATGGCCAGGTCACTAACCAGCAACCTTTGGCATCCATCACCTGGCTGAAAATGGGAATCACACAAACTGCACCAAATCCCCATTCCTGAAAAGAATGGTTTAATAGAGGCAGGTATGTATGAATGCCATAATCAATACAGCCAAGTTCATAGTATTTATTCCATTACAAATGAAGTACAATGTACTGTGTATGGAGTTGTCCTTGATCGGGGACTGTACATATATGTAAGTCCACCAGCATCAAAGTAGCAACAAAAATATAAAAATGTGTATATGTTTTGTGACCACAGAATGGCTAGGTTGCAAACCTGCAACTGTCGGCACCAATCACCTGGTCCAAAATGGGAAATGCACATACCCAATGCCCCAAATCCCCAATGTTACTAAAAAGAATGTGTTTATAATGGAGGCAGGTATGCATGAATGCCATAATCGACACGGCCCAGTTCACTGTATTTATTCCAGTACAAATGAAGTACTGTGTTCTGAGTTGTCCTCGATCAGGGGCTGTACATATGCAAGTCCACCAGCATGAAAGGAGCACTGAAAATATATATGTTTTGGGACCATGGAACTGCTGGGTTGCAAACCAGCAACCTTCAGCACCAATCACCTGGCCGAAAATGGGAAATGCACATACCAAATGCACCAAATCCCTATTCAATGGAGGCAGGGTATGTGTGACTATATTAGTATATTATTACTATGGTCCCTTTTGAGCAGCCAGGGTGCTAAAGAAATGTAACAAAAGTGATTATGCAGGGCTCACCAATTTATATGTCCACTAGTCTAAGACACATGAAATGACAGTCAAGGCAAGTAAAAATTTCAGCACTTGCCCTGACTGTTACATGTATTTCAAACCACATAATTTGCTTTCACAAACAGAATTTCTGAATGGATTGACAAATGAGACTGGGGGGAGTTAAACCAAAATATCGACATAACTTTGCATGAAGACCAAAGCAAAAAACAAAATAAAGAGTAAAAATAAAAAATTATAAAATATAATGTGAGTCTGTTTTGTACATGTTAAAATGTTAATACTCAGTGCCTAGTTAATTTAATATTGGAAGCATGGTGTCTTCCTGGGGGGACCTGTGATTTTCAATATCCACATATGGATTTTCAAAAATCTAGCTTGTGTTGCTCAATATATGTATATATATATGTATGTATGTATGTATGTATGTATGTATGTATGTATGTATGTATGTATGTATGTATGTATGTATGTATGTATGTATGTATGTATGTATGAGGAAGGCAAAAAGATCAGGGACATATTGTCCCCCGCTTGATTGCCTACACAACTGCCACTCCACCTTTAATTCACTGGAGGGGCAAACACATGGTACTAAAAGTAACTGGCTGTTCTGCTGTGCTGTCTCTCTGGTCTGATTTTTTTTTTTTTTTTTTTATAATTGCAGTGTGCTCGGTCCACACACCCAGGCAAACAAATGCATCCAGCAGTCAGTCTAAGAAGCCAAGGCTGGTGGTGGCTTTTGGAACCATTAAACCTGATACAGAGATCAGAGAATAGAAAACAAATGAGTAAGCAATCTGTCAATTTCTCTCTCTCTCTCTCTCTTCTTTTTAATGTAAGTTTAATTTTCAGGCAAATTGTGATGAAAGTGACTAATATATCATTTGAAAATATTAGCAAAGGACTGAGCAAAGGCCACAATGGCAAACGGCAATGTTGGACCAGTTTTGTCGCTTTCAGCGACTTGTCAGGAACTGTTGGTTAACCAACCTGTAGCCTGTTTATAAACTAAGCCTGGATAACTTTTTCTGTTGCTACGCAAAATACACAATTGTGATTGTGTAACACAGAGGTTCAGTCTTATTGGGACCAGTGTTGTCACAGTAAGAGCTGACTCAAAGCAAATTTGAATCGCAGTAGACTTAAAAATATCAAGGTTACTGTAAATATGCTGCAGGGTCAATGAGTGTATTTCAGGCTGGAATTAGTAGCACAACAGTTCCCCAAAGCCCTGATGACAGGAGCTTTAATCTGGGTGACTAAAAAAATTATTTGAAAATATATGCAAAACAATGCATATAAGCAGAGATGCTACAACAGCTGTAGCATCCTTGTTGATAAGAATTTGACCCAAATCTTATTTAAAACACAATTTATGTCGTTGCCCAGGACTTAACGCTTCAGAATGCTGATAGGAGCATGCACCATATGTGGTCTGGTAGGGTTTCTGCCAAATTGTAAAATGAGCAAAATTCTGTACCTTTTTTTTTAGGGCAGAGCTCCATGCCCTAAAATTTTCACATCCTTTGCTCTCCAGAGCTTCAAGAGGTGTTGTTGAATCAATTCTGAGCATCTAAATAGAACCTTTGTGGCAGTGGGCAGCATACCCCCTGCTCAGGACATGCCTTTGGCACCTTTCCATACCCTACTTTTTTTTCTGGAGGAAACCTTGCCTTGCCCCTTAGACCTTGAGGTTTTATTTTAGACTGGATGAGAATATCCTGTTTTGCAAGAAAATTAATACAATGTTAAGGTATTGTGCCATTTGTACAGGCTGCTACTGTAGTTTTTCAGAGTCAATCATTTGCAAGGAGTGACAAACACACATTTCCCCAGGGGGTAAAGATACTTGTCAAGATTCGTTCTAGGGGGAACAAATATTTTTTACACCAGCCTATAACATGTGTCATATCTGCTTTGCACCCCCCCCCCTCCTTTTTTTATGAAACAAAAACATGCTGGAAGTAAATTTGATATGCTAAATTTCCAAAATTAACTCTGCAAAAATTGTGTTGATTTTTTTTAAAGTCTGAATTTGAGTCCCAGATTGTAAAAGCTTCCTTAGTGGCCTGGCTGTTTAACCTGAGTAACAGTCAAAATATTGCTGACACAGAGCAATGATTGGACCACTTGTCAAAAGGTAATCTGCATTGTGCATACCTAACTTGACAAACTGTTTTGTAATACATTGATGTGCATATATATATGACATTGCACATAATGCATCAAAACATAATGGTCTTGTAACATAGTACCAAAAAGTTAACATATCTAGATTTTTCATTTTAGCTCTAAAATTTGTGACACTGAAAAATGTGGGTCACAGGCCATTTGTCACACACATCCTTTGCAAATATTACTGTGCATTGTGCAATTCATGTTCGACGGTCTGGTTTCATAGACAAGCAGGGATACGCGACTAGTATACCCCTGTCTATGACAAACACCCATCATCAAGCACACAAAACATTATGTTGGCTTACTTTCAGGTGTGTATCCATGATCGCACATCGTCTAAAATCTTCATGATAAAAATGAACAACACAATGTTCTTCTGATGTGGTCAGGTCTAAAAACTCTTTCTCTTCCTTCAGATCTCTGCAAGAACAAATAACATATCACAAGCTGAAATCATACTTTCATATCTTCAACAATCTTCATGATCATGTTTGAAAATATACAACAGGATCATGAGTTGCTGAAATTTACACATTTTGCTCAGCATCTGAATGAATGTATGCAGAAAATGATATCCTCATGATTACACAAAATAATTCCCTGCCTCCCTGTTGGAACTTTAAAAAATAATATACATGTAACCTGTAACAGTATCTTCAGGAAAAAGCTTTTTCTAAACTGATTGCAGTTTTACTTTTACAAGTGTAATTCATAAGCAGTAAATATGTACACATAATTAATCCTCAAAACTGAAAGGTAATTAATAAAACTAAATAAGTAAATTGTAATGCGAAGTAAGTTATTTGAGAATTTGTTATTCACTTACATGTAAATTTTCCAAGGATTGAACCTAAACAAATAAATACATGTAAAAGATTATCTCTGATATGTTTGATACATCATTTTAATATATTACCAACTGAAATAAAATATTACATACGTGTAAATTCCATGTTGCTTCTCTTTCATGTCTTGATACTGAACAGCCTGCTTCTTCAACTGACTAAACCGGGCTTCCCTTATGTGTGCTGGGATTTCTTCGTTTTCTAATTCTTCCAGCAGTTTCTGTCAAAAACATTTTTTTCATATATTTATCACCCTGTTTTCACCTCATTCATTACACTTTTATTTCTGTCTCTCACATCTAACACAAACAGCAATCAGTAAATGGATTTCTCAACACACATTTACTGTTTCATCATTCAAAACTTTTTATATTGATGTTTATTCTGTGTCTTAATACCACTTCACTTTCATTTTTTGAGAAATGACCTGTTCACTACAGTTTGCTACCCCTTCATTCTAGTCATAATAGCAATTTAACAACAACATGGTATGCCTGAACTTATACTGTGCCAATAGGAAATGAGTGTACCAATTATATAAAAACCTACCGGTACTTTCAGACCTGCATCCACTTTCTGGGGCAACCTTCTCCACTAAGCTCCAACTTTGACTCAGTGTGGGCTCTTAACTCGTGTGCCAAGTGATACTACTTAATTCACAGCCTGGGGGCAACTTCAGTATCAGATAAAATGTTCCTATCGTGGGGCCCACCGCCATCAACAGCTGGTAATTTCAAGGCATTGTATATACATTTTTAGGTAATGCTCACACTGGAAAAGTCCCATTATATATTTTACATTATATTCATTTGACAAATTAAGCTGCCTTTCTTTAACACTATTAACCACACATTTATTTTGGATATTACTTCTTCAAAATATCCAATTGGGATGATCGGGGGGGGGGGGGGGGGGAGGGAGGGAGTTGGATGGGTATGTATTTCAGTTGACTTTGTTGCACATCAACCACACAGTATGGCCACTTTCTCGATAAAATATTTCAACTAGGGCTATGGTGTTTCAGTGAATAACTGTGGCTATGCAGCTATACCATTTCCACAGCCCAAGATAACCCTTCAGACAAGCTGAAATAAAATGCTGTGTTTGAGTTGACTTTACTACAAAATAACGGCACATGACGGCCACTTTCTTGATAAAATCTTTCAGCCAGGGTTGATCATTATCTATTAGGAAAGAGTGGTTTGAAACTGGGATTTTTATGTTTCACAAAATTTATTTAGGATCGGGCCTTTTCAGTACGGTCAGTCGGGTTACCAGAACCACTGATGTATATATTTTTGTTAGGCCTTACGTAATTTGGACATTTGATGAAACATGTTTAAAACAGTTGTTCTTTCCCGTTTTACACATTAAATCCTTTGAAGTCAGTTTAATTTGTTACCTGGGCACAGCCAGAGGCACTTGTGTCAATAAAACTTATTAAAAAAAAATACTTCTTTGAAGAGTCATGATCCTCAACCCAGTCCCAGGCAAGTGCAGGTCACTTGTATCGGTGCCCTCCACTGTCATTGTTTTTTTTTCTTTGTAAGGCTACCTTCACTACTACTACTATTACTACAACTACTACTAATAGTGAGCGGAGAGAGCTCTATATATAACACATGACTTCTTTTAAAAAGTTAGGTTATTCATCAATCCAAACCTACAGTCTATACAACTTGAAAGCATGGTCACATCCAAATTATCATCATCAACCTTTCGTAGCTCCCCAGTGCAGTGTTTGGGAATCCATTCAAGTGGATCATTGATTCACATTAAATTCTCTGCTTCGCTGTATTTGGCATTGCTATTTTACCCAGATTTAACATCATTTGGGTGGATTTTTGTTCATCCGAGGTCACAATTTTCTCTGATTATCGCTATTTTTTTGGGGGGGGCTAGGAAATTTAAAACTTCCAGTCAGCCCTGGTAACAACTGCGCATGGCAGCATTTTCAGAATGCCAATCACTGTGTGACTTCGCTATGTAGGGGTAGCTTTTTGCATGTAGATCATGATGTCGAGGCCCCCAACGGGCATGTTGCCAATGAACGCTCAGAATTGGTGTTGTCGTGCAAGATTCCGTCAATCACCCTTCGTACCCACTACATCTGTGCCACACATTACAACACCATTTGAATGCAGATACAGAGATCTTGGGCACAGCATTTTAATTTGTGGAACAGTGTCTAACAAAAGGAAAGGCTATACGCCATACCAGTTCATTCAGCTGCTCAAGGTACTATGGCCTCACCCCTCTAGACTGGCTTAGTAAGTGGCCATTAGGGGGGACCTAGCGACCAGGTGCTACTGCCTGATCCACCGACGTTATTATTGATACTTTGTAATGCTGCTCTTGCATCTTTGGCAATGCCTACAATATATTTAGTATAAATGCTCTGGGTGCACGACATTAGACCGAAATCCAGTTCACTGTACTGTAATTTTACTGAACCACTGCCTGGGAATTGGTCGAATAGGAATTAGATCACATAACTTTTTCATCATACTTGTTATGCACCAAACTGTAATACAATCGAAAACCATTTTGATCACATTGACACTTGACAGAAAAGACCAATGGTTCAGTGCACAGGATCAATTACCAACAATAAAAGAAATCAAAGGTTTCTGGCCTCATGATTGTGTTATAATGTTTGTTTCTTTATTATGCATATTTCTGGCACAAATTTTTGTAAGTCCGCGCATTCGATCCAGGCATCCCCAGTCTCAGAACACAATACTTGATCATTTCTTGATTGAATGAACTCCTCAACCATATGGTGGGGCTTTTGATTTCTTTTTGAAGTTGTCAATGGGGGTAGGGGAGACCACTTCTTCTGGTAAACTATTCCATGAAGATACAACCCCGTGGGAGCAAGAATTTCTTTGGACCTCTGCTCTTGCATATGGTTTCACTAGTTCTGACTATATTCTCTTAGTTGTCTGTTACTTAGGGATAGTTCAACATTATCATCATTTTTGAATTAATACTTAGGGTACTAAATTTCATGACCCACCTCCCTCCCCCCAAATTAGTACTTTAAAAATGATGATTTTCCCCCCCCAAATCATAGCAAAATTGTACAAAACAGGACAAAAATTGACCATCATTTTCCATATCCTGTGAAAGTGTACAGACCCATTTAACCCCCTCCCCCCTTGCGTACTGTAAGTACTAATTAAAAAATGATGAAAATGTTGAACCATCCCTTAGTGTTCGGGCACTTAAACAAAGTGCTTGGATCTGTCTTGTGATAATTGTGCAAATACTAGCATGTTTCACACAAATCAATTTGCTGTCTCCTGTCCTGTAGTCTCCAGATCAATAGAGCTGGCTAACCTTACCAGTAACATATCGCTCCGCGATGGGATCACATAAGGGAAACATTTCCAAGTTCTTGAGGATTTTGAAATTTGCCAGCATCTTATGATAAGGGTCGTCGATCTGTTATCCAGTAAAATTACCCATGGCCAGGTGTATGGTATCATGTTTCCATGAAATTTTTGGTGAAATTTCACACAAATTTGGTTGAAATAACCATTCAATTTAATGGCAATTCTACCAAATTTCCATTCAGTGAGTTTAATATACGGTGAAAAAACTTTTCTGTGAATTTGTCGTTTGGTGAGTATTCTTTTCGGTGAAATGGTTTTGGGTGTACTGTTATGGACCGAAATGCTCCGCTCGCTACTAGGTTGAAGCTACTTCCATATTAATAACAGCTAGTTGAGCGGGCTCTCTATACAACCCACAATTTTTTTTTAAAAGTAAGGTAATTTATCAATCCAAACCTACATGTACAGTCTATACAACTTGAAAAACATGGTCGCATCCAAATTATCATCATCATCAACCTTTGGTAGCTCCTCAGTGCAGTGTTTGGGAACCCATTCACGTGGATCATTGATTCACATTAAGTTCTCTAATTCGCTGTATTTGGCATTGCTATTTTACCCAGATTTAACATCATTTGGGTGGACTTTTGTTCATCCGAGGTCACAATTTTCTCTGATTATCACTTTTTTGGGGGCATGGAATTTAAAACTTCCGGTTAGCCCTGGTAACAACTGCGCATGGCGGAATTTTCAGAATGCCAATCACTGTGTGACTTCGCTACCTAGGGGTGGTTTTAGCATGAAGATCATGATGTCAAGGCCCCAAATGGGCATGTTGGCAATGAATGCTCACATTTGGTGTTGGCGCGAGATTCCAATAATCACACTTTGTACCCATTACGTCTCTGCCACAGGTTATGACACTATTTCAATGGGGATATAGAGATCTTGGTCACAGTACTTAAATTGTGGAACAGTGTCTAACAAAAAGAAAGGCTAGATGACAGACCAGTTCATTCAGCTGCTCAAGGTACTACGGCCTCACCTCTCTAGACTGGTTTAGTAAATGGCCGCCAGAGAGACCTAGTCCTAGCGACCTGATCCAGTGACGCTATATTTTCAATAGTACAATACTTGACAATGCTGACGTTCGCATCTTAGCCTATGCCTACAATATATTTAGTATAAATGCTCCGCTCGCTACTAGGTTGAGCCTACCTCCATATTAATAACAAATAATTAAAGGAAAAAATCCAAAACAATGATAACGCCTGTGGCTCCCATCACCTGGGTAACCACAGTCCACAGGCATAGCGGGGCAGGCAACACGCCGCCAACAGTGACTTTGCTTGCAGCGACGAGCAAGGAAAAGTAGTCAGGTGCTTTTCGTCACAAGCCAAGCCCCTGGCTGTCGTGTAGACCCTGGGCTGGGGTAGACAACCACACGTTGAATTTGTAGCACAAAATGCACAACCACTGAACCAGTGACCTGCTCACTGGTGACAACCTTCCATCAGGCGCTAGTCCATAGGCATAGCATAAGATTAAGACATGAATCATGATGAATGACACGGATGAAATGGGATGTGGCAGTGGCCAATGCCGATTACTGGGATTGAGAGACACGCTGTACATCTTTATCCTACGACGGGCTTTCTGTCTATCTCACTAAACGGAAAACTGGATTACATACTTCCTCTGCCAGTGCTTCGTCGTCGATAATTTGTTGGGCACGCTCTGCTGTTGCTGTGTCCGCCATTTTCAAACAGGATATATGATTTCTCCCTTCTGGTGCAAATGATCGCGTGTTTTCCGCGTATTTCCACAAGGTGGCAGTTTGATGCCTGCAAAATGTGGCCTGCAAAAGCCCGGAAAAGGTGCAAACCATTTGCGCGAACTTCCAAGCTTATAGCCACTTGGCAATGATTTCTTCCCCCAAATTGCGAATGGCCACACATATTTGGCTAAATTTGGTGAAACAAATAAAAAAGCAAATCAAGGTAAACTATATCTGACTCACAAATATGAGATCAAACTCAACTTGCAAGAGATCTCAAAAGGTTCATTCATTCATTCATCTGCATTTAAGAACGCTTTGGTTTTTTTAACAAACAGAAGGTTAAAGCTATTATCACCGACTAAAATGAATAGTACACATAACACGCAAAGAACATACTGAATGACATTTAAGAACATGAGATATAGGCTAGTACAAGATGAAATAGTCACATTCAAAGTAGAAAATGTTATGTATGTATTGTATGTATGTATGTATGTTTGTATGTATGTTTGTATGTATGCATGTGTGCATGTATGCATGTATGTATGTATATATATATATATATATATATATATATATATATATATATATATATATATATATATATATATATATATATATATAAACACACACACACATTGATATTAGTGTAATAGGATTTGTACAAACATGTAAGTCTCAGTAACTCGGGACGGGAGAATAGACTAGTCAGCTGCAGTGGTAACGCTTAATCGGGGACCATCCCCAGATTTTATTTAATTAAAACCATACAAACCTGTTATCTATTTCGAATTCTGTAGTAAATCATTCCATATTTTCGGCATGAGAAATTTCAATGAATGAGTTTCCAGTTTGGTGGTCTTTACTCTGGGAATTTCCAAATTTGTGGTCTGACGTGTACAGTAAGTTGGTTAGTCAGCCACTGTAGCTCATATTAAAAAAAAAAGAAATAAAAAAAAAAAGCACGAGTGAAGTTTTTATAACAATTTTCACTGATCAAGCGGCTTTCATATACTATAGATTTTCCCAGGAATAGTCTTTGCAATTACCTTTATGATCCAAAGTTACGTCTTACATTTATTTAAACATCAGGTATACCCAACAAGCAAAAGCTACTTTGATTATTTTCTCTTGCTGTTTTAATGAAAAATATCATTATCATCAGTTTGTTTACAAACATGACATGATCGGCTGTCTACAAACTTTCATTTAAACAGATATAATTGCTTGAAATTTACTTAAATATCAATTTAAAAGGAAGTTGTTTTAATTTGTTTTGTGTATGAACAGAGGCATGTGCCATACTTTTCGGTCTGATAATGTCATTCTAACTTCCTCTTCCAGCATTGTTGTGTTCCTTCTTTTAAAAAAAATTAACATCAACACATATTTCAAATTGGAAATTGTACATTCAGACTTTCAAGTACCTTCGCTGCTTGAAAGCACTTTTAACTCTCAGTTATGACATTAAATGTGATACTACTTTCTGCTTATTAGTTCCAATTGTCTTCCCATTTGATATGCAGCTTCATTTCTCAAAACTGTTCTGAAACGAAAACGATATCGAGCTAATAAATATTTTGAAACTAAAACACTCTTAGTGCGAACAATAAGTTTATTTTCCCATTTTTTGTTTCAATTGGTGTGAAGGAATTTATGGAAGGGGTACTTTCCACCACCACGCGATAACTTGCGAACAATAAGTTTACTTTCCCAAATAATCTGTTTATTTTTATTTGTGCAGGAGCATATGGAGAGGGGTATTTTCCAACACCACTTATAAGATCCATCCACAGAAAGGAGGCATACAATATCTTTTTTATGGCTATTTTGTTAAATTAAGATAAAATTTTATACATAATAAAGACCCTCCGGAACTGTTTATAATATAATTTTTGGAAATATTTTCGAGGTACGTAAATCACTACAGCGTATTTAACGAATTCATTCAATTCAGAAAGTGAAAAAAGAAGATATCTAAGCATGATATTTATCCACCTCTTCTGTCAAAGTCTCCTGTTAGAGTGTTCCTTTTATTTCTTTTTAAATCTCTTTTGCTTCCTTGCATAAAGTTAAATGTACTTTTATTTGCTTTTTTCATCACAAATTAAGGTGCATGTGTTACACATGTGTTGTATATAAGCATAGATAAACCTGGATATTTTGTAATTATGATTTTACCGTAAAACGTTAACTGTTCTTCTTTCCAAGGATTAAAACGCTTTTGAAAAAAAATGAAATATGAAAAGATGATATTAGTCCATGAGCTGAGGGCCCAATTTTGACCAATTGGTACCATCTGAGGGCACCAATCTTAACAATGCTTTTTTGATTGGTGTATGTCTCAGGAACTCAAAACAGGATGATGGACTTTTCTGCGGCACAGCTTTTAGTCAGTATACGCAATTTAATATATGTATGCTATTTTGCATAAAAGGTGAAAACATTTCTGCATAGTGATCCGTTTGATGAGTATACATGTCACAAGGCAAAAAGTAGCAAGATTTGAATCACAGTTTGATAATTGAAATGGAAACTTGAGGAAATGGAGATGCTAATCAATTTTAATAAATGTGCAAAGACTGCTAATCATTGCTAATCAA
Source organism: Hermodice carunculata (assembly GCA_964020975.1). Classification (NCBI taxonomy): domain Eukaryota; kingdom Metazoa; phylum Annelida; class Polychaeta; order Eunicida; family Amphinomidae; genus Hermodice; species Hermodice carunculata. The sequence continues at coordinate 114,006,696 of OZ026612.1, forward strand.
TATAGATTTATAATACTGAAAGTGCTAAACATTGTCGAATAAGGTAACTTGAACAGGTCAATATATGCCTCATCCAAACAACTGCTAATCAACTTTTAGGAACTTTCATACACTGCTAATCAATGCTAATCAATACTTATTCATGGTGAAGAAAGTGCCAATCAATAAGATAGTCTCAATGTTTGGAGAAGTTGGAACCCATAGACAAGCTAGGGTTACCCTTATGCCAGAAAATGTATACCGCGACGAACGTATATTGTTTTTTATTGTCACTATATATCTAATTTACATGTATATAACACATATTAGCACATCACAATAGATACCACCTTTTGCCCAAATTGAATTGTAAATTTGAACATATAGCATCAATTCCATGTACATGCAGGTTGTTGAAATGAATGTAGATTACACTTGATTGTAAATATTACAAAACCAAAATATTATGTACAATAGCTGTACGTACATTGTATGGTCATGACATCAGAATCAAAGGACAAATAACATTTATCAATGTTTAACCAATGTATGGAACCCTTTAGAAACAACAGACAAGGAACTTTTGCAATGGTAGCTAGGAATGCAAACAGAAGAAACGTAGACTTCCCTGCATACAATAGATTTCAAGTATTTCAACCTAGACATGACACAGACCTATTGGACAGACAAAACCAAGGTCAGAGATATGAACTAGGCCTAAATGTAGAAAATGAAGAAGAGTTTCCTTTTTCACAAAGAAGACCACGCCAAAATACACAATGGCGCCCTCTATAAGAGCAAAAAGGCTACACAAATCAAAGAGGACAAAGACCACAAACAAACCAGACACAATCAAGAGAAGCAAGAGACACCTACCAAAAAGAGCAAAGATACAACAGATGGAGAGAAAGAGCGCAACAATACCCCCAACAGCAGGAGCCAAGAAGATATTAACTTCAAATACATCTATTGTTAAAATTATAAACTTATCAAACAAACAATTGACACAAGGACAAGTAAAGTTGCTTTAAAAGGGATTGAAATTCACACCGACACAAAAAGAAAAAAAAGAACAAGTGTGTGATATTTTAAAATTTTGTCGTACATTACGTCTGAAATTTATTTTCCACAATACAGATAAGGAATAGGATGAATCACTGGTCAAAAGAAAAAGTTCTTTCACCCCTCCTAAAAGTCAAAATGAGACAATAGAAAAATGTATTGACAGACTGAAAGAAATTGCGCACTCTCTCCACAAAGTACCTTCTTCACCCCTCAACAAAAATAATTAAACTAAAGAGGAGCTACAAGCTATGAATGAATTGCAAACTGACAATTCTATCATAATTAAGGAAGCAGACAAGGCTGGAGCAGTTGTCACTATGGACACCGATTATTATGCTGAAAAGATAAAATCATTACCTAATGATGAACAATTTTATGAGCGATACGAACCAGACAGAAAATAAAGTGAGTGATAAATTAAGAAAATGTATTGACAAACATTGTACCATCTTTACAATGAAAGAGAGAAATTATCTGGATGGTTTGCAGTCAAGAACAAGTAATTTATACGGCTTACCGAAAGTTCATAAGTCTGATATTATCAAAAAGCTATAAATGAACAAGATGGTATATATGTATGTGCATATTATTCGACCTACAGATTTAAAATTCCGACCAATCGTCGTAGGACCTGTATGCAATACGAGTAGACTTAGTGAACTCATAAACGAAATTTTAAAACCGTACTTATTACATGTCGACAGCTAGGTGCGTAACAATATCGACTTCATCAATAAAATATCACGAGAGCAAGTCAAGGATCGGTATTTAGTCAGTATTGATGGGATTAATTTATGTAGTACCATACCTCATAAGTTATGAAAACGTGCGATTGAATACTGGCTGGACAAATATCCTGACACAAAAGATCAACCCTTCACAAGATAATTTGTTGTGGAAGGTCTTTCACAAATATTAGAAAATAATGTGTTCAGATTTGCTGGAGAATACTACATACAGAAAAAAGGATGTGCGATGGGAACTAAATGTGCACCAACTTAATATGCAATGCTTAGTCTTGGATATCTAGAAGTTTTATTATGCGAAAAAATTAGAAATACATCTGAATCCTTCGCCATGTTTTTTAAAAGGAACTGGAAACGTCATCTAGATGAATGTTTTACAATGTGTACAAAGTCGCTGTCAGATTTACATGATTTTCACCAACTTTTAAATCAGCTTGAACCAAGTATTCAATATGAAATGAGATATAGTAAATGTAAATTAGAATTTTTAGACTTGTAAGTTCTTCAAAATGATGGAAAGATTTCATTGGATATATATACGACAAGAATACAGATACTCATCAGTATGTGCCATTCAATTCATGTCACCCACGACACACTAAGACAAATATCCCATATAATGAAGCAAGAAGGATCTGTACAATTGTTGAAAATACAAATAGAAAAGCAACGCGTCTGGATGAACTGGGAAATTTTCTAAAAGCCAGGGACTACCCAGATTCACTCATTTCAATGGGTATCCAGCGAGCCTTAAGTGTAACACAAGAATCATTAAGAAAGGACCGCAAAAATCACAAGGGGGACGACAAAAATCTGGTCATGATCACAAGATACAATCCTAACCATCCAGTGATAATACCACAAATACGTGAAACCCTTAAAATCTTGGAAATGGATCCCTCACTTGGAGAAATATTTAAAAATCTGAATTTTATTTCAAGCCAAAGACAGCCTCGTAATTTAAAACAAATTCATACGAGAGCAAACTTTGAATCAATGGACAGTCAAAGCGGGAGCAACAAATGTGGTCTTCCTCATTGTAAGAATTGTATAAACACGATAATTACTGACACAATTTCGCTGGACACAACAGGAAAGCTACTAAACTTTCAAATTAGAACAGAAATGGACTGTTTGAGTAAACAATTGATTTATGCGATTGTCTGTAGAGGATGCAATGAGGTATACATAGGATCTACAAGCAACGAACTACGCAGGCGCATGACTGTACACAGGCAGCAAATACGGCTGCCTGAGACACAGCAAATCCAGCTCAGTGAACATATTGATAGTTCTTCTAATCTTGTGCCTAAATTCTTTGTATGTCCCATATATCAGATGTCAAATGAATCTGACATAGAAAGTGAGCAAAAAGAATTCATATTCCAACGTAAATACAAGCCTAGACTGAATAGTCTAACAAATTAGTCCTATTTTCATTACAAGACGTTTACTATTAATTGATATGGCACTGACGTCATGTAATAGGCCTAAATCAGTAACGTAATAAATGAACGTCATAATATGCTTCTATGCTAACAGATTTCACTATAACAACAGATAACATCAAGATTATACTGGACTGAAAATTAATTCAACATCTATGCTTTATGGAGCTTGACAATACATTAAAATGCTGAAACCGGTCGCGTCTGAATAGCAATAAATGCTTTTACACTTATACATATATATATATATATATATATATATATATATATATATATATATATATATATATATATATATATATATATATATATATATATATATATATATATATATATATATATATATATGCCACCAAACATAGTACAGGACTGGTAAGAATATAGAAATAATTGCCGTGGATAACTGTGCTTAAAACAGATTTTGTCTCCTTTCATATAATTTTATATAACAAAAATCCTAAATGTACCTCCCACAAGTGTGTGACCTTCAGAGTAATGTCAAGGTCACCAAAATTTAGTCATCATGATGCAGTATATAATCACCTCCAAATAGTAAAATAAAGCAAAGTGTAATTATACATGCAACGAATATGAAATTTCACCAGGATGTATATGTGCCTTACAATGGAGGAACAATCTCCACAGGCCTACCGGTTATATCACAAGGATGTGACCTTGAAAATAGGGTCAAGGACAAAAAAAATCCGGGATCATGACCCAGAGGCATGTTTGCACCATTTGTCAAGAGATTTGGACCATGTATTCATGAGGTATTGAGCTTGCGGAAATGTAATACTTGATCTACAAGCCGAGCACAGCAACCCCCCCCCCCCCTAAAAAAAATCCAATCAATGTGGGTATAATAATGGCTTTTTTCTTACCCGCGTGGATTCATTTAGTTTTTATAGGTCGCATGAAGTTCATTGTGCCAGCTGTTAACTGGATACAAACATAATATGTATATTTCAAGTATAATTATAATGTAGTGGCCAACTATAACAAAACAGGATTCACCATATACATCATTTTTGGGCCGTCTGGGTATAAAATTTTAAAATTGCAATAACGGGCTCCAGCTGGGCTTCTGAAAAGTCCATCATGCATTTTTGTTACACCCTAAGGTGTACCAACGCAGGTATAAAGGTTTCGTTTGGTGCCCTCAGATGGTACCAATTTTCAGTCTGGCTCATGGACTATATGTTATATTACAAATTCGTGACCGCAATACATGCTTCGCAGAAAAATTGGATCCTTGATAAGATGTCAAGAAGTCCCTTGGTGTGTGTCATATGAAATTACTATTAGGGCCTCCAATTTCTACCGTTATCATTATGAGCTCGCCAAACATACCTGTTGAATTAATGGGGTGTCCGGGTATAAGACAGAAATAAAAGTTACTAATTTAATAAATTTTACTTACCATTTTGTATTATGTGAGTAATTTCCGTACAGTTATAATTTCTAGATTTCGGCACAGTTGTTTACAATGATCAACTGTGACATCAGTAACCTAGACAATGTCAAATACAAATGAAAATATATATCTATTTTTAATGATAATTTACAGTGATATGACAGAAGCCTTTCTATATATATTACACACGCGTGCATGACCACTGTCAGTCACGTGGTGTTTCGTGGAAAAAATTTATACGAGTAGTAATGGTGGAAGATTGAGCATTCAGTGTCGGAATATTTTGTTCATACGGTGTGTGGAGATGGTATGTTGAAACACGCAGGCCCCCATTTATGGACACGTGTTCCTCGTGGCTCTGTCAATGTGTCACCAACATGGACTGGAGGGCAATATTGATACTTTTGATATGTCTCCAGTTGTCTTGTGTACCGGGTACAGAAATTGGTATGTTACATTATTATGGTCATTATCATTATCCGATCGGGGTTTATTTTTACGTTTTACTGGAGAAGTGCTGAGGTTCAGTACAATAGTAAATAGAGATGTGACCGTACCCTTAGCTTTTACAAACAAAGAAGAACACACAGACCTTCCACATTGTTACACTCTCTTTTGTTCCTTCTTTTCTCTTCCTTTTCGTGCTTTTCTTTTGCTCGTCCATTTTTTTCGGCGGGTGTTCTTGAATTCTTTGATTGACAGTCACTGCATGAAGTGCATGTGAGTGAAGTAAAGCACAACGATTTGCTTCAGTGTTGTTCATGTAAGAACTGTTGTATTTCATATTGCTGAATACATCAGTTGTCCAGGTACATTATTATGGTGAGTGTGTATATTCGGGTCTAACCTTTTTCAAAGATTGGGTGCTAGGTACCAAGTCCCTGCAGTAACTGGATACAGAATGCATTCGGTTTGGAGCAAAGTCCAAAATCCAGGAGAACTAAACATTTGTACAAATGATACACGTTACGTACCTCATGACCTGGCAAACCTAGAGTCTGGCCAAATGTACATGTTCTGTGAGCTGACATTGGACACATTCATTATCTTTCAGCTGACAACTGGAATTACAGTTCAATGCAATAACATCTATGAACTTAAACTTTGCCAGATTGAAATAGTTGATGAGGTAAAGTAGGCCACTCTTAAAATATGTTTTCTATTCATTTTGTTCAAAAAGGCTAAATTATAATTATGAAATACGGAATGTACCGAGCCTGATGCTTTGGAAGAAAAAGGAGATCCTATAAATCGGATGGTTTTTAATTTACGCAATGTATCAGATTAGTATCAAATTTCGTAACATTTTAGCATTGCAAATAGAAGTATTTATTTTAACGAGGAACGTTTTTAGTTGCTGATTACAAAACTATGATGGAATGACAATATAGATGAACGAATACATGAACAAAAGAACTATTAATCCTGCCTAATGTTCGTATTTATTTGCTAGAAATAATTTAAAACAATTGATTTTTAGGATGTCCATTAGTATACCGGTACGTATGTAGGTATCCGTATGTGTGTACATGTATGTGTACGTGCAAATGTGCGTATAAATGTATCACCACGACCAGGGAACACGTTTTTAATCGTAAACTACGTACGGGATGTACTGTTCATAGCAACAGAGAGTACCACAGGATGTACTTATTCATTTATAAATTAATTACAGCTGCATCATCCAGGAAGGCTGACCGACGCAGACTAAAGGATATTTTTGTTGATATACTCTGTTGGGAAGTGACCGGATATAGGCCTATTCATACGCAAAGTTTTGTGGTCATTATCTATATTTGGAACGTTACTTGTCATCTATGGTTGTGTGTATATACAATAAACATGTGACTTCTTTTTTTCCTTTTTTTTGTGGGGGTGGGGGGCAGCTTTTTCTATTATAATGTGAATCCAGACAGTTTGTTATTCTTTCTTTCTATCTTTCTTTCTTTCTTTCTCTTTTTCCCTGTCTGTCTGTCTGTCTATCTGTCTGTCTGTCTGTCTGTCTGTCTGTCTGTCTGTCTGTCTGTCTGTCTCTCTCTCTCTCTCTCTCTCTCTCTCTCTCTCTCTCTCTCTCTCTCTCTCTCTCATTCTTTCTTATTTCTGTCCAAATTTTGTATGGAGCTTTCCTCGGACACATTGTTCCGAAAACCACCAAATTTTGCCTAGGTGACTGAACTACCAATGGAATTGAACATATTGCTTGGAATTGTCATGATATGTAAAATTATGTAAACTGGCGACAATTTAAATTTTCAAAGCTCCATATCTTCAAGACTATTGTAAATAGACACAAAATTCTACCTTGCACAGGTACGTTTGTGACAGTCGGCGATCAAACGGAATATGTATAAAACGGTAGCGTTTTAAATATTGCTAATTAGGGCACTTGTGAAATTTTAATCTTGATAATCTGCTAAATTATCATGGAAAGAGGTACCATTATAATGGCAATTTGTAGGTTTCTGCCAGTGGCGGATTTAATGAACAGTAAAACTAAGTTATAATATATTCATCGTGCTAATTAGCGGCACCTGAAAACTTAAAATCTGCAATATCTTCAAATCTATTATAGACAGATGTCCCATTGCAATTTCATATCATCGGATTGTGCCCTTGTAAAACTAGTTATCTTTTTCAAGCTGTTTGGATATGAAAAAAATAATGGACACACGCTCATTTATACTTATGTATTCCACCCTGATGTTGCCAGGTAGTTTCATGCAAGTAATTGCGTTGTCTAAATACGAGTTGGCTTTTACACTTGTGTGGCCAGCAAGTGTATTTTTTATTTACTTTGAAATTTTGTCATCGTGAAAAAATATTTTGATTATCGAATTTTTATTCACTGTCACTCGCTCGCTCACTGACTTACTGATTCGGTCATTCACTTTCTATCCATCCATCTATTCATTCATTCATTCATTCATTCATTCATTCATTCATTCATTCATTCATTTGGTGTTTGTCTCCTCTCAATCCCTGCAAAAATGCTCCCTTAACGCACTTTAAATTCAAAATATATACATGTATAGTAATACATCTCTATAACCTCACAGTCGCATCCCCGGATTTTAAATGCCAAGGTTTTCTGTTAACAATGACCACGATACCATAAAGTGAATATACTTACAATAAAATTATTATGTGATAAAGCAAATAAAGCTTTGGCAAGAATAAAGAGGATATTTTTACTACGAGATACGAATATAAAACTATACTTATCTCTATTCGAAAAAGTTATACAGCCAATTTTACTATATGCGTCCGATATATGGGGCGCTTATACTGTAATTCCGTCAAAAATCCTTGTACAAGATAATATTTCTGGTTATTTTAAAATTGAGCTCGAAAAATTCTATACAAAGTTTCTTAAATATTGTCTCGGGGTACATAGTAAAGCATGCAATATTGCAGTATTCGGAGAACTAGGAAAGACCCCTTTGTCACTCAGAATATTATCTTCTGTCTGTAAAAACTGGTTTAGAATCGTCAATATGGAGCAAAATTCATTATTATTTAACGCATACAAATGTAATGTTGACTTATCTCAAGCAAGTCAATCAACCTGGTTGAATTCTGTAAAAGATACATTTAATTTGCTCGGGCTGCAGGAACTTTGGGATAACCAAGATGATTTTTTTCAAGAATTTCCTTCTAATCTTTTCCGTAATAAAACAGAAAACAAATTCCGAAATCAGTGGAAAAATGAAATGTTGAATCAAAATAACGAATCTAAATTGAGAACGTATACATCTTTTAAGACAGAACTTAAATTTGAACATTATTTAGATGTTGTAAAAAAAAAAAAAAAAAAAAAAAAAAAAAAAAAATTTCGAAACAAGGAGTAATATAACTAAATTACGCATCAGTGCACATAATTTACATATCGAAACAGGAAGACATAAGCGTCCTACCAAAGTTCCTGTTAGCCAGAGAGTTTGTGACACTTGCCAAGAACTTGATAATGAATTTCATTTTGTTATGACATGCACTAAATTTCAAAATCCAAGAGAAAATCTGCTTAAGAGTGTACGCGAAATATTTTGTAATTCGGATGCTTATGATGTTCAGAGTATGTTTAAATTTATTTTGGTACTGCATGACACAGAACTTGTATACCTATTTGAAAATTTCATGGACAAAGCCATTTCCCTAAGAGAGAAACCACTGTAATCATGTAACACCGTGCCAATTTGATGACTGCACTCTATTTTCATTTCAGGTGATTAGTGATTTATGTAAATCTTTTGTATCTATTGTACTGTACTGTGCTGTACGTGTCTGTACTGTTTTTTGTTACATTTTTCTTTTGATTGTGTGCATGTTTTAATGTGATTTTCTTCTTCTTTTTTTTTTTCTTTCATACTCTACATGTGTACATGTTGTATATTTGACATATTGCTGTATTTTATGTAACAGCGCAGTCAATAAAGATTCATTCATTCATTCATTCACACTTACAGAAGAAAGCTCATTGAAACTACCGATATACTTAAGTGGGAGCGAGACACTGTTATATGCCTGTATTCTTTGTAAGATCATAGTATGAGACTACTTGTTTTCAATTGAAAATCTCCAATTCACTTATTTTTAATATTATTATGAATTTATCATCCCTTCGTATCAGATCACTTGACTGCATTTATATACAAAGTGTGGTTTCATATTGCAAAAAAATAAGCTATTGGATCAGCTGCTTTTTGCTACAGGAAGTCGTGCTTTTTGAATGATTTGAAATGTACAAAAATGCATCGTGCACATTTTTTCATTTAATGATCATGTGTGATGGATTTTACCAAATAAGTACATGCACATTAACTTTGTAATGATCATTGATCTTTAATATTTGAAATATAGTGTCATGTTTTCATATAGCCTGCCTGCAAGAGTAGAATTTCCACTGTTTTACAGCAAATGTACTCACCATTCATTTACTACTGCATTAAAATTACAATTTCATGTTGCATATACAGTAAGTTTGGAAAAGCACGACTGTAACAGGGACTGCAAGCTAAGCGACAGAAGAACCTGTACCTTTAACTTCACCATAGAGTGGTATAGAACCCTGTCAAAGGTAGGTAAGAAAACAAGCACGGCCGTGTTGCTAAACAAAATCAGCTCCACTTCAAACACCTGAATATCAATACCCATAAATATCAAAGGCGAATCAGAACTATTTACACAAGGGTGCTTTTCATTGATATTTTTGGAATAACATAATTATCATAAGATACTGTATTTTCATACTTACACAGTCCGCAAAATGGTGAAGCAACAGGTGCATTCTGTTCAAATTCTGTGCACAATCGAGTAGTAAGTGTGACATTATGACTTTTGAGTAGCCTAAAAACTCTAAAGGTGAACGCAAACGGGCATTGTAGAGAAAGTAAAATTGTCCTGAAAGAATGTTCAGTGGGTACAAAAAGCCTATACTTATTCCAAAAAAGGGCAGACGAGGCCTACAAGATTTTCAATTATTTTATGAACTCCGTCCACAATAAGCAATTATCAACATATAGACCCACTAAAGCAAATAGTCTAAGTCAACAGTGGACACCTTTGTATATTTGTATCAAAACGACAAGAGTGCCCTTTCCCACAACATGACTTCCGTCATGATATGAAATTGGTCAAAAATTATTAACACTTTCTGGGACCGCCCATGTATAATCAAGGGTCAAAGTGGGTTTTGCCATTACAAAAGTGATATAATGGAAGAAGTCATGGCAATTCTGTTGAATTCTCGAGTGAAATTGGTCGAATTTCTTCAAGATCAAAAGATTATAAATTGTATTTAAAATGATGATACAGCCTATTGGAAATAAATGGATAAAGATGAATGGATGTTTATTTGCCAATCAACTTACAGACCAATATTAACATACAAATATGGTAAACAATTATTCACAGGATAAAAAGAACCGTTATGGATGGCCTTTTAAGGTTAAAAATACTGGTATATGATACATATACTTATGAGACATTGTCAAGATTAATTACACACTAGTATGTGTACCAAGAACAGGAATCTTAGTACTAGCATTGCGCCGAGGCTGATTACAACGATACACAGGAACAGATGGAATAATCATGATTATGTGCAAAAAAACTGGGAATCAATTATGTAGGGTATGTAGCTTCACTTTTTTAAAACTGAAAGATTGTTTTTATTATATGTGGGATCTTATTCCAAACTTGGACCCCATGATATCGAATAGACAATTGCCTGCCTGTAGTATGACATTAAATGACATGAAGATTGTTAAGTTGTCTGCCCGAATGGTCATGCATGACACAATTATCTGCAAAAGTTTGAACATGCTTCGGGACATTTTTCTTCTGCACAATTAAACACGAATAGTCCTGTTTGAAAAAAGATTTAATTTGCTGCCAGATTTTTCAAGTTTTAATGTGTTCATTGATGTTCTATAGTGTGGAAAGGTAATTAAGCGAATTCTTCTCCTCTGTAGACCATTTAGCTTCACAAGGGTAATATCATATGTTCTGCCCCATACAAAATTACGATAGGACGAATACGGAAAGGAGAAAGTAAAATACAGAATTGAGAAGGCTCTTTTTGACAGAAAATGTCTGATTTTTATTGTTGCACCAAAAGATTTAGCCAATCTATTACTGGTATAAATTATATGTTGTTTCCAATTAAATGTGGGATCAAAGGTCGCACCCAGATACGTCACGTGAGAAACAGGTGGTAATGTGCAATCATGCACATATAAATGGAGATCACTATTTGTAAGGCCCATACCTTTTGTTTCAAACAACACGGAATTTGTTTTCGTGCTATTCACGGATAATTTCTTTAACTTAAACCATTGCGATACATGATATGACTCTTAATTCACATTATTGAATTTAGGATCCAATTTTTCCAGACCGAAATACACTTGTATCATCTGCAAATGAGATGACAAAAGCTTGCTAGATACATGGTGTAGATCATTGATATATACTACAGATATATTGGAACCCAAAACGGACCCCTGAAAGACACCACAACTGCTATTCTTCTTACCAAATTGGCATTTTCGTCCTTTACAAATTGATATTTATCAATGAAATAACGTTAACTACTCTAGCACAACATCCCTACCATCATAGTGTTTAAGTTTTTCAAATAAAATTTTATGATTTATCCTGTCAAACGCTTTTGGCGTATCCGTGAAAACACAAAGTACACAGTCACCCCGATCCAAGGCAGCAGATGCTGAATATTGAGCGTTAATAAAGCCGAAGCAGCAGGGTGATTTTTTTCTGAACCCAAATTGATATTTGGCCAAGATATTAAAATTGTTTGTATATGATATAAAACGAACATATACAATTTTCTTAAAAAACAATGAAAAAGTGGTCAGTACAGATATTGGTCTATAATTGAAAAAATATCACTAGAACCATGAAAAGGGGTGACAATAGCTATTTTCATGGAAACCTTACCACTCATAGGGACAAGGTGCACAAAAAACGTGAGCGGGCCAGCAGTATCTTTTGCCGCTCTTTTAACAACAGTCACCTTTTTTCATCGCATCCTGGGCTAGAGCAGTAAAAATGTCTATTGTCTTCATTATCTCTTCTGTAGGCAATGGCGTTAAATAGATTGGATAGACGTTGCTTTCGTTTAGATAAAACAAAATATTCACATCAGCTACTCCGATATTTTAAACAAACTTGGGCCGACATTCATATATTTATCATTAAATTTGTCCGCTATAATTTGAGGATTTGAAACTGCCTTTCCATCAATCTTGAAGTACTTCGTGACAAAATTTGTTTTTGTTTTGTCAATGATCATATTGACAACCTTCCAAAGTTTTTCAAATTCTTTTGATACTTTTCCAGCTGCTCGCTGTAATTTTTTCTGGTGTTCGTATTTGGCGTGTGAGTTTATTTCTGCGTGTTACATACTGCCATTCATGTAGAGTATGGGACTGCTTAGAGATTTTTGGTACAGTGTAAGTTTTCTTTTTAAGCAATTTAACAGCCCTTATATAATCCTAGGTTTTTATTGGTTAATTTTGTTCCGAAAATTAATATGTGGAGATGTATTATCATAGATTTGTTTAAAGTTTTTATCAAATTCAGAATAAGCGTCTTATGGATTAGGAAATATAATAGACATTGTCCCAGGCATGAGGGAAAAGTAGATGTATGAAGATGTTAATGGTAGTCATTTATGATGCGTCTCTAACATCCAAATTTCTGTATCACATTTACTATTGTTACCACTCATCTGGAAAACAGGACAATGGTCAGAAACATTAGTGAAAAGAATGCCACTTGCAGGTGAGGCAGTATCATGATTATAAGTAAGCAATATGATCAATGAGAGTTGCCAACTTAGAAGTAGCTCTTAGAGGTCTCTTTATGAGCTGAGTAAAGGAGTGAGGATATAAATCTTCTAAATAATTTGAAGTTGGTAAGTGAGAGTCATAATTTAACAAGTAAATATTCCTACCTCCCACTATATAACATATCTTATTCGCTTATGTAATCTACAAAGTATATCGCCAAAAAGATTGTTAAAATATCTAATTCAGTGTGAGGTGGTCTGTACATTATTATACTGAACACATTTTTTTTGGAAGAGCGAGCTTCTTCCTTTCACAATTCACAAACAGCAATTTCATGGTATGATAAAAAAAAAGGTACGACTACATCTTTCTTTCAACCAGCTCTCTGACAAACCAATTACATGAAAATCAAACTCAAGAGCTCTTAAATAAGCAATGAATATAGATTGATGTCTTGATATGCATCTAATATTTGTGTGCATTATAGCAAAAGACTTTTTACAAAGTCGTTTGTCTTTTACTAGATGGATGAATTCACCATCTACATAATAATGAATGTCACTGTCTATGTGCACGACAGGAGTGTTGAAGTAGTTTAAATCAGAATCAGAGTTCTGTTATGGCAGATTTTATTTTTCGTCATTTAATTCAATTGAGTTAAATCACTACGGGGCCTAATGACCAATTTTTGTTTACTTAAGAATACAATTGTCATTATCTTCTGAAGTTAAAGGTCAATCTTCATGAAACTGTTTAGATAATGAGATATGCAATAGATATTCATTTGACATTAATATGATCTTGAATACCACAATGTAGCTATAAACAGATTTCTATGTCCCTTTCCACCCACACATTGATACACATGCTCAAAATGGCAATTTTCGTTGAAAACAATGATGTCTGAGGACAATTATGAAAAAGAATATTTGGCATATAAGTTTTTTTTCCCAAAATATCAGAAAAGTTTCGAATTGCCTCCATAAAATATATCCACCATCGTATGCATCTAAAAGAGTAGCTGATTTTCAAAAAAATTCACGTGAATGTGTTTAATCTTAGCGAAATTATATAAATTTTCAAATCAGAGCCTCGTTTTCGATTTCTCAATCCAAGTCGCCCGCCAACTATGGGTTTATGGGCTAAAATTTCGAATGAACGTAATTTCTTTAAAACATAGGATTTTGGGGTGATTTTAAAAAAAAATCCACTAAATGAGGGTAATTTTCGTGTTTTACCTATTTTATATACAGAGGTATGCCTGTTATGGAAAAATGAATTAAACTATTGCAAAATACTCCTTTTACATTTTTGTTTTATTTTGGGCTCATTTCGAAAATATTTTTGCAAACTGTTCTACGCAAAATTTAACACAACTTGTTGTCTTCGCTTTCTGTGATTTCTTGTTATAAATGTATTAAAAAGACAAAAAAAAAAAAAAAAAAAAAAGCTCCAGAACGACCTATCCAGATCACAAAAGTGACCGTTTGTGTCAGTTCAAGGTCATCTCAAGGTCACGGAACATGCCCAAATTTTTTTCTGCTGGTATAAATACATCAACATGTCAAGTTTCATTAAATACAGATTTCTGTACCATAAGTATCCAGCACATCACCCAAATATGGCTATCCTGATGTCCACTTTTCGCTTCATTGGCCCCGGTGTGAATATCATATCATTAAGAGTAAAAAAAAAAAAAAGTCAAATTTACTAACAGAAGGCCGTAACTGCTGCAGTGCAGAGTAAAACTCATTGCCGTCACTCACGTGATCAAGTTTGTAGTGAGGCAATCAGTACAAAAACAATGTGTGTCCTGTGCGTGTGCTACATCAGTCACACGAAAATGTAAACATTTGGCATGGTAGCTATTCTTTGAAAATATACCTAGTTTCGTCACAAGTAAGCTTGGAAAAATGAGCAGTGTGTAAGTGCAAGTAGTTCAGACAATAAAGTAGCAGAGAAAAAAGTTAACGCCTACGGAAAACAAAAAAATTCAAATTCAAAAGTGTCAACACATGTTGCAAAAGCAGTCAATTAATCTCTTTCCGTGTGTGTGTGTGTGTGTGTGTGTGTGTGTGTGTGTGTGTGTGTGTGTGTTTGATTCTGGCCATAATTTTGATAAAACTCAGATGGGCAATGTTTCCTTTATCGCGTTCCTATTTCACCCTGGCCCAAACATCCTTAATGTGCCTTAACGACACTGTAAGAGAAGTCCTCATTTACGTGAATTCCAGCGTTTTTAATATCTTTAGAATTTTCTAAGATTTCGTCATGGTTTTCAAGCGGAGACACTTGACATTGATACTTTAAAACGCAAAAAAGTGGCGGTTTATATTTGGCATTAGAAACTCCCAAGTTTGTGGCTGTTGGGAAATTTGACCTCGGGGACGTGTCCCTTTGACTGGGATAACATGTAACACAGATTGAAGATAATATGGATATTTTAGGTGTTAATGATAGTAAGAGTGGCAAATTCAACATACATATTAAAACAGGATAAATGCATCAAGAAGGGCCGTGCATAGCCTTAGTTCCTCAGGTATGTCTTACTGCGGTCTCAGTACGGCGTTAAGACATACCTGTGGAAAACAACTGGTGTGCCCTCTCTTTCATATGGATTCAATAGTATTTCTCTAAGCCAGGTTGACTTAAAGCGTCTGGATTCATTCCAAGGTACAAGTTTAAAAAAGGTTTTAGATTTTAGTAAAAAAAAAAAAACGTCATTCGTCAATGCTTGCCGCCGTAGGCGTACCCTGTATATCTGAAAATTATTAAAACAGCACAGGTTAGCAACGGTTAACTCGCCCCAGAGGCAGCTGGTTTGTCACTTGCTAGCAAGGTGTTGGACATGGTGCGAGGGGTCTCATTCCAAGCACGACTGTATCAAGGGTCTTTAATTTTCGTATATCTCCCCTGGCAGTTTTTCTTTGCCAGCAAGGAGTGGCCCACCACATGGGCATGTTGGTACTGATGCGATGGTCGACACTCTGCAGTTTCTATTGTTCCATGAGAATTTTCAAAAACCTTTGTCAAATGAGCATAGACAACACTACTAATCAGTGCCTTATTACAAAAAAAATTAGGTTTTCTTCAGCTCAGCGCGACGTTTCAGTGAACAGTTTATTTGAATTTGGTTGTCTCGTTTTTACGTATTGCCTTATTCTGATGTACAATATGATGTTTCTTAGTTTAGTGTGACGTTATAGTGAACGTTATATTTAATTATGGTTGACTTGCTTTAATTTATACGTCTTATTCTGATGTACAACATTACTTTTACACATCCTAGATCTGTGTAGTATTAGTTCATTTTGGCTGTATGTTTTAATTCCTTCCATTGGGGGTTCAATAATAATGATAATAGTAATAATAATAATAATAATAATAATAATAATAATAATAATAATAATAATAATAATAACAATCATCATCATCATCATCATCATCATCATCATCATCATCATCATCATCATCATCATCATCATTTGTTTTGTCCATAGCCGTGGAATAAGGAAAGGAAAATTGATATAATGGTAGACGTGTCTTTGTAATTAACGGGGAAGTAATCCATTTTTTTCTCGCCTTTTGTTTTCACCAGGCTTGTTACAACTGCCCTTTCAATATAACGGATTGTGCTCGACCTCACTGTGTGGCAGCAGATGGCAGGCTGCGGCCCATTATGACCATAAACAGACAAATTCCTGGTCCTAGCATCGAGGTAGGAAGAGGCTTAGATATTGTAAAAGTTCAACAACTACGAGATTAATCAAAAAAACTTTTCAATTATTTGCGGGGATTTGAACCCGTGACCATTGGCGTAAATGCGTAAATGTATAGCCGGAGAGAAGCCTCTGCGGCTTATATCATCTGACCATGAGGGGGGAAATGTTTCGTGTCGCAAGGTAATGTTATTGCTACTGTGGATCCTACTTACATCTATCTATATTGGTACTGTCCATTGTGCCGACCATTATGACGGGTATTGTTTGTCGATATACTGTGTGTATTCACCTCCAATTTACATGATCGGTTACTAAAATGTTATGTATACTCAAGATATCCAGACTTGTGTGTGACGCAAATCAATGCCAGTTTCTGGCAGGCATATCAAGTTCGGGCCTGTAAGTTGTATTGCAGCTTTAAAGTGTCCTTATAGATCTTTCTGCGTTGCTTTATTGCAGATATTAAGTTTATTACGGGTATGTTTTATGTTACTTCAGACCCGTAGTATAATTACAACCGAACGATTTTAAGTACACTTGCATGGCAACACAAAATGAATGTTTTTCATATGGTAACCTACCTGTATCGTATATTGTTTATCATGGACTATTTAAACAATGCTCAAGAACACTGATATCGTGGCTTGATCAGCATATGTTTAAAGCCTGTCAAAATAATGTCCCGGACTGCAGTCAAGCCTGGTCAGCAAACCTTACTGCCTTCATTCAAGCCTGGTCAGCAAACCTTGCTACATTCATTCTCTGGAAGATACCATACACAATACGCTTCTCGTAAATATGCAAGAAAGCCATATCAAAACTGTAGCAAATGACACATTTTAAGGAGTTAAGTAAATGTTGAAGTCGCACACGTGGTCAAAAATGCAATTTCTTGATGATCCAAATAATAAATATACTGCAAGTGAGTACCGAGTATTGTGAGTTTAAACATTATGCTCTTATTACTGGAAAACTTTACCAGTCATTCAGTTAGAAGTCCAGATTGAAATATTCTTTCCTGTGTATAGCTGCATAGAAAATGCATTTGAGACGCGCATCATGGTATCTGCTAAAACTTCATGTATGTTAATGAAAATATGAGGCAAATCTTAAGCCATTCGACAGATCACAAAATAGCACCCGTGCATCAGTTGGAAGTCTAAATTTAAATATTCTTTACAGCTGCATATTAGTTGCATTTAGAATGCTTATTATGGTATCAAAAATGATTAAATATTTCATCTTTTTGTTCTCCCCAGATGGATTTGTTATTTGTTGGAAGACGCAATCAGACGAAATGCATTCACAAAAGAAACCAACCGAATATGAAGAAATTCAGAACGGGTGGCAAAGCATTTGAGAGGGTCCATTGACCAGAAAGGTGGCTAAAAAAAGCTGATATCCGGGAGCGAAATATTAACCTGGATTAATTCAACATGGAGACTTAGTTAATGTCTACCTTGAGTTGCCGGGGCCTCGCACATGTCTTCCCTGAATTGTCAAGACTTGCTGAGACTCATAAATGTGCCAACCCTGCAATTCCATGCACACAGAACAAATAAAACATTTTTCTGCATTTTTTATGTTTGTTTTGTTTACATATTGAGGTAAAGCTTTCTGGCATGGCAAATGTAGAATCAGGAGGTCTTTCAACAGGTAATCTCTTATTTATACCAAATTGTGGCATTAATAGACATTAGGGTGGTTCTTACAGGAGAAAGGTAATGAAAACATTGCTTACCTTCCACTTTTCCCTGTCAATTCCTGGGCATTCACAACCCCGTATACTTGCGCCTTTGTCCAGATATCGTTCAATTAAAAAGTTCACTCTAGATATACCTGCCTGTCAAACCCACACAAACAGTGGTCATTTGCCGCCAGAGGACTGCTGCAGGCGGCTACTTCTTTAGTGTCCTTTTATTTTCTTAGTCATTATCTGCAGGTCAAATATAAACTAAAATAGAATAAGCCTAAGTGGGCATATCATATGGCTGCCTTGCCACCAGACTACCATCGGCGGTCTGCTGGAGTTGTCAAAATTGTGCCGTAAAAAAAAGAAATAAAAAAAAAAATAAAAAAACGATAAGCAAACTTCTAGTTCACTGGTAGATAGAGGGGAGTGCCACTGGCAGACCACAAGCGGGTTGCGGGCTGGCCAGAGATGTCAAAGGTCTGGTGTTCAAATCTCCGTGAGTCTACAAAACACATTACAAGAGTAGGCTACTGTTGCCTTTATGGTGTTTATTTGCAGGTTTGCGAAAACGACATTGTGGAAGTGTGGGTACACAACATGCTTCATAACGGTGAAGCCGTGACTTTGCACTGGCATGGATTACATATGCGCGGCACGCCCCATATGGATGGAACGGATATGATCACACAATGTCCGATTATTCCCTACACTACGTTTAAGTAAGCGTGAATCTCAAACTTTTTTTTCGATAAACGTGCTTGTTTCTCGACTTTATCTATTTCGGTATAAAATCATTTATTTGTTTGTTTATTTTATTTATTTATTTATTTATTTATTTATTTATTTATTTATTTATTTATTTATTTATTTATTTATTTATTTATTTATTTATTTATTTATTTATTTATTTATTTATTTATTTATTTATTTATTTATTTATTTATTTATTTATTTATTTATTTATTTATTTATTTATTTATTTATTTATTTATTTATTTATTTATTTATTTATTTATTTATTTATTTATTTATTTATTTATTTATTTATTTATTTATTTATTTATTTATTTATTTATTTATTTATTTATTTATTTATTTATTTATTTATTTATTTAAGGTACAGCTTCAAAGCTAGTCCAGCCGGAACACACTGGTACCATTCGCATGTGGGCGTTCAAAGAGAGGATGGCGTATATGGGGCTTTTATCATCAGACAGCCACGAGAAAGTGATGACCATTCTGCACTATATGATCATGATATCTCCGAACACGTGATCATGATCACGGAATGGACTCCTGTTGCAGCCACTCAACGACTAGTAGACTTCATGCATGACCGTTGGGATAGAGAAGCTCCATTATCCTCGTTAATAAATGGAAAAAACAGAAATTATGACGTCACCTACTCAAGAGATATCCCAAAATCCGATTCTAGGTCAGCAAAAACCCCAGTTGAGGTGTTTCACGTGGAACCTGACAAGCGATACAGGTTTCGAGTAATACACGCAGGAGGGATGAACTGTGTATTCAAGATCTGGGTGGATGGTCACAAATTGTTGATGATTGCAGCAGATGGTAGAAATTTTCAACCAGTTGAGGTTGATACGTTTGCTATTTTTAGCGGTGCGTAAATCGATCAGTTGCTATTTTGTCGCACATGTTGCTTTTGGAACGCTCCAAAGTGTTTGATTGATTCACAAACAATTTGTTCCAACAACTAAATGAACTTTGAGTTCAACGTGTATTATTTTTTTCGAATTTGATTGGACATAAACCTTAACACACACACACACACACACACACACACACACACACACACACACACACACACACACACACACACAACCTGAAACTATATCTAATAGCTATGCTGCTTACAAAAATATGTAATACTTTTTATAGGATTCTGATATGGATATAATAGAAAGGCATTTGTATCTTCCTTACCAGTTGCAGTGCCCCTAAAGGGCTCCGGTGCTAGCAACGCATCTGTCATTTCTAAGTCTGTAGCGTAATTTTGTATATCATCACACCTTAATTAAAGGGGTACTGCGGTGATAATTTACAATTTTTGAGTTGTTTCATATAGTAAATGTGAACCAATATCAGAAAATGCAAAGTTTATTCACAACTGGATAAGCAGATATCAAGTTTTCTTAGATATGTAAATGAGGGGTTGTGATGTCATCTGGACTAACTGCTACAGCTAATGCAATGACAGCCGAGTAAAACTTTGACAAAAACATGGAAACCTGACCAAGTACACATATTCCACTTTTACTATGGATGAGGCAGTGTGTATAGATATAATCAAATTTACTAAACTGAGATATTTACTCATTTAATGAGGATTAATAAGGAAAGAAAAATGCAGAAATCAATATACATAAGCTAACAGCTCCTGAGGTTGTGTAATCAACTACTGAAGCAGGTGTCAACTAATATATCACAATGATAAGATCAAAGGGGGTGATTAACACAGTACACAAGTCATTATGATATGCGTGCTAATGTTGTGTATCTCAGCTTGGTGTCCCTCAAGGTTTGTGTATTATATATGGAGGGTAGCCCAGGTGACATCACACATCAGAACACCTACTGGAAATATAAAATAGCTCTAACTAAATACCTGTTTGAGAAAAAATGTTGAAAATTTGTCACATGTACACCTAAAATGCCCATTAATGACTAAAAAAAGTAAAAACTTTCACTGCTGTTCCCCTTTAAATTAGGTAGGCCTATATTTCAGTCCAGTGGTTGTACATTGTCTGAAGTGTCTGACTGTTTGGGTTGTACTGCTTGTTTTCGGACTGTGGAATAGGGTAATGACAACTAGGAAGTGGTTCTGGGCAAAAAGACACAAATACAATTCCATCATGTTCTCCTCGCTATGCCAACCTCCCTCTGGTGTTGAAAACAGGTGGTAAGGTGTTATTGAAGGTATTGTCATGGACCACCCCTTTTTTAGGGTGGTAGGCCTACATACAAATCCCAGATTCTGTCACCAATCTGTCACCTCTAATCAGTGACCGTCCGTATGGTAGAGCATAAGTGAAGACGGTGAGGTCGGGATCGACCCAGCTTTATTCTGTCAGTAAGATGTTACATTGTATATAGTGAAGGAGTCTCCCTCCTTCAACCTTCCACCGTTACACGCTGACAGGTCTCGCCCCTAAACGGCCGCAACACCCCAAATTTTGTACATCTGACAAGCGGCTTCAAATGGCTAGTCGGCCAATCAACTCCTGAGACTGTAATCAAATGTTTATTTATTACTTGATAAATGGTAAAATTCTCTTAATTTTTGTCAAGTGGCACTGTATAAGATAAATGAGTTTTGTAGCTGTCAAAATACAACAAAAGATCACACGTCATACAAAAGAATTCCTAAATGCTGTGACACTGCACTGATTTGCGGAGGGTGAAAGAAACCATCAGTTATCTTGTTAATGACCTTTAAATACGACAAGGTATCCAAGAAGTGATGTATCTGGATTTATCGCCATATTTGTACCCGATATACACATTTTGAGAATATTTGTTCCCAGTGTGTGTGTGTGTGGGGGGGGGGGGGCATATAATGGAACATTGTTCCTATTTTTCGCGTCATAATCGCAAATCAAAATTTATGCACCATCCGGGTTTGTTTGTTTTTTTAATGGTACATATTTTAAAGAACGACAAGTGTCAGGTTTATTTTAATTCTTAGAGAACAAGCACTATCTAATGTATTGGTTTGTTGCAACTTTAAACGCAGCAAGTCTTAAGTTGATCAATTAAAAGTGATACCGCCCGCTTTGGAGGTAAGAAAGTAGAATATTGCTCTCAAAGCTAAAATGCTACTTTGCCAAAGTGATTTATGAGATAATACATGTGCGAAAGGCCCAACTCTTGCTTTCTGTGATGTCTTTTTTGTCAGTGACGTACTCCTTGCCGGGGATTTGTATATTATACATTTGGTTATTTACTTATTATACATTTGACTATTTACTGATTATAATACAGCAGAGGCACTATGCTTACGTGAAAAGTTCAACATGTGTCAATGATTACTAATTGCAAAGAGTTTTTTGTTCTGTTGTAAAATGTTTTATTCCACAGAATTTCTCAAGAGTAATAACAAATACTGTCGATCTGTCGTGCATCTTATTTGTGTGATAGTCAATACATTTTAGTATGCCTTTCTAGCCCTATGAATATCTTGTAAAACAAACTTTCAAATATAAAGGACAGTTTTCGGTGTTCACCGAGGTATATATTGATCAGGCGATACCAATTTGTGGCTTGTGTGTAGACAATGTGCATGAGTCGAATGTAATGAACTTCTGCATACACGCACATGCATAAGCATCAAAGAGAACCGTTTGTCAAAATGTGTTAATACATGTATCTTAACCTTTTTCTACGAATCCAGGTGAACGATACGACTTTATCCTGAACAGCTCGAAATCAGTGAATAATTACTGGCTGAGCACGAAAGGTTTCGTGGATTGTATTTCTCTGGAATCACAGCCGCACGCCATCATCAGGTACGAGGGATCCCCCGAGACTGATCCCGATCAACCCAGGAGTCAGGACAGAGCGGGCAAGGTGCTTATATTTCGCGTGCAAATCGGGTGTCCCAGAACATATTTTTCATGTATACCGTATATTCGTATTCTGAAGTTTTTCAACGCACGGTTGATCACCACCATCGAAAGGTGTGCGTGGGATATGTCTCTGAGCCACTTTCAAGCATTCAGAGCCCCCTAAGTCTTCCGCCGAGGCGGGAGATCTCCCCCTTTTTCGTACCTTTTTGTACAAAGTCTTCGGCTCTCCTGCTTTTTATAAAATGTCTCCCGCTTTTTGTAAAATTGAGAAAAAAAAGGCATTAATTTCATCGGTGGCTGTGAAGTTTTACTGTTTTGACCGTGTTTTTGTTCTATGTTCGCGCGGAATATATCTATGACGGTGCCTAAAATGGTTCAAAATGAAGGTGCAAATTTCGAATCTTTCCCAGGGGAGCATCTCAGACCCACCAAGCTACGCCTTCAGTGCTCACCCTCTCGCTTTTCAGTACCTGCAGGAGGGAGATCTCCGACTTTTAACATAGCTTGGGGCTAGGAGGCTCTGCGCATTGCGTTGAAAGTAAAACAAACTCCGTGTCAGCTGTACCTTTGATCTGCCTTAGGACTGCAAGATTTGATGTGATATAGTCATGGTACTATAAGCACACTGTCACTCTTATGGCCTGATGAACCAATTAGAAACCTGCTCATCATTGAGACCTTGGTCTTTGGTAGTATCTGCTTCCTGTTGTACTGTAATCTGTAACCATAGTAACCAAAGTAGACCATTTGGAATAATATTATAGACAAAGGTCAGACCAAGTGAGGTGAAGAGAATACGGAGACCAAGCGGGGTGGAGAGAATACTGAGATGGTCTGTTTGGCAGGCAACCTTATGCAGCGTTAACAAGAAAATTCACCATATATATGAATGACCTTTTGATCTACTGTAAAGCAAAGTATAGAAACAGATTTGCTTCCCTCCCCAATCAAAATAATTTCGTGTCTTGATCAAATTTGATTTATACAAGGGCGTATTGGGATAGGCCTAAAGAGTCACGAAGGCTGAAGCATATAACCCCGCTCGTTAATCCCGTTATATGTAAACGCGCCGTTAAATCGAAATTTTCACTTGACCTTAGGCGGCATGAAGGACAATGAGGTTTTATGAAAAAAATCACACAAGCAAGTTTTTTTTTTCTTTATAGAACGATACACTTATAGGAAAAAAATTAAACAAATTTCGGTATTTTTTTCATGACAAAATTCTGTACAATTTATATTTCATCAAGTCAATTTCGGTTTGCAGAAAAAAAAAAGAAAGTTATCAAATACTGTTCACAACTATCTGAGCCATGCGTTGATGATCCTGTGCTATTGAATATACCTAATTATTGCCCCCACAAATATAACTACTATGCTGCATTAACTGCGTCAAAATACTTTACATGTATGTGACTCCTCGCTCAGAGGAAAACCGCGCATTCTTCTCGTCGAATCACTTGTTTGAGCCGCCGCAAAGACGTGATATTGAAATGGTTATTACGGAGACTTGGTAATATCCACTTCCCTTCCCTTCCCCCCCCCCCCGGGGGGGGGGGGGGAGGGTAGTCTTCCATGCAGGATTGTACTCGGTAGGTACCGCGGGAAAGGCCTTGTTTTCATTACTCCCATGATTAGAAAAGCCCCCCCCCCCCAAAAAAAAAAAATGTACACAGCTGGATTAGGATAGGGGTAACAAGTAGGATGCACCAATGCAGCACTCTTTTTAACACATTACAGGATTAAGAAAGGGTACCTTTTTACATCTGGTGCATTATTAAGATAGGGTATTGTATAAAATGTCCGCGGCACATACCCACCCTGATGTTGAGTATGTGCCCCCTACCCCCCCCCCCCCCATCCACCTAACAATCTGAACCGATACTTCCTTCGATCAATAATGAATTATAATGTCGTCAATCTGCTTAAGTATCTCAATCCTGTGCTGATCGATGAAGAAGCACCTGGGGCCAGACACGGAGAGCCGTATGACATATTCCTCCAGGACCTCAACAGCACCGAGGACACCGATCTGACAGCACAAAAACCAGATTTTACATTTTTCACAGGTGCGTAGTCTGCCAGGCTTTTGCATTCACACGCTCATGAGGAAAATGGCACAACCGCTTGAAATATATACGTGTG
This sequence comes from Hermodice carunculata, assembly GCA_964020975.1. Taxonomy (NCBI): domain Eukaryota; kingdom Metazoa; phylum Annelida; class Polychaeta; order Eunicida; family Amphinomidae; genus Hermodice; species Hermodice carunculata. Next base: position 114,031,806 of record OZ026612.1, read on the forward strand.
CGGATACATTTGTGTAGAAGGCACTAAAATCATGTCACTTTGTGATACCCTCACACGTAATCACAGCCGTCGGTGTCGGTTGCTACATAACGTGGAGTGATTTTGGTGCATCACTGTTAAATTTTCGAACAAATTCAGAACATTTAACTGGTGATCTAACTGCAACTGTTTATTTTACAATCACTGGGACTGAATAAAATGCCCCAGTTTGTTTCTACTTCAGTTATACACTAGCAGGTGGTTAAACTAGGATAAGCTATCCAGTTAGAAAGGGTAGGCTTACATACTGGTTCAGATGTAATTCAAATTGTTCTTATCTAAACCTGTACAATACAAATTTAGTAATTATGATTTGTTTGACAGGTATTCTTTCATAATGAAGCTCTGCATTTATAAGCAAAACTTCACATATTTAGCTAATTCAGCATTTGCCACGTTCATATTTATTCATTATTATGGGGTTGTCTTTGCTGAGTATTCAGCTCAAACAAGGAGCAGCTACTCTTATTTGCATAAATTTAAATTTTACAATTTTGGATCATGGTACATTGGATGCAGCCATGTCACAAACTCATAAATTGAAGTTTTTTTTTTACACCAAGAGTGTCTGGTTCCAGCCACGATTCTTTCTTCTTTGCAGCCACACAGGAGTGGAACAGTCTACCTGCTCAAATCAAAACTGTTGGTAACTTACGTGTTTTTTAAAAGGAAGTAAAAGCATACATGTCAAATAGACCAAAACATGTTTAGAGGGTAAAATCTGATTTTAGTTTATCGTTTAATTCGTTTTATCATACAGTCATCATATTAGATATCATAATAAGAATATCTTTAATTTATTTTTAAAATGGGATTTTTTTAGTTATTTATGCAGCATTTTCCCCCCAGGACCCCAATGGAAATAAGCCGAGTAATCAGCATTCTTGGGCTATCCTGGTGCTAGTCATTTTTATTTTTACCATACATTCCATCATGTCATCGATTCATGTATTTATTACCTTTTTAGCCCAGAACTTGTGTGATGTACAGCAACCAGTATATTTTTATATCTTTTAGTTGATTAGTATGTATTATTATTTGTCACTGTGATACCATTATAATTTGCTGTACCAACATTTGATACTTTATATCTGGCATTATAATATGCCTTATTTATTTATATTATGTTTACTTTATAATTTGCCTTTTCATTATTTATCATTTCATTTCTGTATTTATCATCCATTATGTATGACTTGCACCGAATAAAATCAATCAATCAATCAATAGTTTGAAGCCATTCAAGATTTTAATTTTGCATATTCACCTAATTTGCATACATTAAAATCCTACACCTTTAGGTCATGGTTCATTGGATGCAGCTTTTTTCACAGACCTATAAATTGAAGTTGGAATGGCATCTCTATCTATAATAGTTTTGGACATATTCAACCTTTAAAATTTTTTAATGCCCCTGATTCACATAATGTAAAATTCAACAACTTTTCTTTATTGTCCATTATATTGGCAGGTGTTACAAACCCATATATGCACACTGAAATTTTGTGTCTCTCTGCAATAGTTTGGAAGATATGGAGCTTTTAAAATTTTAATTGCCCCTAATTTGCATTATTTAAAACATCAAGAGTATACCACACCAGGTGCACAATTTTACTAAAAGATCAGTCACCATGGCAAGTTTGGTGATTTTGGGAATAATCGTGTCCGAGAAAAACTTCGGACAATTTTAGTCGTAAAGCAGAGAGCAATAAAGAACTAGAAAAGAAGATTTGCTTCACAGCAAATCTGTCTGAGTGTCTTATGTTTATTTGCATAAATTAGAATGCTACAACCTTGATTATTGATTCATTGGATGTGGCCATGTCACAAATTTATAAAGTGAAGTTGGAATGACACTACTATCTGTAATATATTTGAAGCGATTCAAAGACCCTAATTTTGTGTATTTGCCTAATTGGCATATATTGAAAGCTACAACTTTGGTTTATGGTTAACGGACAGGCTATGTCACATACCTACAAATTGAAGTTAGAATGGCACCTCTATGTATTATACTTTTGAAGTTATTCAAGATTTAAATTTCTTGTATTCATCTTATTTGCATAAATTAAAATTGCACAATTTGGGATCATGGTTCATTGGATGCAACTATGTCATTAAAAGATAAACTGAAGTTGGAATGGCACTTCTATCTAGATTAGCTTTGAAGCCATTCAAGATTTAAATTTTGCATTTTCACCTAATTTGCATAAATTGAAATCCTATAACTTTGGTTCATAGTTTACTGGATGTGGCTTTGCCACAAACCTACAAGGTGAGGTTGGAATGCCATTTTTATCTATTTCGGTACTTTCGGAGATATTCAACTTTCAAATTTTTCAATGCCCCATATTAGCATAAGTTCAAATTCTACAACATTCATTTAGTGTCCATTATATATATAGGCAGGTGTCACAAACCAATATACGCCCATTAAAATTTTGTGTCTGTCTGCAATAGTTTGGAATATATGGAGCTTTTAAAATTTAGAAAGGCCCTATTTTACATAATTTTAAATATGTCGATTATTCCAAATCATACAGTCAACTGCCCCACTAGCTCTGCTACCATGCCAAGTATAAACATTGAAGCTTGCAGGGTGTCTGAGAATAGCTCCAGACAAATTATGTGGCGGAAAGGAGAAGAAAGAAAAATTTGAGAAAACAGTATGTCTGGGTTGGCACGCAGACATAATGACTAAACAGACTTTGTATTTTTTCACTGTATTGTGAGCTATTTGCACTGGTATACAGTGTACAACATATTCCAATCTAGCCTGCTACAATAATTGTTAGTATCTTGCCATTTGCCATGTGATGTAAGAAAATATATAGCCTGAAACAACAACTCTCAGTATCCTGCAACAACAGTGCTCAATATGGCTGGTGCCAGAATATATAGTGGTTAGTGTTTCACAACAACTATCAATGGTGCTCAGCAGACAAAACTCGGTGTATATGTTTTCAATAGCTCTCAACAGGTTTCCAATGTGCCCAATTGTACTCAACAAATCTCACTTGTGCTCTCTAAGTATCAAAAGTTTTACTACACAAGAGTATGTAAAAGAAAAAAGTCAGTATCCCTTTGTCAGTTTTCTCGCACAACCAGTCAGTGAGTGAAGCGCCTAGGATCAAGTGACCTTTATGAATAATAAATGAGGTGATCTGTATCCAACCGTCAAAGATCAATCAGTCATGACATAATGCAGCAATATGTGAACTTTTCCACTGTGAGCTGGTTACACAACGCAGGCCACGTGCAATCAGTGGTCTGGCTTTCAAAATAGGTTGTCACTGGCAGTGAATGTTTTAGTAGAGCACTGTCTGTAGCTATTGTCTAGTGTTGCAGCAATCCTTCAGCAAAGGCTCACCTTTTACACAATATTTAAACCACTAAAAGATATGTTTGAGCACCTGCAAGAACTGACACCAGGAATGTACACAAAGCAGGCTGGGGTAATATGTGCGCAAGGACCTGTCCAAGAAGGTCCCATATATCCTTGAAAAATGACACCACTTGTTCCTTGGCCAAGCTGAAAAAAAAGCCCCTAAGTAGCATAATTTGAAATTCTACAACTTTCATTTTCTGTCCATTATATTGTCAAGTGTCTCAAACCTAGACATGCACATTGAAATTTTGTGTCTATCTGCAATAGTTTGGAAGATATGGAGCTTTTAAGATTTTAATTGCCTCTCATTTGCATAATTTTAAACAACATGACTATTCCAAACTAGGTGCAAAATTTCATTGGTAGGTCAGTTACCATGGCAAGTGTGATGATTTTGTGGATAATAGTGTCTGAGAAAAACTCTGGACAAATTTGGGTGCCATGGAAAGAAAGAAAATAAGGAACGCGTGGAAAAACAATATATCTGGGTTGGCACCCAGACATAAAGAAAGAGAAAGAAAGAATAACAGAAAGAAAAAAGAAAGAAAGAATAAAAGAAGGAAGGAAAAAAGAACTCTTGGAAAACAAAATGTCTGGGTTTGCAGCCAGACATAAATAAACAACAATGTCCCAGCCCAGAAGGGAGTGCAAAGAAATGCGCACCCTTGGCACACTTCATTTGTGCACAGCGCACTTATGTGGAAGTGCAATAGAAGAGAACGCACTCCAAATGCACTTCTATGATGTTCAGTGCACTATTTTCGCACTTTTTGAAGTAATATTGATAATGTGTTCACTTCCAAGACTTGATGATTTAAAGGAGCACACTTCCAGTGCACATTTTAAAGTTACTAGTAGCTAAAATGACCGCACGATCATGCACTTTGGTACAATTCTAGGACATGGATCTTTTTCAAGCACATCATACAGTTGTTGTCAGGCCACCTAGCTTTGAATCATAAAAAAATTCCCCGACTGGTTTATAACAGAGTGTATTTGTGTCCTTCTATTTGTTATATGGTCACAACAGTGATGTACAACATTCTGGTGAATCACTGTCAGTGAATGGAAAGCAAAGCACCTAGCAGAATCATACAGCATCACACCTGTGCCTGGCAAAAAACTTGTGTCAAACAGATCTGCAATTTGACTTAGTTATAAAACTTTACAGGGTCATGAATCAGTGTATGAAGATGTATACCTGGGGTTTGACTGCATAGACGACCTGACAACTTGGAGCCCCTCGCATAAAGCAGGAAGGTTACCAAACAGAGGATTAACATCTGCAGGTTTTTTGTTTGTTTGTTTGATAAATTGAGTTTGTTTTTGTTTTGTTTTAAACCTGCCAGAAATTAACTTCTCAGTGTTTTTTTTTCATCAATTTCGGCACTTCATCACACTGCATCTTCAATTCTTCACAGCTGGAAGTTTGGAAGTCACGGGGAGCGCAAGAACTAGCTTGTAAATCAACATAACGTGTATGCCAAAGCAAGGGCGCACTGAATGAAGAAGGTAGAGCCTAGCAGTTTTAGAATTTCATTAAAGGATCAAGTGTTGATTAAATACCCAGACACCCAGACACCCAAAGCTCCTATGGTAGGAAACGCGTTTGCATACTTTTTGTGGTTGTTTTTGTTTTTGTTCAATTTTTTTTGGGGGGGGGGGGTTGGGTTTTGTTGTTGTTTTTTTTTTGTTTTGTTTTCCTTTTTTTCTCTATTCTTCTTTTACACCCATGCATTCCAAGGGAAGCATGGTAACATTATTCGGAATATTAATGAGACCACAAAATGAGATACTGAAACATCATTTTTACATGTAAATGAATGGAAACGACTTGTATTTCCTTGTACAGGTCTCCTTCTTTTGCAGCAGTGACGTCACAAGCAAGTCCAAGAATAGCGCCCAATGATGTGCAATGAAATTTACCTGCATGAAAAGAGTATATCATTTAACAACAAGAATAAAACGTTTCATTTACATATATTCCACATGTATTTGCAGCAATTTCGTACCAAACGAATGACAACATGCGTTACAATAACCGCCTTTACTACCCAGTGGATACTCTGCCTCCGGCGCTTACCCATTACACACCGGTCATGGACAATGTATCCTTTCCCACACTTTGTCCATAGTTATCAGTTCTTATTTTAATCAATTTATCTTTATTTAATTTTTCAAACTTTTGCTATTAAAATATATCATATCCTGCTTGTAGCTGTCACATTCTTTTGCACAGTATGTTTTCTAAATGTTAAATCATGTACAAAATTTGTGAACGCTATGGAAGAGCATGTCAACATAATATTTATTCTAAATTTTATGAGAAGATAAACATGCTACTGATTGTATTGCCATATGCTGCACCAAACCGGTGTTGTCGGGATTAAAACACAAAACCAGGTGATCATAGACATCATCTTTTTGTCCAACGTTTCCTGTGATTTATTAGTATATGGATCTACAATTTAAAAGTCGTTTGCCGAGAGCATATTGCATTAGCCAACTTTGGGAGCGATGCTTTGCGAGTAGTGAATGTAAGTTTTGCGTATTAAGCTGCAAATTCAAGATGCTCCAGAAATATCATGAGTTCTTTGACCTGTCATGTACAGATAGCCTTCACTCACGCATCTGTGCCTCTGCTGTCACAACCAGAGGACGTTAACCCCGCTTGCCTGTGCAACAAATCAACAATAGACGCAAAGAAGTGCAGGAAGGATATGTGCATGTGTACTTATGTGGTGAACATTAAATATGGCAGCGTAAGTTGGGTATACTTTTGGCATTTTTTTTCAATTTGATACGCTAATATAAAGTAAATATGCGAGTAAAATCCGCGTTTCGAGCTTTCCCTGGTGAAAAAACAAACAAACAAAAACAACACAAAAAACAAACCAATATTTGTTTTCCGAAAGCGAATAGGACGCATTCACGAACTGCCGACCCAGTCTGGTCCCTTCAGTTGCTAGGCAACGGAATTATGCCTCCGCCATGACGAGGGCACTTTTGCTAGTTATGATACTTAACAATCCAGAAATTATACCTTTTCTACCGAATTAACACACACACACACACACACACAAAACAATCCAAATAGGATAAACTTTGTATCTTGTATATTTTAAAACTTAGTGAATGGTTTTTCATAATTTTTTAAATTTCTCCAGTCGTTACTCTTATCATTTAAGCTAATTTGATCGTGCTTAATTCATGACTCTGCTATCTTTCCCATCAAGTTTCTTGCAGAGAGGTCGGGGGCAGCACAAGAAGCCAGTTGATATGAACACCTGCTGTAGGAGATACAAGCTTTATGCCTCAGCTGGGCTTAAAAAAAAAATAATAAAACATACTCGTACTGCGTATGCTTTCCTCTGATATCGTCACAAAATTTAACTTGATATACAAATTTAACGTGTATTGTTTTAAGGTTTCTCTTAAAACTCTGGAATTAAAGCTTTTACTTTCATACCGAGAGAGATAAGCTTGCATGATGTCGAATATATCCTAGGTATTCCGTAAGTTTTATTTGCAGACTTGTTGATGGAAATGAACGAAATGTTTTGCCTTGGCTTGGCATTAATCCCGAATTTCACGAAAAACAGTCCAATGTTTGTAGTAGGCCAGTTAGCGTGCATGACGTCCTCACCAACAATGGCACATTTATTGTTCTCAAATCTAGACCTATCTCTTGATGAAAATGACACCAGTTACAAGTCTCTCTACTTCCTTTTTTATACAATCTTGAAGGGAAAAGAATCATTGCGTAGAGGTTAAAGCAATGGTTATGGTAATGTCCAACTAGTTTTGGGCAATCTTGATGATTTTGAGATTTTCGAACATTGTGGGAGACATATAGACTGCATGTTGTATAACATATTTCTAGAGTTGGAAGGTCTAACGCCAATGCACCCTAAAGAATTGAATGATGCACTTGGAATGAAATGAATTTAATTGACTGAGGTTGTGCATTTGAAGCAATACGTTAGTATGCAAAACACAAGGCACAGCAGGCATATAAACACAACAAAGCAAAGCAGGCACACAAACCAAGCAGACCACACTTGATAAAATACGTCATTGTACAGCACAATACAATGTACAATAGTGACTTTTAAAAAGAACAGGAATGTGAGACTTTGTCAATGTATTGACAATGAATTTTTAAATCGCAGAAAATATATTTCAGGTAACTGTAATGTGGGAGGGAGTGAAGGAGTCTTTGAGTAATGTTTTATCTATTATAGCCAGACAATTTGCCATAAATGTTTCGAAATTTTTATTCAACGCTGAATCTTGTAATTTCATAATAAATCCAAATTGCTCTTGCATGCTGCGACAAACGAAGTCAGCAACTATTTCGTCGGTTTTGCCCACCATTCTTTTTGGGAGAATTTCGACTTTGGTATTGATCGTAAAATAGTAGTCATCTTCAATTTACTGACATGTTTCATATAGATGTTGATTTTCATGAACTTTGGTTGTACGCCTGTGTCTTCTAGTTTCAATGAGAAGATTATGAATACTTGTACATAAGCATGTGGTACTTCGAATGTTAATATAACTAATTACTTCTAGATACGGTTCAAACCTTAAATTTCTCTTCAGTAATACATGGGTCCTCAATTTTGATTCGTTGTTTTGTCATGATATTTAATTTTTCCCTTGACATTCAAATTTGTTTGTGATACATGCTTTCACTGTTTTGGAAGGAAAACCATCAAAGGGGTCGTAACTGTTCCAGAGTTCATGTGAATCTAATGTGCATTTCCCATTTTCGGCTAGGTGACTGGTGCCGAAGGTTGCTGCATGGTTTGAGACCCGGCCGTTCCGTGGTCACAATGCATATTCACATATTTTGTACTGAGTTCTGATTGACCGGTTTTCTAGTGACATAGTCAAATGCTTTTATATATATATATATATATATATATATATATATATATATATATATATATATATATATATATATATATATATATATATATATATATATATATATATACACACGTGTATGTATGTACAGGACCTGTGTGGATCTTCGGTACAAATGTGCTTCGGATCAATGGGCCGTCGGACTATCGAGCTATAACTGCTATAAAATAACTTATCTCATGTTTGGGTCGATTTTAGTACTAGAACAGGTTTGTATAAATACCATATCATAGGCCTAAAAGCTACAGTGCCGCGATATGATGTATCGGTACTGTTCCGGTGGTATCGGCACTCTGCCGGTGGCATCGATACTCTTCTGGTTTCATCGGTAATTGCATGATGAGGAATAAAACTTTCTGCAAATGTTGTTCTTATTTTTACTTTGTGTATTGAAATGTGCAAATCGACCCAAACATGAGACAAAAATTTTACAGCATGCGTTGAAGACGATATGAAGTAATCAACTCGCACTGGATACCATATAACAGAACTCGTTAGCTTTGCTCACTCGTTCTGCTATATGGCATCCAGTGCTCGTTGATATACTTCATATCGTCAACAAAGCATGCTATAATCTATAAAATTCCATGACAATGTCTAGTCATGCATTTGAGTGTGTCTCGGCAAGTGTAACGGCGAAATGATAACTGTTCTTTTTTGTTTTATTTTTGTGTTGTATTTTTTCCTTTGTTTTTTGTTTTTTTGTTTTTTTGTTTTTTTGTTTTTTTTTTGTGTTTTTGTTTTTGTTTTTGTTATTTGTTTTGTTTTTTGTTTTATGTTGTTTTGGTTTTTTTTATTTGGTTTTTGATAGCTGAAATACTTAACAGGCATAGCTTATCAATATAAAAAGGAAAAGTACAAATATGTCTTAGGTATCTCTCTGTCCCATCTGCAGTGCTGATATATTAATTTTATGTCTGACATTTACTGTACAGTTTACCTTCTTTGCAGATTGTCCATGTTATCACCATAAACGAAGGTTTTAATACATTGGCTGGGCACCCTATGCACTTACACGGACAAAATTTCTACTATTTGGGCCATGCTAAGGTAGGTTGAAGTCTCCGTTTACACAAGGGAATGAAGTGAGATTTACCATGACTGATGACAGCTATTTTCCTGTTATGTAATAGGAATATGAAGCTCCATTCATATAACAACCAGTGGTTGCCGAGAAGACTTACCAAAATGCACCTGTGGTGCTGCCACCTGAAATCAGACATGATACTTGTTCAGAAAAGAATAATCTACCGTTTGATGTCAATGATACCTTTGCGCAGCAATTTTCTTACGATAACTAACAATAACACCGAGCATACAGAATGCACCGACTAGATGTTTTCAAAAGAAAGACAGAACTTTTTATTGATAAAAAATATTTCATGAAATGGCAAAAATCTTTAAATCAATGGAAGGAAAACACAATGGTTTTCATGTGGAGTCCTGGAGCTCATGGACCACAAATTGTTGAAGAGGAAAACAATTCTCTGTGTATTAAACGGAACTTTCTGCACTCGCATACAGCTCAACAAGCCGGTCACAGAGGCAGACGTGCGTCGACTCTACGAGGAAGGTAAAGTGCTACTGAAATTTACGCGTCCAATCTCCCGTGACACCGTCAATATACCACCACGTGGATTTGTTGTCTTCAGGTTCGTTGCCAACAACCCTGGTATGTTATGCGTATTGGTAGAATTATTACAAAATTGTGCATTTATGAAAATAAAAATGATGATGCTGACTCAAATATAAAATGTTCTGTAACTTTTTGAACGGCTCTCTTGGAGATTTTTCAAACATGCAAAGTAAAAAGGACCTTTTAGCGCACGATGCTATGAACGATGCTGTGAACGATGAGTATACAAAAACAACATTGCGCAGTTGCTGCCGAAATTGTGCAAAAAATCAGTCTATCGTAAAGAGAGAGAGAGAGAGAGAGAGAGAGAGAGAGAGAGAGAGAGAGAGAGAGAGAGAACGACAGGTCGACTTCGCGCTTTGTGAAAAAATGCCCTGCGTTGTAAATATTGTACACCTGCCTCTGTATTGTTATTAAGTGTAATATGCCATTACTCTACATGTCTGCTCCCAGAGCGCGTCGAGGAAAGCTGTTGACTCAGTCCCCAGAGGGTCTCAAATATACTGCAAGATTTCCCGAGATTGTTTTTGAATGGAAGGACACTTTTTAACGTATAACTTCCTTTGCAGATGAAAATTGATACTTTTATTTTCAAATCGTGAAGCTGTAAAAGCAAAACATGTTTTTTGTGTTGGTATCATTAATATTTTGACTTTTTTTCATTTTCCAATTATTTTAAATGCATCACAATAGTGCAGTAGGCAGACATTCCGAGTATATACAATAATTACTAAGTGCCTCCTGGTGTGCCCAGGTAACAAATTAAACTGACGTCAAAGGAGGTAATGTGTAAAAGGGGAAAGAACATCCCTCTTAAACATGTTTCCACAAATATCCAATAATAGTAATAATAATAATGATGATGATGATGATGATGATGATGATGATGATGATGATGATGATGATGATGATGATGATGATGATGGCTTCAAGCCACCCTTCCCTAAAAAAATGATCGACTCTGGCTGAAAGATTTTATGGAAAAAGTGGCCGTCGTGTGCCATTATTTTGCTGTAAAGTTTTTAACTTGCCTAGAGGGTTATGTAGGGCTGGGGAAACAACATAGCTGCATAGTCACGATGGTTCGGTGAAACAGCATAGCCGTGGTTGTTCGGTGATAGCTATCGTAATATTTTGCTAGCTTAGTGGAGAAAGTTGCCTCGATAGTTGATACAGGTCCGAAAGTACCGGTGGGTTCTCATAAAAATTGCTAACTGTGTTATGCCATCCCCGCATGTTAAAACAATTTTTAGTAATTTCCGAGACTATACACTGTATTTTGCTTAATTAGTCCGTGAGGCAATGATGTATTATTTGTTGAACAAAGAGATATCAAATGATAATTACTGCATTTAATTCGCAGGTTATTGGTTTTACCATTGTCACGTGGAGTCACACTCGCTTCAAGGGAATGCTCTGATATTTAAAGTCGGAGAGCACAAACAAATGGTGCCACGTCCCAAAAACTTTCCTCGCTGTGGCGGTTGGGGGTACAGTGGAGCTCCATGGACGTGTCAAAATCATGCAAAATCTGACGATGAATGCCCCACCAATGTGTCAAGACAGCTCTCAAGTTGTATTTACTTATTTGTTATACTATGGGTAATAATCTTCTGTGACATACACTGTAAGTTGGTCAATTGATCAAAATTAATTAACTCCTGTTGGATGAAGACGGTTTATTTCAGGTTGTGGGTCACAGCTATGGAACGTCGTTTCTATGTTCAATGTTCATAGATATCTTCAATGTTTTAAAGACATCATTAAATATTCAGAGATATTCCTAAATAGATTTGAGGCTATCTGTAGATCTGTTTACAGATATCTCTACATGTATTTAAACACATTTCTAAATCAAATTATGTGCTATATTTAGGATATGACATGTTTAAATCGATTTTATAGATATCTTTACATACGGGCCTATTCATGGATATCTTGCATTTAAATACATCTTCAAATATTTTTGGATTTAGAGATATGTTGAAAACTATTTAAGATATCCTTAAATCTGTTTAGAGATACATGTATCTTGAAATCTATTTTAAAATATATTTAAAGACATCCCGAAAGACATTTAAAGATCATCTTGAAATAGATGTATGTATATCTTTAAACCAACTTAGGAGTGTGTTCAAAGATTCCATCCACCATACATGAAACCATATATAATGACGGTTGCCTTGCGCTATGTACAATTTCCGGTGGATCATTTCAAATTGTTCTATGGCATTACACTTGTGATAATAGACTTCTGTCACGTTTTAGGATTTAGTCAATTTCAGTAGTTATAATCTGTTGCCAGAAGTAGGGTATACTTTTGTTCGTGGGATTTTAGCAACAGTGAAATGGCAAATAATGTGAAATTAACTGCCTTGTAAGCAGTTACCAGGACTATTACAGCTGCCCCCTATCCTTGAGAGAGGAAAGTTTAGATCATGGTGCAACAAACTTGCGCATACTCGAGGGACAAATGATTTCTTGATATCTATCGGGCGCCCTTTTACTATTTATTCCCGGTTTTATTAATATCAATAATTCAGTTATTGTTATCAAAATTCAATTATTGATATCTGTATTTATTTATTTATTTATTTATTTATTGATATCAAGAATTCATTTAGTGATATCAGTAATTCGAATAATTGATATCAGTAAATCAATATATTGATATCGAGAAATCCTTTATATTGATATCAATAATTCGATATCAATAATTCGATTTCTTAATATATATAAATGATTCATTGAAATCAATGATTTGATATTTTGATAACAAGAAATCATTTTAGGTATCAATAATTCGAATCACTTGTATCAAGGAATAGCAGGAATTCTTGATAGTAATTATTCGAATAATCGATATCAATAAATCATTTATTGATATCAAGAAATCGGCTTATTAATATCAGGAATTCATTTAATAAAATCAATCAATCAACTTGAATTCTTGAAATCAATAATTCGATTTATTCATATAAATAATTCAAGAAACTTTTTCACAAATTACGCTCATTGGGCATCGCTGATTTTTGTGAGAAAGGCTCCTTAATTATTTGTATTCTTATTCTACTGTAAGCTTCATTTCTTTCTTTCTCTCTCTCTCTCTTTCTCTTTCTCTCTCTCTTGTTTTTTTTTTTTTTTTGTTTTTGTTTGTCTTTTTGTTTTGTTTTGTTTGTTTGTTTGTTTTTTGTTCATTTATTTCAATAGGTTACAGCTTGGTGTTGATTTTCTGTCTCATTATTTAAATTGAATTGAATTACCACGGAGCACAATGGCTGAAGATGATCACCTTCTGTCAGGTGGTGAAAAAGATAAAATCCGAAAATTGGTTCAGAAATCAATTTTGTCGGGCAAAAGGTGTTGCGACATAGAGGATGTAGACAATAACATTTTTTTGCCGATCTCAGACAGTCTAAACGTCATCTTCAAGTTGTGGAACTGAATTTAAATCCAAATAAACGAGCTCAGCACCCTATTCTGCCGGGCAATCAGAAGTCCTGCTTCCCAGTGCACAAGGGGGCACTCGATGTTGACTATTATTTTGTATTTATTGATATCATGAATTCGATTTTTTACATCAAGAATTCACCAACATTATCAATATCAAGAATTCATTTCTTGATATCTATAGCGTGCCCTTTTACTATAAGGTATTTCTTGATATCAATAAATCGATTTATTGATATCATTCACTCGGTTAATTAATATCAATAATTCTTCCCAATTTTGATATCAGTAATTGATATCAAGAATTCATTTATTGATCTCAATAATTCCAATTTTTGATATCAATAAATGAAATATTAGTATCAAGAAATCTAAATATTAAAAGTAAAAATAAAAGGGCGCCCCATAGATATCCAGAATTCAAATTCTTGATATCTAGATATGGTAATTGGGAACTATTGATATCAATTATTCAATTTATTCATATCAATGATTATTTCTTGATATTAAGAATTCGAACTATTAATACCAACAATGAATAATTTATACAAATGAATTAAAATTATTGATATAAAAATAGGAAGAATTATTGATATCAAAAAATCGATTTTTGATGTCTAGAAAATCGATTTCTTTATATCAAAGAGATTTCTTGATATCAAGAAATAACTAATAAATAGTAAAAGGGCGCCCCATGAGTTACCTGTAAATCGATTCAGAAATATTACTAACTAATCAGAGATATGTCTGAATACAAAATTAATCAAGAAAGGGGCTTCCATATACATACACACACACACACACACACACACACACACATATATATATATATATATATATATATATATATATATATATATATATATATATATATATATATATATATATATATATATGGATGAATGAATGCATAATTGGATGGATAGATAGACCGATAACATCACATGGTTACAATATATCTGCCAAAAAGAGGTTTGTTACACCGCTGAAACCAGTCAAACACATTTTTCAAAGAAGGACTTAATTTCTTTTTTCACACTCCCTTATATTTAGTTTACATTCAAATGAGAATGCTGAAATCATCAAAAGCCACAGAATAGAAGTTGACCTCTATTGCCACAGACATTCCAGTACACGCAAAGAAGTGTCATCAACTATAGATTTTTGACATAGTGTTTTCTGGGCAGAATTATATCTTCCCTATGGTGGCTAATAGCATCTCTGTGAGTCACATTTACAAGTGCACTCTCAACCCGGTTTTAGACCATCGAAGTTACTGTCATTTTATCTTACCCAGCACTAAATAACCCACTGTTAATATCTTCTGTTGATACTCATTTTTCTAACAGTAGTAGAGCAGCAAGGAGGGGACATTGGGTGGACGCCAGGGACGGAAAATTAACAGTTGTCATCATACCTAGAACTGTTCATTTGGATGTCAGGAACATGAATCTGTCTGATGAAATCATCTGCAGTTGGTGGGAACAGCGTCAGAAGCCATTTTCTAAGATGGTGGATATCCTCGACTAAAATGCAATATCTCCAACACAATGGGACACAGGAAGCTAAAAAAGGGCATCAAATCCCATGTTTTGGCGGATCAATAGATATAGTATCATTATTGTGAAAGAAACAGAAAAATAGTTTTTCAAGATGGAGGACTTTAACTTGTTGATGTAACACACACTGTGCCTAAGTTGGGCATAAACAAGAACCATCCATAATCAAAAATCGTGAGCCATCAAATACCCAATGTCAAAATCCAGTTTGATGAAGGTAAACTTGCATGAAATAGCTATCAACATCATCAAAATGAATACGATCACCAGTGTATGACATGAAGGAAAACATCACTTGACTTCAGGCAAGAACTTACAAAAGCTAGTAGTGCCTTAAATCAAATTCCTGCACATGCATCTGAACTTTGCAAAATCTTGTTTCACTCATACATTTATAGTTCAGCATTTTGGTTAGATTCTAGATGCTGACCTTGAGGTCTAGTGGATACATTTGCTGAAAATGAAGCCATTTTGTGACGATGTGTGGTTTTGTGGTTCAGTTTAAGGTAAATTTGGAATGACCATGATCTTAAAAGACATCCTAATCATCATCAGAGTCACTAATGGACTGTGATTCAAATGTGAATGGATTGGCACAGACAGAAGATTCGCACGAATCACTATTGCACGCTGCTTCACAAAAGCATGCTGCTGTAACTGGCTGTTCATTTGCAAGACAACTGCACTCTGAGCCACACAAATTTGGGTTTACAATTGCACACGAAATCATTTAGCAGTTCTGGTGGTGCAGGTGACTGGCTCATAAGTTTTGGGGTCACATGTGTCCCATCTGTCATCTTCTCATACCCAAACTCTGTGGGCTCCAAGCACTCCTGCATCGGTATGTTGGCTTCATGCCATATCTTCATTTGGTACATACAGCAGAGCAGGTGTAGCTCAAAGCTATTCTCTGTTGGTGAAAGCTTCTTTGCAGGTACACTGTTGCTACCTGCTTTGTCACATCTGAGTGCATTAAGAGACTGACACTCCATTTTGCCATGCAGATAACCCACAAATTTTGTAGCTGCCACTGCTTTCTGCATCATCACGCTGAATGCTGCTTTTTTCCCATCTCCCTAGAATGAACGGACGGTGTCACAGCCTGTTAAGCAATAGACAGACAGGAGAATGTTTACCTGCTTCTTCTCAAGTCTATCAACAATTGCATGGACAGGAATATAGTGAGTAAGGTCTGAGTGTTTGCCTTCCTTACCCATAAGCAGAAATATTTCCTTGGTGCCAATAGCAGAGCAATGATGCAAAAGCAATACAAGCACACCTGTGTCAGGGCTGCTTATAACAATGTGATTTGCCTCACCTTGTACTGCAGCTTTGGCATGTGCAATAATTCACGTATCAGCTTCCTCGTGGTTTGACTTCAAAGATTCTACACTCTCATTGCCGGCCTTACTAATCTGAAGTGTAGTGTCCCCATTTCCACCACTGACATACAGTAACTGCCCATCACACAACAAAGTACCTGCTTTGGTTATCATGTACTCTATATAAAACAAAGCCAGATTTGCTTTGTTTTTACCATTTGCAAGAAAGTGTCTCCAATTTGGAGAAATAGCAACTTCTGGCTGAATGTGATAGACTATGCCTTCATTACAATGTCCTTGTTTAAGTCTGGTCTGTCTTTTTATGCTTGTGTCATAGTACCTGTCAAATACGACATAGATTCCAATTGTATCTGTTGGGTTCATCCCCTTAACTGTAGCCATTAAATATCGTAGAAACCCTGCAGCCATTTCGTGGAAAACAATCTTTGATTGACTGGTAGAAACCCTGCAGCCATTTCATGGAAAATTATCTTTGATTGACAGGTTGACAAGTCTTGAATCAAAGCATGGCCATCAAATATAAGGGCATCACAAAGACCTACATTGTGGATCTTGTTGCCTGGTACCAGTTATTCAAGTTTGTGCATGAAATCTGATTTGACACAAGAGTGCATGATCCCATCCTCGGTGAACAGACTCAACGGCACAGGTGCGTTTTCATATGACAACACACGTTTGAGGGGTACCTTCTTCCTAGAATTAACTGAAGAAGTCGAAGATACATAGCTTCACCATCCAGGCTAACCACTTTGCTTTTGACTTGGACAGTTTGTTTCATATTTGCCATGGTTTTGAGTGTTGATGGGGGAAGAGGGTCATAGAAGCTTTTCTTGCTGTCCCTGCTCTGGCCAACTAGACGTTCATCTACAAACTTCTCTGCCATGGCAGAGCCCTTTTCCAAAGCATTCACAAGACAACTTGCTACTTCAAGGGTCACAGCTGCGCCTGTGGCAACATTTAGTAACTGCACTGGTGGATCTGATACATCAAATGGGTCAACATAGGACTCCTGAAACATTTTACTGAGCCTATGGACATCAATAGACCAGCGCTTTGCTGCAGCTGATTTGGGACCAAGGTAGTAGTCAGGGCTTTTGTCTTTGTTCTTAACCACAAGATCTAGAAATTTTTGTGAAAATTATGCTGTGATTGGCCTACGAAGAAACCATCTGAGCAGAGCTGGGCCTTTCAGAGACAGTCCAATCATTCCACCCGATCCCTTCAGTGCTTTGTTTTTAGTTGCTTCAATTGTATAATCCATCCGTACAGAGTTGAACTTTCCCTGTGACAGCTTAGCAACAAAATTCCCATCTCTAAATGAGTTCAATACCTCAGTTGGTAGTCGCTGTTTTTGTAGTTAGAGGACTGGCATATACTTTGAATAGTTTGCTCGATTGGTTACAAAGAAAGGTGGGAGAAGTTGTGCTTTTGATGCTTCATGCACATTCCAAGATGCATGCCTGGTGGAACTGATGAATACCTTTATTGGGCATAGAACTTTACACAAAAAGTCATCCCAAAACTTTAAAGTAGGTGATATGGATCTACCATATTTCCTAAACTCGAGTAACAATGATTCCAAAGTTTCCCCTATATCTGTGTTTAACTTTTTCAATTGTACTTCTGACAAATCCCTGCCTGCACTATCAGAGATAGCCTCATCAAGCTCTTGCAGTAAAATATTCAACTTTGGTTGGTTCTTACTGCCCCTTGACTCACACCACATTTTGAAATGGCAGAGTAATCGCTTGTTCAATGCCTCATCAAGCAACTTTAGGGCATAGAGAGCCCTGTCAAAGTCCTTTCCTGCCAGTATCCTGTGCACACTACCAGCAGCAAAAACACCTGACTCATGCAAGAGCTGCCTCAGTCCAGCATCACCATAAGGATAGCCTATGGCAGAGATACCAGACATAGGAAAGTGCATACCACCCTCACAGGGAATTACACCAGCCATCTCATACATATTGTTCAAAAGTGCTATCCTGTGACCTTTCATTTTTTTTTATTTATTTCAGTTATAAGTGTATTGGCCTCGATCTTGCAAATGTTTTCTTTTATGAAAAAAATATTAACATGAAAACATGTCATCACATCATTTCGGAAATTCCAGACCCTAAAGATTTATTTCATAATACATATAGTAATTTCTGGTATTCTGCAAAACAAAATATTTGGCATAAATATTAATTAGACAAACTATCGCTTTCTAGAATAAATTGATGGGTGATACAGATAATATTATCATTCATGATATCAAATCATAACAAATATCACCTAGCCAACTTCCAAATGTATCATTTTGGATTCATATTTCCCAGAAATGTGTGAAAAAATATTTGTTCTCTTGCGACCCTTCCTTTTGAAATTATGCCACTTAGTAGTTACAGTCAGGCCGCGTTTATCTGGCACCATCTGTTTTTGGTCATTTTGCCGGATTAGCAAGGCTGCCAGATTAACAAATCACAGTATAATTCACCAGGATATATAGAGAATTAGAGACCAAATTTGCACCTAACAATGAGTAAATAAAAACATAATCACATACACGTATTACCAATAATATGAAATTCTAAAAACGAAACGTGCAAATTATAGGGAAAAAAACAACCTTTATTCAGTGTATTCATATCCATATGTACAATTAATGTTACGTTCAAAATTACTGGAGCGAGCGGGCATAAATGTCCCATCCCTAATGTTTATCTCACACACGTATTTGGATATATTTTGCCTTTAACAGCTTATTTTGGCACAAAGAAATCCGAAATCTTTTTTTGTTTACTGTGCTCACTTTTCATATCTTTTAACTGTTCTCCTCTGCGCCGAACTTTTGCTACGTCGTCACCACAAAATCCCTCATTGGATTCTGGCAATGAAATTTAACCATTTAAGGCGGGAAAAATTAAACATCTTATCAACTCAGAACTTGTTTTGAACACATCAGATGATTCTTGATTTTGCGGTGCGGCGCAAAAAGGTATGTTATTGCAAGATATATGCTCCATTGAATATCAAGTGACGGATTAAAGAGGCAAATTACATTGAAAAAAGCCCTTTTGTTCTGCAATTAACATGCCGGTGACGAAATTCAAGGGTGCCGGATTATCATGTAGTAAATCAATGGGGGAAATCCGTTCACAGCTCATTGCTGCCGAATTTCAAGGGTGCCGAATTATCAAGTGACGGTTAAAGGCGGCCTGACTGTATTTGGAATGCAATTTGGAAATGGCTTCCTGTAGGACATTCACCAACATTGAAATATATGATCACATGGATTCTTGATTTGAAGAAATTAAAGATTAATAATATGCATAATGACATTTCAGTGTTATCATTTTTCATTTATGCCAATTATTGTTTCACAGAAAGCCATCTTCCAAATGGCTCCTTTTGTGAAACACACTAACTTTAGAAAACGTTATCATATCTGTCCAGAAGCTCCAGATCCTAGAGATTAATTTTATATGAGATGATGCTTGTTATTTCCCTAGATATATGTTTGGTATGAATAAAAAACATGACAACAGGCATTTTCCTGACCATTTTGGGGGATTAAAAAGATAATTTTACCTATCATAATCTTGAATCGTGAAAAAAAATCATCAAAATTGACTTTATGTATGTATTCATTAGATTCGTTTCGTCCAAAATTCTACCAAAAGATGCAAAATTCGCTATCCTGCGACCGTTCTGACTTTACGTCACCTATATTGGTAGCCATCTTAGGAAATGGCTTCCTGTGGGAAACGCATCAACATTTAAACATGTCATCATGCTGTTTCATGATTTCCAGACCCTAAGGATTAATTCCATATATAATGACAGCTGTTAATTTGCCAGCCCCACCTACTCCAAAACTAACACTCTTTTTGCCACCTTGCTGCTCTACTACAAAGGATTTGTACAGGCACTCAATTCAAACTGTATTGAAAACCACATTCATGTACGCCTCGATCTTTGCACCTGCTAATTGTGATACCCAGCATTGAGCACAAAGAAATCAAATTTGGTGCGACGGACGTGTTCACCATCCCGCGGTACACGTTTCCCTCACACAAACATGTTTATAATTGCATGCAGCTTCAAATTTTCATCTCTCTTATGATATGTTTGCAGCGTAAAATGTGGTCAGAGAGAGCCTTTTTTTATCTGCCTCACTGGCATCACGTCAAAGTTCTCCGGTGATCGAGGATCATACAGTGTACTGACACTCTAGTACTTCAGGTAAACAAAGGATTTAGCCAGCTATTCCCACTCGGCGTTTTGTCAAATGGGCAATTAGTGATAAAATTTTATTGACTCGAATCAAGTCTAGATAGCCTCATTGGTAACACAATCAAAGGTTGCAAGCTTACCAATACAAATGAAGTAACAAGTACATATATGCATGCCAGTACAAATGGAATGGAATAAAAAGTGAGTGCATCTTCGTACAGCTTAAATAGTTCAGAGGAATAAAGCTAAAGTGGCACATCAGATAACAAAGTCAGTACCAAACGTTTCGGGTTCATTACAATGAGCAAATGGCATTGCTGAACAGCAGCTAGATCTGATTATTTGGCTCACCCATGACGGCAGAATAGTTGGTAATAGTGATCGCAATATGTCAACGAAGGCTGCTTATGATCGTTGAAACATACCGTTAAGTTCGGGTACAGTTTAGACGAACAAGATGAAGAATCATCCTATTGTATTCCCATGTTATAACCAACGTGAGCGATACTGAACAGACCGGATACAGTGGTGACGAGGATGTTCCAAAATAACATATAATATACCTATTAAGAGTAGGGTTGTATTATCTGCATATTGGACTATTTTCAGTTCAGATCTCCCCACACAATTATTTGGAAGCTTATCTCCTTTTATGTTCCCATCTTGTCTAACTTTTAATGCTAAGAACTCTATTGCCTAGATAAATGCAAGAGGGGAGAACAGACATCCCTGACGTATTCCACACTCCAGAGGAAACCAACCTAATAACCAACCACTGTGATTGATACAATTTTCTCCTCCTGTAAAAAGCACTTTAACCCATGTTATGAAGTCTGGGCCAAATCCAAATGTTTGAACACTTCAAAAAGACATTATAGTCAAATGTTTTCTTGTAATCTAGAGCCAATAGGGCTCCAGGCATATCTTCTACATTTACATATTCCATTATGTCATCAATCATTCTTATTATAGAGGATATATTTCTTCCACTAGTATACCCAACTTGATCTGTGTTAACTAAGTCTACTATAACTTTTTGGGGCTCCAGTGTTTCCCCGTGTATATCCTGTTGGGCTCCTTTTAACGACAATTTATCTCTTGACTATATAGACCATGTATATTTGTAAATGAGCATTGAGATGTAACAGATTCTTTTTACCACATATCAGCCATGGTATTACAATAGCGTTAGTTGGACAGGTTAAATGATGACAGACACAGGAACTGAAGTTGCCATTACTGAGTCCATATTGTGCAGCACCAGAGCGAGGCTCACTGTGGGGCCTTCATAAAAGGATGCATGGCATAGATGAATATGCATAAAAGGATTCAGATATTGTTACAGGCTTTCTTTTTTATGAAAAGAAAAGAAGAAATATAATTTGTACTCAGCATCAATGTTCTGTCATAATTGTCCATGTGAAGTAGATACTGCTCCTAGTTTGTGTGTCTCCAACTAGAGTATATTATAATAAATGTTTGTACTGGCATTATTATCATTACCCTAAACTAAATGTCATACAGCTACTACAATTGAGGATGGACTACCTCAAATGGTCACACTTGTATGTTGAGTGGGGTTATTCTGCCAGCTCTAACATTTCATTAACAGATGTCACACGTTGTTTCATATGTTCCCAGCTGTACTCTGGTACAAAGTCAGGTAGGTGGCTTTTTAACATTTCGCCTTGATTTGGCTGTCATGGCGGTACCATTCTCAGATGGTTTCACATTTTCATTCACATTTGTCTTGGTGTTGTCATGGGTTGAATGGTGTGTTTGGCTGTAATGATTGTTCATCTTTTTTTTTTTTTTATTTGAGATGGCATCTGTTTCTCCCATAGATGCTGCAAGGTATTTCCACCCCGTATGATCTGTCATCAAGTCTTTTGTTAACAACAGCCTCTTCCCATTTTTTGTTTCCATGTCTGAAAGGTTTTAGTCTGACAATGGCCCCTTAATGAAGCACAGGCAAGTCTTTTGTGCCTTTGCTATAGTGTTCTGCTTGTTTTGTTTGGAATTTTTTTCTCTCTCCCCTTCAACGATTTCTGCTCTTCATTGATTGAGGAATTTAGCGAGGTTGGTAGGAATGATCATGTATGCCTACCTAGCAATTGTTTAATGGGATACTCCCTACCCCTTGTGTTGGTGTATTTCAAAGTTCATAGAGTGCTTTGTAGGGGTCAGTCGGGTTAGTTTGCACTTCTGCATAAGCTTCTTAGCTGCTTTTACTGCTGCCTTGGCTTTACTATTCGCGTTTTAATGTCTGGAAGAGCTAGGAGTATGCTCAAAGTCCCATTCCCATGCAAAACTTTGGAATTCACTTGAGCAGTATTGTAGTCCCATGTCACTTGCAAGAGTGACAGGTGTGCCGTGTCTTGTAAAGAGTACTTTCAATTTCTTGATGACTGTATTAGATGTGTTGTTGTACAGTGTATCAACTTCCCAAAAGTTGCTCAAATAGTCCACTACTATCAGCCTCAGGTAATCCTTTTCTTCAAATGAGAATAAGTCTGTGCCAACTTTTTCCCAGGGCCTTCATGGTAATTCTTGTGGTATCAATGATTCTTTTGGGCTGTTTGTTTCACATGTTCTGCAGGCATCATTTTTGGATGTGTAACCTTTGAGTTCAGTGTTCATGCTTAGCCAGAATATACAGTCATGTGTTCTAAAGAGACAGCTTTTTATGCCAAGATGGGCTTTGTGCATAGCTTGTTTCACGTGATTCCCAGGTGTAGTGGGGATGACTGCTTGCTCACCTCGAAAGATGAGTCTCTCTTGCACAGATAGTTTGTTACGCATTACATGCTGAAATATGGCATAATTTGGATAGGCAAATCTTCTTTGTGCTCTGGCCATCCATGCTGGATAACCATTTTGAGAAGTTGCAGTGTTTCATCCCATTCAGTTTCATTTTTAATCACCTGCAGCTTTTCATGATGCACTGGCAGGAAGTCTACCATACTTATTTGTTTAAGTTCATTCTTACTGCCATCATGCGGCAAGTAGACTCTGCTAAGCATGTCAGACAGATACATTTCTTTGCCTGGTTTGTCTCTGATCCCACACTCTTGAGCCTCACCCCATTCCCATGGCACATCAGCATGAGTCAGGCATTGGATGGGCTTCAAAACATGATAGTTGAGGAAGGAAGCATGCTAGATAGTCATTACCTTGAAATAGTTGAACTTCAGCCACACCAGTCAGACTTTTCATTCAAGTGATTGCCATGGTTTTCTCAGTGTCAATTTTCAGTCCTGCACTGTTATGTTTTGTCCCAAAAATGCTATGTCAATCATGCGGAACTGACACTTGTTCCTGTTTAGCTTTACATCTTTTGCCTGACACCTCTCAAAGAGAGCTTTGAGATTCTTTCCATAATTCAGATTTGCTTGATCTAGATCATCACTGACACAATCGACAATGATTTCATCAGCAACGCAGATTGTATCTGTCAGGCCTTCTAGTGCCATAGTGAGGTTTCAGGCAAAGACCTCACTACTGACCTTGACACCACATGGAAGTTGCAGCCATCAATATCTTACAAGACGGGTTATTAATGCTGTCATGTGATTGCTTTCCTTGTCAATTTCACAGTGAAGATACCCAGAAAGTAGGTCAGATCAGGTTTTGAGAACACTTTTGCTTTTGGCAGTGCTGGCAAGACATCATCGATGGTCAGAAGGGGATATACTCCGCATTTCAGTGCTTTATTCAGTGCTAGAGGGTGTATGCAGATCCACAGATCCCCATTCTTTTTAACGTTGACTGTTATCTGTGACACCCAGTCAACAGGTTCTTCCATGGGTGACTACCACTTCCAAGCTCACCATTTGTGCCAGATTTTCTTTCAGCTTTGGTTTTAGAGCAACTGACACTCTTTTACAGTGAGTGGCTGCATGAGGTACTGCATCTTTATTTAGAGAGAATTTCTCTTTACCTGGCAGTGTGCCACATTTGTCTGGATCCACCTCCAGAACATCAGCAAATTCAGTGATTATGCTTTCATTTTCCATGTACCATTTTGAAATTATCATAGTTTACAGTGATAAATCACATGTTCTCTGCTGCTTTCCTGCTTAACGGTCATGAAGACATGTTCGACTACTTGGAACTATACACTGTATTTCGTGCCATTTTTAGTGTTTAGCAGCACTAGTTTACAATTCCACAGTACTTTAGTGGTTTGTTTCTTCCACATTTGTCGTGTTACATTTTTCAAGCTTAGCACTGGTGATGTGCTTTCATGGTAACACATTCACCTCTGCTCTGCAGTAAACCTGAAACTTTAGGGGTTTTTCACCAAGTACCATTTCGAACTAGATGGGGCCAGTTGCCTGTTTGTCAGGTTTTGCTTTAACATGTGATACAGTTTGCAGTACGTCAATTTTGTATTCCTCTCCAGAGTCCTGCTATTCATCTGCCACAACATCCACGTTGCCACCCTTTGATTTGTGTAGAACTATACCACACTGGTATTATTTTGGCTTAGTGTTCAATGCTGTTATGACTTTGTAGTTATGAAAGAACTGTTTAAACATTTTCCACCCATCTACAGGTTTGATTGTCCGCTTTCAGGGAGGCGGTATATTTACCTGTAAGGTGGTGTTTACCAGAGGGGCACCAACATGAGCAGGTACTTGTTCATCCAGGGGTGTATTTGGCCTGATGACATATGTTTCAAGCTCAAACGTTTTATGTGTCTATTTACAGAGATTCACAATCACAGTTGTTGGGGTGCCGTAATTTGTACTGTAAGCCAGGTATTACAAGGTGAACCCCTTCACACGTTGCCAGTAACTATTTTACAGTTATTCCCAGCTTTTACACAGCGCTGTAGAGTGATGTAGTTCACAAGTTGTAAGACACACTTTTGAGGCTACACATACCAGTTCTGGGGTGAAGAACAAGTATGGGGTGCCAAGTGTAACATCAATTTTGTGGTTATTTTAATCCATTTCGAAATCCGTTAACTTGAACAATTGCGTCCACTGAATTGTTAAGTTTATCAATTCTGTCCACAGAATCCATAAGTTTATCAGTTACGGTCCACGAAATCCATAAGTTTATCAATTACCTCCACGTAATCGAGTAAGTATATCAATTACGTCCACAAAATCGAGTAATGCTACCAATTTTGTCCACAAAATCGTTTAAATCTACTAATTTTGTTCACAAAATCCTGTAAGCCTGCCGATTTTGTCCGCGAAAATGAGGAAACTTAGGATTTTGTAGAAAAGCCATATCGATTCTGTCAACAAAATTGTCAATCGATTTATCAGTTTTTTCCACGAAATTTTAATATATAATTCACAGAATTGAACAAGTTTTTGACGAAATTGTAAGCTTTATACGATTTTGGATGAAATTGGAAGAGAAAATCACTAAATCCAATCAGTTTCACAAAATTCATTAAAGCCTGTTGTTTCATTTCCGTGCGCATAGTTTTGAATTTCGTCCACAAAATGGTATAAGATTTTCACTTTTGTGTGCAAGTTTGTTATTTCGTCCACGGAGCCGAGTAACCTTTTAATTTTGTCGAAATTATTGTCACAAAATTCAAATCATCCTATAGTTTTTGTCGATGGGAACGGTATTCAGTTCACAAAATCCTATAAGATTTATCCAGTTACGTGCAAAAAAATTGGAAGGAATGACATTGTATGCACAGAGTCGCAAATGAAATTACGAAATCGTACAAAGCCACACAATAGTTATCGTGGTCATTTTCGTGAGTTTCTACAATGACTTGTAGAGGGCGTCAGTCACGACGTTTTGCAATAAGTCATGTGCCTACATGCTAAAACGCGGACGCGGATGCGAACCGCGGAGCCCATATGCTGAAACGCGAACCCCAAACTGTACAGTTTGCATGACACTATATTCCTTGAAGTATAATTTATAAACTAGCAAAATTCAAAGTCTTAAATCGCTTATTTATCAAGACATTTGAAGTTCCACAAATTCTAGCTTGTTCCTGGAGTCTGGTATCACGCTCACCATTGACTTTAGTGACCCGAGACTCGAGGTTAGTGATTGCACAGGCTACCGCGGCCCACCTACCATCCTGGAACAACCAATGGCTAAGTCATTAACGTGAATTTATTTGACGTCAGTTTCTTTTCTAAGTTTAGGCCAAGCATACCGTGAGTAGGCCTAAAACCTGACAGTTTCAAATTTGCTGGAAAGCCCATTTCTACATTTGTTTGTTTGTTTGTTTGTTTGTCCCATGCATGCGAAGCAGGTCCAGGGCTCTTCTACGTACATGGCAGCGATATAAAATTCGGAATCAATACAAGTCCAGTTCCTTACAAAAGGCAAATTTCTCCCAGGAGTTCCACGAATATAGGAATGTGTCGACTAAGCTCAGACCGGTAAACTGAGGGCCTGCACTAACTTTTGGTCCTTTCTGTGTATTGTGCTTTTTCGCCAAAGCGCAAAAATCAATCTATCTTTCTTTCTTTCTTTCTTTCTTTCTTTCTTTCTTTCTTTCTTTCTTTCTTTCTTTCTTTCTTTCTTTCTTTCTTTCTTTCTTTCTTTCTTTCTTTCTTTCTTTCTTTCTTTCTTTCTTTCTCTCTCTCTCTCTCTCTCTCTCTCTCTCTCTCTCTCTTATTAGTGGGTCGACACTCTTTCAGGCGCTCAGGGATTGGTAATGAAGACCACTGGGTGACTGAATGACCTTTTATGCAACTACACCATTTCATACATAGGCCTACATGTATCCATGGTATTCTGTTGATGGGTCTAAAAAAAACAGTACAAACACAGTCAACATTATAAAGATCCCCCATCAGCAAACCTGTTGGGAGCATAAACAACACTTACAAACACATACAGATGAAGATGATAAAAAGAATTGTATAAAAAAACATACAAACATTTGTGTACCTAGTTGAACCAAAAGAATAGGACACCTTTCCATCACAACTTTCCTGTGATTTTTGCAGTTTCTGTTATAAATTTTCCCAAATTCCAAATTACTTCCACGTCATCACATTTTATTAACTTGATAAATTTATCTTCCGGGGTTGAATACTCAAAATCAACTAGAAATTCTGACACGTTATCAATTAGTTGTTTCCTAGCCTTACAGAACTTTTGACAAATTAATATTTAATGAAATTCATCTTCTAATTCAGAACACACGTCACATATTTTGCCATCTACTGGCACTTTAACTGGCATTTTGTGTCACCCTTTTTCAATATTTGAATTGTGTGCACTGGTTCTTAATCGAGTTAAGTTTCTTCTTTCATCTTTATTCTTCAATACCAGTAATTAATTTTCCATTTGAAACTTTGATTTAAATTTGGAATATGTTCTTAATTTTTATATCGAAAAGATTGTCTAAGAAAGTCAGCGTGCCATTGAATAAGAAATTTCTCCTGTAATAATTTTTGTATAATATTTGCCGAAAAATCTCCAAATTCATCGCCGCCATTGTTCCAAATATCTTCGAATTAATTTAGGGTGTTCGTCAAAGTCTTTAGCCAGTTAGAGTTAGTCATTGACCCACTTTCGGAGTTACATTTTTAGGCATCATACAACATTTTGTCATGGTTAGAGTTCATAATTTGATGTCAGTTTTTACATATAGTCTTCAGTATTTTCAGAGAATATGGAAAAGCTCCGAGCTCTCAAAACCACAATATTGCATGCTTTAGAGTTCACTCCTAGAGTATGTTTCAAAAACTTAAATATAACTTTTCGAATTCAGTCTTGAAATAACCTGATATATTGTCTTGGTCGATGCAATTTATAGGAGATTGAACATATGCACCCTATATTTTACAACCATAACGAAATATAGGGGCAAAAGCTTTATCATATAAATAAATCCAAATATAAACAAATGTCATTTTTTTCATCAGACAGGGTATGTTTTAAGTGTCCAAGAGCCTTTTTAGCTTTTTCACATAAGTGTTTTATGGCTCCAGCAAAATTTACATTACATGTCTTTTCAATGCCGAAACAGGTATATATATATATAGGTTATTTCTAGTTCCTCATTACCAACAAAGAATCATCTCCTATTTTTTACTAGACCCATTAAATATAACTACTTTGGACTTTTCTACATCGATACTCAAATTTCAGTTTTTATAATATCCGTGTAATTTTTCCAAACAACATTGTAAGCCATGTTCACGTTCCGAAATTAGCGTTAGGTGTAATCCCTTAAGATGTCTGCCTGCCCGCCATCCTTGGCCATCATAAAAGAAAAACAATGCAAACTAGGAAAGATGATTTGCTACATAGCAAATCAGTGTGTGTGTGTCTTCAAAGCATATTGGTATGGCAATGTAAAACTATTCCATAAAACAGGAGGAGAAGTTGGAATGGCATCTCTATCTATTATAGCTTTGAAGTTATTCAAGATTTAAAATTTCTAATGGTGGTATGTAGCATAATTTCAATTGCTACTACTTTTATTTTAATTCATTCGGGGCAAAATGGTCAGAAACCCCCTTGTAGAAGATGGAATAACATCTCTATCTATTATAGTGTTGAAGATATTCAAGATTGAAAATTTCGAATGGTGCGAATTAATTAGCATAATTTAAATTGCTACAACTTTTGTTTTAGATTCATTACATGCGCAATGGGTAATAACCGCCGAGTAGAAGTTAAAATGACATCTCTATCTATAATGGTTTTGAAGATATTCAAGTTTTAAAATTTCAAATGCCCCTCATTTGCATAATTTTAAATATCTTCATTTTTCTTTATAAAATGGTCAAACTCCTTGTATGGAGGTACGATCATGCCAAGTTTGGAGTTTCTATGTAAAATAGTGTCCGAGAAAAGTGTCGGATAAATCTGCTGGTAAAGCAGAAAGATAGATAGATAGATAGATAGATAGATAGATAGATAGATAGATAGATAGATAGATAGATAGATAGATAGATAGATAGATAGATAGATAGATAGATAGATAGATAGATAGATAGATAGATAGATAGATAGATAGATAGATAGATAGATAGATAGATAGATAGATAGATAGATAGGAAAAACAGAAAATGACATAACGCTGTCTACACCAAAAATTTATTGTCTCCATTTTACTCTGCCACTGTATAAATAAGAGGTAAATTGCAGACAAGTTTTCACATTGTAGAAAGCGTAGCACACGACGCGTAGAATTTACATTCATACTTTCACAAGTCATTTACGTTACCATTATAGTTTTAAAGAATTGGGATAATGAAAATGACCATAATGGGATCGTATATAGGCCTATAACGGTAGGCCTTTATCGTTACAATTTACAGAATTTTTTTTTTTCAATGCAAAAACATCTTGTGTTGTAGTATTTAAATGTTTACAATTTTCCACAAGTTGCATTCAACACTATTTCCACAAACAAAATTTGCCCAGTGGCAATTTCTATAGGCCTATGTGATTTTAACCCTATCCTTTCCAGGTAGACGTTTATTACAATGTCGGGAGGTCCCAGTACGCCAGCACGAAAATTAAAACCCGCACCCACCCTCAAATTCAATCAAAGAAAGATTGGGGGAGAAGTTAAATAAAAAGGAAAAACAAAATATACACCTATATATTTAGGCTAAGACTAATATATATGTAGGCAGCTGTTTAGGCTTCTTTAAACAACTTGAAATGATCAATGCTGTGGTGAACCTACCCTACAGGTGACAACCTATAAAGATGTACAACTGGTAAGTGCGTTTTTTCGGTAGTTTTCCCTTTCAGAAACTTCCAGTGGTACAAAGCTGAAGTGAAGAATGAAAATACGCAGTGTGTTGACGAAACAAATAAAAAAACACACACACACACAAGCAACAGACAGAGGTTTAAAGCCAGGTGAAGAATGACGGAACATTAGTCCGGTAGCTCTCGGGGAAACAAATAAATTAACTTTTCAGCAAATTAAAAAACTGCCACAGTGTAGCCTATATTTGGAATAAAAACTGGTTTGAAAGTGAAAAAAAACTCATGTTGATCAACTGAAACTTTCCCCTATGGCAAGCAGGTCGCTGCCTGAGCACTGCAGTGATCAATGAATGCGAGTGCAATGGTGAGCACAGGTACATGTATGTGTTACGGGACTACACATAGGCCTGCCCCACAGACAAGCTAGAATTTGCGGCACTTTAAATATCTCGATAAATAGGCATATTTAAGGCCTGAAATTTTGCTGGTTTATAAATCATACAGTTCGGGACGGTATGTAGGATCGAGGGTCCGCAGTTGGGGCCTGCGTTTTAGCATAGGCTCCGCGATCCGCATCCGCGATCCGCATTATAGTATGTACAGTCATGACAATTCAGCAAGCTGTGGATTGACCGTGCGCCAGGAGACTGTCAACGTTACATTGCAGACTGGCTAATATTGAATGAAATTCTGAATGTTGGTTGTTCCTTTCGTCCATTTCTTATTTTAGTCTATAATTTTTTCTATTTGGCCTTTTATCCTTTTTTTATTTTTTAGCGTGCCAAACGGTCCAAATTAAAATTTATTTTTATAAAGAATCATGTGCGAGATTTGTTAGTTTCTGATAACGTCGTCATGGGTCTCTGATGGTGCGAAATTCTAGCACGCTAGGGTTAAAAACATCACATTTTATCGATTGCGTGGACGAAATCGATACAGTTTTTCAATTCCGTTTTTTTTCAGCTCAGCTGACTTGTCAGTCAGCTGAGCTTATCTTATGGTCCTCCGTCCGTCGTCCGTCCGTCGTCAACAATTTACATTTTCGACTTCTTCTCAAAAACCATTAGCCAGATCCACTTCAAACTTGGTGGGGATGTGCCTTGGGTTGATCTCTACCAAGTTTGTTCAAACGGTTACTGTCCAGTGATTTTTGGATTTTTAATGAATTTTTTTGTTCTTTTTTGGGTGAAATCGTAAAAAATCTTCTCCGAAACCGCTCACCCAATTGGTTTGATATCACACAGGAACACTCCCTGGGACTCCTAGTTTTTAATTTGGTCACCAGGTGGCGCTGCAATTTTTTTCTAAGTTTTTATAAATTTTTGTACGTTAGAGCTATTTTCGACTTCTTCTCCAGAACCGTCACTCAGATTAAGCTGAAACTTGTTGGATATGTTTCTTGTAGAAGGGTCAAACAAATTTGTTCACTATGTGGAAATGCTGCGGATTGCTGATTTTTAACGATTTTTTCAAATTTGGGTACTTATTGGTCAATGCAGCTTTCCTTATGATTACTATGGAAGTCAATGGACATTCTAATGCTAATTCACATTTTCGACTTCTCCAAAACCGTCTGCCAGATCCACTTCAAACTTGGTGGGGATGTGCCTTGGGTGGATTTCTACCAAATTTCTTCAAATGGTCACAGTCCAGTGATTTTTGGATTTTTAATGATTTTTTTGTTCTTTTTGGGGTGAAATCTTAAAAAATCTTCTTCTCCGAAACCGCTCTCCAATTGCTTTGATATCACACAGGAACACTCCCTGGGACTCCTAGTTTTTAATTTGGTCACCAGGTGGCGCTGCAATTTTTTTCTAAGTTTTTATAAATTTTTGTACGTTAGAGCTGTTTTCGACTTCTTCTCCAGAACCGTCACTCAGATTAAGCTGAAACTTGGTGGATATGTTCCTTGTAGAAGGGTCAAACAAATTTGTTCACTATGTGGAAATGCTGCGGATTGCTGATTTTTAACGATTTTTTCAAATTTGGGTACTTATTGGTCAATGCAGCTTTCCTTATGATTACTATGGAAGTCAATGGATATTCTAATGCTAATTCACATTTTCGACTTCTCCTCCAAAACCGTCTGCCAGATCCACTTCAAACTTGCTGGGGATGTGCCTTGGGTGGATTTCTACCAAATTTCTTCAAATGGTCACAGTCCAGTGATTTTTGGATTTTTAATGATTTTTTTGTTCTTTTTGGGGTGAAATCTTAAAAAATCTTCTTCTCCGAAACCGCTCCCCAATTGCTTTGATATCACACAGAAACACTCCTTGGGAGTCCTAGTTTTTAATTTGTTCACCAGGTGGCGCTGCAATTTTTTTCTATTTTTTATGAATTTTTGTGTGTTAAAGCTGTTTTCGACTTCTTCTCCAGAACCGTCACTCAAATTAAGCTGAAACTTGGTGGATATGTTCCTTGTAGAAGGGTCAAACAAAGTTGTTCACTATGTGGAAATGCTGCGGATTGCTGATTTTTTACGATTTTTTTCAATTCGGGTACATATTGGTCAATGCAGCTTTCCTAGTGATTACAATGGAAGTCAATGGAAATTCTAATGCTAATTCGCATTTTTGACTTCTTCTCCGAAACCATCAGCCAGATTGACTTCAAACTTGGTAGCAAAGTACCTTGGGTGGGTCTCTACCAAATTTGTTCAATTGGTCACGCTTCATTGATTTTTGGATTTTTTATAATTTTTTTTTCTTTTTTGGGGCAAGTCTTAAAAAAATCTTTTTCTCTGAAACCGCTCACCCAATTGCTTTGATATCACACAGGAACACTCCTTGGTAGTCCTAGTTCTGAATTTGTTCACCAGGTGGCGCTGCGATTTTTTTCTAATTTTTTATGATTTTTTGTGTGCTATTGCTATTTTTTACTTCTTCTCCAGAACTTTCACTCAAATGAAGCTGAAACTTGGTAGATATGTTTTTTTGTAGAAGGGTCAAAAAAAGTTGTTCACCAGGTGGTAATGCTGCGGATTCCTGATTTTTAACGATTTTTTCAATTCGGGTACTTGTTGGTCAATGCACCTTTCCTATTGATTACTATGTAAGTCAATGGAGATTCTGATGCTCATTCACATTTTTGACTTCTTCTCCGAAACTGTTGTCCAGATTAACTTCAAACTTTGTGGCAATGTTCATTGGGTGGGCCTCTACCAGATTTGTTCAAATGGTCACGCCCCATTGATTTTTGGACTTTTTATGAATTTCTTTGTTCTTTTTGGGGGCAAATCTTAAAAAATCGCAAGGGTATATGTGCATGTCAGCTGAGCACAGGACTGTCACAGTCCTCTTGTTTAGAATTTTGTGGACAAAACTGGGGTAGTTTTTGTGATTTTGTGTACGAAATTAAAAAACTTAACGATTCTGTGGACAGACTTCCGTGAATAAAACTGTTATACCCTTACAACTGTGCGCACGAATTCGAGTAAGCTATGGATTTTGTGAAATGTTTTTCCAATTTTGTGCACAAAATTGGATAGCATATGCATTACGTGACATGTTTTTCGATTTTGTGCCTAACATTTGATCAAAAAATGAATTTTGTGGACAAAATTGGAGAGCTTTTAAGATTTTGTGGACAAAATTCAAAACCTTACCCAATTCTGTGGACGAAATTGGTAAACTTAACGCTGTTGTGGACGAAATCGATATATTTAAAAATTCTGTAGATCCCAATTTTCAATTTCGTAGACGAAATCGATAAAAGCATACACTTCTGTGCACCAGATTGGTGATATTATACGATTTTGTGCACAAAATGGATAAAGTATTACAATTCCGTGCACAGAATTGAACTAGCTTGTTGCATTTTGTAAAATACTTTCAGTTTTGTTATTTTTTCTTCCAGTTTCGTCCACAAAATCGAAAGAGTAGTTTAATTTCGTGGTGGGACTTCGATTTTGTAATTTGCTCTTACATTTTTATGAATCCTGTTGTGATTCCGTCCACGAAAACAATAAGTATTACGATTTCGTGTACGAAATCGATGATGTTTCACAGGACACCCCATAAACAAGGAGACAGTCACGCAAAGCAGTGTCACGTCACTGGGCGATAATATAGGCATCTAGCATATTCCTGTGACGAAGAGGATCACCACACTTTTACCACACAAAGTGGGGCATCCACATCCAGTTAGAATATTGCACAGAGGGTATGTCCAACAAATTCTGAAATATCCGCTGCCACCATGTTGCAATAACATTAGTGTCACAGGTTAAATGACGACAGACACAGGAACTGAAATGGCCATACTGGATCTATATTGTGGAGCACCAGACGGCATATATGAATATACCTAAGAGGATTCAGGTATTGTTACAGTTTGCATTGCGGTCTATGATTTCTATTCTGATTGTAGCTGATTCTGTGAACTTATATAATTTGTTGTGTGAGCTACACTCGTTTGAGTGGCACACATTCTAGCAACAGCAAACATATGTGATCATTTAACAACAGAGTACTCCCATCAGCAGCACTCATATCTCGGCAGCACTCCTATCAGCAGCACTCCCACCATCACCATAAATGTTCCAGAAGGCAGCACTATCATCAGCAGCATGAATAACCTAGCAGCGCCCCCAGAAGCAGCCCATATATCTTCTTCTTCTTCTTCTCCTTCTCCTTCTCCTTCCTTCTTCTTCTTCTTCTTCTTCTTCTTCTTCTTCTTCTTCTTCTTCTTCTTCTTCTTCTTCTTCTTCTTCTTCTTCTTCTTCTTCTTCTTCTTCTTCTTCTTCTTCTTTCTTCTTTCTTCAAGGCCATTTGCATGGCTCAATGCCAGCCCATGTCTACCTCCTCCATCAGATTGTCGATAGTTTTCTTCATGGTGTTGTGAATTTGGTTTTTGTGGCCTTTAACCATATTTATTAGCAATCATGTAAAGAATAGTAATGCCCTGTAAAAATCTGTTTACAGAGGAGACAAACAGAAAGGACAACACATGACAACTTACTGACAGAGGAAGCATGCTACTGCTAAGACAAAAGAAGAGTGACAGCATACACCCTAATTGCCTTTATACATGGAGAAAGGGAGGCAAAAAGACATAGACGAGGTAGATAGTGGGCTATATAAATACAAAAAGTTAAAAGTAACAATGGATCAATTTCGCTGTAAATGTGTAGCAGGTCCTATTAAAAACGAGAGCAGGTAGAATTCATGAAGTCAGATCAGTGATGAAACGTTTAATGTTGATGAAATATTGCTGAACAGAAAGATTTTTTTCACAGTAGTGTCACAATCCCTCGCTTTATATTAAACAGTTTATAAAGTTAAAGCATAACAGGGATAATAGAAGAGTGTAAAAAATCGAATTACTCTGTATTGTGCATTGAGTGGCATAACATAACACCCACATGTCCCACCCAGGCTGTGTGGTATGTGCCTGGACTTGTCTCCATGGTCACTTCATTCTCTGCTTACTCATCATTTTAACACTTTTCCCACCTGCCCCAACATGTCCAGTTTCTTTGTTGAAAATCATTTTGTATGATTACGTCACTGAGGTAATATGGGGCATTCTTACTACTTCCACTCTCTGTCTATGTCTAAACCCAACATTTATTTATACGTATTATCACGTTCGATTCTAACTTTAAAAATTCAAGGCTTTAAGAGCGCAGTGAGTTTACAACCGGGTCATTAGTGGGACACCATCAAGCAGGTTTCGCAGCCTTAAATTCCCGGTCCTGTTTTTGTGATGGCAGCTGCTTGTCGGTGAGCAGTGTTTGGTAAAGACACCCCTCTTGAATATAAAGAATATATGAAAGTGAAATAAAAGCAAATGCATAAGTACATACTGTATAACACTCTTTCATAGCAAATGAAAGTCTTGACTGGCAGGCAAAATGTGTAAAATACCCTCTAAGTGCCCTTTCATTTTTACATACCAATTCATCGAATGCGTATCGAGCTGTCTGGTATGTTTCTGAATTTTCTAACTGCTGTATCTTTTGATTCTATTGCTTATAATGCAATTATATTATTATACTGCAATACTCAGAGAAGTAGGTGTAACAACTTTATTTTGAGGCCATATTTCCTTTGCCCTACTCTCCTTTGACATATTTGACAAATTTTTGCGTTAACTGATGAAAGTTCAAGTTTATTTTGAACATCTCTCTCTCTCTCTCTCTCTCTCTCTCTCTCTCTCTCTATATATATATATATATATATATATATATATATATATATATTATATATATAGATATATATTATATATATAGATATATATTATATATAGATATATATAGACATACATATATATATATATATATCATATATATATATATATATATATATATATATATATATATATATATATATATATATATATATATATCATATATACAGACCCCTCATACACAGATAATGGATGAATGTCAATAAAATACGAATTACGGGTCTGCGTTTTGTTTTGTTTCTGTTGTTATTCATCTCCTTCCACTTTTCGGGAAATGTGAGTTAGTTTATCCATATAAAGTGAAATAAGAGTGTAAACCAACATCCACATATACATGTGCCAATAGCCCTTGACCCAGCAAAACAATCAGCTAGCTGGCATGGACGAGCAAGCCAACTAAAAGTTTGTATTGATAAAAGTTACTTGAACATAACATAAACATTCCTTTAGCTTGTATTGATACTTTACCAAACATAACCTTTACGTAGCCGTGTACCTGCCGGTTGAAATATACGATGTGCAGCAACACGTCATAATAAAAGACAGAAATCCAGCGTGAGTAGTTTGGGTTTTCTTCTTTCATTCCAATCAATAGCCAAAGTGTACAGAAAGTTCTTTGGTATACTTTAAACAAATTGCAAAAATGTTGTTTGTGCATGAATAACATATAAGGTCATCCACTTTAGATTTACTACTTGTATGTTACACATGTTGAAATGTTTTTGATGAAAGTACACCACTTCATAAGGTTGAACAGATGCATCAACTAAAAATGTGTCAATAAAACGTTCCTTTATCCGTCAATCTCATTGAGGTAACAGTAAATATTTCAATAATTGGAATTGTTATACACATTCAGGTTCGAGCAGAACATTGTATGATACATTTAGTTGAACTAAATACAATGACAAAATATCCACGGTTTTACCAGGGCCTTCATATCTGAATGTTCCCAGGACTTCCAGTCTATATTTTGGAGGGTCTCACCTTGACACATGGTGCACAGCACAACAATGATTTCATAATAAATTATGCTTGTCAGGTAAGTATATTTTGTATTCAAAATAAATTGAATTCCCGTAGGAATATGTCGAGTGAGTTTAAACTATATACAATCTTTCATTTAAAGTGCCTTGCTGCTTTATAAAGGCCAAAAGTGTGCCATATAAAAGCCTATTTCTGGCCCAACAAGTTTGCTAAGCACCAGTCTGTTTCACCTGGAAGGTATCAATCTATATCTGACTTTGCCATTTGCCTTTTCATGTGAAAAAAATGTCTTTTAAATTATTTGATATGGACTCTGGACTTTTTGTTGAAATAAGGCATACTTTGCTTTCATGACATATTGAATTAGATGCATGTTTTATCCTGAATGATATTGCTCACCCCCAAAACAAACTTAGCCGATAGCAAATAAAAGTCTTGACTGGCAGGCAAAATGTGTAAAATACCCTCTAAGTGCCCTTTCATTTTTACATACCAATTCATCGAATGCGTATCGAGCTGTCTGGCATGTTTCTGAATTTTCTAACTGCTCTATCTTTTGATTGTATTGCATTGAATGGAATTCGGTCTACGTTTTGGATTTTTCCCTTTCCTTGTTAAAGTGTAATTCAACTATGGTTTGTTATTTTATTTTTACTCATATCTTTGTACTTTGAATTAATGTCAGTTTCTCTTACTAGAACTTCAAATAAACGAGTGTCTTCTTTTGTCCGTAACTTTGCAAGAACAAAAGCAAACCTGTGGGGTTACCAGAGGCCACTGTTATAAAATTAAAAAAATCCATACAAGACTGGATATTAGAAAGTTCACTTTTTCTCAAAGAATTGTAAATGAATGGAACAATTTACCACCTGCAGTAGTAAATTCAAATAGTTTGAACACTTTCAAAGACAACATTGACAAGCATCTTAAACACAGGATGGAGGCTTATACGAGCCAGCGAGTTGCTGGCTCCCTGCCTCGTCAATTTACCCCTAGACTACAACTGTACTTTTAACAGTTGCAGGGGGCAATCATACTCATACTCATACATACTCAAACCAAACAGAAAAACACCAACGACGACTGTCGTGCACGTGCGTCCATCTTGCAGCGAATTGATATTTCCATATTTATACCGTGACTTGAGAAATCACGTTTTCAGTGATTGGCCGTTCCACAACCAGAGAGCTGTGGTGCTCAGCCTGCACGCTCTCTAGGCATATGGAAAAATCCCTGCTAAAAGCAAGATATTTCTTTGATAAGCAATGAAGCAAACGGTCCTCCTAATCACACTTTGGTCACAAAAATTACGGATGAAAATACAAATACGAGAATTTACCTTCTTTTGATTGTAATTGTTAGCGTTTGATTTTTCCTTTTTGGGTTTGAATAATGAATATGTACCAAGACGTTTATTTATACAGGTTTCATGAAAAAGACTTAAAATTTACGGATAAATGAGCTATGGTTGTGCTCAGTCTGGCAATCACACATTACAAAATAACTGCATGTTTTGGCAAAATATTATCTTACCTGTGATTATTAAAATTTACAATAAATAAGTCCTGTATAAAAGGCTTTCAGCCATGAAATTGCACTCTCATGAAAAGTATATTTCGATAAGTATTGCTTTGATAAAATTTATTTTCTGTTGAGCTGGTATTAGTTATGGGTGGAGTCATATATAAATAACCTCCGGTATTGCAATGTTTAGATAAATGCATTCCATTTGAAGTAGGTTCTCCATTTAGTTTATGAAATATAAAACTGTATGAATCTGTGAATATAATGTCTAGTTGTATTCATTGGTCCAGTAAAAAGTTGATTTTACGTCATCGCGGGTAGATCTTTAGTCGTCAGACCTTTTACTGTTGCCTTTATAAAATCATGCATATTATTCGTGGTTTCACTGAACAGAAACAGAAGTGATCATTGTAAATGAACACCAATTATGGTGGGGAGAAAATAAAACCTGCCGCAAAAGTCCACGCAAGAGAAGATAAAGTGGTCACAGAATAGAGGTTGGTTACAATTTTCAGTTTCCTTGAGGCCTGCATTTATCTCTGCCTTGAGGGGCTGGTATGGTGAGGCACTGCCCGACCTAACCTACGTTTGTCATGTTGCTAGAACTATATTCTTGTATGTCATTCCAATTGGTGGCCACGTTCATTATGTCACTTAGGTACAGGTTTTATCAGCATTCAAGTCTGTTTCAAACAGGGCACGAGATTTATCAATGGAAAAGCCAGAGTGGATTAAGATTCTACCTTTTCGCTCTGCACTTAATCACAGATATTGTGTATAAGACCACAAAATTGCTGTTAGTGATCCAGCTCATTGTATAATTTACCCTGAAGTTTTTTTTTCTGAATACCCACTGCTGTCAATCACGCGAGCCGTACCATGATACAGTGTGCACAATGCAGTCTCAATCAACGCTGCGTCGTGTCTATTTTGTCCACCTGTGTCAATTGCAGAGCCTGAAAGCGCACCAGAATGTGCTGTCATTTTTTTAAAATTATTTTTTAAATTATCCTTTGGCATTTGCTTGACTTTTCGCGATCCCTTGAAACAATACTGGCATTTCAACAGATCATAGTCGATTGACCACTGCCTCTGTAAACCGGAAATAATGAGTGTTTGGCCACTGCTTGGCTCGCGAAAAGGCCAGTTATAAACTGCCCACTGAAGATTCTCTGAAAAGT
Source organism: Hermodice carunculata (assembly GCA_964020975.1). NCBI lineage: Eukaryota > Metazoa > Annelida > Polychaeta > Eunicida > Amphinomidae > Hermodice > Hermodice carunculata. Next base: position 114,071,933 of record OZ026612.1, read on the forward strand.
ATATTATTATTATTATTACTGTTATTATTATCATCATCATCATCATCATCATAAACTCTTGACTATTATCAAAGCAACACCTACCAAATAAAAACCACTGTAATCCTTTCAGTTAGAAGAAGGCCCAGTGTCAGAAATTATTTCATACTAGTTCCTGTTGTTGACACATAAAAACTAAAGTGAACCAGGGTGCAAGGTCCTAAAGCTGAAATTTATACCTGGTTCGTTCTACTCTGAAATGGTACATTAAACAAACAACCAAACCCCATGACACCGACAATCATTGTAACACTAACAGATCTGAAAGTACCTTTTCACGTATTTAGGCCACTGAATTGATTTGGAGTCGACCCTCACCCCCTAGGTGTCAGTTAATCAGACTGTGGAACAGTTTTTACCCACAACCCACCTGTGTCAGCATTCTTACTTCAGAGACATGGCCTGGAAGATGAAAGTTTCATTTTTCGTTTGTTTCTGGTTGTCCTGCGTAACGGAGGCAAAAATCGGTACGTTACTATTCTTTTAAGGCCCATAAACTTTCATAATTATAATACTTTGATGTCTTTATTGATCTACGGCCACAGGTATTTAATGTTTCTTGTGGGTAAAACTGAATATGTCCAAGTACTTTATGAAGGCAAAAATGTTACCCTCCGTAATTACATTAATATATTTCCGAAATCAATCCATACTAACCGATCAATGGGACAAGTACAAAATATACCGGTATGTACTTTATATCAGCACATACTGAATATGAAACTGCCCGGGTATATTGTATAAAAAGTCAAAAAAATATTATATTCTTGTGTTGTTCTGGACGACTTCATCTCTCTTCATTTTCCATCTTATTTCAGACAACTGCTTGTCTTGGATCGTTTTTTTTTTTCTGTAGATACAATTTGATTGCAGGTATCAGTCGATTTTACCGTACGCGAGATTCACTCATATTTTATTATATCTTCCCTACGCGGTCGAGCTTTGAAAAATTAGCCAGCAAATGAATGCATTCTTATGCATGGATGCACGTGTAATAACCGTGAAATAAACCGGTTGCTAGGTCGAAAATAAATAAAATTCCTTGTTCCCCCGTGGGGTTGTTTGCAAAGAAATAAAACTTGCCCTCATGCTTGGGGCATATTTCTAAGTGCATTGTTGAAAGGTATATTGCCATTTTTTTTGTCAATGACAAAAATGACATTTTTAACAGCTGAAGTTGCACACTTTAGAATGTGTATTACCTCTCAGTTTGGAACAGCTCTTGCAAACAGTTTATGTAAACTTCACGATTCCCAACTTTCTAGTCACAACACGAGTTTGTATTGTCTCAAATAATAGCAATAATTGGAGGTTCCAATTGACTGCTCTCTTCCACAGTACGGTACCTCTATACTATGCTTTTGTTTCAGAGAACATAAGTGGTAAGAATCATTGGTAACCGGCAAGCCATAAAAGGCTTATCGGACTGTCGGGTGGAGACATTATTCCTTGACATTCATTTCTGTCGATACGACATATTCCATCAGCATATCGTTTGCGATTGTCACCTCTGATCAGTGACCCTCTGTATGGTAGAGTATAAGTGAAGTCGGGATCGACCCAGTTTATTCTGTCACTAAGATCTTACATTGCATATAGAAATACTGGTGCCCAGAGCTTACACAGCTTAAGAATAAAAAGAAATTCTGGCGGCATATCTGTACTCTATGTGGCTGCCCTAAAGTGGGCATGGTGTATGAATGTTACAAGGGTACTAAGAAAAATGTTCAGGAAAGTTAGTCGGCAATGTATGCGAAATGAAATGAACATTTGTTTTAACAAGATGAACATGTACTTCAATGAACGAAAAATGAGCTATTTTTGGAATGGGATTGAGAAACTAAAGCGTAAGCGGGTGAACTCTTCGTTATGTGCCCAGGATATGGCAGATCATTTCTCCACGGTCGTGGATGATAAACCTAGTTCCCTCACTGAACACCAGGTGCATGTTGTCGACATGGTTGAACGCAAATACAAAGAGTTCACGCAAGGTAAGCGCACTGTAGAATGTATTGTCACTCCTGACATGGTCTCAGGTGTGACAGATCGGCTTAAATGTAACTCCTCACCAGGGCATGACGGAATAACTTCAGAACATCTCGCTTACGGCAAATAAAATATTCTTCTAGATCGACTTGCTTATTTATATAATACTATTCTTACTTGCGGTGTAGTTCCGGATGTTTTTCTCGTAGGCATCATTGTTCCGATTTTAAAGTCAATCCTAACGTTGCCTAAAACTATCGCCCCAGCATGCTCAGTTCAGTTCATGCCAAACTGGTTGAATTATTCATGATTCCTGAGGATAATGTCGGCGATGTACAACTTGGTTTCAGGAAAAAACGAAGCTCTTCCTTTGGTGCGACTTCCTCCACGACTTGGCTTTTTATTTATGTCTGTGTGCCAACACAGACATACTGTTTTTCTAGGAATTCTTTATTTCTTTCTTCAGTCTTTCTGTCTTTCTTTCTTTCTTTACAGGCAAATTTGTCCGACATTTCATTTGAAAAGTATAACACGTAGAAACTCCAAAATTGGCACAATTATACTTCTATTGATAAAGTCTGGCCTTTTTATAATGAGAGATCATGCTTTTCAAAATTATGCAAATGAGGGCTAATTTTAAATCTTCAATATCTTATATACTATAGTAGATGTGGTTCTGAGTGTATAGGAGTTCGATCATAGCAAGGTAAAGGTCATCTAAAATGTCGAGGTCATGTCAAGGTCAAAGGTCATGTCAAGGTCAAAGATCAATTTTAACCCAAAATGTCATTTTTGAGGTCAAGGTTCACTTCAGGTAGAGGTCAACTCAAGGTGCCTTTTTTCTAGCCATAACTTGGTAAACTTTTATCCAATTTTTTATTATGTTGGGCTCAAACTGTAGCTAATGTACACTGCACATTTTTGAAACTTACATGTGACCTCTTAAGGTCAAAGGTCAAGATCATTTGGACCTTTGACAATTTCATCTTGTCATAACTTGGTCTATTTTCATCCGATTTGGTTCATGGTGCACTTAAATTGTGGGTATTGTAGCACTGTGCACATTACATGTGACCTGTAAAGGTGAAAGGTCAAGGTCATTTGGACTTTGAAATTTGCATCCAGCCATAAGCTTAATGTGATGTGATGTGCCAAAGGAAAAAAGTTGTATCATTTAATAATTACAACTTTTGAAGGCACACAGACAGATTTGCTTTGAAGCAAATCTTCTTTTCTAGTCTTAAACGTTTTCTCGGCATTGGGAAACGTTCTCATCACACACCACTTTTCAGAGCATTAGATATTCCATGCATATGTGATTGTATAATTTTGAAAACTTTGTCTCTTTTTAATCGTAGTTTTAAAATTGAATCGCCTTTACTCTCGTTACATGCCCGCATGCTTGCGGACTTCATTGTGCATGGCCATAGGAGCAAAGGCTCCACCACAGACCTAATAATTGATTGCGGGTTTTCTCCTGTTGATATTGCTTTTTCGGACTCGTGCTCTCTCAGGTCTCGAGCCCGGGGTCTCGGGTAACTGGAGACGACATCATCGCCGCGGCCACGAGTTGTGGCCGCGGCGATGCCGTTGTTGACAACCTTAAGTATCTTGTGTATCATGTGAATTTTTATTAAACCCTGGGCTGACGAGCATGTCTTGGCTGTCCTGCTGACCAGATGCTTCTAATCCTGGAGTCGGAACATGTTCGTCTCCCCAGCCGCGCTCCCCGCGCTACTGCACCATTTATCCTTAATATTATTCCTCCCGCCTCCTGACAGTCGCCTGAGTGGTCTTCATTGTCATCTTACTCTTATTATTTACTGAGTTTTTAATGACTGATCTTAACCAAAGTTTTAAGTTTTTTCTTTTTCTTTTTCTTTTACTCGCTAGTGATTACATATAGGGCGTTATCGTTGTTACGAGTCACCAGTTTGGGGGGCAGCGGTTGCGGCCGGACCACTATGCGATCCATAGCTCGAGAGTCTCCTATTATACCACATTGTATTTTTATCATGATGTACTCATTGCTTTTATCTTTCTCCAGATAAATGGAGGTTCAATAATTTTTTAATATTATTACAGTGAGAAAGTCTTCCTTCTGCAACCTTTCACCATAACACGCTCACAGCTCTCTCGCCAAGTTTTGTTCAACTGACAAGTGGCTTCGAATGCCTAGTCGGCCAATCAACTCCTGAGACTAAAAATCATATGTTTTCCTATTACTTATCAAAAAATGGTAAAATTCTCTTAATTTCCGTTAGGTGGCACTGTATAAAATAAATGAGTTTTGCAGCTGTCAAAATACAACAAAAGATCATACGTCATACAAAAGGAGTCCTCTGCAGATTTAGCTTTTCCGTCGACATAAAACCTTCATTGTCTTTCTTTGGGATAATCTTTCCCCCCAAGTGGTGGGCTTCGGGAAACAATATGATAACAAGAACAGCCAAGAAAAACAGGGACTTACTATAAACCGAAGAAGTTTAACCACTTGGTACAAAAAATTACCAACGGTACATGTTTCTCCTTCTTTCACATTTAAATTTATAATAATTCCTCTATTACAATTGTCCTCTCCTACAAAATTGATGTCCACGTCAATAAACAATTTATAATAATTACGTACCAAAAGAGAAAAAAATCGACCATTTGAACCCACTTGTAAAATGGAGAAACTAATTCAGAAGAATAAGTTGCAAGATTAAAATTAAAACCTACGTCAACGAGAAAGTACATGTAAAAGAAAAATAGGATTAATATATACTAAAACAGGAATATTACACATATAAAACATCTATGTATCATACATATATATGGAGAGAGTCTCTTGATATATGAAAATACAACAATAAGTAATATGTGACAACAGGCATTAAATGATTAAGGAAAATATATAATGAAAATTAAATGTAAAATAAGTAGACAATTGGAGCACGAGTAAGTTCCGAGAAGTCAATGTATTGAGTATTACAGGAGACTGCACATACGAAAAAAAGAACAAATTAAAGTTCGCACTGTAATTAAAATGCATATTGGCCCCCGATGTTGACTTCACATAGCTCCACATTATTTCTGCAGCACGTTGTCAACTCATCCACGCTAAATATTCAACAGCGCCAATAGCACCAACATTTTAAATTAAATTGTCAAGTTTTAGAAATATTAAATGATAAAATATAAATAATATTATGTGATTAATAAATATATACGATAGATATAGTGAAAATAATCAGTTTAACATCACCATGGAAGTGTTCGCACTGAAGAATAAAGAATAAATTCCAATAAGATTATAAATCCATAGATGTTAAAATGTTGTATACATTGATAATCCGAAGCTTCATGTCCAATGAATGAACCACGTGAAATAATTGTAATTCCTAGAACGAGGCACACGTATATAACATGATTTTGACACAACAATCAGCATTAGTTATCACTGATACAAACACCGACACTACATATGTCAGCTGTGTAAGGTCACATTCCACAGAGGATTAAAAAGGATAGCCCCACATTCCACAGGGGGATTAGAAATTATAAGGCCACATTCCATAGAGGATTAAAAATTATAAGGCCACATTCCACAGAGGATTAAAAAATTATTACCCCACCTGCGTCTAGATAACTTCAGGTAAGAGCTCATAACTGGTTAAATGTGGAAATGTTAAAGTTGACACATTGATAACAATCATGAAAAAAGTGATAAATTTAAGCAAACTACAAAAAGCCTCACAGATAAGCTCCAAACTGGTTTCACTGATGACAGCTGGGATGAGCACAGTACGTGTCGCGTTTATCTGTCCACGTGGGTTTGTTGATAAATAACCTCGTTATCTTGGATTTACATGGTCAGTGCACTTTGACCTCGGGATCAACCATCTGAGGGACCATGTGTACTACTGGTGGCGTGATATATTGACAGAAGGGATCACGATAAGTGTCTCTTCATTGACGCAACGCTTGATCATCCAATGTCTATAAGGAGGGGTAGGCAAAAGCCTGTCGATACTGGATATAAGCAAACATGGCTTTCGTTAACTTTGCCAAGCTACCCGAGTCTCAAGCCATTCAGAGAATTCATTGGATTGAGAAGTTACCTCTGGCCCCATTTCATGAAGGTAGCGCTGTGGCATTCTACATGGACAACATGGGTACCGACTTGATTGATTTGCAAAAAAACACGTCTTTATGTAAAATGGCGCATCACCAAGAATGACGGCTCTCCTATTGCTGCTGGAGCCAAAGTAGGTTTAGTAAATTTGAGTTTACACAGTTTGTGGTCAGAGGCTCAGGTGTACTGGCAAAACAGATTTGTCAGTGATGGAGGGCTGAATCCCTACAAGGCATATCTGGACACAGTGTTGAATTATGCAGAAGATGCAAAAGAAAGTAAATTGGAAACCCAGCTTTGCTACAAGGACAATGCAGATAACATGGATGGAACAGATCCCATGGCAGGTCTGAATTTTGGTCTGACGTTATGTAGCGATCTCACAAGAAATGGTCAAAGTGTGGATATGACAGGTCCCCTGTATTCTGATACATTTCAACAGCCTCATTTGTTACTGAATGGGATCCCCATCACAATCAAGTCGACACCCTCTTCACAGACATTCCACCTGATGAGCGCAAATGCAGAAAATTACAAAGTGGATATTCAGAAAGTCAAATTGTAGATATTTATGATCAGTATGGACCCCCCATCCTATATGAAGATCAGTCGACGTCTGCAAAATACCACAACCAAGTACCCTATTATGAAGTCGGACCTCATGACACACACTGTGGCACAAAGTACTCTCCATGTTCAACTCGACAACTTATTCCAAGGCCGAGTACCTGCACAACCCTTAATTGGCTTGCTGGCTTCTGAAGCTGTTCGAGGAAGTAAGTTACACGAAAAACCCATTTAATTTCCCCCATTACGACCTAAATTACCTGCAAGTCACAGTCGATGGCAACCCCTACCCAAGAAGAGCACTGGAACCAGATTATGCCAACAAACTATACATGAACTCTTACCCAACTTTGTTCACAGGGACTGATAAATGGAATACCAATGATGGCAATAACAACACTCGAGATCATTTTCCCAATGGCTACTGCCTTTATCTATTCAATATTGACCCGACCAAGCAGATGCAAGATTTATTGCCTATAAGTAAGAAAGGCAACATCAAAATTGAAGCCAAATTTGCTCAACCTCTACCTACAACAGTAGACTTGCGATCTATGCCATTTTTCCTGAGGTCATTGAAGTGGACTATACACATAACATATATCTACAATGAGTTATCACCAACTATTAAGGTCAGCACTGCTGCAGAACCCCATGAGAAGACCTTACTTTCGAGGCATTTACCCTTCAGACAGACTTCCATATAAACTGAATCAACATACGAGTCTACTGACTGTGAATATGGACCCACATTACAAACCTGGCAAACACTGGATAGTGATATATGTTCCAAGATACGTACCTGTGGAATTCTTTGATTCCTTTGGACACACTCCAGCCTACTACAACAGGAACCTTGTGGAGGATGAGATGGCTGGAGAGAGGAGTCAAGTCCAACAAGAAGATACTGCAAGCCCAAAATAGTCTATGTGTGGACAATATTGTCACTATTATGCCATAAACAGTTGTCAGGGGATACCTATGGACACGATCACCAGCCAGTTTGGCAGAAACCGGAGCAAAAATGATGACATAGTATTTCATTTCATTAAAAAATACTTTAGACTCTAGAGGAAAATAAAGTTATGAAAATGTTATTTTACATGTGTCTGCTTTTTACTAGTAACAAAATGTGTGTGTGTGTGTGTGTGTGTGTGTGTGTAGTCCTTCTCATGCCTCCCTCCTGGTGTCACTCCAGTGCTGGTGTAACTCCAGTGTCACTCCGGTGTTGGTGTCACTCCATTGTCATGCCATTGCTGGTGTTACTCTGGTGCTGATGTCACTCCAGTGCTGGTGTTACTCCGGTGCTGATGTCACTCTGGTGCTGGTGTCACTCTGGTGCTGGTGGTTATGTCACCTGAAATTATTACCCTCAGACACAGTTACAGGTCCCAGGACACTCTTCGGGAGGCCAAGGGCCATCCTTCTAGGGACCAGGGACCCTCTTTGGAGGCCAAGGAACACCAAATAACACAGAAACGCATGTCACCTTTAAACACCCTTTCACGATGATTGTGGCGGCCCCTACTGGACTGGTTTTGGAAAGACGGTATCTCTTAACCAACTTTTACAAAAAGCAGGCCAGACCATAGAACTTCTACCCGAGAGAATCATCACTTGTTACTCACATTGGCAACCCTTGTATAACGAGATGCAAGACAACATTCCAAATATTGAATGAATTAGAGGAACACCTTCAAACTTGGAACAAGACAGTTTTCTGGACCCAGTCACAAGAAACTTGATCGTATTTGATGATCTGATGGGCGGTATTAGCAAAGATGACAGAATGACAGATTTATCCACCAAAGGAAGCCACTATCGTAATTTGAGTGTTATAGTGTTCATGCAAAATTTCTATGGGCCACACACATTGACCATGCGCAAAGGCTGTCATTATTTAATTTTAGGCAATATGCATATGGATTTGCAGACCGTCAAGACCATGAGTCAGCGTATGTTTCTTCACAAACCAAACTATATGATGGACATGTATAAAGAAGCCACCTTAAAACCATATGGATTCCTGGTGATGATTTGAAACCGACAACACCTGACCACAAATGTATGAGAACAAATACTGCATCACACACAATGCCACAAAAGCCTGCAAAATTTTGGGTAGAACATTTGAAATCTCTTTTGCCCATATCTGAGGATTCAGCCAGTGCTAATGAGAAGGATGACGTGAGATAACAGCCTGTGACAAAGAATGGCATTCTGTTGTATATGAAATGGCTACAAAGTCCTAATGATAAGACAAGTCAAGATCCACCCCAATGGAAAGAATTTCTCAAAAGTTTAGCTCATCGTAGTGATATCGATCAATCGCTCATTCAGAATAACAAAGCATTGGCTCATTTATGCGTATATGAATGGAATGGTGTAAGACAAAACAGACAAATTATGTGCCTCGTTTGTCCAAGGGTTAGTTTTGAATTGATTGCATGTGAACATTGTGGAAAGGTGATTGTCTATCTACCTATAAGCTCGATTGAATGGTGGCCAATGTGTAAACACTGTGACAATATTTGGAAAGAAGACCCACACAAGCTGATGAAAGTATTATTATTTCGTCCATCAGTACAAATTACCAGGGTTTGGTGCATTTAATCAACCCTGGTACTTGCATAGGTAAAGTGGTGGACAAAAAAAAAATGAAGTGACAGTTACCCATGATATCAGCCACGATGGCTCATGACCTTCAGATGAAAGCAAGACTACAAAAGAAGAAAAAGAAGAGTGATGCCAAAGGAGCAAAGAAACAGAAGAACAATACTGAATCCCACAAAGTGGTGGTTATGTTATGTAACATCATTCCAAGTGTTGGCTACAAATAGTGTTTGTGGAAAAATGAAACAAATGCTGCATTGTTTGATGTATCAACCAACCAGTTGATATTTGTTGTCTATAAGCATGTAACTGTGACTGATATTTCTGTGAGGTTGAAGTGTTCTGTCAATAAAGGCCGACCTATTTTAATCCCATTCGTCAATATATCCCCCGTCCACAACAAGCAGACCTTGAGATGGCCGATCGACTCAGTCCTGTATTTGCAGTTGGATACTAACACAGACTGCCAGTGTGTGATTGGTGACAAATTTACAAAATTTATAACAAGAGAATATACCGTTAATTGTGATACCTTGGTTTATCTTTTCATAATAGAATACATATATGTATGGGAAGCACATCCCTGTGTTTACAGGTATACAGTTTGATATGAGTGTCCAGTTAGTGAGGCATGCACGGAGGTCAAAGTGCACTGACCCAGTAGGTACATGATAATAAGTTTATATGTAAACATACCCACGTGGCCAGATAAACCCGACACTGTGCTCATCCTAGCTGTCATCAGTGAAACCAGTTTGGAGCTTATCTGTGAGGCTATTTTTAGTTTGCTTAAATTTATCACTTTTTTGTGATTGTTATCAATGTGTCAACTTTAACATTTCCAGATTTAACCAGTTTTGAGCTCTTACCTGTGAAGTTATCTAGGCGCAGGTGGGGCAATAATTTTTTAATCCTCTGTGGAATGTGGCCTTATAATTTTTAATCCCTCCGGGGAATGTGGGGCTATCCTTTTTAAATCCTCTCTGGAATGTGACCTTATACAGCCGACATATGTAGTACATCATACCCAGTGATATATAAGAAAGCTGATCCAACCCAGTGCGCCTGTCTTAATCCATTACGCTGGTTGTGATATAATCCACATTGTTCACAGTGGTATGTTTCCATAACAGTTTGTGGCGCGTGATCACAACTCATCGTTTACAATCCCCAGCCAGAGAACGGTCGAGGCATCTCTGAGTCTGGTTTTAAAGTGGGGTATATATAATCCATATGGGAGCCAGTATGACTACTTTCAGTGTTACTGCGGCAGGATCAAACATTACAGACGAAATACAGGCGTTACAATCTAAGGGGCAGAGCAATTTGTCCTGACAACGATTTGCAGGCTCAACACCTACATACAATTTGAATGGATGTCGCATGAATCGTTAAATATTGGTTTGTCTGATACATGACATATGTAAGGTTCCACACAGGATAAGCATACGTAATCCAAAATTTTGAGTGAAAATGCCTTGTGACCTATGACCAGGACCTGGAAAGATACAAAGTAAGATGGACATAAATAATGATATAAAAAAGGGGGAAAATAGATGTACTGAAAACATTGGTTTTCACAAATGTTTATTATTTCCATATCAATTTGTTGTTACCGGGCCATGAAAACTAAGAAAAAGAGTAGACATAACCAAAGCGACAGTACAAGAATGATGCCAATTGACAGATAAAAAGCTATGTTTTATGCAAAAATATCTTTTTTTAAAGAAAACATTGAGTAAATAATTCCTCTGTAATTCCCCGAACAAATCGCCCTAATAGTCATTTTTCTGCCAAATAACAAATCTGGCACCCTAGCTCGTGTGTGCTAGTGCCGTTGGATATTTTGATGGCGTAGTATCCCAAATATATTTGTGATTAGTGTTAACAGAAGGTGAATTTATCGAATGAACGCAATGTACAATATATAATGGGACATTTCCAGTGTGACCATTGCCTAAAAATATAGATACAATGCCTTGAAGTAGTGGGCAGCGGTGGGCCCCAGAATAGGAATATTGTATCGGACACTGAAGTCGCCCCCAGGCTATGAATAAAGTAGCAGCACTGCACAGTGGGGCCTAGGACACCTGCTGGGTCAAAGATGGAGCTCAGTGGAGAAGATTGCACCGATAGTGGATACAGGTTCGGAATTACTGGCGGGTATATAAGTATTTAGTAATAATGGGAGCCTCTGTATTGTCGCAGAGAAAAACACAAGCTTCTGTACATGTATAAAATAGTTCATGGGATAACGCCAACCTACTTAAATTCCCGCATGCCCCAGGTTACTCCTTCTTGGTATAACCTTCAGAACGAAAATTACATTCCTCTTTTCCATGTAGAACATAATTGTAGCATGATTCTATGTTCCTCTACTATTCAACTTTGGAATTCTTTGGCAACTGACACAAAATCAAAACCAACAGTAGTGTCTTTCAAGAAAAATACTCAACAGTATAGAAGTTAAAGTTCCCGCATACTACTCTCAAGATGCGAGGCGGGGACAAATTCTTCATGCTCTTACGTACGAAGTTCAGCTTCTTGAACGATCATTTATATCGGCACCACCCGGTTTACAATCTTAAATGTCCCTGTGCTAAAATTGAAACAACAAAGCATTTCATACCTGATGGTCCTTTTACTCTTTTCTAAGAAACAGCTATTTACTGGCTTACCAGAATATACCTCCATATCCACTGATACCATTCTCTTTGGCGATCTAAACCTCACCGACTGCCAACTGGGACATGTTCATGATCGTTCATTACTAAATCATTCACACTAAAAGATTTTGATTTGAATTATGTGCTTATATCGACCGCCTTCATCTGTTTGTTCCTTCATTTAATTAAATGGTTTATATTGTTCAGAGTGATTTTGTATTTCAGTGAAATTCATGTTTGTAACAAGGAGAGGACCCCCATGTAAGTGTTGTACACTTGCTCTCTAATCCAGTTTCGTATGGAATTAAATATGTGTAAACTAATTAAACCTCATTAAAGTCATTTAACGTACAGGCAAACCGCAAAAGACAGTCAATGTTTCGCCGGCATTTATTGCAACATTTACGTACAGATAAACGATGGCCAATGTATATGCAGGCAAGTGTTTCAATATATACATAAAGACAAGCCCCCAAAGAAAATTTTATGCAAGGAAACATCGTCAGCATATACGTATAGGCAAATATTTCGTCATTCACAAGCCAAACCACCAAGACAAAATTATATAAGCAAATATTTTCAGCTGTGACATTAACGGAATTTGTTTTAAACTTCTCATGAGCGACAACACATACAAATTAATGATCATTGGCCCCGTAAAGTATGCAGCTAAATATATTATCCTCCTGCATCCAGGCACCTTTCAAGAACACCAAAGTGCGAAGATAAGCAGGTCGCATTTACATGTTATATCCATAATTAAACTTTTAATGCAAAAAATACATTCTGAAGTTGTCACCTCAGCTCGGCTGACAGATAGGGAAAAAATCCACCGAGTACAATAGACAAGAAATAACACACTTGACAAAACTTAAACGTACTGAACTTTAAAACAAAGATGCTACCTAGTGTGGGGAAACGGAAAAATTAGACATACCGGGCATCATATGCTCTCCGTTTTCTCGCAGGAATTATAAATATGTACATATACAAAACCTACCGTTATCGAGAACAATAACCATTGTTGAATGTCGAAGTCTTTCTGTTGTTTCTTCAACACGTTTCTAGATTTTGTCTTTTTCATCTGTTATGAAAATGCCACATTTGTTTATGCAGCCTCCATAGAGAAGCACGTCTGCAACAGGGAATGCATGCGTAACGATAGACGAACGTGCACCTTTAACTTCACCGTGGAATGGTACAGAACCCTGTCAAAGGTAAGCAGACAGATTTCACGGCGTAACCGGTACGGGGTCACCACAAAAAGTTTGTTTTTTCAAGCAAAAGGATGCGTAATCATTTCTATACAATTTCGTTTTGCTATTATATTCAGCATTGAGGTATCAAATCAATAAGCATATTTTACTTTACAGTTTAGAAGTGCTCAAAAGGATATGAGCTGGCATGTAAGCGTAAAAGGGACTAGAAAAGAAGATTTGCTCAAAGCAAATCTGTCTGCCTTCAAAAGTTGTAAATGTGGCTAGATGAAAATTTCAAAGCCTATTAACCTTTAGAGGTCACACATAGATTACAAAACAGGTGCAGTGTTGCAATACCTACAATTAGAGCCCGACATAACTGAAATTGGACGAAAATTTACCAAGTTATGGCTCGATGAAAATTCCAGAGGCCCAATTGACCTTGACCTTTGACCTTTAGAGGCCATATGTATATAACAAAAATGTACAGTGATAAAATATCTAAAATTTAAGCCCAACATAAATCAAATCACATGAAAAGTGACCCAAGTTATGTCCAGATAAAAATATCGATAGGTCAAATAAGCTTGACCTTTGACCTTAAGAGGTCACATGTAAATAAAATAATGTGAAGTGTTGCAATACCGACAATTTGAGTTCAACATAAATAAAATTGGATGAAAACTGACCAAGTTATGGCTGGATGAAACTTTCAAAAGTCGAAATGACATTGACCTTTGACTTTCAGAGGTCACCTGTAACTTACAAAAATGTGGAGTGTTACAAACCTATGAACTGAAGTTGGATTGGTTACCTGTACCTATAATAGATTTGGAGATATTCAAGATATAAATTTTCGAATAGTAATTATTTGCATAATTTTCAAAATCGTTGAACCTCTTTACAAAAACTCTAGACTTTATGCATGGAAGTATAATCATGCCAAGTTTGGAGTTTCTACGTTAGTTTTGAATGAAATGTCGGGGAAATTTGCCGGAAAAGACAGAACTAGAAAAGAAAAATTTGCTTCACAGCAAATCTGGCCATCAATGTGAGAACCGTTTGAAATTCTGCATTTTTGCCATTGTTCAACATAATCTAAATTCTGTGTATTAGCCTAATTTCCATAAATTAAAACGCTGCAACTTTGGTTCTTGGTTCAATGGATGTGGCCATGTCACAAACCTATAAACTGAAGCTTGAATGACACCTCTATCTACAATAGTTTCGAAGTTATTCAAGATCTTAATTGTGTAGATTTGTCTAATTTGCATAAATCAAAACCGTAACTTTGGTTCATGGTTCATTGGATGTACCTATTCCACAAACCTATACAGTAAAGTTGAAATTGCACCTCTATCTATAATAGTATTGAACCTATTCAAGATTTCTATTTTGTGTATTCACCTAATCTGCATAAATTAAAATTCAACAACTTTGGGTCATAGTTCATTAGATGCGGCTATGACACAAACTGACAAGCTGAAGTTGGAATGGCGCCTCTATATATAATAGATTTTAAGTTATTCATGATTTAAATTTTGTGTGTTCACATAATTTGCACAAATTTTACAATTTAGGTTTTTTGGATGCAGCTGTGTCACAAATCTACAAGTTGAAGTTGGAAGGATACCTGTATCTCTGATAGGTTTGGAGCTATTCAAGATTTAAATTTTGCGTATTCACCTAATTTGCATAAATCAAAATTCTACAACTTTGGTTCATGGTTCATTGGATGTGGCTATATCACAAACCCATAAATTGAAGTTGGAATGACACCTCTATCTAGTATATTTTTGAAGCTATTCAAGTTTTATATTTTACATATTAACGTAAATTGCATAAATTAAAATCCTACAGCCTTGGGTCATGGTTCATTGGATGCAGCTTTGCCACAAGCGTATAAATTGAAGTTGGAATAGCACCCCTATCTGTAATAGTTTTGGAGATATTCAACCATTAAATTTTTAAATGCCTCTAATTAGCAAATATAAAACTCTACAACTTTTATATACTGTCCATTATATTGGCAGGTGTAACAAACTTATACATGCGCATCGAAATAATTTTGTGTCTAGCTACAATAGTTTGGAAGATGTGGAGCTTTTCAAATTTTAATTGCTCGTAATTTGCATAATTTTAAACACCATGTCTATTCCAAACAATAAGCATAATTTCACTGGCAGGTCAGTTACCATGGCAAGTTTGGTGGTTTTCACAATAAAAGTGTTCGAGAAAAAGTCCGGACAAATTTGGATGCCAAGGAAAGCAAGAAAGAAAGAAAGAAAGAAAGAAAGAAAGAAAGAAAGAAAGAAAGAAAGGAAGGAAGGAAGGAAGGAAGAAAGAAAGAAAGAAAGAAAGAAAGAAAGAAAGAAAGAAAGAAAGAAAGAAAGAAAGAAAGAAAGAAAGAAAGAAAGAAAGAAAGAAAGAAAGAAAGAAAGAAAGAAAGAAAGAAAGAAAGAAAGAAAGAAAGAAAGAAAGAAAGAAAGAAAATAAATATGTGTGGGCTGGCACCCAGACATAAAGAGGGAAGGAGGGTAGAAAAGAAAGAAAAAAGAATTTCTACAAAAACAATATGTCTGTGTTGGCACACAGACATAATAAAGCTGTAACTAGTTAAGATGCACAAGACACCAATCATATGTCAACACGGCCGTATGTGGAGCATTATTGGAACATGATATGGTATGACGGCATTGAATGTATGACATGCTGAGATTGTTGACACATATTTTTTAAAATTATAATTCAAAGACAACCAATATGGTATTCAATGATCATGTCTCCACTTTAAATATAAATATCGTAAAAAAAGTGTTTCTGCACTTCATGAAAAGTGAGGAAACAAGAAACGTAGTCCTTTTCCAGTCCAGAATAAGTTCAGCATTTGCTGAGAACAAAATTTAAATAAAAAAGTAAATAAAAAAGTAACAAATAATTATTATGTCCCGTGGAAAAAAACCATTTAAGACAAAAGCAATACAATGTAAAATTGGAGAAAGGCTAATTTTCATAACATTGTGTTCATCTCAGGCTTGTTACAACTGCCCTTTCAATGTGACTGACTGCAAGCGACCCCATTGTGTGGCAGCAGATGGCAAACTCAGGCCCGTTATGACCATTAACAGGCAGATTCCTGGACCCAGTATTGAGGTAAGGATGAGGACCGTTATGACCACTGACAGACACATTCATTTACTCAGAATAGGGTTTCGGATGGGGTTTGGACCCCACTGTGTCGCAGCAGGTGGGAACATACCCTAGGCATGTTAAGGCCATTACAGATTTCCGGACCCAGCGGAAAGATAGAGGGGTGGACTGAAGGCTCCCACCAAGTGGGAGCGATAGCTATAGCGCAACTGAACTGTGGATTGACCCAGTTGAGCATGCCAAATGTGGCCAGCATGCTACTTTTTTCCGAGCCACCTTTAATTTTCGGTTGATCTGACTGATAAAATGACAACATGAATTGGCATTTCCTTTTATTTCAAAAATTGTGTCGGGTATAGTTTAAAGTTCAAAATAAAACAGCACTGTAAGTAACTTATAAGAAATTTTTCATTGGGGTGGAATCCAACCTGTGGTTTTGACCAAAAGTAATTTGTACCATGAGACCGATTTCTCACATGTTTCTGGGTGTCCCCAAATTTGATTTGGAATTTTTTAATTTGTTGGGGTTTTTTTTATTGTAAGAATATTTGTGTGTTAAAGCTATTTTCGACTTCTACTCCAAAGCCTTTCCTCAGATTGTTCTGAATTCAGTTGAACTGTAGCTGTTGAAGATTTAAACAAAGTTGTTTACTAGGTGATGACACTATGTGTTTCTGGTGTTTAAATAATTTTTGAATTCTGGTACTTGTCGGTAAATGCATGAATTCTGTTGATTATTATGTAAGTCAATGGAGATTGCAATGGAAAGTAACATTTTCGACTTCTTTTTCGACCAGTTTCACTTCAAATTTGGTAGGGATGTTTCTTGGCTGAATGTCTAATAAGTTTGTTCAAATGGTCATGTTTCAGTGGTTTCTGGATTTTTTAACGATTTTTTTCTTCTCCAAACCCGCCTTCCCAATTGCTTCCAAATTACATAGAGACACATTAATTTGTGCAACATGTGGCACTGTCAGTTTTTAATCTATTTTTATACAACTTTTATGTGTTTTTGCTATTTTCGACTTTTTATCCAAAGCATTGTTCTGAAACTTGACAGGAATGAAGCTTGTTGGAGGGTTTAACAAAGTTGTTCACTTGATGCGGATACTCTAGATCCTTGATTTTTAACGTTTTTTTTTTTTTTTTTTCAATTTGGGCAGCTGTTGTTTAACGCATGCCTTCCTATTGATTACGTGTAAGGTCAGCTCAGCACAAGATTGAGCTAACCGAATCGACAGAGTTTGATGTTTTTAAACGGGTACCAACTGGTTCGCAAGTATATTTTTTATTATAAGCAAGGTAAATAGACAGGATTATAATTTATGCTATGACCAAAGCGCTATATTTTGGACTTTTCAATTAAAAGTGCGGATTCGATTCGAAGTGTGTATTATATTCATGAATACTTTGAGGGGATTTGTTTCGAACTCGGTTACTACCTGTTAGTTCTTCATGTTCTCGATGTAAATTTATAGAGAACACAGAGCAGAAAATTGCTCTTGCACAACGGAAAAATGACACACTATATTCTACAGGTATGCCTGGGCGACACCGTGGAAGTATGGGTTCACAACATGATGCACAATGGGGAAGGTGTGAGTTTGCACTGGCATGGATTACACATGCGTGGCACCCCGCATATGGACGGAACGGCCATGATCACTCAATGTCCCATCATTCCTTTCACCAAATTTAAGTACGTACCACATTTTAGGACACAAAATAACAGTAACAAGGTGATTAAGGAACACTCTAGTCACTAACATTCCAATTATTTTTTAGCTATGGCTAATATTATTGCTATTTTTGTTCAGTGACAAAAGAGAATGCGCACGCCTATCAGTAAGAATTTGCCGAAGTATTAGACAGAAACTCCCAAGGAGCTAAATGGTAATTCTGTGGCAACTGGGCCGTTTCAAAAGAAAGAAACATGCAACAACCTTAAACACACACACACACACACACACACACACACACACACACACACACACACGCGCGCGCGCGCGCGCGCGCGCACGCACGCACGCACACATACAGACACACACACACACACACACATACCGAGGAAATGAGTACTTGTTTCAAAGAATGAACAGAAATGTTAAGCAAGTATGACATTATATATATTTGCACTTAATTTAGCTGCCGGAACAAATCATGATCACTGCTGGCTGCCACTAGCACTATGTTACATGATTGGAAAGACTTAAAGAAGAGTAGAGTGGCGACGATCGTAGATAGTCAATGTGCAAATAATTACTTGTTGCTTGAATCCCATTGGACAAAATTTATGTCCACGTAACCGCGACGCTGTAACTTCAAAATGTAAGTAATGATGAAAATCATTTTCATTTTAAGTTGACAAAAATAGAAACTAGGGACATAAGCGTTCAGATACATTAAACGGCCGAAGAAATACAACGATAGTTACAATGAGGTTGTCTCTTAGAGATAACTTTAGTGGATACTCCACAACCTGGCTCATTGATAGCTGAGTGATTTTCTCTCCAAAAAATACGTAATGTATGCAGGCTGCTCAATCTCTTGATCATCCGTGACCCTATGTGGGGTTTCTTAAATTATGAATAGATTATTTAGAACACCAAAGAAATTATGAGTTCTGATTTTATGAAGCTCGATGGAGAGCTTATGTTGTTTACTTTAACAAATGGACAATATCTCATTTCGAAACAGACACCAAAATAAAAGGATATCAGATCCTTCAAAACAACGCCAATGGCGCTGTCCTGGATATTTTGTATCTTTGTAGTTTTTTTTCTCAGCACATAAGTGCAATACCAATGGACCGCAAGAAAAGTAAGAGACATCAAATAGGATCATGTTTTCCTTGTCACTCAAAGTCTCAGACAAGGATCTGTTTCATTTGCTTAACAGTCTCCCAATATGTGCAAGGTACATAATAATGAGATTTGATGTTATCCTGTATCAGATAAAAAGGCAAAGTCTGTTCGGCAGGCAAGGGGTTGTAAGCCTTTGTAACAATCTTCAACTTGATAATAGCCATCTGTTCAAAGTCATAGATCCACAGAAAGACGTGTCAAAGGATGTAAATCACCACGTGCATTGAAATTGATCACTATCGTTTTGACCTTAGGATATTAACCTGTTGACGACTTATACATAAAAAGTCTTGCTCATCTTAATTAATATGGTGATTCCTCATTCAAATTCCTCGTATAAAGTATATCTTAAGTGCCAACATACTTAGTTCGAAATCAGTAATTCGAAACTTTGCCAAGGTGAACAGCTTTCTTCTGTGGGTTTGGTTGCATTAAAGTACATCCAGGACAGCTGTGAACTCAGTCTAAGACGTGGAATGGTTATGAGCAAATGTGTTGACATGATACGCCAAAGGTTTTGTTTTAAACGTTATGAAACTTGGAATTTCTTCAGGTACAGCTTTCTGGCTAATCCAGCCGGTACACACTGGTACCACTCCCATGTGGGGAATCAAAGAGAAGATGGTCTGTATGGAGCTTTGATCGTCAGGCAACCACGTCAATTCGATATACATGCAACACTTTACGATCGTGATATCTCTGATCACGTGATCATAATCTCTGATTGGTATCCAGTTCCAGCCATTCAGCGATATTTAGACTTTATGCATGACCGTTGGGATCTTAAAGCTCCACTCTCTGCGGTGATAAATGGGAAGCACAAAAACTATAACGTCACATTCTCAAGAGATATTCCCAAATCGTCTTCAAATTCAGCTAAAACCCCTCTTGAAGTATTCCAGGTAGAACCTGGCCAGCGATACAGATTCAGGGTAATACATGCGGGGGGCATGAACTGTATATTCAAAATATGGGTTGATGGACATAAATTGCTGATGATAGCAGCAGATGGCAAAGATTTTGAGCCAGTTGAGGTCGACACTTTTGCAATATATACTGGTAAGAACACAATTGTAAACTAGCACAAGAAGACGGTTTAGTCAGTTGAAAGTCTCGATGCCAAGGACAGAACCGTGTGCCAAGTATAACATACCTTACCGTATAGTACCAGGGGTCTTTTAGTATACCATTGCTCAGAATTAGTTTCCGAAACATTTAAGCCTAGACTACTGTTTTGATATGACCATGAAGATGCAAATCATTACACAAATTGCTCGGTTATGTAGGTTTAAGCGGTATGTTTGAATGAAAATATTGACTTCATCACAAAAATGGTTTATTGAGCCGGTAAATGTTCATCCACTGTCTATCTATCTATCTATCTATCTATCTATCTATCTATCTATCTATCTATCTATCTATCTATCTATCTATCTATCTATCTATCTATCTATCTATCTATCTATCTATCTATCTATCTATCTATCTATCTATCTATCTATCTATCTATCTATCTATCTATCTATCTATCTATCTATCTATCTACCTATCTATCTATCTATCTATCTATATATCTATCTATCTATCTATCTGTCTGTCTGTCTGTGTCTATACAACCATCTATCTATCTAGCCCATCTTTCTATCTACCTATCTATCTATCTCTGTGTGTCTGTCTGGATACCTATTTGTATACCTTTAGTTGTGTTCAGTATGCTGCATATTAGAAATAAGCTTCTGATGTTGTTCGTTTGCAAGAATGGTTAAACTCGGGTACAACCCTCAATTCCACACAACGGGTTCCTTGCGCACTAAGTGTGAAATTGTAAGGTATTTATACATTTCAGGTGAGCGGTACGACTTTGTTATAAATGCATCTCAGTCAATAGATAATTACTGGCTGAGCACGAAGGGTTTCGTGGATTGTACATCCCGGGAGTCACAGCCACATGCCATCATCAGGTACAAGGGAGCCCCTGACAGCGATCCCAGTCAAACCCAGACTCAGGACAGAGCGGGCAAGGTGATTTTCTTCTTGGGTTACGGCTTATATCTTCGTCAAACTTTGCATGGAATACCTATTTATAGTACATTATATTGTATCAAGACATAAGTATTATAGTTATTGTAATCCTTCGTTATCCACTTTATTATCCTCGTCGTCATCATCATCATCATAATCAGTCATGCTATATTGTCCTAGGTTCTTCTACACTGTCATGTTTAGACTATATCAGAACAAATATACATGTCTGTTATAAGCCTAGTTTTTCTGAGTTCCCTTCAATTAAAAATATCACTTTTTCACGTCTTGAAATAAAAAAAAAGTAAACTGGATAATTCTTGATAGTATTTTTTTTCAAAATTAATCATACGTACCTCTTTAACTTGTTCTCCACAAGTGTGAATTATTTATCAACATTTTAAATAAAGTATATTCGTATGGTTATTCTTAAATTCATTTAGTATCTGAATCCTGTGCTGAATCATAACTCCCCTCCAGGAGCTTCCAATGGGGAATTAAATGACATTTACCTGAGAGACCTTAACAGTACCGGAACTACAGACCTGACAGGACAAAAAGCAGATTTTACTTATTTTACAGGTAAGTTGAGTGACAATCGTGTTTATCCCAATGTTTCCAAGAGCCAATGCTACATATCAATGGCACTTTTATCGCATGGTATTTGCCAAACATTCTGCACTAATGCAAAGAGAGGATTTTAATTCATGTCTTTAAATTACACTAAATTTCCAATTTGGACCAACCCTTATGAACAAACATACACTGCTGTAATTTATAGCTTTGTGGTTCCGTCTGTTTGCAGGACGAGTGTATTCCATAACCATATGTAATATGTAATTAGGGTAGCTTTTTAAGAATAGAAACGTGTTGTATCAATTTGCGTCTTTCCAATTGACTATCCATTAGATTTCAATTGTATAACGTGAAAGTTAACTTGTCTGCAAAGAAATCTGAGGTTGCATTCACCAAGGAGGGCTCTACCCCGTTTGCATTCACAAAAGAGCTAATCCAATAAGTAGGATGAAGCACTAGATTAAGGAAACTGGGAAAATAAAGTGTTTTTTTTACAATATTCCCGGGAATGTCGTGCAATTGCGACTGGTATAAAAAGACGTATTAGGTACTCTTAATTGTGTGCAAATGAAATGGAGCTTAAGTTAGGAATAAGTGATCTGAAAGCAGTCACATTCACCTGTTGTATGGTGGGAAACTTGGGTTTAGATGAAACCTCTTTTAATACCACGCCCACGAAGTTGCGGGTATGATGATGAGCTGCGTCCGTCCGAAACAATTTTTGTCCGCGCCATATTTACCACCTTTCAAATTTTCAGGGTTGGTAGATCTAATGTACTAGGTGGGCATAAACAATTTTTGTGGCCTATTACCTACCTTCGTGAATTAATTGACGAGGTTTCTAAAGTCCGCAACAATTTTGTTTGAAGCGTATATTGGGAACTATAAGAGGTAGCCCTTTGGAATTTTCAGGGTAGGTATACACCTTATGCTGTGCGTTTGCATATGCAGTGTTGCAATACCTAGGCATACCTTATGTAGGAAATTACCTTCTTTCTTTCTTTCTTTCTTTCTTTCTTTCTTTCTTTCTTTCTTTCTTTCTTTCTTTCTTTCCTTTCTTTCTTTCTTTCTTTCTTGAATGAATGAATGAATGAATGAATGAATGAATGAATGAATGAATGAATGAATGAATGAATGAATGAATGAATGAATGAATGAATGAATGAATGAATAAGGCATTCACCAGTGGTTTGAATAAAATGCAGGAATCATCAAGTTGTAACGGACCCAGTGATGCAGTGGTTAAGTAAGGTCGTTCAAACGACACACTTCTCTGGCACTGTCCAGGTCTTAATCCCGCTGGATCCCTCTACTTGATTCTCGTAAAAAGTGGCGGGGGCACCTCTAATGTCCAAGTCTCAAAGCAAATCTATCTGTGTGCTTTCAAAAGTTGTAAATATGGCTAGATGAATATTTCATGGGTCCAAATGACCTTCACTTTTGACCTTTAGAGGTTACATATAATTATAAAAATATGCACTATGGCAATACCTGCAATTTGAGCCAGACATGACTGAAATTGGATGACAAGTGACCAAGTTATGACCAGATAAAAAGTTCAAAGGCCCAAATGACCTTGTCCTTTGACCTTTAGACGTAACATGCAAACTACAAAAATGTGCAGTGTTGCAATACCTACAATTTGAGTCCAACATGATTGAAATTTGATGCAAATTGACCAAGTTATGGCAGGATGAAACCTTCGAAGGTCCAAATGACCTTGACGTTTGACCTTTAGAGGTCACATGTAAATTACAAAAATATACAGTCTGATAACATATACAATTTAAGCCCAATATGAACCTAATCAGATGAAAATTTACCAAGTTATGACTGGATGAAAATTTCATAGGTCCAAATGGCCTTCATTTTTAACCTGTATACAGTTAAACCTGTCTTAAGGGACCACCCTTGGGACCTGATAAAAGTGGTCCCTTAAGACAGGGTCCATTCTTGCAACAACTGAAATGAAAAGACTGATAAGTAGATTTACACAAACCTTTATCAGCACATAAGGAAATAGTTCTAAGAACATCAGCGTTTGACGCGGGAAGTTATCTGGGTCGCCGCTTACACAATAATATAATAAAGAGACCAAGAAAAAAAATCCACTCAAAAATGGTATATATTTGGTCCTTTAACACAGGTTAATTGATACGACGGGACATGATTTACCTGGGCGTTGGACAGGTGGGCCCTTGGGTCAAGTAAAAAACCGAAAGAAAATCTTTGGGGGGACTTGGGACTGGTTGCTTACGACAGCCAGTCCCTGGAGGCGGGTGAGCGCATGGGCAGGTTTGACTGTAGGTTACATGTTATCACAAAAATATGCAGTGTTGCAATACCTACGATTTGGTTCCAACATGGTCAAAATTGGATGAAAATTGACAGAGTTATGACTGGATGAAAATTTCAAAGGTCCAAATGACCTTGACTTTGGCCTTTAGAGGTCACATTCAGATTACAAAAATGGGCAGTGTTACAAATAAATAAGTTGAAGTAGGATTGGTTACTTGTACCTATAATAATTTTGGAGATATTCAAGATTTAAATTTTCGATTGGCCCTAATTTGCATAATTTTCAAAATCATCTCCATCTTTATAAAAGACATGACTCCATGTCTGGAGCTAGGATCATGGCAAGTTTGGAGTTTCAATATGTAATAGTTTCCGAGAAAATTGTCGGACAAGATTGCTGGTAAAGCAGAAAGAAAGAAAGAAAGAAAGAAAGAAAGAAAGAAAGAAAGAAAGAAAGAAAGAAAGAAAGAAAGAAAGAAAGAAAGAAAGAAAGAAAGAAAGAAAGAAAGAAAGAAAGAAAGAAAGAAAGAAAGAAAGAAAGAAAGAAAGAAAGAAAGAAAGAAAGAAAGAAAGAAAGAAAGAAAACGAACTAACCATTAACGCTGAATGCTAAGTAAGCTAAACGCCGAGCTTTCCATTTTTTTTTTTTTTTTACCTTCTTTTCCATCCGAGTGACTGGGCTAAAAGTATGTGTATTCATACAGTCGGTAGGTTTTCTCTTTTCCATGCTGTTGACTCACTAACGTTAACATGTTGACCACATTACAGAGTTCTGCTCCGTTGATGACATGCGAAAATTATCTCTGACTAAGTACGAGTTTCATTATGTTATGCTGAATAGACAAAGCTAAGATTCGCTTTGTCACAGAGCTCATCGTAGCTTTATAATCCATTTGCTGCTAAATCAGTTCTACATGTCTTTTTCATCCAATTTTCATTTGTGTGCATGTTTTGTTACAAGTTTTGTTATCCTGTTAAATAATATGCTTTTGGTTCATGTTATGACTGTGCTGTCTAATTTGATGCTAGCTGGAAGACAACTGAAATGCGTTGCAGTACCATGGTGAATGTATAGGTTGGACTACTGGTATTCGTTAGGTCTGATGCACCAATTTTAGGGAGGGTATCAATGATGCTGGTGATGATCTCAAGGTCTGTGAAAGTGTATATGCTGATCATAATGGGCTGTAGCACTGAACAATATAGATCGCCTATTGGTCTCTTCATGGAGCTCTCTTCCTAGCTCCATGGTCTCTTCATATCTACTTTCATCTACCCGCCCCGCCCCTCTCCTTTTTATTCATGTTTCGTGTCCGTCCATAAGTAACCGGATCATCGCTTCCTACTTTGTCTGAGCATGGAGCTAGGAAGAGAGCTTCCTAGCTCCATGGTCTGAGTAATAGTACTTGCAAACATTCTTCTTAATGGACTTTTGTACTCATGGCATATCATTACTGTACTTTGTAAAAGCCTAACCACATCCACTGATGTGCACCCCAATCCAGGACCTCATGATACTTTTACTGTCAATCAACTAGAGCTATGTCACTGCAATGTTCGTAGTATTAAAAATGATGGAAACTTGACGAAATTCAACTTCTTGCACAGTCTGAAAATCTTAATGCAAATACTGCTTCTGAAACTTGGCTTGATGCAAGATACCCTGACCAACTCCTACATATTCCTAATTTTCAACCTCGATTTAGAAGGGACCGCCCGACAGGTAGAAGAGGTGGCCTCCAGACCAATGTCCATGTTTGCCAAGCATCAGACGTTCTGACCTGGAGGGACCAAACTGTGACTCATAAATCTGGGTGAAAATATCGACCGAACGGCGGGAAGTTCTGATTGGAAACTACCAACGACCACCCAGCCAACCCGCAGAGACCCGTAATGATTTTCTGGAATCTTTACGTAATTCTTTTTCTTACGCAATAGAGAGTAACCCTCACATACTGACACGTACTGGGGCCTTCAACAACAGATGTGTTGAATGGAACTCCGCTCATCCTGATGGCGAACTTGGTATGTCTCTCTTCAATCTCGCAGCACAATCCACCAGAACCAACGAGTACCCAACTAGCCTGTTGGACCTTTTAATCAATGACTCACCAGGACTCATCTTGGGCAGCGGTGTTTTAGCTTCCTTCTCAAACTCTGATCAATCAATCAATCAATCAATCAATCATATTCTGTTCCTTTTCTGTCTCTCATATCAAAGAGACCACTGTTCCAAGAGGGGCATATGGAATTTCAAAAAATTGACTTCCAAGGCCTTAATACTACTCTATCCTCTACTGCGGGGACACTACCTTCAATGTGTATTATTTCATTGATGACATAGTTTCTTATTGGTCTATCCTGTTTCTAACTACCGCCAAGCAGTTTCTCCCATTTAAAGAAGCTACTATTCGGCCCAAGGGCAAACCTTGGATAACAGTAGAAATTAAAAAAAAAAAAATGAGTCAGCGCAACTGAGCCTGGAAGCGAGTTAAGAACATATCTAAAACGCATCACCCTTTCAGTCTTTATTGTCTACTTTAAAATCGATAGGTTCTTTCAGTTTTTCAAAAAGAAACGTAACAAAGTTGTCAACGCCTTAAAACATGCGACGAACTCTTTAACTTTTTTTTTCAAATCACGTGAAAAATGGTGGATAAGCAAAATATAAATCTTTAACAATTTATAATATGTGCTGGGAAGTAATGTTGAAAATGCGCATTTAATACCATTTTTGCCAGCTTATTTGTTAATCGTGCCGATAAAGATACCCCACCGCTACCCGATTTAACGTATCTCATGGACGCATGCATGGGTGAATTTAGATAAACGAAGAAAGTTTTAGGAAATTCTTATTATCTTTAAGACTAATATCGGCTTTAGGACCTGACAATACAGGAAATTAATCAACTTAACAATACTACTGATTCCATCAGCAAGCCCCTGGAAAAACTTTCAGCATGTCTCTTCGTGTCTCCCAATTTTCTTATTCTGGGAAGTGCTCCAACATTTGCCCCTTGTTTAAAAAGTCAAATAAACAAATTAAAAGTAATCGCCGTCCA
This sequence comes from Hermodice carunculata, assembly GCA_964020975.1. NCBI lineage: Eukaryota > Metazoa > Annelida > Polychaeta > Eunicida > Amphinomidae > Hermodice > Hermodice carunculata. The sequence continues at coordinate 114,099,092 of OZ026612.1, forward strand.
ATTACGTTACCCTGTAACGTCTCAAAAGTATTCGAACGACTGGTTTTCAATTTTTTCGTCTGAGTTTATATAATAGGTAAAAATCTACTGACTGACAAGACCTCTGGTTTTAAAACCAATGACTCAACTATCAACCAGCTAGTTAGTACCCTCCAGAATATCTACAATGGACTAGAAAACTCCAAAGAGGCCAGATTTTTATTTCATATATCTCTGAAGCATTCGATAAGGTATGGCCCGTTGGCCGTCTCTGTAAACTGTGGCAACTTGGATTATCTGAAGGGATCACCAGGTGGATAGACAGTTACCTCTCCTGGCGTTTGCAACCAATAATCATTTACGGTCAAACATCCTCCTGGTTACCAATTCATGCCGGAGTTCCTCAAGGCTCCATATTAGGTCCGCTCTTATTTCTTGGCTACACAAAAGATATTGCAGATGGCTTGGTTTGGTTTAAACATATTTTACCTTTGAAAATTTTAAGTTTTGCTGTTTCATCCATAAATAGTAGCAATTGGGAAAAGGGCAAACCATATTTAAATCCCTTTTGCAGTAAGGAGTGACGTACACAGGACAGTACTAGACACTACAATGTATATAAGGGAGGAGACGTAGACAAAGACAAAACAGATAGTGGGGCAATACTATTACCAGAAGTTAACTATTAAAGTATGGGTGGAGCGACGCGTTGGGCTCAACATGCAAAGGCTAACTAATCCGGGTGCCCGGGTGTTAAACGGCAATTCAGAGTGTGTTTACAAAACAAAACAAAGACAAAAATACAAAAACACACAAAACAAAACAAAACAAAAAAAAACACAAAAACAAAAACAAAAAACCACACACAAACTCACACACACACACACACACACACACACACACACACACACACACACACACACACACACACGCACAATAATAATTAAAAAATAACCAACGCCGACTGGTTTGAAACGTTCAGTGGCAGAAATATAGTCGTGGAGATGGCTTGACCTGTGATGTCAGTATTTTCGCTGATGACACCAGCGTACTCGAAAAAGTCCAAAACCCTGGAGACTCAGCACGTCACTTGAAGCAAAATCTCTTAACTGTTCATCACTGGGGTAGGATATGGCGCATGATTTTCAATGCCATAAAATCCACACCAGTCGTTTTCTCTGCTAAAATCAACAAACTACAGCACCCCCACCCCACCCCATCTTACTAGGTGGTACTGCCATACCTGGGGAAGGTTCGCATACACACCTCGGCATTACTTTATCCAGAAAGCAAATTTCTTGGTATGCCCACGTCATCTCATATGTATCCCAAATAAAGTCATTCAACTCGTGTGAATACTCCGAAAATTCAAATTTAAGTTATCCCGAGTCAATCCGGTATGAGGCAGCTAAAATATGTGTCCTGGAGCTCTAAGACAGACGTCACATACTAAACTCTTGAACGAACTTGGTTAACCAACGCTTGCCGACAGGCGAAAAATTTCAAATTGCCTTTTTTTCTATAAATGTTGCATAATTTAACTCCGACCTACCTATCCAAACTTGCACCTCATGCTCCTGTATTCAATGCTCGAAAGCTACGACAAAGGTCTGCCAGCAGTCTACATCCCATCAAATGCCGAACACAACGCCATGAAAAATCCTTCCTCTCCGGTGCCATAAAATTACGGAATAGTCTCCCCAGTGATATCATGATCAGAAATTCTGTTTCCCTCCAGATCTTCAAGTATAAGCTCAAAGCCACCTTGCTTGCTGTCGATCTTGTTCCGAGTTTCTACTCCTGTGGTCAAAGATTTGCTAGTATTTGTCATATCCAGTTACGACCAGGTCTGTCGAAGCTACATTCCGATCTTTACAAAGTTAGCATAACTCAGCGACCAACATGTGCACATTTTTTTTCTGCAGTCCCAAATGTGCCCAGGAAAGAAGCTTCTGCATACCATTATCCCATTGTTAACCCTGGTATTCATCCGAATTTAATCATACATGAAGCAAATGATAGGCTAACTAAAATAGTGTTATTGGGAAATAGGAAACTGTCAGATGGTTGTGTTTCGCAGAAATCTTTAGAGCAGTGCAAAACTTTATGTTGAAACGACACGATTCATCTCGTAACTGAGTACAAGTATATTCCATATTAATATGTTTCAAATGAAATTACGCATCTCTGATCTAATGTGTACTTATCAATTCACTGTGCCTCCCTTGCATGGTTTCTATGGGGTTGTACACACGCACAGAGTATGTATTACTGTAAGTTCTCTCTGTACGTATGTGTGCAGTATGCATTTCCTAATGGTAAATGTGTGTGTACATAATGTCACTGTCTAAGTTTGAAGTATGGTGCTTAGGGTCAAATTGTACAATGGTTAACTTAAACTCATAGTCACAGTTTTTGTATTGTCCTGTTCGTCTTGTATATTATATTGTGTGTCTCCGCGTCTGGAGAACCACTGATTTGTCAACTTTATTGTACTATTGAGCAACCCAGTGAAAATAAATACGTTTAAACTTGTGTATTTTCAGGCATTCGCTTCGAGAAGAATGACAATACGCGTTATAACAACCGCCAGTACTATCCAGTTGATGCCTTACCGGCGGTGCTCAATCATTTTACACCTGTGATGGACAATGTATCCTTTCGTTTATAACGCGTACGACACGAGGATAGTATTTGGTATGCTACTACGATTTGTTTGATTATGGAATCGACAAGAAAGACCATTCCTGTGTTAAAATACTTTGAGCTATCAGCATAGCAATTGAGATTGATCTTATCTGACACAATATTTGAATGCTTGGTTTCCATGCAGAATGTATATATTTTGCATATGGGCCATGACAGAATTTTTAGCAGTGGCAACAAAAACTTAGTTACAAAAATCTGGCCCGAAAAGTCCTGGAAACTGGTCATTTGTGAATTGACTTTTTTCGCGAAATGCACCAGAACGGTTTTCCACCACCTCCTGAAGGAACATGTCTCCAGCCCTTCCAAGCCCGTACTTTGATATTTCTGTAACACATTGCCATTGAATGAAATGTACTCTAAGAGACCCCAACCCCACCCAATAATCGCTGGATCCCCACAGTCTGTGAGGCCAGCCACCCTGATATCAGATGAACCTTGACTTGTGATATACAGATATCGTTCACCCATGCTCCAGTGCCTTTGCTATCCCAGCCGGAGGATGTTCATCCTTCGTGGCTCTGCAACAAGTCGACAATAGACGCGGAGAATTGCAAGAAGGATATGTGCCAGTGTACTTACGTTGTTAACATTAAATATGGCAGTGTAAGTTTGAAATATTCCCCATAGCAAAAAGAGATCTTTCAACTAGATTTACAGTTATTTTTTTATTAGCTTCCATTCAGAAACTAATGGAAAAAAATCATGCAAATATGTCAGTTTTTGGCTGCCGGTGTTCTCAACAAAAGTTGACTACCAAGGTCAACTGAGGAAGTGCTGTTCACACACCTCTTGTTGAACATGATAAATCTATTACTTCCAACACAAACAATAAGCTTCATGCATCAGTTTATTATTTTTCATGTCATAACCTCAGACCATTTATTGGAAGTAAACAAATGTACATTTAACAGGTAATAATGATCAACTTCCTGATTGGTGTCTCAGTCTGGAGGAAGGGCCAGTCACAGGGCAGTTTTATTTCCCTTGCTATAAATAAAATTCTGTCAAAGAAGGGCAGACTGAATGTTTTAGAGACAACACGGAACTTGGTCTGCTTTGGAGGGAACCCAGTTTATAGACATTGTAAACTATCTGACATTTTTTTTTTAAGATTTGAGTTGCGAGGCTCGATCAAGGGACGTTCTTAGGTTTGAAATTCAAGATTGCCGATTGGGACAGTTTTATTATTATTATCTGTATACTCTATAGTAACAAATAATGACGGCATTTAGTAGGCACAAACCGTGCACCTGTCCAGAGAGAGAGAGAGAGAGAGAGAGAGAGAGAGAGAGAGAGAGAGAGAGAGAGAGAGAGAGAGAGAGAGAGAGAGAGAGAGAGAGAGAATCCGTTTGCTAGAGGAAGATATGAGGTCACAGCTATCTTGAGCTTTAATTTTGATATAGACATAATACTATAAGAAAATACACCTTGAGTCAGGCGATCCGTACAGCTTAGCTTTTAACTGGCTTTACCGAATATTGTTTTCTCTCTTTTTTTTTTGTCAATACGAACAGCCCTTTACTGGATAAAAGTAGGTCATGGGCACTAATTCATCACATATTATATGATTTAAGTAAGTATTCCGATGTAATGACATGAACATTTGATTGTTCTGAGAGATTCTGCATCCTAAACTTGGCCAGCAGTGGGGCTAGGTTGATGACAGAATGCTACTTTTAATGACCATGTTACCCCGATTTTCAAATTTTTATATAACGTTTATTTTGAAGATCTGAGGCCTGAGACATGATCCCCCCCCCCCAAAAAAAAATCAAGATCACCTTCATTGGTCCAGAACTTTCGACTTAAGGGCAAAAACTATTTCGCGTAAGTCATAACAACCTTAAATATACATCATGGTACTAATGTAATGATATGAAATAAAAAAAAGTATCAAGAGATGCTTACATTTTTCCAGTATTATTCTAAATGTTTGGACTGCAGAGTTATGTTCTTGCAAATATTGAAAAAAGGAACGGTCCTCACCCACAATAATAGGTTAAAGTCAATTTTCAACGAGAAAAGAAGATTTGCTTCACAGCAAGTCAGTCTGGGTGCCTTCAAAATGAGAACAGTTTGAAATGCTACACTTTGCCATTGTTCAACATAATCTAAATTTCGTGTATTAGCCTATTTTTAAAAAATTAAAATGTTCAGCTTTGGTTCTTGGTTCAAGGGATGTGGCCATGCCCCAAACTTATAAAGTGAAGTTTGAATGAAATTACTATCTATGATAGTTTTGAAGCTATTCAGCATTTTAATTTTTTCGTGTATTTGCCTAATTTGCATGAATTATAAGCCTAGAAGAACTTTGGTTTATTGTTCATTGGATGGGGCTATGCCACAAACCCATAAATTTAAGTTGGAATTGCACCTCTACAATAGTTTTGAAGCTATTAAAGATTTACATTTTGCATATTCACCTAATTTGCATAAATTGAAATCCTACAACTTTGGTTCATGGTTCATTGGATGCGGCTTTGCCACAAACCTATACATTGAAGTTGTAATGGCATTTCAACTTTTTCAATGCCCCTTAGCATAATTCAAAATTATACAATTATACTGTCTATTATAGTGACAAGTGTCACAAAGTTATATATGCACATTGAATTTTTGAGTCCATCCGCATAGTTTGGAAGATATGGCGCTTTTAAAATTTTTGTTGCCTCTAAAATTTGCATAATTTTAAAGATCATGACTATTCCAAATGAAATGCACAATTTCACTGGTTATGTCAGTCACCATGGCAAGTTTGGTGGTTTTCGGAAAAACAGTGTCTGAAAAAAACTCTGGACCAACTTGGTAGTAAAGAAAGAAAGAAAGAAAGAAAGAAAGAAAGAAAGACCACCTGTCCTATGTGACCACTTTTGTCTGACATTCATTGATAAGGGGTGGTCTTAAATTGCAGGTACCACTGTACAGTGAAACCTCTCTACAGTAAGCACGCTCACGACCAGAGAAAAGTGCCCACTCCTGAGAGGGTCAGCCCTTCTGGGGAGTATTGATGGGTACATGTGCATGTACAGTGTACACACATTATAATTCAGAGGGATGTGTACACATGCAATACAAAACTGTCTTTGTTCCTTGATTACATAAACAAATTTAAACAGAGGCTGTCACAAAACTACATGTTCAAGTACCTGTGAGCTGAGACCTGCACTATACTGACTCAGCAAATGGCTACGAAGAACAGGCTTCATCTCACTGGTTACAATAAAACAAAGACATGAAAGTGTCCAGTGAGATGACACAAATCCACACACTTTTTCAAAATACACCAAAATGTGAAAACAGTCATTGAGGACTGTAAGCTCTGTATGTAGTCTGTTTTTAACAGAGGGTACACTCTGCCAGGCTTGTTCTGCCTAGAAGTCCAGTCCGTCCGATTCCTTGGGACTGATGGAACTGATAAGCCCAGAACACTCCTAGTCTCAGGCGAAAACAGACCAGCTACAAGGACACTCTGACTGTGGTCAGTCTCAGTCATAGTACTTACAGCTCTGTCCAGCATTAGTGTTAACATGCAGCAGATATGTTTCTTGCATGAACAGAAAGAGATCCTCTGCATTTTATTGAGAGCCTCATTACACACTTGTTGGGAGTCCCCCCACCCCACCCCACCCTACACCACAATTTGCTACAAGACCCAAACCTTCCAAAGCGTACACTCAGCATGCATGGACAGAGGCTGTGAGACAGGTTCAAGCTAATTAATTATGAATGCAAAATGGTTGTCTGGCACCATAGAGGTCAAGCAATAGGTCATATAGGAGGCAGTTGAAAGCCTGCGTGTGGGTTGGGGAGAAATTTGGTGAATTTAGCGTACATTAAAATTCCCCAAGTTTTGTTTGTGTGCTGTTGGATTTGCCAGTTGTCTCAAACCTATATGTGTTAGTTAGACCTTTGTGTCTATCTGCAATAGTTTGGAAGATATGGAGCTTTTAAAATTTTAAGTGCCCCTAATTTGCATAATTTTAAACATCATGACTATTCCAAATCAGGTGCCAAATTTCACTGGTAGGTCAGTCACCATGGCAAGTTTGGTGGTTTTCGGAATAGTAGGGTCCGAGAAAAACTCCGGACAAATCTGGTCGTAAAGAAGAAAGAAAGAAAGAAAGAAAGAAAGAAAGAAAGAAAGAAAGAATTCTTGGAAAAACAAAATGTCTGGGTTCGCACCCAGACATAAATATCAAATACATCGTCTCAGTACACATGTGTATTCCTGGTTAAGTGACAACTGGTGGACCTCAGTGGTCCCTGATAATCCGCGCATGCAGAAGTTTTGTTTTGTTGGCGCCTGTGACTTTAACCTTCAAACGTTTTGGGTTTAGTGTAAATTAGACAAATGTATGTCCGAAACCAAGCTCTCCATAGAGCTTTAACATTGCTTAAATTGGTTCATACTTTTAATTTTGTAAAAATACAATGTTTGGGTTGTGGCCATATGATTTTAACCTTCAACACGTACTCTTTTTAAATGTGAACACGTTAGTGTATTAACAAAGTCGGGCTTTTAGCGGGTGGCCTATTTGTCCAGATCGATTGAAATGTTTTTGGGCAAGTTCATGAAAAAAAAACCCAAAAGGAAGGAAGCAAGTACGAAAGGAGGCGGAGGGAACAAGAGAGAGAGAGTAGAAAAGAAAAGAAAAGAAAAAAGAAAAGAAAAGAAAAAAGAAAAGAAAAGAAAAAAGAAAAGAAAAGAAAAAGAAGAAAAATGTTGAATATGTGGGCTAGTGGTTCCACCATATATATATATATATATATATTTATATACTGCTGGGGAAAAATGCCACCCCCTTCTTCAACATTATGCACGTGTTATGCGGGTATGTGTGGGTGGGTGGGTGGGGGGTTGTTTACTTCATTATACCATTGCTTTTCACATCTATTTTGGTAGGAATTGGTGGTCTTTGAAAGGACATTTTTGGTTGTTGTTGGGAGGCTGCATGCATCAACAGCAGGTGTGACCACCACGCTTAAAGCAAGCCAGGAACCGCCTTGGCATGCTGCTTGTCAGCTTGGTGATCTCAGCCAGGGGAATTTGATGCCACTGGTCTTTGAGTTTCTGTGCCAGTTGGTCCAGGTTTGCTGCGGATTCTTCATGCTCATCCCTGATTCGACGGCCAAGCACATCCCACAAATGCTCGATTGGAGACAGGTCAGGAGAATAGGCTGGACGTGGCAACAATGGGACAGTGTGTTGCTGTAGATACTGCATGCAAAATCAGGCAGCGTGTGGTCATGGGTTATCCTGTTGATACAGAAGCCCTGAAAATTGTTGGATCCATTCATCAACTGTGGGCAGGATTTTATCCACGTAGCATTGGCCCGTTAATGCCCCTTCACCCTGATGAGAGCTTTTCTCCCTGTTCCTGTAATTGTCCCCCACATCATAACACTGCCTCCTCCCTATTCTGGTTTCCTGGATACGGTCCCACCACCTTTTTACCGAAGGCCTGGAGCACCCCATTATCCTGGCAACCTCCCGCTGGGAAAGCGCAGCCTCCGACGCCTCAACGATTCTGCCTCTGTCAAATTCAGAGGTTGCCTCCTAAGCATCCCCCAGACTCCCTATTGCTTTCTTATGTGGGCGCTCGTCGGGACGAGCGCCCACATAAGAATTAAAGCAATAGCGAGTCTGGGGGATGCTTAGGAGGCAAATTCAGAGGCTGTGAGTGACCTGTACGCTGTGGCATTGTGGATTCACATTGATCCCAGTTGTGCCATAACCGCCTCATAGGCACCCCAATACCAGACACACTTTTCGCACCTCTGTGGTTACTCTCTTGTTTTCAGGACTTGTGTGTGTGTGTGTGTGTGTGTGTGTGTGTGTGTGTGTGTGTCACTGCTCAGGCATACCCTAAACTAGCCTGTGGATGTTACATAGTATTCCATGTGATACCCATATTTTCTATATGAAGGCGTATTTAGGGCGGGCCATGTTAAATCAATGGAGGGGGGGGGTGGCATCTTTTTTACCCCAGCATTATATAAAGTGGGGCAACGTGCTGGACACAGAAACCTTACGATTCCATTAAGCGTCTTCCGCGCCAGGAAAGCTTAAATATTTTAACTTGAATTGTGAGATTTCATTTTGGTTTGGTCAGTGACGTGACTTACCCTTGAATCAGATTTCTAAATGTTGCCCCAGAAATGATATGTCAACCTCGAGATCTCTCTCTATATTATACGGTGTGTATTGCAGATTGTGGATATAATCACCGTGAATGAAGGCAGTCTTAATCAAGGACATCCTATGCACCTACATGGCCAGCATTTTTATTACTTAGGGCATGGGAAGGTAAGCAGCAGACCCACTTTAGCGCACCCAGACTACAATATTTAAGTATAATTTACCAGGAACTCAGCTGTCACAAATACTAGTATTCACACATTCGAGGGAAATCCCGAGAGCCTGTTTTACTTCAAGTGAGTCAGGTCTGTTGGATGGGAACAACAATCCAACAACAAAATGATAAATGTTTGGCTTCGCAGTGACGAAGCACTTGTGACATAAACTGCATGACGGGGGGGGGGGGGGGGGAGCGGGGGGCAGGAGTTGGGGATGAGGGAGTTCAGAAACCGATGTAATGACAAATTCTGACGCAGAGTGGGGGTGAGGATGGATGGATTTGACAATGATCTCCGAGTTGTTATCATAAAGACACTAATAGTCTGGGGTTTTTTTTTTTGTCAAGTATTGTTTTCTTTTTGTCTTGTCTGCTCCTAAAATCTTGCAGCTGTCGGTAACAAATTTAAGAATGAACAGTGTTTGACGGGTTGACGCTTCCGCCTTCCAGGCCCAGGGGGGGGGGGGGGGAGGCACAACCATTTTTTTTAGGGTGAGTAGGCTTCACTGAGGATATGAAACCGATACCCAATGTAAGCTGAATCAATAAGAAAATAGGGGGGTCTTTGGGAGCTGCTATTGACAAAGTTGTTAATTACCACAGGCAAAGAAGTGCATATCCCAAAAGGGGAAAAGAGCCGTAATTGAGCTCGAGAACAATTTATGGGGGTCTTTGGGAGCTACAACGAATTAAAAACATGGGGCCTTTAGGATCGATGGTTTAAAAAAAAAATAAAAGGAGGGGGGGTCTTTCCCGCGGAGACTACCCGTAATGATAAGTAATGAGAGTACCCCCCCCCCCCCAGCTTGCAGGGCATTCATTTAAAAGTCAGACGATTAAAACAAAACTAATGGAACTGTTGCAGTCTTTTATCGGCAGCAAGTAGGCTTGTCTGTATGCAGATACTGATCTTCTGTTTTAAATCCCATGTCACCAAGAGAATCGCCCTTTCAGCAAAAGGAAGAGAACGGTGCAAATTCTCAGAGTTCACTATTCACCTTAACTACAATATGGTCCACCATACTGGGATAGCTAAAATATATCAAAATGAAACTCTGGTACAGTAAAAGGATAGAAGCATAAACCCACATGATTCTTGACATCATTACAGCCCATTAAAGACTATTTTGTTAAAGTTGTCGGACTGATATAACGAGATAGATTTGCTGTCTTTTCTATTGGGTACAGCTCGGCAAGGAGGTTACTGTGGAAACAGTGCGCCAACTTCACGAGGAAGGTAAGCTGTCACTGAAACTCAAGAGCCCAATCGCCCGTGACACCGTCAATGTTCCACCGGGGGGATATGTTGTCTTTCGGTTCATTGCTAACAATCCAGGTATGTATGACCACAAGCGTGCGGTTCAGTGTAGCACGCCCCTGGTATGACCGTCCAAACGTGACTGGTACTTCGTAAATGCAAATACAAGACTAGGAAAGATGATTTGCTGCATAGCAAATCAGTGTGTGTGTCTTCAAAGCATATTGGCATGGCAATGTACAACAGTTCCATAACACAGGAGTAGAAGTTAGAATGGCATCTCTATCTATTATAGCTTTGGAGTTATTCAAGATTTAAAATTTCTAATGGTGCTATTTAGCATAATTTAAATTGCTACATATTTTATTTTAATTCATTAGGGGCTCAATGGTCAACAACCCCCTAGTAGAAGTTGAAATGACATCACTATCGATTATAGTGTTGAAAGTATTCAACATTGAAAATTTCGAATACTGCTAATTAGCATAATTTAAATTGCTACAACTTTTGCTTTAGATTCATTACATGTGCAATAATCAATAACCTCCTGGTAGAAGTTGAAATGACATCTCTATCTGTAAAAGTTTTGATGATATTCAAGTTTTAAAATTTCAAATGCTGCTAATTAGCATAATTTGAATTGCTACAACTTTTGTTTTAAATTCATTAGATGAGCACTGGTCAATAACCCCCTAGTAGAAGTTGGAATGACATCTCTATCTATTATACTTTTGAAGATATCCAAGATTTAAAATTTCAAATGCCCCTAATTTGCATAATTTTAAACATCTTCATTCCTCTGTATAAAACGGTCAAACTCCTTGTATGGAGGTACAATCATGCCAATTTGGAGTTTCTGCGTATAATGGTATCCGAGAAAAGTGTCGGACAAATTTGTTGACACACACACTTTAATTACTTGATTCTGGAACAGCCGATGCACGCCTCCGCTCAAAGAGAGCCATCTATCAAAGTTAGATTGTCCCGTGTTTTAGTTTTGTTCCGCAAATAAAATCTCTTGATTCTGGGAGCCATGCATCTTCCGTATGAAGCAATTTATGAAAAATCATTGATAATTTTGAGCTTTAAGAGATTAATGATTAAAGCGGACCATAAGCTAACAATTAGCGGCAGAAATGTACTTATATATCAAGTTGAAAAATTTGTGGCGCTCCATTGTCAGCTGCTAAGATTCATTGGTTACAGTCCATTAACCACCATATTATATTTTACGGCCATATAATAGGTGTATAACATGGTTGTGAATATGTGTCATTTTCATCATGAGCGATGATTGGATATCATGATCGAATGGAACACACTGACGTGAACAAATGTCCTATCAAAACGAGTATTACAAATGAAATACTGGAACAGCCACGTGGTGATTCGTTTATTATATTGTTCATAATGGATGGGTCAACATTTGAATCATTTTTTGATTGGTACTTTCAGTACGCGGGGGGGGGGGGGTTTGCAGGGGTAAATGGACATGTACACCTCTACAGATAATGGAAAATGATGGTCATTTAAACCCAATTTTTGTGGTATTTTGGAATTATTTCTCAGAAGATCATCATTTTAAGTGCCAAGTTGGGGGAGGGAGGGAGAGGATGTCATGAAACTTAGTACTCTAAGTACTAATTCAAAATTGATGATAATGTTGAACCATCGCTAAATTTTCACTCTCATTCTTAAAATAAAAGCAATGATGCTGATTATATACCGGCTGGCCACACTAATTACGTGTAGAATACCAGGAGAAGTTCTGTATCAGAAAGTACCCCTCCTCGCCACATGCTTATTGATAGTTACGGATTCGTATCAAAACGCAAAAGTTTCCATTGCATCGCATGAAAACTATCGACAGGAGTATATTTCAGTGCACTCTTTATCTTGATAAACTTTATTTCAGTGTACTCTTTGTCTTGATAAACTTTATGGAAATTGTCATTACAAAATAATATCAAAGCACAAAAAAAGACACCAAAATGATCATTCCTGATGTGTGTGTGTGTGTGTGTGTGTGTGTGTGTGTGTGTAAACAGTGATTTTGACACTGCTGGGCAAAAGGACAATAAGAGTAAGGATATTTTTCCTCTCCAGTTTTTTAATGAAGACTGATGCAAATAACAGAGAAAATTTAAATAGAGATTTGTTCTCTTTTCGCCGTTTTTTGTCAGCACGTCATAAAGTGTACCCTATGTAAGTATATATATATATATATATATATATATATATATATATATATATATATATATGTAAATATGTATATATACATACAATATATGTACATGTATTTATATATATATATATATATAAAGAGAAACATTAAATACATGAAAAAGACAAACTAATACCAACTTAGAAAAAAATCTGAGCATTATCGAAAACATCTGAGTGCAGTCACATACATGTGTAATGTATTTTCAACTGTTTTGCACGTAAATCGTCCCTTTCCACTTACATTGACAAACACCCATATAAAACTACGATACGAAGAATATATTAGAGTTTCCAGTCACTAAAATTGTCCTAACTTTTTAATATTACCACTTACAAATAAGCATGTACATTGTTTGTCACTTTATGATGTGTGCATACAGGTTATTGGTTTTATCATTGCCACGTGGATGGGCACTTATCACAAGGGAATGCTCTGGTATTTAAAGTTGGAGAGCACCATCAAATGGCGTCGCGTCCTGAAAACTTCCCACGTTGCGGTGGTTGGGGATACAGTGGAGCTCCAAAGGCATGTCCAAAAGTCACAAAACCGGAGAAGAAGTGCCCCACCAATACTGCTTGCAGGTCTCCGGCACAGTCTCGTATGGTTGTTGAATTTTGGGCTATTTTATTTACGGTTCTTTCTCAATGTTACACTGACGGGAGCTTGACATTGTAATTTGGTTGTCAAAAATAGAAGAACAAAGTGGTGCATGATTAGTTTTTTAACATGTAGTATAAGTGGAGGGGCCCTGTATGTATAAGTAGAAAAAATTGTTTTCGATGGCAAGAACTTTAAAATATAACAGCATTTGGGCCTAATATGGTTGTTTTACCCTGTAACATGTTGATGCATTATAGCATCATTTGTTCTTTGCATTCTGCATAATTCAAACAAAGTGCAAGGACTTCAGAAGTCTGAACATGGATCCCACTTGGAAAACTACTGAAACGGTTAAAAGAAGCAAAGACACCCACAGAAATAAATAAATCATCACAGCTGGCTTGACAATTTTTACCAGCATGTATTATTAATCGATCGGGTACTGGCCGAATTTCAAATGAAAATCATCATGTTTTATGTAATCTCAAGTTATCTGTTTCAGCAAAGAGTAATTACATCCAAAAAGGACCAGAAAACAGTTTCACTGTTCATTTTTTGCATTGTGCTCACGTGCAGCAAAGATGGCCTAAAATATAGCTGCTTTATAACAATTTTTTGTTTGTTGTGTTTGGTTGGTTTTTTATCTGTGAAGAGAGCAATTTATTTACGTCGTAAGTGTAAAATAATTATATTTGCTCCTTCTTTTGAAGGTGATATTGTTTTGTTTTGTCAACAGAACAATTGAATTGCATTCGCAGTGTACATAGTTGAAAAACGAATAGAGTTACTTTGCAGCTACTTTCAAAACTGTAGCTCTATCATGAAAATGTTGTTTGGTGCTACACTCGGACATCTTCATTTTTGTTGTATTGTTTACAGGTATCATGACATTGACTTGATAAAAAAACAAAAAAAACAAAAGTACCATAAAATTACCGAGCAGTCATTTTCACATCCATACAAGTCTATAGTGAGAAAATCAGTTGCATCATGTAGTTTTCGTTTGTTTATGAAACTGAGTTGCAAGATTGTACCACATTTTTGTATTTTTGAAAAATGAATTGATTATCAAATGAATCAGTCACAATCAGAACATGACCACCAGATGGCGTGTAGCTTTGAGCTCTACACAAGAAAGATGTAACCAAACTGTGCACTGATACTTTCACGCCCTTCCCATCAAACGTGTCTTTAGACGCACAGAAAAAGTCAAAACGCCATAGTTTATATGTACCTGTCCTAGACAATTTTGTTATTATGTATGTCCCTATTGCGACATTTTAGGGGATTTTTGGTAAAACACTGGACCTTGGTTAGGAAAATTACAAAAGAGGGGCCTTCACAGCGGCACATGCCAAGTATAGTCACTAATGGGAGTACCCCCTCCCCCCAACCATGCTTTCTTTCTTTTTCTTTCTTTCTTTCTTTCTTTCTTTCTTTCTTTCTTTCTTTCTTTCTTTCTTTCTTTCTTTCTTTCTTTCTTTCTTTCTTTTTCTTTCTTTCTTTCTTTCTTTCTTTCTTTCTTTCGTTCCTTCCTTTCATACGCAAATCTGTTCGACATGCAGCCGCTTGGAGCCATAGGGCGCTCCGACGAGCGCACCAACACACACCTGAACTAAGGAGGATTACTAACCAATAAGCACATGCTACCATGACCATAGATCGGATTCTTGGCCACCAATATTAAATCATGTGCTTAGATCAAGTGCGTGAAATTCTGTCGGTAATACACACACACACCCACAAAAAAAAACCCCGCGACCTCCCGCACAGAAGACAAAATTATACGGGCCACAAAGAAGGGCAGCCAATCAGGCTGCAATATAGGGCAAAACACCGACAGAAAAGGACGGGCAGTTGGATCACTGGTGTGTTTGTCACAGGTATCGACGGAAAAGTAGATTGAAGACATTGTGCATTTAATAAACTTTTATTTTTTTTCCCATCACAAAGGGAGCTAAACACAATGAAAGAAGGCGTATTAGGATGGATTTTACTGAAAGTTTAGAGAATCAAATTTTCTGGTCATATTTCTAAAGGGCAGGTCAGTCCTAGAGTCCCAATCCTTCATACGTTGTATCTTATAATATCCTTTTTTGAGGCATGTGTTGGTGAGCTCGTCGGAGCGCCCTCTGGCTCCAAGCGCCTGCGGTACATTTCATTTGACGACCATTTACGGATATCTTTAATCGTGCTGCAAAGGCACAGGCACACACACACACACACACACACACACACACACTTTTTTTAAATAAAATAAAATAACGAACAGTACAATATCAATCAAAACTAATACAAGAATCTAATTCAATTCAACTATTTCGCTAATTCATCATTTGCCACGTTCATAAACTCAGCAAAAAAAGTAACTCTCCACATTCCTTGCGTCTGCTTAACGACCCCGTGTCCTAGCTCATTTACGCAAATTATCGCAAACATATTGGGCCATTTACAACTTTTAATAGAACAAAAGTTTCCTGATTCACATTTGTACCCAACCTGTTCTGGAGCGACCCCGAAAACTGGAACAGTGTGGTTTCTGGACCGTTGAAAGGAGCCGGGGACCATATCCACAACGACCGGCGTGCACAGGTTATTGTGAAATCACAGGCGCTCGTAACGTTCAGTCAGTCAAGCTTCCGTGCTAATATACGCGGGGGGAGAGTGGTTAAAGAGGTTGGACCTGGAACATCTATGCGTTCAATAATCCACACAGGGCCATATCTGCAATAAAATATTGTGTATTCATCTGTGCAGTCAATTATTTGTGCTACTAAGATGGTGGCGGATGGGCCTAAAAAGGCTAAAACCACAACGTCGTCACATGGAGCTCCTATCTAGGCCTATGTAGGAGCTCCATGTGACGACGTTGTGGTTTTAGGCCCATCCGCCACCATCTTATTAACACAAACAATTAACTGCACAGATGAATACACCATATTTTATTGCAGATATGGCCCCTTTGTGGGTCATTGAACGCACAGATGTTCCAGGTCCAACCTCTTTACCCACTCTGCTCACCCCCACACCCCCCGCGTATATTCATTAGCACGGAAGCTTGACTGACTGAATGTTACGAGCGCCTGTGTTATGAAAATTGAAATAGGCCTAGTCTAAATTTGTCATCATGTGTTTGTGACAACCAGACAGTGTACTCAGATACAATAAGGCAAAAATTTCATGGAATTATTTCAACAATTGACTCGGAAATATGGCCAATAAAGAAAAAGGAACGGAAAGGAACTTTGCCTATCATTACATCTAAAACGACGTTATCAACACCTGGTTTGGTATGGCCGAATGGTTACAGCATTGGATGTTTTCACGCGCCGTTAGGACAATTTTGCGAATTCGACTCCCTCCTGTGTTCTTTCTTTCTTTCTTTCTTTCTTTCTTTCTTTCTTTCTTTCATTTTCACGGCACTTCCAAAGTTCCAAGTCTTCTTTGAGTGATAATACTCTCGGTATGGTCGTATTTTAAGGGCTGTGTATCTCAAAAACTGTCAAGTCTCTTTTTAAAAGAGTTTACTGTCAAGTCTCTTTTTAAAAGATTTTATTGTTGGTGCACGAGCCATACTTTCTGGAAGACTATCTCATGCTGCCACCACTCTAACAAAAAGCTGTATTTACGGGCATCTAGTCTTGCCCTTTGAGTTTCTAATTTGTACCCATGGTTAATGTGTCGTTTTTCCTTTGCATTAATCTTATAGTTGCTTTCTTATCATACCCTCCATTATCGTTGAGTAATTTGAAGACTTCGATCATATTTCCCCTAATTCTTTTATATGATAAAGTAGGAAGGCCTAATTTTTAAAATCTCTCGGGATATGAAAGATGTTTAGACCAGGGATGACTTAAGTAACCCTTCTTTGAATATTTTCCAGCGATTCTATATGCTTTTTGTGACAGGGACACCACACTTGGTTTGCATTATCCACAGCCGGTCTCAGTAAGGATTTGAACGAACATTTCAATATGCTTTTATCCAAAAATGTAAAAGTCTTTCTAATGATTCCCATAATCCTGTCCACTTTATTAATCTTTTCTTGCATATGTATTTCAAAAGTTTGATCGTTTTGAGAGGTAGCTCCTATGTCGTCTTCAGCATTTGTTACTTTCAGTGCATGTTCATTTTCTGCCCCCATGGTATAATGTGGTCCAGGCATGGCTGTTTTTCCCATCCGCATAGTGACGCGTGTGTCCGGATGAAATTTTAGTAGCCATTAATCACTCCATTTTCGTGATGCTTTCAAGTGTTCTTGTAGCTGTTTTATATCGTGTTGTGTTGCAATTCTTCTATTTCTATCCACTTATGTATACGTCCTGTGATACCATATTTCTTTAATTTTTACAATAGTCGTGCATAAGGTACTGTATCAAAGGTTTTTTGAAAACCACAATAAATCACATCTTTACAATCTTCATTATCCAGAGTATTGGGCCAGTCATCTAACACTTGTAATAACTGTAAAACTGTTGATCTTCCAGGATGAAATCTATAATGCTGGGTACTAAGAACTCATTACTGTACATATAATCCATTATTGAATGGTCCTTGATGATTGATTCTAAAATTTTGCACAGTATACTTGTAAGGATCATAGGTCTATAATTTCCAGGTTCCGCCTTAATCCCTTTCTTGAAACGAGCAGTGATATTACTTTTCTACTCCTTAAGTATATTACCAAAATTTCCAGTATCATTGAATATCACACATAATGGCTCTGCTATTTCCAGGTAGGTACCCTTCAGTACGCAAGGATATATGTTGTCTGGGTCAGGTGATTTGCAAGTCTTTCATTCCTTGAGTTTTTTAATGACCATGCTTTCTGTATTTCCAGTTTCCTGCATGGGAGTTTCACCTTTTTGTCCTGCATCTCAACATTCGTATCAGCTTCTGTAACTACACTGGCAAAGAAATTTGAAAGTACCTCTGTCTTTTGTTTATCTGATTTAGATTTTTGCAGACCATCTTCTAATGTTTCAGTTCCTCGAATGTTTAGGTTGGGAATACCATTTTACTGTTAATTTTTCTTTTCTTTTTTTTTCTATTTCTTTTTTTTTTTTTTTTTTTGCACACGATTCCAAAATTTCTTTGTATTTGACTTTACTTTTTGGCAATATTTTTTCTTTATTCTGTAAGGATTTATCCTTCTTACTTGATTTTGCACCCTGCAATATTCCTGATAAATTTCTCCATTTCTAGTATTCAGAAATCTCTTCCACAATTTATGTTTCTTCTTTATTTTTGCCAGCATCTTCTTCTCCAGTTGTGGTTTTGGTTTCACTTTAGTAATCTTCCTATTAACAAGTGATTTGGGGATGTATTTTTCTGTTACTTCTCTCAGCTTAGCAGCAAAGACATTCCATTTTTCCTGTACATCTGTACGTATTGCGAAGTTCTCCTTCCATTCTGTTTGAGCTAATTCTTCTCTCATAGCCAAGTAATCTCCTTTGTTATACAAAAGGCATGTTTTTTTGTTTATGTATGCAGTTATATTCACACCATGTCAAATCTTATTGCAGAGTGGTGACCTTTCCCCAACAGTGTCTCAACTGACAGAATTTGAATCGAGTATTCTTCATCATTTTGGACAAGGTCCAAAATATTTGGTTCATCTGTACCAATGCCCCTAGCTACGTCTTTAATATATTGATGCATGAAATAGTCCCTATTACATTAATTAAATCTTGAGTCTTTGTTGATAGTGTTTAAATTTCCTTGCCAGTTTGCCATTGTATTTTTCTTTTGTTGAAATATTTCTCAGACTTTTCCTAATAAAATTTTATCCTCTTCTTCAGTGTTGTCATGATGCCTACAAAAGCAACCAATCAATATATCACTATTACCATCTATCCCGACTTCTATAAACACATTGTCTCTCATAGCTATATCAATATGTTTCATTATTTCTTGAAGTCTTTGTTTATGTATATAACTGTTACTCTTGCAGCGTAATTGAAAAAATCATTATATATAATATCATAAATAGGTAGTTTTAATATAACTGAGTCCACCTCTTGTCTGCTTTTTGGTTTAATTTCCTTCATTCCTATCGTTTGTGGCATTGTTATATTAATCTGGAGTTTTAACTCAGGCAACTTGTTTGGTAATAGATCTGCATTCGTAAAAAAAAGAAAGAAAGTTTACACGTTTTTCTGTGTTTGTTGGTGTTTCATAAATATTGTCTGTATTTGCTTGGTTTAATCTAGATCGTGTTTCTGATGTTTCACAATCTGGACTCAGACTCAGACTCAGACTTCTTCTATTTCACCGTAATACTCACATATACATAAGCATATAATATGAGATTCAATACATGTATGTAGTAGGTGAGGAGACTCCCATTAAGGCGACGAACGCCGCTATCATGAGAGCCACTTGCTAATAGTTAAGACTTGACAAAATTTCTTGAAAATTAAATTAACACAGGTGCATTTACTTTAACAATATGTTCCAGATAAGTTTCAGTGAACTTTATATATATGGAATGGATACTAAAATTTCATGTTGTACATTAAATGTGAATTAATGTTATGCAAGTCTACTGCAGACACCGCAGTTTGGCTTAGAGCAAACATCAGAGTATTTAGTAACATAGTGCATTTTCGCATAAAAAGAAAAAACAGATTTACTATGAGTGTGTACTTTATCTTTTACAGTGTTAGGAATGTTGCTCAAAGTATCCACTAGTTCATGTCTTAAACAATTGCTTGTACCACCAAGTCTTGTTCCTGTCTTAAAAATATTATTTTGATTTCTTGTGCGATGTGCATGGTTCATTATAAGTAAATTGTCAATAAAGTATTCTGGTAATTGTTTGTGGACTAGTTTATCATAGAATTTCAATTGTTGGTGGCTGAAAACATCATTGAGCTTTAACATTTTCATTTCTTTGAAGACTGGCTCCGTATGTGCCAGATAACTACTGTGGCTTATTATTCTTATTGCTTTCTTTTGCAGGGACTCAAGTCTGGGGCTTTTGTGTCCCCATGTTAAGATGCCATAATTTCAATGTGGAAGTATTAATGGGTTATATATTGTAATTAAAATATTTTGAAGGAGGTAATCCCTGATCTTATACATTATACCAATGGTTTGAGAAACTTTAGCAGTAACTTTGTCCACATGAGTGTTCCATCTGAGGTGTTGTCCATTGTTACACCTAATAAATTAAATCCATTAACACATTCAATTGTCATGTTATCTATTATGATTTAAGGTATAGTTACAAGTTTTTGTGGATTGTGGAAAACCATAAACTTTGTCTTCGCAGTATTTAGTGATAATTTATTTGATTGCATCCATTTGCTTATTTTCTTCAATTCTTTATTAAGCCAAGGTCCTTGGGACCTCCAAGGGGCCCTCCTTGGAGATCCCAAGGAGGGCCCCTCACACTGAATACCCAGCGCACCCCGTCGGTTTTTATCCTCCTTATGTTCTATTATTGTGTCCTGAACATTTTGTTCATGTCTTGGACAAGCTGTTCTCACTCCGTTTGCTTATTACCAACAACCTCAGCCCATGTCTTATTCACTTTCTCAGGGACATCTTTCAAGTACAAATTTAATTTCAACTCAATCTTGCTTTCCAAATTCTGGATTTTTTTTTTGTTCATTTAATCCATGACTTTTGTTAAGTCATCCTGCTTCATTTGTACATCTACCACTGCATGTTTCATCTTTGCTACACGATGGGCAATACCAAAAAAAAAAAATAATAATAATAATAAAAAAAAAAAAAAGAATTGTCTAGTCTCTGTAGTGTTTTATATTGCGCATTCGTCATATCTATGCATTTGGTACAAAAATAATTCTTGCACCCTCTATCACACTCCAAGACTTCATCAGCGTACACATGCTCGCACTCATGACACTTCCATGCATCGCCTGCATTTGTAACTGCCTCTTCTACACTAGTCTTTTTCACGCCCACTTTTGAACCATGCAGGGATACATTCTTCTTACTACCACTTCCACTTGGCCATTGTCTTCGTTTTTGGAGATCTTACACATCTATCCAGCCAACCAGGCATTCTCCTGGGCGATAATTTGTTGTTTTATATTGTCCCCAAATAAATGCTGGGTAAATCTTTTGTTAACGTTTTTCGGACACGTCTCACCCCTGACGTTATGTTCTTTTCACTCTTCAACGCCTATTGGAAACTGTAAATATTGAGACTCTAAACTCTTCCTCTGTACTTGACTATAGGTTGTCAACTTTTCTAACACTTACGTTGATTTTTAATGTCCAAAAATGGGTTTTAAAAAACAGGAGCTGTGCGAATTTCCATCTGCCTCTGCCTTAAGGGAACCGGAAAATAAGGTGCAAGCGGCCATGGTGAGCTCTCGAACAGCTATGGTGAACCAATTGGACAAGCTAATTTAATCAAAACTTACCAAATTTGATGTAAATTTCACACAAAAAACAGAAGGAATTTTCAGTTGGCTAAGATAGAAGGTAGTAATTTTGGCATGGCTTGATGAAAGTATAGAGTGTTAAAGTTGATTCATTGACAGTCTTGCTCTATCAGTTGGTGCACATGCAGATCAACGAAATATTGTGCTAACTGAATAAATATGCCAACATAAAGACCTAGATATAGGAGGAAACATATTTTCAATTCATCTGATTCTCAGTAAAATCCAGTGTGAAGTTTTAAAAATAATGCTCTTCTGTTCCAAACACCATGGACCTAAAAGGTGTCCTCCAAATTTACCTTATTAAGCTCATATTGGAAGGTAAGTCTTCAATTTTGAAAATTAAGCTTTTGGTGTGCAAATTAGGAAATTTCAACTTTGCAGTCTTACAATTTTACACCTGATGCGGATAAGAATAAATTCAGGAACAGTATGAAATTTCATAGTATTTTGAAGACAATGACCTTGTTTCCCCTTTTTTTTCCATTGGGTGCTATTCTTACACCAACAACAGAAAAGAAAGCCACTTCAAAGTACTTCCCTATGTTTTACTATATTTTACTATTAGCACAATAATTGTTTGACGTGCCCTAACTGACATTAAGACTAAATAATTCCAAAAATTATACTTTTATAAACTTATAAGAAAAATTAAAGAGAACGACAGCTCTGAAGTTGTACCAAAAGAAACTACACGGATACGTATCAGGATACGTTAAGAGGCAAAATGACTGGGCTCTCGATTATGCGTGACTAAACTAGCCATCTGACAAAACTATCACTGGTTTCAAAATAATATGAACAAAAGTCTTAACCGTAATGACAACAACAGTAGCATAAGTTACAATATTGCTTAGACCAAGCCATTGATGTGATTTTTATTATTTTAATACCGAAAAGCACATAGAATGTATATTGAAACATAAAGATTATATATGAAAGTATGAACAGTTTAAGGATCATAGATGTTTAAACATACATACAGACAGTAATTTAATTTGAAAGTGATGAAAATAGGCCAAGCTGTTTGATTTTATCTTCCAATGTTTTATTTTATTTCCCATTTTTAATTATTATTTATTAATTTATTTATTTGTTTATTTATTTATTTATTTATTTATTTATTTAATTTGTTTATTTATTTATTTATTTATTTATTTTTACATCGCCGAAGGGGGTACGATCGAAACCCCCCCCCCATCCGCAGGTGAACATCAAATAGGATTACAATAATTATTGTAAGTTGTAGCCCAATGGGTATACTAAAGCAAAGTGTTCAAGCTTGGAAAGACATAGGTACCAGTGAATATATTTTGAAAGTTATAAGTGAAGGTTACAAGTTGCCTTTGTATGAAATTTCAAAACAGACTATTTTGAAAAAACAAAAAAACAAATCGGCATTAGCAAATCCAGAAGTGGTTCGTGGAGAAATAGACAATCTAGTGCAAACTGGGCTTATGACAGAAGTGTCTTTTGTACTGATAAATGGTCGATCCACTTACAGTGGCATTTAACAGATCGGGCAAAGCCAGTGTTTACATTTAGGGGTCTAACACCAGACTTCTTTTAAAATGCAGACACATCTTCCTTTTTTTCCCCTCAAGTTTAAATTTAGGTTGGAAAATAGTGACATCGCCAGTCATGTTTCTGTAAGGATATTTGCTTTTACTTCGGATTTTAAACCAGCTTATCATCATATTGAAATTAACAAGCCTCACAGACAGTTTTTGTGATTTTCAAATGGGGAAAATAGGTATTGTGTCTTTAATGTACTTCCTTTCGGGGTCAGCACGTCGTTTATATTCGCCAAAATTACCAGACCTCTCGTCCTGGACTGGAAGAGCAAAGGTTACAAGGTAATCATGTTTTTTGACAATGCCACTGGAGATGCCGCTAGCTTGTCAGCCGCCATACAGGTAAGTTAAGCAATACAAGCGGATATATTCCAATTGGGGTTTTTGTGCGCAGAAAACGAATGTTGTTAGAAGCTCAAACAAGAAGTCAATCGCTTGGCTGTGAATGGAATTTTCAACAAGGCATTCTAAGTATTTCGGACGAAAGAATGCACAGGCTTAATGTCGCACTTGCTGAAATAATTAATCAGGTTTTGCATGGGAGCGTAACCGTCAAGGCCAGAGTGCTGGCTTTGTTGGCAGGTAAAATAAATTTAATGCACACAGCTATGGGCAGAATTGTTCGTTTTGAAAATTGCCCTTGTTTGAAAATGAAAGCCAGTTGGGATAGCTCAGTCGACGTAAGCAAACAGTTTTTTATGAGCTTATTTTCAGGGAAAAAATAGTGCGGCTTTCATTGGCAGCCTTTTGTCAAGGGTAATAAAGCAGAATTTGCCGGCGAGGTTTTCAGTGACGCTTCGCAGATTGGATACCTGTGGGTTTACAAAAAAGGCAGTGTGGTGATAGGCACCTGGTATAATGAGAAATCACGTCAAAATTCTGCATGGAGAGACCTAGAGGCATCGCATACAGTATTTAACTCATACTCGAAAAGTCTGGAAGAACAAACCATGAAGTGGTACACTGACAACAAAAATGTCAAAAAGATCGTGGAGATCGGGAGTAAAAACCCCAGATTGCATCAATTGCTTTGGA
This sequence comes from Hermodice carunculata, assembly GCA_964020975.1. Classification (NCBI taxonomy): domain Eukaryota; kingdom Metazoa; phylum Annelida; class Polychaeta; order Eunicida; family Amphinomidae; genus Hermodice; species Hermodice carunculata. The sequence continues at coordinate 114,123,250 of OZ026612.1, forward strand.
TGTAAGGTCACAATGTTTGAAGTTTCAAACTGAAAATCCATACAGAATAGGTGCCAAGAAATGCCAATGCAATTACTTTTTAAGTCGTTGTAATGATAGTGATGATTGGCAAATCACTTGTGGAGTGTTTGCAAATTTAAACAAAGAATAGGGAATTCATACAATGGATCGTTTTGCTACTCATTGCAATATAAAATGTCTGAGGTTGGTGGTGCCCAGGGACTGAAGTAGTAGACGCACTTCAGCATGTGTGGTCAAATGAACATAACTGGTCAGTTCCTCCCCTAGATTCATTTGTAAAACTGTATCAAAGTTGAGAGCAGACAAAGCCAAGGGTACCATTATTGTATCAGCATGTTGTCCAGTGCATTTTTGGGCATTTCATAGGGGGCAGAAAGATGTTAGGGAGAGATTGTGTTAAGCCAGGATGAGATAAAAAATTTCGGTAAAGTATTAGAAGCGATTATGCCAGCTTTTAGAAGAGAATTTACTTAAGTAAGATCATTACATGTGCATGTGTGTCTTAATGTGTCATTTGGTTTGGAGGCGTAAATCTACACAGAATGTGGAGTCGGCCTTCGTTGTAGCTGGTTTGGTACTGGATGAGACTTAACAGGCAGAGGAGTCAACATTTATCCAGATATCCCTTAACGTCTAGAAGTGACAATACGGCACATAAACACCTTTCGCATTTCCAAAAATGGAAACATTTTCTTACAAAGGCTTTTCAGAACTTCCGACAAATCCAATTCAAATTGCTCTATACATGTATTTAACGCATTTGTTGGCCTCTGGTTCTTCATAGCTTTGTTTCTTCTACAAAATATGCAAATTAAGTGGTGTCAAGACCTAAATGGTCATACGGATCCAACGTGCAATTCCTTTTATGTTTGATTTTAATAGAGGCAGCAAAAAGACATTCTCGAAATTGCACTGTAAGGAAACAGACTATTTCAGTTGCAGATTTAAACCAGTTTGTGATTTATACATTGGTTCAGGCGATTTATTGGTGATGAGAGAACTTGCATTGATACTTTTATCATTTGCCAGGGTTTTTTTTAGGTTTGATGAATTAAGTTCCTTAATGGGTGATTTTTTCGTTCGAATACATTTATATGAGAGTAAATATTTTCAAAAGTAAAAGACACCAATATACAGAGAGAAATCAAATCGTTAGGCATTTTATCAGCTTGTTTCCATGCTTGAAAGATAATTTTTTGATATCAGGCGAAAATTGGCAATCAGACACCATTCTGTTCAGACCTATTTTCAAATCTGGCTCTCCAACACGAACTAATATACAAAAACAAGAGTCTGAGTTACACGAGAGCGCGTAGTGCATTATCAGTAGATTGAAGCTAGTTGTGGGAGAACTTAACATTGGGTTACATTCTTTGCGTGCTGGCGGGGCCACTTAGACATGCAAATTATAATGTCAATATATTAAAAGGTGCTGGAAGCGTCATGGGCACCGGAAAACGGAGTCCTCAAAGGATGGCTACATGGAGGATTCGTTAGAGAGCAGATTATCGGTTACCAAAGCTTTAAAATTGTAAATTAAGTTTACCCCATCTTATAGACTTTTTTGAGGTATCTCATCCGGCTATTTGCAAACTAAGTTGGTTTTTTGTTTATGTTTGTTTGTTTGTTTTCGTTTTTGTTTTTTTTTTGCTTTTTGTTTTTGTTTTTGTTTGCTTTTTTTGTGTGTTTTTAGGTAGAATACAGAATCAAATTTTCCCGCATTACCTTAGTTTAGCGGGAATTATTTTTCAGGCCAGGACGAAAGTAGCCAATCAGTAAAGTTGTTAGAGTCACGTGGTATTTGAGCACATAGTGCTTTGTTTAAGGAAACAGAGCAATTCTTAGCCGGCACGCCAAACAGGCAAATTTTCTTATATATATATATATATATATATATATATATATATATATATATATATATATATATATATATATATATATAGATATAATCGTTGTGAGAGACAGAGTTCGGCATGTTTACCCTGAAGGCAATTCTGCATTCTCCGAACACAGTTTTCCAGATTTTACGATATATTCACGGTTTATCTCTCTTTTTTTCCTGGCGGCTTTTTTTGTTCAATGATAGATTTAAATTATTCATATACTTTTGAATTGTTTCTTACGTCAATATGAGTAATTTATGTGGATTATCAATTTTTATTTCAAGTTGGCCGAAGAGTTTGTCATATTTTGTATAAAGATGATTTGTTTGACATGTAGTCAGTTGCAAGTGCAATGTGTAATTTTTTGAAGTTGTCGAAGTTATCAGTATCATTGGTGTGTGATAAACTGTCACTATGCAAATATCAACATAAAATAAATCGGCACCTCCAGGCATATCGTCCCGCTATTTGCAAACAAACGTTTGTATTGCAGTTGGGTTTTTTGAAGTAAATAAAAACTAATATCTCTGTGATTGCAGCCTGGACACAAGATTATATGATTTTTCTCATTTGTTAACCCCAGTAGTAATTTTTAGGATTTTCTTTCAATTTTTGGTTTTGATATAGCATATTGATGATGGTGCCATGATGATAAGCTGATGTCTGCACAACCATGGTGCTGTTATGTACTCTAAAAGTGTATCTGCAAAAAAAACAACAGGGGGAAATCGGGACCCACCAGGATACTCGCAACCTGTCACAAAATAGCCAATACTTTCCTCTAAATTATATTAAGACCATATATCCTGTGTCACGTTTGGCGACTTAAGAACTGCAAGTCCAATATTTCAATGCCCCCGTTCCACGCCCATCACAATCAATCAATCAATAATTATGAGGCACATTGGAACATATAAATACATCCTGTTGCTTATAATTAGTATCAGTATGTGCCGTTCCAGTGCATCTGTAAAAACTCTCTTTCCGTACATTCCTTGCCCTCGGCTGCAATAGAAAATTACTGTAACATGTGAACATCGGGACAGTGGTCCTACTTCCGTAAGTTTTAAAGCACTGGCTCGAGAAATAACTTTTTATTGCTCTCTGAGTCCTAGTTGTTACGTTTTCATGCCAACTTGTTAACCCGCAGAAAATATAAATTTGCATGTCCCAAACACGCTTTGAGAACATCATCAATAACCCTGTAATTTCACCACAGACTAAAATATCATATCAATTATTGATAAGTTTAGTGCTTTTGATGAGCTCTGTCGTTCGATTTCTTCTAGCTTGTGGACATATCTAGAGGGTATAGAAATTGTCTCAGTGTAAGTAAGAATCACGAAAGGGATGTGTGCCAGCTTTTGACAATTTTGCTTGCTCTGTATATCAAGGACCAAGTTGAACAGCTGATGGGTTGTGAAAGGGGAATAACGATAAGGCAACAGATTATTCCTGGGTTGTTCTTCGCAAATGTTATTATAGTGCTCGTGTAGGAGTTGAACAGCTGATGGGTTGTGAAAGGGGAAGCAATAAGCCAAAGGAAAATCCCTGCATTATTATTCTCAAATGATATGGTGCTCCTGCCAAGGTCTCAATAACAATTACAGGATACGTGAATATAACAGATGAATGTCCCAATCAGTGGAGGTTAGAATTTGGCAAGGATAAGAGCCAAGTTATGACATAAAGAGAAAAACAGATGGCAATAGAAAAACAAAAACATGGGAAATGCGAATTCCAGAGCATAGAAAGCAGTTGATTGAGATTGGCAAAGTCGATGAATATTAGTATATCTTGGGTTAAAGACAATTGCAACAGGCAAGTGCAAATATCATGTCGAAAAGATAAAACAGAAGGTAAATTGCACAAAGGTGCACAAAGGGAATTATGAAAGCGAAAGCAATGAATAGTTTTAACAAAGTATTTTACAGCTCGGGTTCTTCGAGACAGAGGTGCAGTACTGGGAATGGTGTGTGGGTTAGATGGCATCTCATTACATGAGGGGGATATCCAGGGGGATGGAGAAAGCACAGGAATAAGATGGGAAAGTGGACTTGGATGTGGCATAACCTTGCACACCAACAGAAGAAATCTTACGGAAGTTCGGATAGAATAGCATCAAAGACAGAACTGTTCAGGCAAAATGGGACTAGTAAAGATATTTACAAACTATAGGCATGGACAAGTAGTGTAGAAAACTATTTGATGAAGCTCTTAAGGAACAAGATGGGTCAAGAACAATGCAAGTTAACAGACTGGTATTAACTGAAAGGTTATAATGCTAATGTGGCAGATAGGAGGTACAGTAAAGATGGTGGCGGGGTGAAAAAGGAATAAGGGCATTAAAGGCATACAAGGTTAATAAAAGCAGAAGAACAGTATGTGCGGGAATGGGGAGGGGGGTGTCCAAGCTTTTGTTTCAAAGTTGGACATGAGTTATGATATGCAGGTAGCAATAGGAAATGTAATGCTTGTTCACAATAGGCAGATGCGACAGTAGATCAGTGACTAATATAGGGTGATGCATACAATGAGACAGAAAGAATATGTTCAGAAAGTGGCAGATTGATGTCCAGAACTGTTGGGGTTATGAAAAAGTTAGGCACTTGGAAAACGAGGAACACACAGCATGAATCTTGATTTGAAAGAAGATATTCCAGGATGTCAGAAAAGTGTCAAAACTGTACAGGGCTACCTCATAGGTTGCTGCAGAAAAGGAATGTTAAGAGTTCGATGGCAACAGAGCTACCTAGGATGCCAGGAGTTGGAGAAGGCAAGGGAGAGGTAGAAACACTTACCATGGCTCCCATGGCTGTGGATACAGAACATAAGGAATCTCTGAGCCTGGAAGGCAGGGATATGGTTAAAGGGACAGGTGCCTTTCATTTTCTTTTGTTCCCCCCCCCCCCCCCCGCCCTTTTAAGGCCACGTGTCACAAACAAGACCACAGCAGACAAACGGAGAGCCACAGAGATATATTGCATCATGCATGACGAGGTGATCATTTGTTCGTAATACCTCCACAGTCAATCACCAGAGTAGTTTTTGACACCTCTAAACTGAGTAAATTTTCACAATTTTCTGGTCATGTTGATGAATGAACATAGAGTGTGAAACATAGCCATTCATTTAAGTGCACTATATAGAGGTAACAGTCTAAAAAAAGAGGTCTGAAATAAACTTTCTGCAGTAAGCAGATTTAACTTTTCCAAAATAATCTTAACAAGCAGGTTATGCTAATGAAATCTACATATCTGAAGTTGATTTCTCTTTTCCCTCCCTGCGGTAGTTCAGGTAAGCTGTAATTCAGCTTATTTCACTTTGTACAGCATTTTAGGGTGGTGGTTGTAACGTTTAATGCCTATACAGCCAAGTATACTCACCTCAGCAAAGGTGCTTGCTCTAGGCAATGAAGGTGAGAAAGCACCTGCGCACAGTGGCTCCACTGGTGGGGAAAGTCCTGAATTGAAACAGGCACTCTGAATTTGTGATTTGCAGGTGTAAAATTGCGAATACTGGTTGACCAGTGCATTTTGTGTTCTAATTTTGGAAGCCTATGAACATATCTAAAGAAAGTAGAAGGTTAAACACTCTTTTTTGTTTTGCTGGGGAGGCAAAGCTCCATTGCCTCCTTCCAGTTTAAAATTTACCAAGGCCTACCATGTACGTGCTGGAAATGTATGTTGGTAATAGTCCATTCACTCCTGAGTTGGCATGGGGATGAATTTGGAAGTAGGTCCACCCTCTGGTAAAGAGTCCTAGAAGTTGTGCCTGACTGACTGAGCTCGTAGTTTATTTGTACCTACACGTGACAACTGCCACAGTCACATGCAAAATATCCCACTGTTTCTCAAAGATAATGTACATAGGGTCACCGGTTACAAGAGAACTTATTTTGCACAGCTTGTGTTGCAGAATGAACAATTAACCACATTCCCCAACATTTACAATGAGCAGCAAGATTGTACTTTTCACATCCATGTAAGGTTCCAGCTACAAACACCATGTTCAGATGTGCTTGTGTAAGTTTACTTTATTCCTTTTGAAACAGCCACCAATTGTTACTTGAGCAAGCATGAGGAGACTTCACACTTTGTGGCAGTGTTGTCCAGACAAGGTGACATTTGCCAAGAAGCTAATAATGCAGACAATATCAAGCTGATCAAGTGTTACAGAAGACAGTAAAGTGTGGACAATATTTCATCATTGAAGGTTTCCCGTTCAGCAATAGTAATCACGATCAGTCACAAACAAAACAAACGAATCCATGCACCCTTGCCTTGTGAATGTATTATCACCTAGGCAAAATATAGGCTCCGATGTAAAATTTATTATTTTCTCTTTCTGAAAGAATTTGGCTTTGAAGAGGTTGTATTTCTGGCATTTGGTGGAAGGAATGTACAACATTAGATCACAGAAACTTGTTATTTAATTGTCATTGTAAAAATTTTTGCTTGGCAAATGCTGCTTCAGGGGGACAGATTTAGAATAATTGTAAATACTGGTTGCCTCAGTTTGTTCTTACCATCTGCCCTGGTCTCAGTTGCCAGTGACTGGTGATTCTAAGCCATCCTGCCTCAACTGTCAGAGTTGGAAGTGCAAGAACAATCCACAAAATCCAAACATACAGATTATTACTTCTGACAAGTTTCAGTCAAAGTTGAAGTATTTTTGGCAAGTAAAGTAAGGTATGGCAGGTGACATATTTGATCAGAGAAACTGACATGTTTTTACTGTTTGATTTTCATGTATTCTGATTGGATGAAAGTGTGTATTGAAGGTTCTGGTCATCTTAGAGATAGTTTTTTCAATAAATATCAGTGTAACTTGGGAGTAAAGTAGAGACTATCAGAGACTGTGTCAAGCCAAAAGGAACTGCCAAGGACTGGTTGACCTTCTCTGTATCAGCAACATGGAAGAATAAAGACTGCATAGTAATTTAAGTTTATGTGCTGGACTTCAGAGTTCTTCATGTCACAAACCTGGGACCCTCCCAGTCTACATGATGATTCCAACAAGCGAGTGAGCTAATCCCCCAAAACTCCAGCAGTTTCCTCCACCACTGCACCCCCTACTTCTCACACTTCTAAGTGACAGTATCTTCTCTGACCTTGCTAACTTGCAGTGAAGAGACTGTATGTCATTATCACTGGCAGATCCAGGATGAAGAAATGAACAAGAAATCTTGAATTAAAATCAGTGTACCTGAGAGGTACCCTCATACAAACCCCCTACATTAGTCCAAAACCTGGGTCGGTTGTTTACAAATGGAGAAAGCAGACAGTGGGCATGCCCTGTGTTGAATGTATAGATCTGCCACAGAATCTCCACCACTGTGGCAATACCCTTAGAGAGATTATATACCTTTTCACTTATGAAAAGGCAGAAATAAAGGCAAAAACTTAATTTTAACATTCCCATTGGGAATCTTACCCTGGAAGTTTAATATAATTTTCAAGCATTCAGTTGTTTATTAAGATTATAAATCATATCACCAAGGTACATTCAAGGCACGCATCAACTTTTTACAGTAGTATGTATAAAACTGCCAGACCATCAGGCAGAATTTTCATCAAATTTAGGATCTTTGATAACTCAAGTCTATATATTATGAGTCTTGTTGTGAGGCTACTTAATTAGCTCATTCTGGCAGTTTCATATGTTGTAATCATACAGTATATATTAGTTCAGTCCTGTAATCAGGTTACTTACGTTATGTTCTTCTGATAGTTTTGCACTTTGCAATTGATTGATTGATATATATATATATATATATATATATATATATATATATATATATATATATATATATATATATATATATATATATATATATATATATATATATATATATATATATATATATATATAAAACCATCAGAGAATAAACCCTAATATACAAATATACTTAAACACATTTACTAGTCAAGCCATCATAATACTTTGTCCATAACACTGTCTTTTTAACGTTTACAAGGTCTTGACTTTCAATGATCTCCAACTGTTTGACTGCAACATGCATTAAAGGTACAAAAGGCTGTTAGAAAGCTTGACTTTGATGGCTGATAGGGTGTGCTTGCTATAAAATAATGTGATTAATTTGTATCAAAGAGGAATTTGTGGCAATACTTCATGACCCTTTCACAGAAAATGTATAAATGTCAAGCGCATGCACACAAGATTCATTCCATTTCCACATGCTAGGGGCCATACAATGCCCATTAACAAAATATTCAAGTAGATGGAGGAATTGGGCAATAAAACTGAAGTGACCATTTGTGCAAAATTAAGCAACTGAGTATAATTTTGTCAATTTCACTCATCTTTTAACTGATCTCTGTCGAAGCTAACTTACATCTCATTTCATTCAATGGAATCATTTACACTAGTCATTTATTTCTTAGAAGTACCTTCTACAGTAGGTTGACATGGTTAAAATGTATTTGATAATACAGCTGATCACTCTACTTCTTACACCTTATCCAATCAACCTTTGCAACATTAGCTGGGCAGTCCATCCTAACATCTGAATTATACATGTATTGCACAGAACATCATAGTTTTGACTTGGTGGCACATTTGACGATATGCCCTCCAATTTTTTTCAGGCATTCATATAATCCATTTATTAGCTGTTTCAAACAAGTGAGGTAGCAGGTAGTGTTGTAGCTCTCATTTTAACCAAAGGAAGAAGAAATACATTGGTATATCTTGTCTCCAGATTAACCCTTTCTGCCTTGAATTAAGACTGAGTCAATAGTTCTCTATGGCACTGGCTGGATGCTAAGCTGTTGACCTGGAGCAAGTTATACTGATAGGTATTATCTACAATTCTCATTCAAGTTACTTTTCATTACTATTGAAACTAGTCACAAATATTGAAGCAGATGATATTTGAATACTAGCCAGGTTTGGCCAGCTTAAGGGAGAAAGAGTTCAAGACTTTTTAGTAAGTAAATGAGTTTATTCTCACAATCGGGGAAAATGAGGTTGTGCTATGCAAGCGATGTGTGCTAACTTATGGTGCAGGCTGTGTCAATGGTGACTGTGTCACATTAGCTTCGGCAAGGTCTCTCTTGTTTCACTTCTCAATTGTGAACAGACTGACCTTTTAGGGGATGGTATACAATATGACTCTCATGCATAAATGTTGAATTTCTGTTATGGTTGCTGTCTAATACCCTTAAATTATATATTTTCGGACAGAAAACATAATAGGGTCAGGACTACTAGGAAGTGGTTCTGGACAAAAAAATGCAAATACAAGAACATCAAATTTGATTTTGGTACTGAGTATAAAGTTTTTGTATTACTATTGATGTAATTAAATTTTAATTGAAAATTGTTAAATTGAAATTATAATTTAAAATAGCATTTTAAAAGATGAAAATCAGATTTAGCTTCTAGGGTCAAATGAAAGAACACATAATGCTCTTCAAAGCTGTATTTTAAATTTTAAAGAAGGGCTTTGTTCTAATTTTATTGCTATTTAATACTTTTTTCAAATTTAAGATTTTAACTTGAATTTAAACATACTGTAAATTTTGAACGAAAACCCCTACCCATAATTTAAAATATTGTTTTGCTGCTAGAAGTGTACAGTTTTATTCCCCATAAGAAAATGTTTCCCATTATCGGTGTTTGTGCTCTTTTCTGTTTTGTTTTGTTTTTTGCAAAAACAGGTAAAATTAAAGTTTTTAATGAAGCAATTATAATTTTAATTTCTTAAGACGTAGAGATTTCATTATTTTCAACAACTTAATCCAAATGTAAACTTGAAGAAAGTAAATAGTTTATATGATCTCAAATTAGAAGTCTGGTGAGTATGAGGACATATTTGGAGCCAAGTCCTATTTTCTGTGTAGTGTGCTGTAAAAGTGCCCTACAGCCTTAAGCTGCTTATCCCACAGCATTTTACCACAGTTTGAGATATCCTGAATTTTAACTTACCTACTAGAAATAAAATACAACTGGCATAAATATCATGTCCTGGTTTCCTTAGCACATTTGACACATTTTCTTCAATGTGTGTGCCTAAGTGTACTTTGGTGAATTTTTTTGAAATCTTGGTTGTCCACCTGGGGAGTCATAGCATTGATCAGTCAGAATATTTTAGACATGAGAAAAATACAAGTATAGTGTACTCAGGACCAATTTTAGAGTAAAACACAAACTGTGAAACTGCATGCATATCTTTACTTTGTCACACGTACCTTCCCTGTGGAGTTCTAACAACAATCAGTCATGTAATTGGGCGTGATTATCTTGTAACTGGTTTCATATTCTATTTGCAGTTAATTTATTGAGAATAGAATGTCTGTCAAGCTCTTCTTCATTGGCACATCAGACAAAATGTGAACATCCTATAGTATTGGGAAAAAATTTCTATTACTTATGAAAAAATCCTTGGCCTGACTTTTTCCTTGGTTGATCTTAAATCAACACTGCAAAATTTAAACGAATCTGTTGCTCGATTGGTTTACAGAAGGTAACCATCTTTCTGCAAGTCCCTTTGCTGATAGCCAAATGCTAAATTGGTAGACAGCTTACACCATGACAGATAACTCCATGATGCATAAATTTATGTTACTGGGTAAATTAACCAAAAGACAATAATTCCTTATTTAACATTCCTCATGAATGCTGCCAAAATTCAGTTAATTTGACATTTCAAAGTAAACTTTTGTTTTTTCCCTCCCCACTAACAGTCTGGGCAAGGAAGCAATTAAAAGAATCAAATCAACATGAGTATATCAAAGCCAGCACACTTCTGTAAAGGCCTGCATGCATCTGCACTAAAAGGAAATTAAAATCCTACTAATTGTCCTGTAAAACCTACTTTATAAACCTAGCTACTGAGTTTCTACAATTACTTTTACAAGAAGAGAATCTCCTTTAACATAAGTTGAAGTCTCTATAAGGTTAATTGGGGCAAATTCCATGTAACCAAAGCCCTTATGATTGCGGTAAGTTTTAGGTCTCTGAAATGCAGCTAGGTTGGCACTGGAAACTAAGGTCTCTGATATGTTGCGGCGTCTATCTGATACTTCATTTTGATCCATGACCATCAGGGTAATTTTTCCTACAAAGGGCCATTCCAATATGCTGTCATATTCCCCCTGCATAAAGTGAATAAATATAGATAAATAAGAGCCCTCTGCAGCATCCACGCCATTTAGGTTCAACCTTATACACAGCTTGTAGCCATAGAGACTTGTGTAGAATCCAGGGCTGTGCAGCGCTGTAGTTTCTCTTTGTATTGCTTCTTGTCTTAGTCGCTTATAATCCTTAATTTTCCATATAAAAGTGCCATTACAATACCGCCCTTCCTGCTCTGGCAATTCCACAGGGCCATGGCGAAATTTCCTCAACTCATTGGCCTGGCTACTAACTATTTTTTCTAAGCTGTGCACTTTGGCAACTAGTTCTAATATCTGCTGGTTCTGAAAGACAAGTTTCTGTTCTTGGGTACGATTTTTCTCTTCCAGACCTGACAGTATGTCACCTGCACTTGCACCTGAGGACATAGATGATGTGAAGCTGAACTGACGCTCAGCAAGCTTTCGGCGAGCTGCATTTACTCTATCCATTATGAGGGGATCAGAAGGGAATCGCGGTCCTAAATCCATTCCCACAAACTGGCCAGTCAGCTCTTCCATGCTCTGTGAAGAAATAGAACTTCCCACAGGGACACTAGAGGGTAAACCTTGCCTTCGCTGCCTGCCAAAGTTTGACCTGGAGTCTACATTACTAGACTCTATTGTACTTCCTGAAGAATAACCTGTTGTTACACTCTCTGTAATGGAGGGTGGCACATTTGCATACATACTTGGGGACCCTGGCTCCCCCATGTGTTCATGACCACTAGCTTGGATGGTGTCAGCATATTTGGCTGGTACAAACAAAAGAGCATTGAGGGAAGTGGTCAGGTACTTGATATGCAGCTGTGTAAACTGTTGATTGTGTAGTTCCAGCTGGTGTCTTGGTACCTACAAGGAAGATGCAAGAAATTGACACTGCAGCTTAAAATCATGGACAATTGAACAAATGTTTCTGTTAGATGGAAACTAAACAAACATTTGGAAAAATGAATTTTGTATTTGTGGCCCAACTTCTGAGCATATTAAATACAGCATAAACAGATAAGTATATTACATGCAAATGTATTACATCTGACCCTCTAAAACTTAATCTGACCCTCTAAAACTTAATCTGACCCTCTAAAACTTCATTTTCATGTATTTTTCTTCAATGTCTAAGTAGACCCAAAAGCACATATCATTTCATATTGTCTAAAAATTGGCAAATCAAAAGAATTGAATCAACAAAAATTACGTTGAACATTCAACATACAAAAAGATGAACATTCAGCATTTAATGGAAAAAGCCAAATTCATGATTGAAGACAAATAAATAACGAAGTGGCACACTTATAACGTAAATATCCAATTTTATTTTTTGGCTGTAAGACTTTTACCTTGAATATTTGATTTTTTTGCACCATCCAGCTGCAGACTGAAATGGGTGAATATTAAACTTATGTCTCATTTATTTATATTTTATCTTTTATATTCAACTTTTTTGCCAGCTTGTGCTTGATCCAAGAAGTCAAATGTCTGACTAAATTTTCATTTATCTGACTCTCATCTTGAATACTCCCTTTGTCCCCAATGGAAAGTTGAGTGTTTGATTCATTCTCTTTTACACAGCTTTTGCCTTGAATATTTAATGCTTTAGGAGGACAAACAAATTTTTTGATGTTCCCTTTTAGGCTTTCCTGATGTCAACCAACCAAAGTTTAAAAAGAAAAATGTGTAACTCCTTGCAGATCAAATTCAACTCAACACGTTGATTTGCTGTAAGAACTTTGATCATATAATAAAAGTATTTTGACAAGATACAGTGCAAATTGGAAAGTAATTCAACTGCAAATATCCCCCCGTGGACATAACATAGAACATGTTTGCACATGGATACTCTCAAAACTAAAAGCTACATTACCATGGTGAAAAAAACATGGATGTCATGTGGACAATGGATGATGATAAATGACTTACAAGTCAGCTGATGACCTAAAAATTTTTTTGGATATATTTTAAGTATGATGTGATAGTAGGAAGGATGAGGTATGAATTTGAGGTGTCACTGCACCTTTCTCCAGCAAAACTACAACATAAAGTTTGTGTGACATACACTGGTGGTAATGTACATATGTCAACACAAATGTTTATGAAGGAACAATATTAACGGTAATTTGCAGAGGACTTTCCGCCTTTTATGTAATGGATGCACAAAAGACCAGCTACTTTATTATTTTGATCTTCAACAATGAAATTATGTAACTGAACACAATTTTTTGCATGCAGGCAATTTATACCATGCTCATACATATTACTTCTACAGTGGTCTCCCTCTAATAAGGCCACCCCAAGTACACCAAAAAATCCGGCCTTATGAGAGGTGGCAGTTTGAGGGGGATAATAAAATGAAAATTAGGGGGACCTTACAAGAAGAGGACCAGGGTATTGATTTATACATGTTTATATCTAACAAGATCAAGTATTGCATATAGCCCTACACACAGTGTAGTCCCCAACCAGAGATTAGATAGCAAGGTTGACAGTACATGTACTAGAATGAAATTTGATTATGTGCAATAACTACTGAAAAAAATGGCAGCTGTAGGTGTTATGGTATATGGTCCTGAAAAGCTAAAAAATTTAAGGGGTCAAGTTCAATGTCAAAGGTCACAGAGACCCAATTGTGGTGTGTGACACACCCTTATCCTAATAAGTGTCCACACACCTAATTAGGTAGCTGTAGGTGTTATGGTATACAAAATATGGTCCAGACAAGCTAATTCTTTGTGGGGGGGCGGGGGGGTTAAAAGTGAAGGTCACAGTAGCCTAATTTTGATGTGTGACACGCCATTATCCTATGAAGTGTCCACACACCAAATTTGGTAGCTGTAGGTGTTATGGTATACTAAATATGGCCTAAACAATCTAAAACTTTAAGACATGTCAAAGGTCAAGGTTAAAGGTCACAGTGACCCATTTTTGGTGTGCAACACACCCCTATCCTATGAAGTGTCCACACACCAAATTTGGTAGATGTAGGTGTTATGGTATAGGAACTACAGCCTGCATGGAGAAGCTAAATCTTTATGGGGGTCAAACGTCAAGGTCACAGTGACTTAATTTTATGCATGACACATCCCTACTTCATGAAGTATTCACCCACCAAATCTGGTAGGTGTAGGTGTTACAGTGTAAAAATATGGCCCAGACAAGCTTTGCTGGAAGGACGAATGGAAGGATGGACAGAAGGACAGACAGAAGAATAGATGGAAGGACAAGGTACAAACTTAAGAGTCCGTGGTGGGGGACTACCCCTATCCTATAAAGTGTCTACACACCAAACGTGGCAGCTGTAGGTGTTATGGTAAAGGAAATATGACCCAGACAAGCTAAAACTGTAAGGGGGGGGGGGGTTCAAACGTCAAGGTCAAAGGTCACAGTAATCCAATTTTGTTGTGTGACACACCCCTATCTATTGAAGTGCTCACACACCAAATGTGGTAGCTGTAGGTATTAGGAAATATACCTGGAAAAGCTATTTATACCTGGAAAGGCTAAATCTTTATGTGGGGTCAAAGGTCAATGTCACAGTAACCCAATTTGTTGTGAGACACACCCCTGCCCCATCAAGTATCCACCCACCAAATTTGGTAGGTGTAGGTATTATGGTATAAAAGGTACGGCCTGGACAAGCTTTGCTGGAAGGATGGATGGAAAGACGGGTGGAAGAACACTGTACAAACCTGTAGTCCCTGGTGAGGGACTAATTCCCCAATTTGACCTCAGTTTGAGTGATCATTTACTATGTTTACATATACAAAAGATGCAAAAAGCCACTTACTATTGTTTGACAGCCTAAGCCATAGGCAATACACTTCACAGGTGCATTGGCACACTCATTTGCTATGTGGTCATTCATCTGAAAACAGACAGTTTCAACATGCTTGAAGACTACACAAGTCTTATCAACAGTATGGCAAAGGCCAACTAGGGTGTAGATATCATGTTTTGTCCCTTGTGTTTACTTATATGCTAATTAATCTGATAAGAAGAGTCTTTTCCCAGCTGGGGGCCTCTTGGTTCCTGTGACACATCTAGTACACAATCAAATGTATTGTTCTGTCAGGCTCTAGTCATTATGACCCACATCAGTTTTACAATATTATTTATCATTGATACGAGGGTCCTACAGAAAATTAAATATTCATATAATACTGACAGTTCTTGTTAAGCTTAAAAGCAACATTGTGAGCCAAACGGAGACAATTTTTAAGTGCACTGTAAAGGGTAAAAAGAAATTACATTTTCTTGTGAAAGTTGTCAGCATCAATGTCACTGTCTAGTCATTGTATTAATCAATAACATAAACCAAATTTAAGCACCAAAACATTACATAATTAAAAGTTTGCTCATATGTGTTTTGCAAAATGAATATCATGATACATGTTGGTAACTATTTCCAGGAAATATGGTTGGTATTACTTGTCAATTTTGATGTTAAAATTCAGTATTAGATTTGTTGCCAATATTAAATCTGTGTGTATAAAAAAACAATGTCGGGTAAGTTGTAAACCTTGAATGAGCCCTGATTTCAACACTAGGGTTGGGTGCCTGTTTCCCAAAATTTTGGTGTATGTATGTATATATATATATATATATATATATATATATATATATATATATATATATATATATATATATATGTATATATTGTGTATATATGTATGTATATATGTATGTATGTGTGTATATATGTGTGTATATGTGTATATATGTGTGTATATATATATATATATATATATATATATATATATATATATATATATATATATATATATATATATGTATTACTGCCAATAACAGCTACACAGGTCAATGGCGTCAGTGCATGTATTCACTGATACAAGTGAAGCTTGCACACCGAGGAGGCTCTGTCAGCCTGTGGTGTCTTCACTTTGCACATGACTCCTATCAAACTATGTGTTTTCTACTTCTTACGGCCTCTAGGTTACACGTGTACATAATTTCTTGTTACTTTAACAGCTTGTGTGTGACACTGTACATGAAACCACTGCCATTTGTACACAGAAGGCCTTATTCTCTCAGTATTGTTGTACAGTTTATGTCCAACCGTTACGCTGCAAGGGAAGGAAAGCCACAACAAATCACAAACATCAAGGATTATTAGTTCAGATGGTCATACTAATTGCTTTATATGATGTCACTAAATATTTGGACTAAAGCAGCAGACATCACATGGTTTAGTGAAAAAAGGTGTCAAAGACAATTCACACAGCCATATAATGTATATGTACTTCTACTGGAATAAAATGCATTACACTGCAGTAAACCAGAACCAAACTGGCACCTAAAAATTTCCCAATCCAACAATTTCAGATCTGAGTGTCCCATTTCAATTAAAAATGATAACCATTACCTGACATACATGTATTAGATAAATCTCACTCATGATGATTTCCCTTATTATTAGTAGTGCCTCTTCATCCAGAGTTTCAAGGCAAACTCAGGGTAGAGTTCCACACTTTGCTGTGCTGTCTGCTGTGATCATAAGCTAATTAATCAGATAAGACTAGTTATCTGAGGATGCTGGCTGGATGCTTTGATCTTGTCCCCCAGAGATAGAAGTTTTCTTTCTTGTCAGGGTTGCAGATGCATCAGAGCATACATGTATCCATCTAATCATTTTCATGAATATTGACAGCTACCACCACACCTCAAGATGACATCCTTTCTGGTTCTTAGTTTCTATCATGTTGTTTACAGGATGATGAATGCATGAGTGCATAATAAACAGGCACTTTTGGAGTTCACAATGTGAAGCTAGTCAAATTGTTTATGAAATAATCCAAATACCTTTCATTCAAAATTTATGTATCATTTATGGTAATAAATGTCCTTCAGTGGTACCTGCTGTTTGCAATCACCCTCTTAGTCAAAAACAGAAATACCTTTCACAGCACATGAGCACAAAGAACAATAGCAATAAATAGTAATAGTTTGTGACCTTGCACAACAGTGGTTCTACACAGCAAGTACCCCAGACAATACATGTACATGTATGTGCTTTTTTTTACATGAAATGATGATGTAACAATCAAATAGTCCTCAAAAGATATTTCATGCTGGGTCCAAAAATGAAAAGCAAGAAACACACACGCAAATATATTTTTCAATGAAAGGAAATAAATTTGTGGATATTATATGTACATTGTATATGTATTCACGCTGCACAACACCAGAACACATGCATCAAATTAAAGTAATAACTGAATGAAATAACTTTTCATTGATTTCAGCCAAAAATTAAAATGCAGTCAGAAATTTCTGGATCCCCCCTGGCCTCATTGATAACCTTGGCGATCACAAGTCTCATTGGAATAATTCTAGTGATGAACAAAAAATCCTGTGCGATACGAAAGCCCAAGCTTAAAAAACGCTCAAGTTATCATGTGGAAACCAAATTCACTAATTTGGCTCTATCACCTTGGAAATTGGGTCAAGGTCACCCAACTTCAAAGTTGTTCTAACAATTATAGGGGACTATAATCTTGCATAATATGCAGGCCCTACGTGTAGATTAAAAAGTGCTGATGGATGGACAGTGTGATTACTTTACACCATCTCCTTGGGAAGGGGAGGGGGGCATATAAAACCCCTAAATGCAAGATCTTTCCCTATTTATATTACTTCAGACACTAAGAGGCTGTGTTCATAAACTGGTACTTTCCAAGACAAACCTGTTGGCGATAGAGGTCTGCCCCACAAAGAGCACATTGGACTGGGAAGCGAGGACATTCCTTGAAGTGTACCTGTACAAACAATGATTAGTGTTCAGTCTGATTAGTCTCACCAGTGTCAAATATGAAATATATGTGTTATATTGAATGGTGATACATACAAAGGCTGACTTTTAAAAAAAATGGCATGGTGTAGCTTCGTTGCCTATTTAGGTGTTCTGGAAGCATCAATTACCCTTTCTCATAACTGGAACAAAACCTCATTGTGAACTAACAAAGTTCTAAAACAATACTTCAAAATACTTTAAACTTTTTAAGTATGTGATATATGCACATCTTGTGTATGGTAATTTTGTCACTACACATTTATATTGCACATTCTTTGGGGCCAACCCATTTTCTTTTAAAAGCCATAAGAACAATGACCAGTAAACACCTTTGGTGGTCTAATAATACCTGCAACTTAAGACCACTCCTACTTCCAGAAAAAGGTGGTATTATACTACAGATGGACTTAGAATTCAGGTAAATTAACTAAGAAATGCCATTAAGCATTGTAAAAGAAAATTCTTAAAAAGATGGAATGTGGTATGTATATCAGGTGCCACTGTACATCTACAAAACCAGTTTTGGCAGCAAAGTACAACAGCTGGCAGTAGCCAGAAAGAGGCAACAGTGCTGCAGACTGCTGCAGACTGTTACAGACTGCTGCAGACTGCCACAGGCTGCTGCAGATAGCCAGCTGATACCTTGGACACTTTGTGGCTCTAAAACTAATTCATTTACATGAATACACCAATGTACTTTGACAAGTATGTCAAGTCTTCCCGATTTGGTGGGTGTGTCCCATTTCTGGCCTTATTTTTTATTTGTTTATTTTCTTACTTTTCAAAACAAATTTATCTATTTTGGTTTTTCCCTCATAAAAATCCATTCTTCTTTTAATATTCTGTTCAATACCAAGTCTCTCCCTTGGACACAAAAAATCTATGTTGTCTCAGAGGAAGTTGAAATGGATACTTCCACTAAGTTACCTTGAAACTCATTAATTTACAAACATACACCAAGCTACTTTGCAATTTGTTCATCCATAGTCACATATGAATTCAATTCCATTTGCTCACATGAACTATATATCAAAAAAAAAAAAAGAAGAAGAAGAAGAATAGATGCAAACATTATGGTCTCTTCATGTGGCTTCAGCTGGTCAGGAAAAATGAAACTTTCAAATATACATGTCTACATGTATACATGTAACTACCACATATAAATGTATATATTATGTCAAACACCAAATATACATGTGTACAATGTATATGTCATATTGTGTAATACAAGATTTACCACTAGCAATAAAAGCAAATGTTATGTTCACATGTCTTTACATATACTGGAAGTGTCTCACCATTTTCAATCTAACTTTGAAATACAAACACCCTGAAACAGTTAAAATCAATGATCTTGACAAAATTTGCCTTAACAACAATGGGAAAGTAGCCCTTAGATGGGACTTACCTCTTGTTCACTGAATACAATGTCATTGAAACAGTATGTACACTTGACATTCCTCCTACTGCATTCTTTCTCAAGGTGGCGCTGTAGGTCCTTTTGCAAGTATATACCTGAGCACTGGTTGGGACAAGGGGCCAGGTTGTACTGGCATTCTTTTTGGTGATCCTGCATAACATAGACTGCCATGATGATTGGCCCAACAATTTGTCAAACAACTCACTGTTGACTGTAAAAAGAGTCTCCTCAATAGTTTTACAGCATATGCATTGTGCATTCTTTTATTTGCTTGATGTTGACAACTTTAAATGGTATTGAAGTCATACACACAATACATTCTTTGGTGCTTTACCTCAGCCATACATGTATTGAGACTGTCCCTTTTGAAAGACTGAATCCTGAGGGTTTTTTTGGCCAATATTTACCCTTTCCCCCTTAAACCGGCCAAAACCGGCTGGTGGTCAAATGTCATCTGCTTCAGTGTTTTCAACTAATTTCAACAGTTATGAAAAACAATTTGACTGAGAAATGTACATGAGACTAATCAAGATCACAGCTTTCCTTGGCATGGGTTGGGCACTTAGTGCCCAACCCATGTCAAGGAAAGCTGTTGACTCAGTCTTAATTTAAGGGGGGGAAAGGGTTAAGTGCCAAGCAAGTGATGATTTTTTTAGAAAACTTGACTTCTTGCCCGATATCTCACAGATCTTATCTACAAACCTCATCCAAAATGCTTGTTTCAATAATGAGACAAGGCACTGAAACGTCTAGCTTGGCAATAGTTGACATCTACCTGGATTTGGCTGGTAAAGAGCACTTTCCAATGCAAACTGATAACAGATTATTATAATTTTAATGCTCCCCTTCATTTTCTGTAAAAATATTCCTGTCAATAATTAATGTGGTCCAATGTTTCAGATAAGATCTCTCCATCCTGGTGCATGGTGTGTTCACTTAACTCATTCCATACTGTGGTCACAGGCCTTGGTCAGTGGTTCTGGCACTGACTTAAGACGGTAGGCATGTTGGTACTTGAATGAAAGCTCTTTTCATGAAGAATTTAAATATGCAATTGTTGTCGTAAATCTTCGTAAATATAAGTAAATATCAGGGACTGGTATGGAATGAGTTAACAGCTTTCTGCAACACTCTCAGAGGATGGAGAATCCAGAGTGCATCACAGAAACCTGCTGCCTTGGAGCAAATGGTCTAAACATCCTGACTGCAACTGACCTGGTGTACAACACACTGTCTCTCTGTGGTGGGCATTTTGAATGGCTTACAATGCATGACATACAAGATCAACCTTTGAAAAATTCATTTGATGTACCTTTAACTTTTTCAGCACCACAACAGTGACGCAGCCATGGCTGTGGTTTGGGCACTTTACACTGAGAGCGAGAATCTCACGCTTGGCAAAATTGTCAGGAAATGTTTCAGATTCAGTCAGAGGCTCATTGTCAACTGGGCACTTTTGGTTTTCTGGTTTCCTGCAACAAAACAAATTCTATCACTTGGGTAGTCCATTAATATGTCCTTTTAAGTCTGCCCTTTAGTGATGCTAGTTTCCACGTCTTTGATAAATTTACCGGAGTTTTATGACCTGCAGCAACACAGGACCACCTTCTGCAGGCAGTAGCTGCAGTGTTCAACAGGTACTGCTGTACCGTAAACTCATACATGTATTTTCAGCAACATTCCCATTTCTCACATTGTATTGAGGACCCAGTTGGTGGGCTGTTGAATTGCTTGGCCAGTGCAGCAGGCATGTGCATATTAATACTCTGAAGAAACTGAAGGTACTTGAAGGTCTGCTCAAGCAGGTAACCTTTTCCATAACACTGACCCTGGGGATAATGGTTTACACTCAACATGTGGGCTTTAGTTTCCAACATCAAAGATGGGGCTACCTGCACACAAAAAGCTATAGCATTGTGCTTTAGACATTACGGTAGTCCCTGTCTTGAGAGACCACCCCAAAGGCAGGCCTAAAAGTGGCCTCTGAAGACAGGTGGCCTCTCATTAGAGGTAAAATAACAAGGAAAATTAAGCAGCAGGGACCTGCTAAAAGTGGCCTTTCAAGCCAGGTGGCCTCTCATTGGAGTGACCTCTCAAGACAGGGACCACTGTACTGTCTTACACCATGAATGCTGGGGAGAGGGGGGGGTATGTCCAAACAAGGAAGTGCCCATTCACATGGCTAATTGGCTACTCATGTAAAATGAGCGCAGCAATCTTATCATAGTCTTGCTCTCTGATCACCACTTCACAAGTAATTGCACAGCATGTTGCAGAGGCTCTGTAGATGTATTTCTACGACGATTACGATAGTGATTTTAACATTAAAGAGTGCAAGTAATAAAAAAACAAAAAACAAAAAAACCTGCAGGCTGGGGGAAAAAGATGGTACATGAGTTTATATCATACCTACCTCTTCCTCTGCATCATTTCATTCAGTTACACCCTGGACTGGTCTACATAGTAGCTTGGTACAATGTACACCATAAAAAACTGCACAAATATATGTACCAACCTGATAACGCTAACTAATTTGCTACTTTTTAGCTTCCTGCTTCCTGATTCCAGTAATACAATATTTAACCTCTGTGTACTCCAATATTAAGCATGTACACCAAATTTGGTATGTTGAGAGATGCATTTCAGATACACCATCAAAGCAGTATACACATCTTGTATAATCACCCTTTTGAACTGAAAAATATTCCAATAAATATGCACATGTAAGCAAGTATTGTTTTCAATAGGATTTCATCCTACAGTTTTAAAACTATCCTAAAAATGACACTTTTCAACCCAAAGTAAATAAAGTAAACCCAGAAACTTTAAAACTAGAAGGCTGTGTTCAGCTGACCAAAGCTTATTCACAAAATCAAAGTTAATGCAACTGCATAGACCTATGTTGAGCTTTAGCTGAGTGCATCTGACATTTAAGAGTATTTCCATGATTTGGTGAAAGAAAAAAATCATTAAAAATATAAATTTTCCTAGAGCATGAAGTGAATCTGGCAAACAGTTTTGGAGATGAAGTCAAAAATCCCTTTGAGGTTTGAAGCAGATCAGTTTCAAAGGAGAATATTTTTTAAGATTTGCCCCAAAAAAGAACAAAAAATTCATAAAAAATCCAAAAATCATTGAAGTGTGACCATTTGAATAAAACTGGTAGAAACCCACTCAAGGTATATTTTTGCCAAGTTTGAAGTCAGTCTGGCTGATGGTTCCAAAAAAGAAGTCTAAAATGTAAATTAGGATTAGAATGCCTATTGACTTCTATAGTAATCAATACGAAAGGTGCATTTACCGATAAGTACCAGAATTGAAAAAAAATCCTCAAAAATCAGGAATTCATTGCATTGCCATCTAGGGAACAAAATTTGACCCTTCCACAACATATCTATCACGTTTCAGCTTAATCTGAGTTATGGTTCTGTAGAAGAAGCCAAAAATTGTGAAAACACATTGAAAATCACAAAAAAAGAACAAAAAATTGCAGCACCACCTGCTGAACAATTAAGAACTATGAGTCTCTAGAGGTGTCCCTGCATGAGATCAAAGCATTTGGGTGAGTGGTTTTGGAAAAGAAGATTTTTTCAAGATTTGTCCAAAAAAAAAGCTCCCAAAATTATACAAAATCCAAAAATCATTTGGAGTGTGACCACTTGAACAAAATTGGTCCAGGCCTACCAAATGCACATCGCCTGCAAATTTGAAGTCAATCTGACTAACAGTTTCTGAGAAGAAGTCAAAAATGTGAATTAGCATTAGAATGCCCATTGATTTAATTGGTAATCAATAGGAAAGGTGCATTTACCAATAAGCACTCGAATGGAAAAAATTGTTATAAATCAAGAGTCCCAGTGAACAATTTTGTTTGACGTTTCCACAAGGAACATAAACCCTGAAGTTTCAGCTTTATCTGAGTTACGGTTCTGGAAAGCAGCAGAAAATAGCAAAATCACACAAAAAATTATAAAATAAAATGCAGTGCCACCTGATAAACAAATTAAGAACTAGGAGTCCTTGGGAGTGTTGCTCTGTGATATCCAAGCAATTGGGTGAATGGGTTTGGAGAAGATTTTTTAAGATTGCCGCCAAAAATGAACAAAAAGATTCATAAAAAAATTAAAAATCACTAGACCATGACCATTTGAACAAACTTGGTCGAGACCCACCCAACGCACATCTTCACCAAGTTTGAAGTGGATCTGGCCGATGGTTTTTAAGATTAAAAAAAAAGTAACAACATTAAAAGGAGAGAGAAAAAAAGCCCCCCAAAATTAATTAAAAATTCAACATGAAGACCAAGATTCATGTAATATGGATGTGGCACAGGAACAGAGCTCACAGATCAAACAGACAGTTGGTCGTGAGGGAAGACCTTGGTTCCCGCTGTTAACAGCTATTGACATTAACTGCCTCATGGTACTGCAGTTATAGTACATAAAACTAAAAGCTGGGGAACCCACAGTACATTGCAAATCAGAGACACTGCCTGTGAGTATTAAAGCAATTATTATGTCATTATGAAGGGATAGCCCAGTATAAGCACTATTTTGGAAAGGTGATACCTTCTCCCTCAGCAGATGGTGCTGCATGTTCTGTACAACTGGAGCCAAGGCCTTCCCACCTGGCCAAATTTCTGTTTGCAAGCCTTACAAACTCTGCACCTGCAGCATATCCATCTGACAATATCACATTTTCAATTTTTACAATGATTTTGGGGACAGCAGGACCTGAGGGACGGACTCCTTCAAGGCTACATTTGTGCTGAGAAATGCAGAAGCAGTTTTCTCTGTCGTCCTCACTTCAGTGTTTCTTGGCAAAAAGGCCAACCAGTGTTGAGGCAGCATTATCCCTGATCTTTACCTTAAACTTGACACTTTTACTGAGGAATGCTGAGGGAGGTATGATGATAGAAATAATTGGACATTTCTGGGCATTTGTACCAAGAAATACCCAGGTTACATGTAAGATTGGGGGGAAAGTACCTCATCATGTCATGACCAAAATGTCAAAGAATGCTGAGATTACAGAGTTAAACAGGGTTCTCTTGGTATCCTTGGCATTTTTGCCATGAGAAAGATTTTTTTACCAATTTTCTTAGCATTTCTCAGCAAAAAAAAAGCAAAGATTTACCATTTCTCAGTATTTCAGTTTTCCTCATATGCATCTATTGAAACCTTCTTGGTACAAGTTTTTGTACAACCTTGAATAGCCAGTAAGCTACACCTACACACAACTCATCTGCAGTCCCCCATGACAAAATGACCTATCTACATACATGTACAATACCATTGGTCCACACAAAGATCTGCTCCATATATGTAGTTTTGCATGATGAACATATCACTTGTGGCCATGTTCACACACAACATTGACATCCAGTGCTCTCCCTCTTATACAACCACCCTAAAATGCAGCCCCCAAATGGCCTTACATGAGTGTGGCCCCTCTAGAGTGGGACAATAGAATGACAATGTCATGCTCTCTGCATAGAAATGGTGGCCATGTCATAGGGGTGGCCTCTGGTGAGAGGAGCCTTACAATAGGGGAACGTTCACTGTATACTTGAGGGACTGATTTCCTATTCTACTTCACTGCAGTGATTGATGCCTGTCGTTACTATTTGTTAAAACATGAGCTAGCCGCCAGTCACTTCTGACACAATTCTAAAGTGAAACTAAGCATACTGCATGATCCCAGATAAGCAACACAAGTGTCTTGCACAAAGGCTCAATTTCAAACTTTACTCATACACCAGTTTTAAATTATTTATTAATCAGTCTTTTTCATGTCAAAATACATGTTGGAGCTTGAAATCATGATATCCATGAACACTCAACAGTCAAGGAGCTCTTCAGACTGCCAGCTATATTTACAAGTAAGAATGGAAAGATTGTTGCACCAGACCTATACATCATGTGTTACCACACCGGTCAGTTAAACCAGGAAGTGCATTAATTATCTAATGCATCTTCTTGAGACTTGCATGCTTGCTTGTTACTTTATTTACTCACGATTCAGAATTTCCTTATAGAAACTCATAGTCATAGTGATCTAACATTTTACATTTTCTTTACAAATAATTATTCTAAGCTTTTAGAATTCTTAGGGTTTTTTTTTTTTTTTTTGGGGGGGGGGGGGTATTCAAACCAAAAATGGATGCATTGTTGTAAAGATGCTGTGGGACATGAAGTAGCATGTATGATATAAATGCACATGTATATGTATGTACTTCTTTAAATACCATTCCCATTACATTCATATGTGCAATGTTTCCCACCTGCATACACATGGTAACATAATTAATACATGTATATAAATGTCTGAAGGCCTGTGACTGGTGGTATCCTATCATGCCGCACCTACATTTTGACATGAAAAAAAAAAAAAATACATTTTGACATGGTTTACATGTATATTTGTGCAAATTGACATGTACATTTGCACAAATAAACATGCACATTTGAACAAACTGTACATCTCTGTACTTAACTGCTCCAATTAGTGAAAATTGTCAAGGATCTTCCTAATCTGCATGTAATGAGCCCACACATACACACACACATGTACAGGACATTGGAGGAAAGTCCCACGTAACAACCGTTAGTTTTAAACTGTACATGTATCTGTTCATGTACTCTGAATTGGTATGTTGTATGCTTCAATCCTTCATAAAGAAGGTATGGTGACATTGGAGTATGGAACCGAAAAAGCCCCAACCTCCATGTATTTAGAAAATTTGAATGCTAGCTAACACACTACCACAAGCAGGAAACATTAGTCCAAAACTGTAAAGAACACAATTAAAAGCTGAATGTTTGTCAGAAACTCTACATGTACGTCACTTTTCCTTTGATCCAGATCTCATGAAATTTTAATAGACTTATGCCTTAAATGTACATACCCAAAAGTAAATTCTCCAAATTTCTTAAATTAAATTTTACTGTTACTGACATGCCAGCATACCACAATAACTGCCTATATCACCTACATACTCTGTTTTTAATTTCTAAAATACACCAGCTGTATGCCAAAAAATACTCATGTGCACAAAATTTAAGTTTAACAGATGTTACACAAATATGTGTATATTGATTTGGAAACTGAAATTGATTTTACACACTATCCACATGTCATGTGACTAAAATATCTAAACCCTTTAAGTGCCATTTACCTTTTCATGAACTGCTGGAGCATCATTTTTCATTGAAACTACTTTAGACATTCTTCAGCCAGAGTAGCTCAGTTTGTGTGACAACAGTGCTGTCTATTGTAGAGTACCCATCGAAACTGAACACTGTCAAGTGCTCACAAAAAAAACAATACAACTGTAATCATGGGCCTAAACTATTGAATCTCTGATATCTACAGTTAATATATGAATTTCCCAAAGATTTTAAACTTTGATGTGAATGACAGTAAGCCCAGTTTATATGCAAATTGGTCAGTATCTCTGGTACCATCAACACAAACAATGTAGTGCACTGATCAAGCCTGGCTGTGCCTCTGCATATATACATAATGCCCAGTATCAGACAGGCATAAAATTCCTGAAATTTCCTTATGTACACATGACCCTCTAAACAATGAAACATTCCTTAGAAATTATACATTTGAGGCAAAACCTCTGAAATGTTCTCTCTTCTGCTCTACAAGAGTAATTTTGCATGCAAATAAATGCAGTGGGATCACTTTTTCAAGAATGCCTATGGAATGGTTTATGCCTGCATGTATGCACACAAATGTACTACATACATGTTGTTATTTTTATATGTACACGTACATGTAATTAAATTTCTGTAAGCTTATAGAAACGTTATGGCAGAGAGGGTTTAATTGCACCAGGAAAGTTAGAACCAATTAAGACCCTTATATGTATATGCTATACAGGTATCTCCCACTTATAGGGTCCCACTTAAAGGTCACATCACATTCAGCCAATTTGTCTTTCAGAAAGCACATACTGTATGTCATATTAAGCCCCCATGAAAAGACCAGCACTCTGACATGGCCATTTTTCTATCCCAGAAGACAGAGCTTTATGAGAGTGGGGCAAGTAAAATGTAGAGACGTAGCACCAATGATCTCTATAATTATAGGCAATTAAAAATAAAACATGTCAAGATAATATGTAGGTGCAAGATACCTCCAGAGTAGGCAGGGAATCTTATGGAACATTTCCTTCTGTTGCGGACATGTATATCATGTGTATCAATATCATATACATACATTCGTTATAATAGGCCTAATTTAGCAATAACATGTAGCATTACAAGTATAGGAACAAGAAGGCACTTCATACCCCCATGAAGAGGTAGCCTCCTAATCACAGTGAACAGTGATATGGAATTTCGCTGCCTAGCAATGGAACTAGGGCCTGGAGCAGGGTTTCCATCTGGAAAAAACTGCTGTGAACTGATGAAGTGGAAATAAAAAGCTTCTTTTTTGACAAAATTTTGTAGGATCAGGTGTTCTCTTTATTTCGCGCATAAGTTCCCAATTGGCAACATTCATTCCTGTAGTGTGTCTATTTTTCAGCTTAAATTAAAATCTGGCCTATGGACAATCATGCCAGTAAAACATACATTTGCACTGTGCATGCATTGAGTGATACAAACAATCCCACTGTACCTAAATGTATTTTTAATTATGTACTCAAGCATAAAGGCCTTGATCTGTTGTTCAAACATATACATGTACATGTCTGATCTATATCATATCAGATGCATAGAAGAAAATATATCTGGGCCTCTGATAGGGTGTAAATTAACTGAAAGAATTTATCAGATCTTATAAGTTTCTTATACATACAATTACAATTACATGTACATTCAAGCCCTGCATGGATGCCTAAATTTCCAATAGGTTTATTACTCATTTGCATACAAAATTCTCGGGAAATGATTGAGGATTTCCTATAGGAATCTTACAAGATCTTATCCAGGTTCACATGATTGTTAGTATGGGTGCCATACATATACACCTGCAAATGTGATTATATTTGCACTGGTCCATCCACTGTGCAGGTTCAATGTACCATTTGTTAGAGACTGTGATTGTCCTGCTTATGGTACTCTGTGTTCTATGTCATGGATCAATGGCAGCACCTTTCATATCTTGGTACATTCTGATAAAGTCTAAGTTATTTTAGATCATCTTACTATCCTGGAATCTTGTACAGAAGATTGGTCAGTATGTCATATCTAATTTCATTATCATTGAGTTTGAATATTTGGTCAAAGTAATAATTTTGAAATGACTTTAAAATTTGGGGTACATTATAACATGACAAAATTTGTCGCAGAAATGCCAGAAACAAAAGCACTACACAAAGTTGACATGTTTTGAATTTCTCTATTTGTGCATTGGTTGTTTACAACTCTTAACTCTGCAGTAAAAATTGCTCTAGAACCTGGTTACACCCAGTGTACTAAGGTTAAAGAAACTTTAAACTATTCATTAATATACATGTACCTGACATACATGAGTATACAACTTGCCTAAAACACTGCACAATTTTGCAAGGCACAATGATAATCCATTTCCACAATGCAGATTAATCAGGGCTCACCATTTCTTTTTCTGTCCACTTGTCCTCAGGGTAAGTGCCCCTGACCTTTCATATGCACTGGTGAGAAATTCTGCTTGCCCCTAGAACAAGTGCCTTGATATTTTTACTTGCCCTGATTGGGATTTTACTTGTCCTGGACGACATAGGACATACCAATTGATGAGCCCTGTTAAGTGTTTGTTCCAATGATTGTTCACCAAGGTAACAGAACCATGCATTCATTGCAGTAAGGTATGAACTAACACTTTCCTATAAATACCACAATTTTCCTCATTCATTCCAAATAGAAACTATTATTCAACTGATCATATGATACAAGACCCTCTATGCTTCTGTACTTTCTCTTTCAATATGGCCCTTTCAAAATCCAGTTGCTGATTCTGGCCACCATGATTACATGATATTTCATGGTATTTAGCCACAGTAGTGCAGCAAATGAATGGGTCATCAAGCAGACACAGGCAGTGAATGAGTATATTGACATCATGAGAAGATATGCTCAAAACTACTGTATTTTAACAACACCCACAGATCCACATGCATGCATACAATTGAAAGGTGCCCAAATGTTCTCCTAATACATGGGAATTTTGTGTGTTTTGGGTTATGCTCAGGAATATTGAGGGTCACTTCGCATTCTTTCCCATTCAGTTGGGACTACAGTGAAACCTGTTTTGAGAGACCACCCCTAGAGCAGACCAAATAGTGGTCATATAAGGCAGGTGATCTCTCAATGGAGGTGCAATAACATGCGAGAGATAGCAAAAGGGACTTTGGAAATATGGTCTTAGAAGACAGGTGGTCTTTCATTACAGTGGTGTCTCAAAACAGGTTTCACTGTATATGCAATGAACATGATGAAGGTCAAAGTACCCTGGCTTGGCCTAACTTGGCAGCAAAGGTACACTAGCTGTAAGTATGGAATCAGTCATGCATGATAGGCTTACTGAAAGGGCACAAGATGGTAACTGAATTTCGAAAGGTCCATATTTCAAAGACCACCCCTTGGCCCACATAAAGGATGGTCTTTCAAGAGAGGTACGATATAAACATTGGAAGAATTATGGGATTTTGGAGTTTACAAGGTGCTCTCTCATGAGAGGGTGGTCTCTCATTGGAGGGGCCTCTTAAGACAGGTACCACTGTACATACTGTACATACTTTAGAGGTACATTTAGACCTGCAGCTGCTGCAAAGTTTCTGCCACACCATTTCCTTTCACAGACAGTGCTGCCATCCTTGGGCATCAGAAGAACCAACACTGTGACAAGGCAAACCAGCATTGCCACAATGTTGAGATCGCTGTTTATTTGAGGAATATAGCTAATCAACCGGTACTTGTAAAAAACACCATGTTGATGACTAAAAAAAAATCCTTTAAAATTTTAAAGTTGCATCATGCATAAGGCAAGTCATCTCATGTATCTCAAAGGTGGAGGAGGCATATTAGAATGGTCTTTAACATTGCAGATTGTCAAACTTTCCATTTTAGCATGCACTGGTGATCTTTCATTATTTCAAGCAGCTTCACACGCAAATGTCTAGTTGTACAAGAAAACTGAGGTCAAAAAGTGTCAAGCCTTTCAGCATGTTCAGTAAGCATTCACACAAGTCAATCTTACTTTGTGTTTGATCACATGGTCATCAACCATGCATGTTTAGATAACAATCATGAGCCTGGAGTCATCTCTTGGTTGCAATATCAAGACAGGTATTTTGTTTGACAGCCATTTTGTGTGATACATCAAATTACACAATTACTGCCATCCCACCCTCCCACCCAATAGCCAATGTTAACTATTACAAATATTAAAGTTTAACCTATGCATTACCATAATAAAGGCCCAAGTGCCCCATTGACAGAAGTTTTGCTGCTGTTTTTAAAAGCTGATTTTAAACTTTATTTTAGTACAGCGCAAACTTCATAACTGTAGACATAGGGAATATATATGATAATGGATGCAGATACTTTTAAACCGATGCAAAGATAGTGAACTCACATTGCACTACCACAGGCAGGTCATGATGATCCAGCTTACAAAAAAGGTCACTCCTTAGATGATTAACATCTAATTGACTATAAAAAAATACTGAGGATCTGATTTTGACAGATAATAGCTTCTCCCTACCAACCTACATTTTCATGTTTGCTTTAACAACGAGGCAGTTTTATCTTTTAGTTTTTGTTTTTTTTAAAACAAGTATCCATCAATGAAGACAGTACCCAGTGCATTAATGCTTACTATTATTTTACAACCAGGAAGTTGAGTTGGGACTAGAAGCAACACAGGCACTTTATTTACACACAATTGATCCCAGAGTAACCCACAAATAAAGTCAAATCTACTGAGCGTCCTATATAAGAAGCACTTTGATCAATGTTGAAAAGGCTGATGCAAGTGACCACAATGTGAAAGCTGCATATCCAGGTTATCAACCTGGTGACTGATCAACCGCTCTGAAGCACACAGAGCACAATAAAGCAAGGAAATGATTTAGCCAGCTGGCCTGGATGTGATCCCCATGACCTGTTGTCCATCCAATTTTAACTTACTTCCTGGTCTGCAGATCCACCCCCTGCTTTAAAACACTGAAATACTGGCAAAACAGGAGGAATTTATAGTAGCTCCTTTTATAATTAGGCGCCTGCTCCTGTCTTTGAAATACAAAGCTGTAGTGTCCCCTCACTAATGTATCACAATATAAATGCACACAGCAATGGGTCCATAAATGCTGCAAGAGTAGAAAGCTGTACAATAATCAGCTTTTTGTTTGCAGCAAGGATCACACAGTGACCCTCACGCTGCAGGGTGCGAGACCTGACGTGACCCATATGCTGCACAGGCATGTCTTTTTCTACTTTTTCATTTGGGTTTATTTTGATTCACTTCTCAAATAATTGCAACAGTCAGAATTTTTCCAATTTAATCTTTTAACTGTGCATCACAAGTTCTATCTTTCTTCATCTTGTGCAATATTTTGCTTGTGATCTGAAAAAGTCAGATGACCTTGAAGTCTGTTTCAGAAAAGTGGCTCTGAGGTATGTGCCCCTGCAGCATGAAGGTAGACAGGAGTCATTGATGTACCTGTAGTAGGAGGTCATAATACAAATAAAGTTACTTTCTTATGTTTCCAGATAAAAACTGCTTTAAGGATGTAAGGGGATTATCTTATTTACAGAAATCAAAGTGATATGGCATTCTTACAGTACATGTATCTTGTACTCAGCATATCCCATGTTATCAAATATGTGCACTCATTTGTGCATGAGTGCCCACCAGTGTAGATACCCAGCTGTGTTTTGCACAGCACTTTCTCAAAAACACACCCAGATTTGAACAAATTTACAATGGAGCAGACAGGAGATGCACACCCAATTTTATGGGAAAAGGGGGATCTGCCCACCTGGTGTGCACAAGTAGATTGTCAAATCCTGCCTACCACTATCGTGTGAAGACGGAAACAATTTAATTTTTCAGACTGATCTGCAGTTTTTTCTGCCATTCTGAAGACATTCAATGCACAAAGCTGCTATACCTTGGGTTTGCAGCCACAAAAATATAATGTCCATAGTCTCACCTGTAGCTTTTCTACCTGTATATATATGGAGACTGGAAAGTGTTGATTAGTGCACATATCAAGTATACATAATCTACACAAGTATATAGTCCATGGGTTGGGAATGCACTCGAACTATATATGGATCTAACATTTATGTACGTTATATGATGACATAAGTGGCTTTGTGTGTGACCTTGAGAACACTGGTCAAGGTCACACACCAGGTGGTATTGTTAAATGTATGTAACCAGGGATGTGGAAAGGTCTCTTTCCACATCCCTGGTGTAATTCACACAATTTTTATTCACTCTGTACAATGTTGGCCTCAAACTTTGGGTTTTGCGAAAACTTAAATTTTCTTAATCAACATGTGACCTCCACAGGTCAAAGGTCAAGGTAATTTGGCCAGATCAATGGTTCTTAGCAATGAATGAGCAGACCGTCAACAGCTTCCATCTATTTTGAAAATATTGGGGTAAGATAAAGGGCTTTATTGCAAGAAATAATTTTAGCCATTTACTTGTGACCTTTACAAGAAAAAGGGCAATGGTCAAGGTCATGCTGGAAAGAAGATTTCCATTTTTTTAAAAAAATTTTTAACAACCCATAACTCCATAAAAGGTTCAAG
This sequence comes from Hermodice carunculata, assembly GCA_964020975.1. Lineage (NCBI taxonomy): Eukaryota > Metazoa > Annelida > Polychaeta > Eunicida > Amphinomidae > Hermodice > Hermodice carunculata. The sequence goes on from OZ026612.1 coordinate 114,156,285, forward strand.
GTTATTGCTTCCTCTTGATATGTTCATTAATGCTTCAAAGGCCCATAACTCAGCAAATTTAAATGTGCACCCAATTTTGACAAATTTTGCCTTCATACCCAACTGCTGAAACTCTTTTGTAAGTGCACGTACTATTATACAGACATTTAATACATGCACATGTATATCTACATGCTGCCAACACAGACTTTGCATGGTAATGGTTTTCAATTCACTTATGTACCCTTTGGTTCCTCCATCACATGACTCAAGAACACCAATAGTATATTTTCCTTCACTATCATGGAACTGTATTTATTCACTTTATCACAAGTTTAAATGCAACAGTGTCCAATTTGGCAACTTCAGTATCACAGGCTAAATCAGAAATGACAGACTCACTGCAACATATGAAAGTTACTAAAACAAAGGAAGTACGACATACCAATCCTGTACATCAGTCAGCAAGAATTAGTATACCAGCTCTGTGCTCAAATGCTGGAACACACAATGGATTGATGGAAACAGTCATTTTAGACTTGAGGTGATGTATTACTATTGCAAATATTATAAAACAATTTTCCATGTTCTTCCAAGAGTACATTCACTGACTCATTCCATACCAGTCCCTGATTTTTCAGTATATTTACCTAGATTTAAGACAACAATTGCATATTTGAATACTTCATGAAAAGAGCTTTTGTTCAAGTACCAACATGCCTATAGTCTTAAGCCAGTGGTTCTGGCACTGCCTGCCAAGTCATGCTGCAGCTGCCGCAAGTGCAGCTGCAGCATAACTTGCTAGGCAGTGCCAGAACCACCGACCAAGGCCTGTGACTATAGTATGGAATGAGTTAATGAAGGAGACACAGCTAGCATTTACAACCTTTATAGGTAGGTCTATATGAACTTTCAAGGATGTCACCAAAAAATCCGAATTTATGATTTTCTTCAATCATCAAAAAGCTGTAGCCTGCAGATATAATCAGAGATAACAAAAGAACATATGTTAATTGTGCTGACAATTTTATTTTTTCAGGTATCACTATATATACAAACATCTCAGCTGGACTGCTCATTTCGACAATATATGTGACATTCATATTAGCTGTGGTGCTGTTTTGGCCTGTAGTATTAAAGTGAGAAGGCAGATCCCTGTAGCATACCTGGCAGAATATGCTCATCTTGTCAAACTAGCAGTATGCATAAATAAACCATTTTAAAAAGTCATAGTCCTATTCTTCAAACACACTCAGCTTGATCAATGTAGAAGCTATGTGTTTGGAATAAGTATTCCTTATTCCCACTAATATTAATGACACTTCTGATTTTCCACTTTTATGCCCATATTATGGGACCTCATTGTCACCTTTGCCTAGTGACAGGGTGAGAAATTTTGGAGGGTTGATATGCAAGTCCCGTATTGCAATCAAATTATTGCAGACAATTGTAATCTTAATTGTATAAGCAACGGAAAATAATATTCTTCTGAATATTGTAGCCACAAAGTACAACTCTCTGAAGCTCCCAGGCTTGAATACCAGGATAAGGCTGTGGCCACAGAGGTTCCAGGATGGCCTCTCTGCAAAAGAAAGCAATGAGAATAATAAGACATAACCAATATCTTGCTCATTCTGAACTAACTTTTAAAAGAATGAAACTTTTGAAAATTAATGATATCTATCTCCATCAACAACTAACCATTCTATCACAAATTAGCGGACAAATACCTCCATATACTTCCATATTCCATTTTATTGTGAAAATGCTAGTTCATACATCAGTACAGGACTTCAGAAATTCTTACGCAGGCCTGTTTTTTTTTTTTTTCAATTTCATTGTAATTTCATCTGAGAGTACATGTTAGGTTTGTCTCTGAAGCTTATCCCCTATTATTTTTCCCATTTTTTATAGCTAAATTATGTCATTATATGCCAAAAGTAGTGGGCGCACAACTGTCATCTGCTGATAAAAACTTGTGTGCAATGATATATTTTCAGATATTTTTTGAATGACCACCAAGTAAAAATAAATTTTCAATTTGTATGCATTGTTGGGTCAAATAAGAACTTGTTTGGACCAATACACCCACTGCAATTACTGGTATGAGTTCCCAGTATTTAGTATTGCCACAAACACAGGGGAATTGTACAAAAACACACAGAAATAAAAAATAAAAACACATACACAAATAATAATAAAAGTAATAATAATAATAATAATAATAATAATAATAATAATAATAATAATAATAATAACAATAATAACAACAACAACAATAATGATAACAACAACAACAATAACAATAATAATGAATGCATAGTCTGAGAAAAATACCTTGAAACTTTAAAAAAAAAAAGCAACATGCAACAGTATTTAAAGTTCATATTTCTGTCAAACATAATTTAACAATATGTATTCAATAAAAAAAAAAGGAAAAAAAGTTTGAAGAGGCAACAAGTTAAAATAAAAGTGGATGCCAAAGGATTATAATCAGCTCTTTGACTATTGATTAACATTGTGTACTGTGCAACACACTTCACCAATGTGACACATTGAGTTCCCCAGCTGGCCTGGTCTATGGCAAGCCAAAACTGCAAATATTCACAAATAGAGATATCTGTATTTCTAATACAGATATCTGAATTAGAAATACAGATATATGAATTTCTAATTCAGATATCTGAATTAAACTGGAAATACAGATATCTGTATTAGGAATACAGATATCTGTACTAAAAATAGAGATATCTGTATTAGAAATACAAATATCTGTATTAGAAATAGATATCTGTACTAAAAATAGAGATATCTGTATTAGGAATACAGATATCTGTACTAAAAATAGAGATATCTGTATTAGAAATACAGATATCTGAATTAGAAATACAGATATCTGTAAAAGAACGACGAAATACAGATATCTGTATTTCTAATTCAGATATCTGTATTAGAAATACAGATATCTGTATTTCAACAACTAAAGCTAGTTAGCAATGAATGCTCCCTTGTGCGGAACTGCCACAGATCGATGCACTGATGTCAGGTGCGGGGGAACTGACAGCCACTTCCCTCCTGGCACGCTCTAACACATCCATGGCACGTGAAACAGAACCATCAAGCTCAAGGTCGGGGAGCTCGAATCCCAATGACTCATCCAAGGCCATGCTTATCTTCCGGTGCAGTTACTAGTTTCCGGCCCCATTATATAATTTTGTGCGAGCCTGATTCAAACTACTTTATACAAATCTTGGTGAAATTCCACAAAATTGATATACAATTTCCAGGAAAAAGAAAAAGAAAGAAGGAAAGGAGATGGAATTGATCTTGTAGCTCCCAAATTACACAATGAGGATACATGCAGGGGACGCATACCAGGGATTCATCTTTAACTGTACTTTCACCACGTGGCAACACAAATAGAGATATCTGTATTTCTAATACAGATATCTGAATTAGAAATACAGATATCTGAATTAGACTGGAAATACATATATCTCTATTTCTAATTCAGATATCTGTATTAGAAATATAGATATCTGTATTTTAATGCAGATATCTGTATTTAGAAATACAGATATCTCTATTTATGAATATTTGCAGCTTTGGCTTGCCATACTGGTCTTTGCCTGTTGACACTCATGATGTTTGTGCACATAAATACATTTCTGCATGTTTATACTGGATCAAATTTTAAGTGTTATGTATTAAACAATTTGTCATGACCCGCAGTTTTCAAATCTGAGTGAACATGTAATTTTTTTTAAAGTTAAAACCAAAATTTTGGTAAAAAATGTCACCGACCTGCTTCTCAGCTTCCTCCTTCCTCAGTTTCGAACTCCTTCCCCAATGCTCACATGGTTTTGGATATGTCAGAACCTTGTCTTCAAATCTTAATGGTTTATTTTATATAACATGCCCTAATAAGGTGCGTAAATATCATTTTTCAGGAAGGGGAACTTTTTCCGAATTCATAAAAGTGGTGCCACGAGATCACACAAAATGACTGACAGCCCCATTTTGACACTGACACCACTGCAAAATCTGTACTCTTTCTGTCTTTAAATACTTTGACAGCAGATGACATCAATGCAAGTAATAACCTTGAATGTCGGCTTTAGATATATGATGAGGGAGAAACTAATGCATCACTAGAACAGAATCTAACCAGTTTGAACAGGGCAAGTTCTGGTCAAAATCATGGAAATCTCATTTTTCGAGGAATTAGGTCATGTGACTGAAGGCCCTAATTAAACTATGAATCCACATAAATGTTACATGGCCCATACACGTAGATTTGGGACCTATTCAAACTATATATAACATTTATTTTACACTCAAGCTATGAATTCAACATTGATGTTACATGGCCCATATATGTAGATAATGGCTCAACACAAACTATATATAACATTTATGTTACAAGGTGCATAGATTATGGCTCCACTGAAACTATGGATCCACCATTAACGTTCCATATCCCATACATGTAGACTATGGATCCACTTAAACAGTGCTTCCAACAGTAATGTTACAGGGCCATACATATAGATTATGTATGCACTCAAACTATATGGAGCTAACATTACTTATATTACATGGTCCACAGATCGTGACACTATTAATCTAAAACTATAAATGTTTAATAAGTTATCAGGTACTTGATCAAAATTAGAACGTGCAATCAGTTCAAGAATGTTGGATTAATTTCTCACTGCTTTGAAAATTTTGAAAGTTTACTCAAAAATTTTGAAAGTTTACTCAAAATTTAACTCACATTATTTTGTGTATGTTCATTACTGTTAAACCATATTGAAATGAGTCAGTTTTACTACAGACTTAAGTTTGACAATTAAGGTTTCCATTCAACTTTTTAAGCTATTTGTTAGGTTGAACAAAAACCGGTTTTCTACTACAATTGTGAAACCATTTAAAAAGAAATGTACCTTTAAGTAAGCCAGAGGACTGTCACAGTCCTGTGCTCAGCTCACCTAATATGCACCGACTGAAGTGGCCCTGTGACCTTCAGATTTAAACCAAGTTCACCTTTCTTTTAGACCATCATCAAGTGCAAAAATCTAAGTGCTGGCTCAATATAAAGTTGTCAAGTGACACTCAAACCAACTCTTGCAGCTCTCAAGTTCCAAATCTTACTCAAAACACTGGCCTTGAATATATAACATCAATGTCACCCATATGCACCACAAACTGGCACTTTTGGAGGACTGTCATTGCTTGCAGTATCAGTCTTCATTTATATCTTGGTAATGAAGGATCTTAGGGACATGGTTACTGCATTAAACATTCACAGGAAAGCACTTACAGGATTTCTTTTGGTGTTGCTAATTTTGACCTTTAGTGACATTGAAAGGGCAAAGTGACATATTGGCTTATATCTTGGTAATGTTGCATCCTGGCACTTTTCAAAAATGATGACTCCAGAAGTTCTGTGTCAGTGAAGACTTTGATATTATCCAGTCAACAGTTTTGGGCAAGTTCAAAATGTGAAATTCATGGAGGAGTGATTGATGCACAGTAACATAGAGAAGACGATATTAACAGCAGACTAACAGATCAGCTTAGCTAGAAAACAGCTGTTTTCCCTAATGGTTGTTTTGCAGTTACCTGGCGTGAAATTCTAAGGGACAGCTATTGCACACTGTAGTTTCTTAAGGATAACATGTTAAAGAAACTGTGTAAGACAATTTTTCGCCACACAATCATGTACATGTACATGCATGTGTGGCAAGTAACTGTAGCCAAAGTCAGAGGGAACGGTGTACAAACTTCCATGCAACATTCAAAAAACATTTACCACTAACTTCTTTTTTTACCAACATTTAATTTGTCAATGCACATGCACATGAAACAGTCCAAGGTCGAACATGTTTGTATCATTCACAACGTAGTGAAACCTGTCTTAAAATATCAGCTCCAGGTATGGCCAAATAGTGGTCTATTAAGACAAGTGGTGCTTCATGGGGTATACAAATATTAAAGGTAACACATCAAAGTATTTTTGAAACTGTGATCTTGAAATCAACACCCGTGGTTTCTCATTGGTGCAGTCACTCAGGACAGGGACCACTGTATCTTGTTTCAACTGACTCTGGATGAAGCTTGAAATATTTTAAAGTTTTTACTTTGCTTTTTATGTCCCTAAAATGTACAGTTGAAATATCTTTTTCCTCTGCAGTATCCAAGGATTGCATGCCAAAATAAGCATGGAATAAACAGGTTACATGTACTTTTTTGTAGCTGAGGTAATAAGAAGAGGATACATCCCAAGTTCAAGGGATTCCAGATAAATCACGAGAACAAGAGATGTATCCTTTTTATACCATGCCTTCTTTGTTTTCATGAATATAAATGCATTTTAAAATGTATTCACCAAAGCAAATCAGTCCTGTGTTGAAATTTAGCCATAGAAATTTATAGCAGGGATATATGTGTAAGCAGGTGACATACATATCCCTTGAGAAAATAAAGAAGGCATGGTATAAGGTTTGGATGAACATCTTAGTTTTTCACCTATATGTACATTTGCTGTACAAAATATGGTGTCTCTGCACACACCACATTTACAGTTAAAAAACTAGTGGGAATACTAAACAATAGCCCTCTTGACTGAGGTGCCCTCTACAGGAAGGGCACAAGAAACCTTCTACCCTTGCCCCTCCCTATTGTACATGACAAGAGAGTATCTCTCAGGTCAACAGCTTTCCTTAACACAAGCTGCTACTAACCCACTTGTGCTGGTGTAAAGGAAGGTTAAACTGTTAAATCTGTTTACTCGGTATATAATGGGTTAACACTACATCAACCTTGATTGGAAGGACATTGATGGAGAATTCAGCTTCATCTGAGACAGTTGACTGGACAGGTCCAGGTATTGTCCTGACAGCCAGCTGCTCTACATGTTTCCCACAACACTTACACCTCATGTCAGACACAGCTCAGACCTCACGGCTCAATCTACTTTATTGAAAATTGTGACACTGACAACTACACAACAGCAACATGCCTTTTCATGACACTCTGCCAGTTTGGAGAACGAATAAGCTGCATGTGGCCTTGCCTTGTGCAATCTAATTTAGCTGAGAACCATTCAAGTGACACTTCTCCCTAGATATACACTGGCTGTTGGACACATCATTACAGACCCACACGTGTGTCAAATACATGTAAAGCTATTACGTAATCCATTTCAGACTGGCTGCACTCAAGGTTATGTCAGCACACAGGGCAGTAAACAGCTTTACCAATACAGTTACAGAAGAGCATATTCCTATATCCAAGGCTTCCCTGTGTGCCAGACAGATACCATCTCATGGGGCGGGCTGTGTTCAGTATATATTTTCAACCAAGGAAGATTCAGTATCTCTAGTAACTGATTTTTTACTATATATCCTTAGGAACCAACAACTGCATCACATCAATGACTTACAATGTATTTATAACAGCATTACATGTACATGTATATTAATAATTCAAAATTGCATTGCCCTAATGACTAATTTTATAACAGCATTGCCTTAATGACAAATTTATAACTGCACTGCTTTAACGACTAATCTATAACTCCATTACATTCAATGACGCATTTTTTTACTGCAAGATCTTAATTCAAAACTGATTTTTTTATTTAATGATTTATTTATTACTGCATGGCTATTACAACCAATTCATAACTGTGTATAAATGCACATGTAAGTCTTTGTCTTGTGCCAGAGAGCAACATGTTGAATATATTCTGACCAGTCTCCCTAACATTAAGAACATAGCTCATCAGGGAATTCATAACTGTATTGCCTTTATGACTAATTCCTAACTGCATTGCCTTACCTGAGCCAGTGTTTGATGCAACCCTGACAGAACCTGTGTCCACATTTAGTCTGCATGGGGTCCCGCAGCACCATGAGACAGATAGGACACTCATACTTGGGATCAGGCTCTGGCACAAAGTCGTAGTCATAGCCTTCCAGTGGTTCCTCATCTGAAGGCCCAGATGATACAGATGGATCAGACTCACTTGAGTTTGAGTGTCCAGACACATATACATCTGATTGGCCATAGCCTGCACCTTTTGTTGCCATATTTGGTCATGAGGTAGTTGTCCAAGCAAAGACCAATTTGCCCCGACATCAGTTACACAGCATGGCTGGACACTTCACTATTTGGCACCTGCAGGAACAAAAAGGTATGTTCTTAATATTTTTAAACCTCACCCGATGGGGGTGGGGGTGGGGGGGTGGGGGGTTATACTGCCTGTACCATACATTTCTACAATAGGCATCCACACGAATGACCTATACCATTAAGTCCCTGTCTCCAATTAGTCCAAAACCACATTCAACTGGACATCTCCAATCCCAAACCATTGCTGAGAGGAAGCCTCCCCTCACCCATGCTCCCACTTCAGTCATCTCACTTCATAGCACCTTGACCTTTGATATTTAGAGGTCACATCTAAATTACAAAATTCTGCAGTGTTACAATAGCTACAATTTGACCCCAACATGGTCCAAATTGGCTGAAAATTTACTGGGATATGGCTCAGTGCAAATTTCAAATGGCCAAATGACCTTGACCTTTGACCTTTAGAGGTCACATGTAAGTTACAAAATTGTGCAGTATGACAATAGGTACAATAAGACCCCAACATGGTCCAAATCAGATGTGAATTGATCGATTTATGGCTCAATGAATATTTCAAAGGGCCAAATGACCTTGACCTTTGGACAACATGTATACTGCAAGATTGTGCAGTGTGACAATAGCAACAATTTGACCTAAAAATGGTCCAAATCAGACGGAAATTGATTTAGTTATTGCTCCATCAATACTTCAAGGGCCAAATGACCGTGACCTTTGAACTTTACAGGTCACATGTAAATTACAAAATTGTTCAGTGTAACAATAGCTACAATTTGAGTATGAACATGATTACAATTGGATTAAAATTGACCATGTTATGGCTCTATCAAAATTTCAAAGAGTCAAATGACCTGGACTTTTGACCTTCAGAGGTCATATGTAAATTACAAAATTGAACCCTGGTAGGTTGAGTCCAACTTGAACAAAATTGGATACAAGTTGATTGATTTATGGCAAAATGAAGGTTTTTGAGGGTCAATGACCATGACCTTGAAAAGTCACATGTTAATAATAAATGTGTGTGTTATTGCATTCCCTATGCACTAAGCCCAACCAAATCAAAAGGGGACAAAAATAGACTGAGTTAAGGTGGAAGATCTGAAGCCAGCACCTTTGGACAACCTCTTATCACTTTTTAATATTTTTGGACAGTTGGATACTTAAAGTACATGTTCCCTCAGATGTGTGAATAAATAATTTATATGAGAAAATTGAGCTCAAAACTTTTGTTTTCACTGAGGAGTTTCTGCAGTGCTGACCACATAGGGTTTGTTTGCCTGGTCATGATAATGAACTGTTTCATTGTTTCCACAGTCATTAGTCCCTGACCCCTGAAAACCAGGTGAGCCACTGACAAGGGTCACACATATGGAACAGGAAAGCATTAGCCATGGAAATAAAAGTGGGCTAGCACCAACTAATCGCTAACATTAAAATTCTCTATTGATGTAACAACAAACTAGCACAATTCACTTACTGGGCCCGAACTATGGAAAGCCACATGTGAACCCACACCCAAACAAGCCAAGTGTGGTTATGTTTTATGTTCCCAAGTTAAAAAAGTCAAGTTTGAAGCCAGGAAATATGCTTGCATTTTTTTTAATAACAACATCACAGAGGTACAACTACAATTTTATTTCAAACAATAATACAAACACAGGACAGAAGAAATGAGAATATGTCATATTACAGCCATAAATGCATAAGAATTAGCAACATTTTCTTTCAACGCAATTTTCTCGGAACTGTTTTTTGCACAACCTACATGTATGCAATTTGTATCTAGCCTCACAAACAAAACAAGAGGGCTGTGTGAACAGCCCATGCCTCAGCTGATCTTGACATTCATCACACTTGCAGCTCTATGAACTTGGGAAAAATCCAAATTCATTGGAGCATGACCACGTGAACAAAATTGGTAGAAACCCACCCAAGGTACATTGTCACCAAGTTTGAAGTTAATCTGGATGACTGTTTTGGAGAAGAAGTAGAAAATGTGAATTAGCATTAAAATGCCCATTTACTTCCATAGTAATAATAGGAAAGCTGCATTGACCGACAAGTACCCGAATTGAAAAAATCGTTAAAAATCAGGAATCCGCAGCATTCCCACATAGTGAACAACTTTGTTTGACCCTTCTACAAGGAACATATCCACCATGTTTTAGCTTAATCTGAGTGACGGTTCTGGAGAAGAAGTCGAAATAGCTATAACACACAAAAATTCATAAAAAATTAGGAAAAAATTGCAGCACCACCTGGTGAACAAATTAAGAACTAGGAGTCCAAGGGAGTGTTCCTGTGTGATATCAAAGCAATTGGGTAAGCGGTTTCGGAGAAGAAGATTTTTTAAGATTTACCCCCCAAAAAACAAAAAAAATCATTAAAAATAAAAAAATCACTGGACCGTGACCAATTGGACAAACTTGGTAGAGACCCACGCAAGGCACATCTCCACCAAGTTTAAAGTGAATCTGGTAGATGGTTTTGGAGAAGAAGTCGAAAATGTGAATTGTGGACGACGGACGGACGACGGACGGACGGACGGACGGACGGACGACCGACGGACGATGAACCCTCAAAAAACCTCAGCTGACTGACCAGTCAGCTGAGGTAAAAATTGCCCTATCACATTAAAATCAATGGACAACAAAAGAAAAATATCATATGCAGGAGCTGATCCCAGGAATTTTTATCCCTTCCATGACTTTTGGAGCAATTTGGAAAAAGAAAATGAACAACCTGTTGAAAATTTTATAACTTTTTTTTGTGCTATTTCAGGACTCACCACTGAATTCGATACTGGACATAGATACATATCTTTTCAATTTCTTATGATTTCAACTTAAAAAAACATAACAATTTTGTGTGACTTCTGTGCAAAAAATGTGAAAATCCTAGTCAGAAAGAAGGCTATAAAATCTCAAAAAATCCGATCCTGCAAAAAAAAACAAGAAAAAAAAAAACATGGTTACATATACATGTATATGGATAGGTGGTAATCAGAAAATATATAGGTTAAGTCTACTTGGGAAAAAAACAAATGGTTAATATTGATCCAAATTTGCCAGTCTCACTGCGCACTAACTTCAGAAAAGATCAGTTCATGGGCCTCAGGTTCATTCCATTCACCTCGGGAAGCGCACCCTGCTTTGTTTAAATTTTGTGCTCGACCAGTCTGGCTGGATGACACGTGGAAGGATCAGAAAATAAAGTTTGAAGTGAATCTGGCTGACGGTTTTTGAGAAGAAGTCGAAAATGTGAATTGTGGACGACGGACGACAGACGACGGACGACGGACCCTCAAAAAACCTCAGCTGACTGACAAGTCAGCTGAGGTAAAAACTATGAGGATAAAACAAAGCACTCCCTAGAGTAAAAATGTAAACAAGATATGTTTGTAAAACATAGATGCCCCCCTCCCTCATTACCCTTGCCCTCGCTACCCTTGCCCTCGCTACCCTATTGATAGTGGTAGAAGGGGCACTCGTGAACTTACAAAATTAGTGAAGGTTGATCATACATCAATGTCACAAATCTTTATACTTTAACCTAGCCCTTAAAAAACGACTAAAAACCTGGGCAATATAAAAGTTATAGCTGAAAAATTAGTCATCATTTAGAAACCATATTCAGCAAAGTGGCTTTATGACCTTGGAAATTATGGCACAGTCACTCATTTTCACTTGACCTTCTTCAGTTATTGTGCAAAAAACAAAAAAGGAAGTCTACTGTCTGTGTGTGACCCTCAAAACTGGGTCAAGGTCACGCATCTACAAACTCAAACTAGCCCTTATAGGCAACCATAAAGCTGTGCAATATAAAAGTGCTACCTCTAAAATGCAAGTTATCATGCAGAAACAGTATTCAACCAAATGGCTCTGTGACCTTTGAAATAAGGTCAAGGTCACCCATCTTCAAACTTGACCTAGACCTGAATACGGACAATTATCCAGTGGAATATAAAAGTCCTAGTTTAAAAACCTCTTCAGTTATTATGTGGAAACCAAAGTTAACTCAGGTACCAACTTGACCTTGGAAATTAAATCAAGGTCACCAAACTTTAAGCTTCTTCTAGCCCTTAGCAAGAACTATAGACCTGTAAAGTATCCCAGTCCTAACTTAAAAACTTCTTGCGTTATTGTGCAGAAACCACAGGAAGCATCAAACCATATCTAGTAAAGTGGCTCTGTGACCTTTAAAATGAAGTCAAGGTCATCCATCTTCAAACTTCGCCTAGCCCCAAATATGGACCATAATCCTGTGCAATATAAAAGTCCTAGCTTAAAAACCCTTTCAGTTATTGTGCAGAAACCAAAGTTAACTCAGGTACCACTGTGACCTTGAAAATTAGGTCAAGGTCACCCATCTTCGAACTTCGCCTAGCTTTTGATTAGAATGATACACCTGTACAGTATCAAAGTCCTAGCTCAAAAACTTCTTGAGTTATTGTGCGGAAACCACAGGAATTCTACAATTTCTCTGTGACCCTGAAAACTGGGTCAAGGTCATCCATCCCATCTTCAACATCAATCTAGCCCTTACACAGAACCATAAAGCTGTGCAATATAAAAGTTCTAGCTCCAAGGTATAAGTTATCATGCAGAAAGCATGAAACCATATTCAGTAAAGTGGCTCTGTGACCTTTAAAATGAGGTCAAGGTCATCCATCTTCGAACTTTGCCTGGCCCCAATTATGGACTATTATCCTGTGCAATATAAAAGTCCTAGCGTAAAAACCTCTTCAGTTATTGTGCGGAAACCAAAGTTAGCTCAGGTACCACTGTGACCTTGGAAATTAGGTCAAGGTCACCCATCTTCGAACTTCGCCTAGCTTTTGACTAGAATAATACACCTATACAGTATCAAAGTCCTAGCTCAAAAACTTCTTGAGTTATTGTGCGGAAACCACAGTCTACCGACCGACCGACCGACCGACCGACCGACATGTGCAACGCTATATGCCCCACCTTCTTCGAAGGGGGGCATAATAAGAATGCCCGGGTCAGAAGCCCAGCCAGCAGGTACTCACGTGACCAAGGTTTGACAAAATTTTCATGATATAATAAGTGGCAAAGTGAGTTGACAACTCCATTTTCGTACAAATAGCGGTAACTGTAGCCGTGCTTATTGGCCCTGTTCAGAATAACATCAGTAGGTGAATATCCAAAAGAAATAACTCTATCAAGCATAGTGCCTTAGTACATTTACCAGACAATATATGTGGCTAGAAGCCTGGACTGAAGGTGTCTCGCTAGAGAACTGACTTTAAATAGTCTATGGCACAGACCGGCTGTGTTCTTTCTTAAAAGATCCTCATTAACAGGAATACGCAGAGCGTGCATGAGGTGTGTATGATGAGAACGCTTACGGAGTCCAGAAACCTTCTTGTTAATATTCCCTTTGGACGTCACACAGTAAATTTTTTCTGTTTTTCTCAAATATATACCCTCAAGACCATACATTAGTGTAGGAGCCCCTATGGAGTTCCACAGATAAACTTTGACATCGGGACCAAGTCCTGGGTAAGTCATGCCAAAAGACGTGAGACTGTATACTGTGCCGACAGGCATTAACTCTGCGGTCAACATGCTTAGCGTAACCACCGGCTGAATCAATTGTCACGCCTAGAACCTCCACCTCGTTAACATTCTGCATTTGCTGTTCGCCCAGGTACCACATGGGCTCGTGTTCAAAACAGAGATTTTCCCAGAACAATACATTTAATCTTTTTCATACCAAATTTCATGCGCCAACGATCAGCATAAGTAACACATATGTCAATCAAACTTTGGAATCCCATTTGAGATGCACTCATCAAGCTTATATCATCTGCATAAGTACATGAATTAAGTTTTAGATCAAATAATTGAATACTAGCTACTTTCCTGGTCTTTCAGTAGGCCGTCAATAAAAATATTGAACAGGGAGGGGGACAACACACTTCCCTGTTTCATTCCTTTTGTCACTTGAAAAGAGGAGCTAACTCTACCCTTCCAGCTTACTGTAGCAGTCGAAGATTTATACCATGTATTAAGTAACAGCCAATGATTTGTAGGTATAACCTCCCACAGTTTCTTGAAGAGGGCATCTACCCAAATACTATCAAAACAACTTTGGGCGTCTGGCACACATACATATAAAGGAGAACCCTTGGCATTAACTCACAGACAATGTCGTTAATGATACTGGTGATAAAGGAGGTCTTCCGGCCTTTGCGAAAGCCATATTGATTATCATTGGCCTTATATGCAGGCATCATCAGTAATACTATCAGTTTAGCATGAGATGAACTCAGGGATATAGGCCTGAAATTATTAGGTTTACATGGGTCCAAGGTAGGTTTCTTCAATATAGGAATAATAATAGTAGTTGTAACTTGTAAATAAAGTAGGTATTATAGAGGTAGAAAAAATAACAGTGTAAACATCAGCTAGAATCTTACATAAAATAGGAGAAAGACCATAACGTAAGTGCTTAGCTGTTATCCCATCACAACCAGGAGACACACCACACTTCAGTGATCCGACCAGTTCCATTATGCTGTCTGGGTCAACAGCTTGCCCCATCTCCAGCTTAATATTACTTAGCTTAGAGCATTATACTGAGTCACAGATCTTAGCTTGATGATTATTTAGTATATTATTATCAGTCATAACACCCCTGTAAAAAGTGGCAAAGTCTTGAGGAAGAAGAGCTGAGTGGGTATTACCCCCCCCCCCCCCCCCTGTAATCTTTTCAGTTCATTCCAAAAGGCTGTCATTTTCTTACAGTGGAACAGATTATACAGCATCAGACAGCTACATTTCTTGTTTTGTATGTAAATTTAGGCCTTTACTTCCAGGATAGCTGCCAAAAGTTATGACTTTTGACCCTAGAGGTACCCTTATGACCTTGAAACTGACCTTACAAAATATAAAAACATGATGTATACTGCTAGTGCTGACAGGTTGAAATAAATATCTTGAGAACTTTTTAGATACAAATTGTCAAAAAAGATAAAAAATGTGCTCAAAAATTTAGCTTTAACAAGTTAGTTAACCTGGGTAGAAACGTGGCAATGAAAGAGTTAATCCCGATATATTGCCAACATTTCCCCACAATTGTTTGCTGGGTTTTGAGTCCTAACAGATTCCAACATACAGTCTGCTGGGTTGAGGCATGGCAGATACCAGCAAGATTCTGACATACTCAGTCTGCTGGGCCAAGGTCCGGCAGTTTCCAGCATGGTCCTGACATGCACAGTCTGCTGGGTCAAGGCCCAGCAGATTCCAGCAAGATCCTGACATAAACAATTTGTCTAGCAAAATTGGTAGCATGGAACCTTTACATATTTCAGTCAGCTCTTTTATGACACTCTGCAATTTAATTTTTGCAATTTGGCTTAATTCCAATATAAACCTTGCATCATTCCCCAGCCAATCCACCAAAAATCCAATAAAATTCAGCAAAACTCAGCATTATTTTTACTGAGCAAAACCTAACATACGATGTAAGGTCCTGAGGATCACCCAGCAAGATTCTGACATAATCATTTTGTTAAGGTATTATACAGAATGCTCTGCAATTGCCCTGGTAATAGTTGTACTGTCATTCCCTGAAAGAGGGACATTACCAGTCGGGTATTTCTATAATAATGCAGAAATGATGTCAGTTGGTGAATGGAAAAAACCATTGGTGTATAAATGCACGCAAATAGAACCATGCTGTCATTCATCATTCTACAATAAAAAGCCAAAGCAGTGCAGTGCACTTGTAAACTTTCATGTGCCTCACATAAAAAAACCAGCGAAATATAGGCTGTTGTTTGCACTTCTACATGTTTTTATACCTCCACTGCTACATGTACAATTGCCAACTGATGCTTGCATTACACTGTATAATCATATAGTTAAATGCCCCATGAGATAAATATTGAGCTAAGCTTCTGAGGAACTTGTGATTAAGGGCTAATTTGGGAAACTAAATGCTCAGGAATGTACAATGTATAACTAGAAAATAAGAATTGCATGAAGCAAATCTGTCTGGGTGCCTTCAAAATGAGAACAGTTTGAAATGATACACTTTGCCATTGTTCAACATAATCTAAATTTTGTGTATTACCCTAATTTTTATAAATTAAAATGCTCAGCTTTGGTTCTTGCTTCAAGGGATGTGGCTTTGTCCCAAGCTTATAAAGTGATGTTTGAATGAAACTACTATCTACAATAGTTTTGAAGCTATTCAACATTTTAATTTTGCGTATTTGTCTAATTTGCATGAATTATAAGCCTAGAAGAACTCTGGTTTATTGTTCATTGGATGGGGCTATGCCACAAACCCATAAATTGAAGTAGGAATGGCACATCTATAATAGTTTTGAAGCTATTTAAGATTTACATTTTGCATATTCACCTAATTTGCATAAACTAAAGTCCTACAACTTTGGTTCATGGTTCATTGGAAGTGTCTTTGCCACAAACCTACAAATTGATGTTGGAATGGCATCTTTATGTACAATAGTTTTGGAGATATTAAACTTTAAAATTTTTCAATGCCCCTTAAAAAAGAAAGAAAGAAAGAAAGAAAGAAAGAATTCTTGGAGAAACAGAATGTCTGGGTTGGCATCCAGACATAATGATTACACACTAGTAGCCAGCTAAGATACTGGAGTATTGTCCAAAATATAATGTGTATACCACATGGTAAACATCTACATCAATTCCCCAGAAAATCTCCTATTTTGATTCAGTTTGCAAGGCATCTGTGCATGAATTATTCACTTTGGACATTACTGATACAGGAATGTATTTGACATATGACATGTACATCATCTTATTGCATGCTATTAATATGTGCTTTCTCGTAAAATCCAATAAAAATTGTGCTCTGCAAAAATGCAATCAGTACACAGATACACAAATTAAATGAGAGAGAAAATGCAAATTTCAGAGTCCTATACATGTACATGTAACTCTTTCTCAATTGACAAAAATTTTTTTTTTTTAAATCTATCAAATTTAACTCTCAGTCACACACAAAAAGTGAGGTGTAGACAGTATGCATATGTATAACACATTTTTACACTGCTATGAGTGTCTTTAATGTGTAGTGTTATGTCCATTATATACTCCAACAGAGGCTTTTAGTCATTGCTGTGATTGTACTAAAAATATTTTTAACAGACTACGTTTAAGAACATGTGTATACACAATTACTGTATGTACCTGTGACTATGACCGTGACCATATTGGCAGGGTGGGGCAACAGCTTAAAGAATAACTTGATGCTCTACTAACCTGTGAATATGACTGTGACCATATTGGCAGGGTGGGACAACAGCTTAAAGAATAACTTGATGCTCTACTAACCTGTGGCTTTGAAAGAGCAGTCATCTTTTTTATGACACTCTGAAATTTATGCTTCCAATTATACAATGACGATGACTTTGCAAAAGCCTTTACCATGTACAGGCAGTCTTGGCCTTTATGGAGGGTCTCCCTGGCCAACAAGTTAACTCTCAACTTTGTGTCAATGTCATGCATGTAACCCTTTTTCCATGCCTCTCATTTTAAGTGTGTCATGGCTTGATATTAAGGAAAGGCCTGTTGTCTTGCATAAATATATTTTAAAACAGGACTCATAAAAATTTTGATCTTAATAGAGATTTAACCCACTAATTGTCTAAATGTAAGACAGAAAGTGCAGTGGGACAAGAAGCAGCAAAACATTGACAGATCGGTCCACTTTTGTACATGCCTGGCTCCTGTGACCTTGAAAATGAGGTCAAGGTCACCAAAATAAATTAAAGTCAAGAAATTGTGTCAAGGTGCAAATGAGGTAAATTTGAGTTTCATATTGTCTTTAAGTCCTGAGATACGGTAAGTTGGACAGAATCCTGCTGGGAACCCCAGACTGACAGATGGACAGACAGTATCACCGGGGCAAAATAAAGGGTTCAATGCAAAATTTAATGTTTTCTCTTTCTGAAAAAAAATTGGTTTTAAAGAGGCTTTATTTCGGGAACTCAGTTGAAGGGAAAGTTAAAACATTAGATATCAGAGAATAGCTTAGTTCCGAGATAGGGACAATTTTTGCCACCGGTGGCGCTGACTACTATGTTCCCGCGAAGTCACGGACGTTTCTCCAAGTCTCAGGGGACACTTTCAAGTCTCGCCATTTTTCCCCATTGGGTTAACACGGGAAAGTTGATGTCATTTTTTTAGCGCCGGTTATTTCAATAACCTACAAGTGTAACTACAAGAAAGCATGCCAGTGTACAACTGTAAGATACCGGGATGTACCAAAGATAGCAGAAAACACGGTCACTATGAAAAATATTGACACAAAACCTGAGACAAAACCTATACAAATTGGGGCCTGCATTGTGGCATAACTAACCATGCATTAAGTCACCCTTGATTGACTCGGTGAGTTCTGAGGGATTAGCCTAGGGTGCACTTCTGCCAGTGCTTTGAAGATCCTCGCGCTTGGCTGACCACTAACCAGATTAGCGCTTGACGGGTGCAATTAGAAATTAACAGTAAAGCACCTGACTTAAATTCGCAATACACTGTCTGCAAACTTTGTTACCTGATCACTGGCACACTGTAGGCCTTCAAGCATTTTCAGATCAGCTGTTATTATTTGCTTAAGATTGGCGACATTAAACAATAAATCAATATCGAATAATTATTATTAAAGCTAGTATGGATGACCCCTTCTTCCGTGACTTTTCCCCAGACCTGGTTCAGTGCCTCGCCTTGCGAGGTTGGTCTTGTACAAAGTGCCTTCACATACAAAAGTTTGCATGGAACAAAGTTGGACAGCACGTGTAACTTAACCCTATGGATGCGCCCCTGTTCCGCAAGTTGGTAGCCCCTGGATTCGCGGTACTTCTGAACATTCTTGGGTGTCCAGTCACATTTGCTTATTACGTAGGCAATCTTTAGAAACTTCTTAAGGTCAACCACTTTCATCTTTGAGAATTTGTCGAGTAGTTCATTTTCTGTCTGTTCAATCACGTTAATCGCCGCTCCGTCGTCCGTATTTCCCGCCATGTTCACTGAAACTGAACGATCACTGTTCTGTTCTGTTCTGTGGTGGGGGGGGGGGGGGGGCAAGGGCCTAGTGGCCACCGTCCTGAAAGACAAACCCGCTCCACAGGCTAGACAAAGTGTTTTTTTTTTGTGTTTTTTGTTTTTTTTTGAATCATGATTATTTGTTATATGGGTTCCTCGCAGGCGTAGGCGCCCTCATGCAGGTTACGGGGGGGGGGGGGGGGGTAGAGCCTAGTGGCCACCGTCCTGAATGGGGCAATCCCAGAACGATCACTGTTGCATGTCGATTCTCTTATGGGTTTCGCTGTCACGCTGTGTTGGTCACGGCCTACTATTTCCCGGGAGAGCTTGATCGCGGAATTGCATTACCAGGCATGTCGGGCATGCGCGGAGGGAAAAAATCTACCATGCGAAGCCTGGGGTTAAAAAAAATCCCTATTTCGGAACGCCCGTATTGTTATTTGCCTTCTTAAATTCTTGTTTGGCAAAAGCTGCTTTGAGAGGGCAGATTTAGAATCAATTTAACTGTTAATACTGTGTTGTTTAATTGCCTCAGTTTGATCTTACCATCTGCTGTGGTCTCACTTGCCAATGACCAAAGATTCTAAGCCATCCAGCCTCAACTGTCACACCAGTACACAGGTGTCAAAAACAACAGACAACTAGGAAAGATGATTTGCTGCATAGCAAATCAGTGTATGTGTCTTCAAAGCATATTGATATGGCAATGTACAACTATTCCATAACACAGGAGCAGAGGTTGGAATGGTATCTATATCTATTATAGCTTTGAAGTTATTCAAGATTTAAAATTTCTAATGGTGCTATTTAGCATAATTCAAATTGCTACAACTTTTATCCTTTGGTACTTCACATTCCATTAAGCTTATGGCTGCATGCAAATTTCAAAGTCCAAATGACCTTGACCTTTGACCTTTATAGGTCACATGTAAATTGCACAGTGTTATAATACCAACAACTTGAGCCAAACATGGACCAAATGAGATGAAAATTGACCAAGTTATGGCAAGATAAACTTTCAAAGGGCCAATTGACCTTAACCATTGCCTTTTTGAGGTCACATGTTCTTATGAAAATGTCCAGTGTAGCAAAACCTCAATTTGAGTCCAACATGATTAGAATTGGATGGAGATTGGCCAAGTTATGACTCGATGAAACTTTCAAAGGTCCACGTGACCTTGACCTTGGAACTTTAGAGGTCACATGTAAATTTCAAAAATGTGCAGGGTTACAATAGCTACAATTTGAGCCCAACATGATCAAAATTGAATAAAAATTGACCAAGTTATGGCTAGAAGAAAACCACCATCGAAAGTGGCCTGTGACCTTGAAATGACCTTTGACCTTGAGATGACCTTGACATTTGAGATAACCTTTAGCTTGCTATGATCGAACTCCCATACACTTGGAACCACATCTACTATAGTATATAAGATATTGAAGATTTAAAACTTTAATTAATCATCATTTGCATAATTTTGAAAAGCATGACCTCTCATTATTTATAAAGGCCAGACCGTATCCATAGAAGTATAATTGTGCCAAATTTGGAGTTTCTACATATAATACTTTTCAAATGAAATGTCGGACAAATTTGCCTGTAAAGAAAGAAAGAAAGAAAGAAAGAAAGAAAGAAAGAGAGAAAGAAAGAAAACTAGAAAAGAAGATTTGCTTCAAAGCAAATCTGTCTGTGTGCCTTCAAAGGTTGTAAATATTACAAGCTACAACTTTTGTCCTTTGGTACTTCACATCCATTAAGCTTATGGCTGGATGAATATTTCAAAGTCCAAATGACCTTGGCCTTCAACCTTGACAGGTCATATGTAAATTGCAAAAATGTACAGTGTTAAAATACCCACAATTTAAGCCCAACATGAACCAAATCAGATGAAAATTGACCAAGTTATGGCAAGATGAAACTTTCAAAGGGCCAAATGACCTTGACCTTTGCCCTTTTTAGGTTACATGTTCTTATGAAAATGTGCAGTGTTGCAATACCTACAATTTGAGTTCAATATGATTAGAATTGGATGGATATTGGCCAACTTATGACTGGATGAAACTTTCAAAGGTCCACATGACCTTGACCTTTGACCTTTAGAGGTCATATGTAAATTTCAAAAATGTGCAGGGTTACAATAGCTACAATTTGAGCCCAACATGATGAAAATTGGACAAAAATTGACCACGTTATGACTAGAAGAAAGCCAACATGGAAAGTGGCCTCTGACCTTGAAATGACCTTTGACCTCAAGATGAACTCTACCTGAAGTGAACCTTGACCTCAAAAATGACACTTTGGCTTAAAATTGACCTTTGACCTTGACATGACCTTTGACCTTGAGATGACCTTGACATTTGAGATCACCTTTATCTTGCTATGATCAAACTCCTATACACTCGGAACCACATCTACTATAGTATATAAGATATTGAAGATTTAAAACTTTAATTAACCCTCATTTGCATAATTTTGAAAAGCATGACCTCTCATTATAAAAAGGCCAGACTTAATCCATAGAAGTATAATTGTGCCAAGTTTGGAGTTTCTACATGTAATACTTTTCAAATGAAGTGTCGGACAACTTTGCCGGTAAAGAAAGAAAGAAAGAGAGAAAGAAAGAAAGAAAGAAAGAAAGAAAGAAAGAAAGAAAGAAAGAAAGAAAGAAAGAAACAAAGAAAGAAAGAAACAAAGAAAGAAGTCCTAGAAAAACAGTATGTCTGTATGTCTGTCACACAGACATAATAAAGAATTCCTAGAAAAACAGAAAAGTGTGTGTTGACACACACACTTTAATTACAGTCCAAAATGATTAAACAAGGCAAAGGCCCAGCAGCCAAAATGTGGGTTTAGAGGAAATTTGTCCGACCGGTTTCGCCGTATGAGCAGCTCATCAGGGACTGGACATAACGGTTAAACCTTCTGCTTATATACTGTAGTGTCAACAAAAGGCGTTGTTAACGTACTACAGTGACGTCACACGCAGGCATTAATAATTACAGTCCAAACATACAGATGATTGCTTCTGACAAGTTTCAGTCAAAGTTGAAGTATTTTTGGCATGTAAAGCAGAGTATGGCAGGTGACATATTTCATCAGGGAAATTGATATGTTTCTATTGTTTGATTTTCATGATGTTATGATTGGATGAAAGTGTGTAATATTGTCGTCATCTTAGAAATAGTTCTTAATAAGATCAAAGTAACTTGCACGAAACCACAGAGAGACAAAGAGAGACTGACAGAAACTGTTCCACCTTCATCACGTGGTCTGTTCTTGTGTAATGAAGTCTGGAGAGTGATTCCATCATGGTACAAGAGTCTTCAGCAGTTGGACTTTCCATCATTGTGACCATGAAGAATTGAAGATCCTGGGTTAAAGTCATGGCCAATGATCCCATGGCACCAGAGTGATAACAACCCCCAAAAACATAATGGGTCCCTTCCCCCTTGGCATAGAACCAGGGCTGTAGCCAGATAATACCCATGTATGCCCCCATGTATACAAGTCAATCTGCCAATTATGGGTGACTGATAATTCTTAAAGTAATACATAACAGACTAATGGTTTTCAGTAACACAATAGCGGCTGGTTTTAACCAGACACATCAAATGATCTCTCCTTGATTGCACTCTGTCACAACTACCCAGTATGTACAGTAAATTATGCGACTAGACACAAAAATGCAATTATATCCTGGACCGGATACCTTTTATGTTATGTGGTGATTACCTCTATAATCCTCATGAGATTGAAGGATTTTTTAGTTAGATGTCTTTGGTTATATTAAGGCTGCACCATGTGGTGAAAGCAGTGATGTACTGTTGCTGCAGTTACTGCAAGGGTGTCTTCAGTAGCATGAAAACACTTTCAGTATTAGGGCTTAACAGGGCAGCCATGGGGCACATTTCATCAGCATAACATGCATGTAAATACACAAAATCACACAAACATGTCTCTTCAAAATAAGTCAAGAAACGAAATTAAATTTGTGAGGAAAGTTTTGCTTGGATTGCATTTCTCCTCTAGTTTCCTGATCCCTTTATGATCAAGTCATCCATATTACCCATGATACCCTTCGCCTCCCTTCTGCCAAGAAACTAAATGTGTAAGTTGCAATTAAACTCCAGGAAACTATGAAGATTGCCTGAGAAGCTTTGCTGCTGATGGTCCTCATAACACTGCCTACAGCTGGTGTTTGAATAGGCTTCAGAATAAATAATTGCTCAATAAATGCTCAGCCCATGACTGTTATAAACATGGGATGATACATGGAGATTTTGATACTAATAAGGATGTAATTTGTTGTCCTCAAAACATACTTTATTTTATCATACAGTTGATCATGAAAACTTTTTTCACACTAAGTATGGGTTGTTTTTTTTTTTATTCACCAGTGATTTATAGTTTACTAGTGCTACTGAGTTGTGTTTTTTCCCATATTGTTACAATGTAATAAACTTATTAGGTGGAAATTTGTTATCTTCTTGCTTCCAAAATACACTAGAAGTCACCTCAGACATTAACTATTTTCAAAAATTTTCTGGGGGAGCATACCCCGAACCCCCCTAGCAGGGTGTTGGGTGCACCAACATCTTCTTGAGCTGTTAAGTACACTTTATAAAAGTCACAATGCACCCCTGAGAACCATAAAAAAAAATCCAATCACTTTTATTATGTACTCTCTAAATGGTTGGCAAGAAAGATTCAAATGGCCACCACATATTTTACACATTGATACATGTACATTATACAACTTTGGAACACCTACTAAATGGCAACATTACCTGATGGCTAACATAATAACTAGATCTTGTGGTGCCACTGTGGCTTTACATATTTGTAATTGGTATATACCAAAAGTCTGAACAACCTAACTCTACCAAACAACCAAGCAGACGAAAATTTACTATAAATAGGTTCTACAATGCATGTCGTAAAAAATCAATTCTATTACTGACAGACCCAACAGAGTTCTTTCTTTCGTTCTTTCTTTCTTTCTTTCTTTCCTTCTTTCTTTCTTTGGTTCTATATACCCTTACCTTTCCGCTTGAAGACCAGAAGAAAAACTTATATCTTGGTCTTTATTACAATATGACAGAAGCAATCACTATTGTTTAAATGATGAATATATAACAGAAATGAGTGCACAGCAGGCTGGAACTGAACCAAGTAAAATTGTAACTATATTAGGCTTAACACACATACTAAACAGGTGGCTTGCACATGACCTAAAGTCAATAATTAGAATGTAGTATAAATATTTTTAGGCCTATTACTATGCTAATAAGTATAGTATGAGGCCTAATTGCAGAACATAAGTTCAATGTGGCAACACAATATATAATTAATTAGAATGTCCTAGATATTGAGAAACATTACCAGTATAACACCCAGAACAGAAAATGGCCTTTGTGGCTTCCAACTACGTCCTGGTTACCTGTGATCGAATGCCCTGACAAGTAGAATGAAACCATTCAAAGTACCAATCTAATTCTGGCATTTTGCATTAACAATAAATCTACACAGTCACTACATGGTAGCAACCAGTATTTCATTTCCCCCTTTTCTCTTTGGGTTTAAATGCACATGAAAATGTTTCCAATTTGCCAGATTCAAAACAGTGTATCAAATGATCTCGCATTGATCATGAGGTTGAGTAAGAATTATAGGCCTATTACTAGGATCAATGCCAGATGGAATTGCATTTGCACTTGAATTTGCAAAAAACTCCACAGTCATCCCTGCCTTTTTGTCGTGGACAATCCATGAAGTTTAATGTTGTAATTTGAGTTTTTGGACAAAGTAATTGCGCAGCGCACTTCTTAATATCAATTCCAACATGGTTTGAATGATCACTGTCATATATGTTGACTGTGTCACTCTATGTCACTCATCAGCCACTGTTACATCACACCAAATTTGCTGATTAACATTCATGGCCTTATACATTTAATTGTCACAAATTTTAAATTTTAGTAAGAAAATTTTAGAAAGAAAGTAAAAACAGCAGAAAATGAAGATTTCAATATCTCCATCGTGTAAAACACATTCAAAATGAATATATTACACCAGTTTACTGTTAGGTCAACTGTTAAGCCTAACATATAATTAATTAATTTTTAGGTTTACTGTTAGGTCGGTGTTACGCCTAATCTAATTTATTGTTAGGTCAACTGACAGGCCAAACATATAATCAATTTTGCTGTTAAAATTAATTGGTAGGTTTACTGTTAGGTTGGTGTTAGGAATAATGTATAAATTTACATTAGGCTGTGTTAGGACTAATCAATAATTTTGTTTACTCATTCATACACATATATACTTTGCTGCTTCAAATAAATTATGATTTCTGTTGTTCGGTTGTCAGCTTGTTATTCGGTCCAAATATAGGTTCGGCTGATCTTTGTTTAGCGACACGTTTGGTCGACTGATACTTTAAAACATGTCTTTCTGATGACAGAAGCCACTTACGGTAATGTTTATCATTGTTCGGTCATTCGGCCGAGTTTGGGTGTTCAGTCTTTTAGTATGGGCCTTAATAATTCCAATGACAACCAGAAAGAACTTTATTAAGAAGAACAATGATTACTTAGACAGGAGTACTGTGACAGTCCTGTGCTCAGCTGACCTTGCATGCACAAAATAAAGTGGTCCTATGACCATGGATTTGAAATAAGGTCAAGGCCACCTTTCTGTTATGTACATGTGCATATTTCCAAGTTATCAAGTGAACAAAACAAGGGGACTGTGACACTGCTGCACTCAGCTGATGTTACCTGCAAAAAGACTGAAGTGGTTCTTTCAGCCTCACAAAGACATCAAAGTCACCTTTGTTTAAGACCATCATCACTGTTGCTAACATGAACATATATATCCCCTCACAGATTTTTCCACATTTTGATTATTCATCAAAAATCAGAAAAATGACAGAGCCACTATGCAGTGAAGTATTAGGTGGATATTAAGTCCACAAAGATTCCCAATAAGGCTGAAGAGGATCCAACTTACAGTTTCAGGGAAGTTACGAAAACTTCAAACACAAAAACTCTTCAAAAAGCAAAAACTACCCACAGCACCACCTGGTCAGCAAAGGTCTTGAGATCCCCAGAAGTGTCCATGGATATGAAATTTCAAAGCAATTGGCTTGGCGGTTTTGGAGAGGATTTTTTTTTTCTTTAGATTTAGCCAAAAAATGAACAAAAAATTCATGAGACTTACAAAGATCATTGGACAGTGACCATTTGAACAAAGTTGCTACAGTTCCACCCAAGATACATCCTCACCAAGTTTGAAGTGAATCTGGTTGACCGCTATGGTGAAGTAGAAAATGTGACTTATTATGCAATACTCATTAACTTGAATTGTAATCAATGGGTTTGTTTGCATTAATTGATATATATTCAAACTGAAAAATGTTAAAAATCAGAGATGAAAAATATCATCACCCAGCAAACAGTTTTGTTTGACCTTCCACAAACTACATTTTTACTTAATTTCAGCCAAATCAAAGTTGTGGTTTTGGAGAAGAATGCAAAAATAGTTTTAACAAAAAAAAAAAAAATAAAATAAATAAATAAAAAAAAAAAAAAAAAAAAAAAAAAGGCGGGGGGGGGGGGGGGAATTGTAACACCACATGATGAAAAAAATTGGGGTCTGGGGGTCCTCAGAAGTGTCCCTGTGCAATTTCAAAGCAATTAGCAAAGCAGTTTCGGAGATTTTTCAAAAGTTAGTCAAAAACTGAATAAAAAAAATCAAAAGTTTAAAAATCACTGAGAGTGACCATTTGAACAAAATTGGCAAAGACACACCCAAGGTACATCCGCACCAAGTTTGAAATATATCTGGTTGACCGTTTTCGAGAAGTCAAAATTTGTGACTTATTATTGCAATCCTCAATAACTTGCTTTGTAATTAAAGGGAATGTGTGCATTAACTGATTAAGTACCCAAATTCAAAAATTTGTTAAAAATCAGAAATGTGGAATACCATCACCTTGTGGACACTTTTGTTTCACTCTTTCACAAGCAACATTTTCACCAAGTTTCAGAAGAATCTAAGTGACAGATTTGGAGGAGTTGAAAATAGCTTTCACACAGAAAAAATTGTAAAAAAGCAGAAACAGAAAAAATCACATTGCCACCTGATGAACAAATCAAGGTCTAGGGGTCCCCAGAAGTGTTTCTATGTAATTGGCAATATTGGAGAAGAATTTTTTTGAAGATTTTTCCAAAAAATGAACAAACAATTCATGAAACATAACAGCTAATGCCTTAAAACCCCTTGGCCAACCCACAAAAGGGAACAAATAATATATGATCAATGTAAATCTTATGATCCTATCTTATCCAGTTCTTAAGACCTCATGTACAAGACATTTATTAAAGACAAAAATTGCCTCTGGTCACCTTTAAATTAGGTCAAGGTCACTGTCCTTCAAACTTGATGAAGACCCTTATAAGGGTGCTTATCTGTACGTTTCATGATCCTAGCAATTCTGGTTCTCCTGACATTGTGTGCGAGATCATATATAAAGTTTATGATCCCAGCTTATCTGATTTTTCTGATATTCCTTGCATTTTTTTAAATTGATTGACCCTGGTGACCTTAAATCAGGTCAAGGTCATTCAAACCTGAGCTAGACTCTTACTTATGTGTTACTGATTAACTGTAAAAGTCTTATGATCCTATCTTATCCAGTTCTTAGAATCTCATATACAAAATTTAAGAATTTTAATTAAATCAAGCTACATCAATAACAATTCTAAAATTTTATATCCAGTGCCAGAAGCAAACTCGAAGTTATGTTTTCTTTCAGAAAATATAAAATTTTTACAGTATTAAATGGTAACCATGGACAGAAATTAAGAATTTATACATGATAGTCATAAAGGGCACAACACCCTTAAGTCAACAAACACATGTTTCAAGCAGGAAGCCTGGTTTGTGAAGATCTGCATTCTATCTGAACAATGTAACACCATTGCTCCCTCTTTATCTGTTTATAAGGCCCATCATTACATGGGGATACAACATCGTGGGTCCCTTGGGTCCCACTGAAGCACTTTTCCTCGTATGTCCCATGTAATTTCTATGTGAAATGTGCTCTGGTTATAAGGTGGGATCCCTGCAGAACACTGTATAGGACAATTCAGGACTTTCCCCCACAGGTGGAACACTGTGCCAGTGATTTTCTCACCTCCAATGCCTAGAGAAAGCCCCTTTGCTGGGGGTAAGACTACTTCATTGTATAGTTTTAACACAGGCACTTGCCACAGAGCAAGGTTTACATGGTAAAATAACATGAAAATCTCAGCTGAACAAGTTTTAAGTATGGAAAGAAAAGGCCTCTTAACTATTAATGGCATCTTTCATAAAATGTTTAACGTAAACCAATAGATTAAGACTATTTTGGGGCAGTAAAGCTTGCCTAATCAGTGAAGTGGCTGCCATTAGGGGCATTCCGTGGTATTTTTTTGGTAACTATATGACCCCCTTAAGATAACCGATGAAGAAAAAAAACTGCTTGTTTTTTTTTGTTTCTTTTTTTTTATTTTATACCCCAAAACACTAGTGTCGCAGACGGGACACATTTCAGACATAGGTTTTCAGGTTGAAGCATTGAAGTCTAAAACTGTTCTGTTTACAATAATTCATTTCATAGTCCATAATAAGATAACTGAGATGTTTTCCAAATTACTGATACAAAAAAATTCAACTCTAAATGTTTTCATACTTTAGAAAAATACAAATTAGCCATGCCGCGGATGGGACAGGATCCAGCGTTGCGGACGGGACACTTTTGTCCACATGCAGCCAAAAATAAAAAAATTTGGGTAATTCACGGACTGAAGTTTAATTGACAAAATTAACACATTATGAACCATTCTATATTGTTAAGCATTTAGCTCATGGTCTTAATTACACAAATTTTGACACCTAGATGCATTTATAATTCTATTGTTTGGAGGCTATGTGTGAACAAACAATTGTTAACACCCTTCGCCTCAGTACGTAGGGACTCCTGTACACATAAGCCCTTAAGACTGCTGTATTGTTGCTACTGCATGGTGACTGCCAGGTATTGTTGTGTTAGCAGTAAAAACTGTTCCCAACAGATGATGTCAAATATCATCACAAGCAGATAAATAAAGGGAAATGAATGAATAAACTTGATTGATGTGAACCATCCAAAGCACAGCTTGGACATTTAAGAATTTAACACTCATTGAAATTTGAAATTTGAAATTTACTGTGGGTCAAACAAGGTTTTTGATATCCACCTACTCTATCCTCATTTGTCTAGAAAGTTTTGCAGAAAATCACAAAAGCATAAAAGATAGAACATAATTTGTAATGTCCTGTCCATACATATAGCAGTGTTCCATGCAAGCTGTCCCGTCCGCAACATTTTATTTGTTTTTTTTACATCAGGGTTTAAATTTATTCAATTTTTTTTTTTTTAAAGTTTTATTATATAGTTCTTATGGTATTATTAAAGGATCCAAAATATCTTTTGAAATATGTCCTGGTTTTTGCATGAGGCTAACTTTAATAAGTCAAACGTTGCGGATGGGACATTTAAAGCATTTGATATTCATTAAAATTTTAAATTTAATTTTTACTGTGGGTCAAACAAGATTTTTGATATCCTCCTACTCAATCATCATTTGTCTAGAAAGTTTTGCACAAAAGCATAAAAGATAGAACATAATTTGTAACGTCCTGTCCATACATATATAGCAGTGTTCCATGCAAGCTGTCCTGTCCGTGACAAAATGTCCTGCCTGCGACATTTTATTTTTTATTAAATCAGGGTTTAAATTTGTTCAATTATTTTTTTGAAAAGTTTTATCATATAGGTCTTACAGTGTTATTAAAGGATCCAAAATATCTTTTTGAAATATATCCTAGTTTTTGCATGAGGCTAACTTTAATAAGTCAAACGTTGCAGACAGGACATTTTAAGCATTTGACACTCATTAAAATTTTAAATTTAAATTTTACTGTAAGTCAAACAAGGTTTTTGATATCCACCGACTCTATCATCATTTGTCTAGAAAGTTTTTTTGCAGAAAATAAAAAAATCATACAAGATAGAACATAATTTGTAATGTCTAGTCCGCGACGCCAGTTTTTCAAAGTTTGAATTTAATTTTAATTATTTAAAGAAATGAAAGCAGGAAATGAAAATTCACCGCTGCTCCTCTAAATATAATATCTTAGCTTCGAATTTTTTTTCATACAAACAACTTTCTACTACTTTTAATTTTTGAAGGTCATGTCCACATTACCACGGAATGCCCCATAACTGAAACAGTGGCATTTTGCCCTTTAAACACCACACTTGTATGAATAGTTATATCCCACAGAGCCATATGCTGTGGCAACCTGAGCACATGTTGCCAAAATATACTCAGTTTAAAGGTTTGACAAACTACTCTGGTGATTAACCCCACAGGTATCAGAAACCAATTGACACCTATGCATGTGTTGTGGTCAGTACACAGTCACAGACACTGTATGGGGCTCTCATTAAAGTGTGTGTGTCAACACACACTTCTCTCTCTCTCTCTCTCTCTCTCTCTCTCTCTCTCTCTCTCTCTCTCTCTCTCTCTCTCTCTCTCTCTCTCTCTCTCTCTCTCTCATCTCTCTCTCTCTCTCTCTCTCTCTCTCTCTCTCTCTCTCTCTCTCTCT
This sequence comes from Hermodice carunculata, assembly GCA_964020975.1. Lineage (NCBI taxonomy): Eukaryota > Metazoa > Annelida > Polychaeta > Eunicida > Amphinomidae > Hermodice > Hermodice carunculata. The sequence continues at coordinate 114,187,179 of OZ026612.1, forward strand.
CTCTCTCTCTCTCTCTCTCTCTCTCTCTCTCTCTCTCTCTCTCTCTCTCGGCAAATTTGTCCGACACTTTTCTCAAACACTATTATACATAGAAACTCCAAACTTGGCATGATTGTACCTCCATACAAGGAGTTTGACCGTTTTATACAGAGGAATGAAGATGTTTAAAATTATGCAAATTAGGGGCATTTGAAATTTTAAATCTTGAATATCTTCAAAAGTATAATAGATAGAGATGTCATTCCAACTTCTACTAAGGGGTTATTGACCATTGCGCATCTAATGAATTTAAAACAAACTTTGTTGCAATTTAAATTATGCTAATTAGCAGCATTTGAAATTTTAAAACTTGAATATCTTCAAAACTATTTTAGATAGAGACATCATTTCAACTTCTACTAGGGGGTTTTGACCATTGCGCATGTAATAAATCTAAAGCAAAAGTTGTAGCAATTCAAATTATGCTCATTAGCAGCATTTAAAAATTTTAAACTTGAATATCTTCAAAACTATTATAGATAGAGATGTCATTTCAACTTCTATTAGGGGGTTGTTGACCATTGCGCATCTAATGAATCTAAAACAAAAGTTGTAGCAATTTAAATTATGCTAATTAGCAGTATTCCAAATTTTTAATCTTGAATATCTTCAACACTATAATAGATAGAGATGTCATTCCAACTTCTACTAGGGGGTTGTTGACCATTGCACACCTAATGAATTTAAAATAAAAGTTGTAGCAATTTAAATTATGCTAAATAGCACAATTAGAAATTTTTAAATCTTGAATAACTTCAAAGCTATTACAGATAGAGACGCCATTCCAACTTCTACTCCTTTGTTATGGATAGTTGTACATTACCATACCAATATGCGTTGAAGACACACACACTGATTTGCTATGCAGCAAATCATCTTTCCTAGTAAATTTTGCCTGTAAAAAGTTTCTAACATCTTCAAATTGAAAATGCCTGGTACATTACCGATATTGACAGGCATATTAATCAGAAAGTTTTACAATTTAAGTTGAAAGGTTGCTCTAATTGACCTCAAATTTATTCTGAAAATTGGTACTTTTAACACAATACCATATGCCCACAAGTGTCCACCCCCTCTCCAGTCAGCTGGAGGTAAGAAAATTCTATGCTTTACTGGTTCTGTGAAAGGAGTCCATTTACATGCAACTGTTCAACGCCTGTACCAGGTCAACCAGTTCTTCACAAATGTGACAGTTACTTCTGGATCATGAAGTAACAAATGACAGCAAGTTAACAGATAGGATTGTCAGTTCAGTACAAGACATGATACAAAATAAATTGGAGCTTAAGAAAGAACAAACATTGAAAAGTAAGAAGAAAAAGAAACACATGAATCTTGTGACAATACACTATGAAAATCCAGCTATCGAGTACATAAATCTTCAAAGTATTCTCAGACTTCCGGAAGTTGAAAATTCAGTCAGCAACTATATTGAGGAGGATGTCACAGTTGCTTATAAATACACTTGTAGGATTCGTAATAAGGTCTTCAACTACAATCGCATAATGGATGATGTTGACTTAGACAGCTGGAATATAGATAGTCGAACTTGTGAATGTGACACTACTTTCAAGAAGTATATGGATAAAGACCACAAACATGTAATAACGGGTGATTTAAGTATCATTAGAAACAAGAAATTGAGACATTTGTTTCAAAGAGGACCGAACTATAGAGAAAGACATAACATCAACTTCACAAGGCAAGAAAGGAGATTAAAAGAGGACTCAACAGTTTCATTAAGAAACATAGTAATAAGAAAGGAATCTGTAACAAGGCATTTGATAAATGGAAAGTTAAAGTAATGGAGAAAGTGGATGAAAGAATCAAATACCTGAGAAAAGGACCTCTTCAAAAGTGAAGACATATTAAACAAGTGCTGAAGGATTCACATTGTAGTCAGGAATTACAAGACTTACATGACAAGTTTGTCATCACACCTGCTAACAAAGCTAGCAATAACATTGCACTAACTTTTAAACCATACTACATTAATACAAGACTGAGTGAATTAAATAATGAAAGTTATCAACAGGCAGGAATCTCTGATACTGTTATCAAGGACCAAGTGGATAAAAACAAGGAGTTGAAATGCATTGTCTCAAATGAGGACAAGAAATTACCAATCATTTATGCAATTGTCAAAATGCATAAAAACCCTGTTAAATTCAGATTCACCATTGCAGCAAAGAAATGTGTTTTGAAACAAGTTGCCAAACGACTCACTAAAGTCCTCAAACTTGTCAAAAATTCACATACTAACTACTGCAAAAAAGTGAAAATGTACACGGGAGTGAATAGAATGTGGATTACTGATAGCACAAGTGATATTCTACTGGACATTGACAAAATCAACAACAAACTGGTGCCAAATCAATTCAAACCTTTGATTTCTCAACATTGTATACAAAGATCAACTTGACAGACTTAAACAACATGTTAATTTCAATGTTGGATAAAGCGTTCAAAGGTGGCACATGTCAGTATATTAAAATATCTGGTGCTGAGGCTAACTTTGATAAAGGTAAGAACAAAGGAATATCTTACACCAAGCAAGAGTGTGCTCAAATGATAGAATACATTATCAACAATACGTACTTTTGCTTTGGAACTAGAGTCTATCAACAAATAGTAGGCATGTAATTAAACCAAGGACTGAATTTAAGAAAAAAGCAATAAGTTATTCGGCAGCAGTTTTATGGAACTCCTTACCAGTTGAGGTAAGAGAATCCCCAAGTATTTCTATTTTCAAAAAGAGATGTGCCTCATATTTAATGTCATCCAGATGATGTGAAATCCAGTACATGTCTTAGCCAAAGATTAAGATCACAGATCATATCTGTATAGCATTGTCTATTACAGAAACCACACAGTGTCATTTATTATTTGGAATTGTATATACATTGTATTGAAACATCTTGCTGTATATTTGAGGGCTTTGGGGGAGATTAGTGAGAATTTACTAACCAAGTCACCCTCGTGAAATAAAGTTATATATATATATATATATATATATATACCAATGGGAACAGATCCAGCCCCATATATTGCCAACCTTTATTTACATTTTTATGAATCAAAATGGATGGAGGAATTGGCAAAAACAAACTTTACAGCTGCAAGAAGATCCTATTCTCACACAAGAAGATTTATAGATGACCTGTGTGCTTTAAACAAAGGAGATGAAATAAAGGGGAATTGGAAAAACATATGTCCCAAAGAACTAATATTAAATCTGGAAAATGAAGCGATACAAAAGCTACTTTCCTTGGTCTGAATATAGAAATAAAGAACAACCAGTATGTAACAAAAATATTTGACAAGAGAGACCAGTTCAAATTTGATATTATCTCCTACCCTGACCTGACAGGAAACATTCCAGAGAAACAAGCACATGGAGTTTGTACAAGTCATAAGTACTGCTAGAAACACCACACTTTTTAGTGATTTTGTCAATAGGGTTAGAACTTTGTTGCATAAATTACAACACAAAAAATATAAAAAACAACAACTACACAAAACTCTGTTGAAATGTTTCCAGAGATATGAGCAAATACCTAATAAATACAACATTAACTCAAGAACATTAGTCAAATTGTGTCAATATGGAGTTTGAAATGACAAAGTATAGTCCTCAAAGTGTTTAGAGTGGTAAGGGGGAAAGTATCCAGGGTAAAGTATACTTAACCCACCTAGAGAATTTTCTCTAGTCCATCTTCAGTTGGAAAACCATAATCATACTCACTTTTTGCAGGATTTCTTTCTTTTCAATCTTCATCCAGTACAGTGGAAGAGGTGGCTTTCAGCTAATACCTTAGTGCACTTTACCTCATAACACCTTTAGTCAACTTTATGGTGCTAAAAGTTGTATTACTATTTACCTGTTTATACCAGTGTCAGTATACATGGTGGAATAGTGTATGAAGCTTTTAAGATTCAAAGGAGACGTCAGGATGTGCATATTCTCGTTACCGCAATATCTGCAGAATGCCTCCTTGTACTTGCTCAAATTTGGCAATATGCTTCCCTTACCTGGCAAGATGAACTGATTAGATTTTGGTGTCACCATGACCTAATTTGAGCAAATGGGAGCCTAATTACAATCTCACAAATGTGCACACCACAACAAATAAGATTCAAAAACTTTTTAAGGGTCCTCCCCATGGAGGGACCCTTTCCATTTTCAGGTTGTCCCTCTGTCTGGATGTCCATCGGGATGTGTACATGACCTAATTTGAGCAAATGGCAGCATTTTTTCTTGGCGGACACTTCAGTCAACACTTTGCATTGAAGATATGTCTAGTTTTAACATATTATGTAGGCATAAATCAACTTACAAAAAAGTTACATACCTACTTTGCCTCTTCTTATGAACCAGGAAGTTCTTAAGCATAGCGTTCTCAGTCACAAATCTTTATGTTGGTGTAAATCAATAGTGTACATTGTTTGGATTGACTCTCTAGCGGACACCAAGTACAACTCTCCATGCATGTTAGCTTAACAATTTTATGCAAACTGTGCTAATTAACATGATTGAATGCACAAAATCTCTCAGAAACAACAGCTTACTGTATACCTGGAAATCACAAATTTAACAGTACCAATTACAGAGGGTTGGAAGGGGGTTGCCCGTACTTCGTACTGGGGCTTTTTTAAATTTTCGTACAGCGTAGAGAGAAAAAATTATTCACCATATAGCGTACTGACAGCAAATCATGTACTCCTTACTGATCAAAATTTATTATGCGTAAAGCGTACCAGCAACACATGTAATATTCGTACCCGTACTGAAAAAAAAAAGAAAAAAAAAAAGAAAAGTTAACTCGTGGCAAAGGCAATATTATTCACAGTTTGCCTAACTGGCTTTACCGAACTGCTTTCGCTTTGTCGAACTTTGTTCTTACAGGTTGTATGACCATCTCAAATTTGAAAATGTATATTGTGGATGTCTTATTTTCAGTACTGTGTATTGTAGACAAATTATTTCCTGTACTCTGTACTGGTAAATTTTATTTTCTGTACCAGTGTACCAAGACCCCCCCCCCCTTAACCCCCCCCCCCCATTACAGGTGTACATGTAAATTTAGCCATACACACCCCATCTACAGAAGCTGCCATTGTTTCTTCATACCTACACTGTACTGTATAGACCTTATACATTTGGACACATGGGTAGCATTTGCACCTTTTCCATGCATTTAGGAGCAAGTGATGCAATAATGTACTCCATGGATGTTTTGCAGACACGGGCTTGGTCAGTGACGTTTTCCTTTCAAAACTGCTGCCAGGATCAATAACTTGGCCCTGAACATGCTCAGCATACATGATATACAGTGGTACCTGTCTTCAGAGACCCCTCCAATGAGAGACCGCATATCTTTTTAAGACTGCTCTCTCAGAACACTGTTCTATCTTTTCCATGTTATTATACCTCTAATGAAAGACCACCTGTTTTGAGAGACCACATTTTCCCCTGCCCTAGGGGCGGTCTCTCAAGACAGGGACCACTGTACTGGCAATGTTTCTACATCGGCTGGGAACTTGAACCAGTCTGTCTACCACGTGTCATTAGACAAATCACTCTGTTAACCCTTTCCCCCTTGAATTAAGACTGAGTCAACAGCTTTCCTTGACATTGGTTGGGCACTTAGGAAAGCTGTTGACCTGGAGCATGTGATCTTGATAAGTCTCATGTACATTTCTCAGTCAAATTGTTTTTCATAACTGTTGAAATTAGTTGAAAACACTGAAGCAGACGACATTTGACCACCACCCGGTTTTGGCCGGTTTGAGGGGGAAAGGGTTAAATTTGCTTGCATGCCAGACATTACACAATATGGGCACTTGGTACAGTTAGTTGTAATGGTTAAATGGTACTTTGGCTAAATCAATTAAAAAAAAACTCAATTCACTCCTCGGAATTAAAAAAAATGGTGTCCGACTGTGCAGGACAACAAACATCTGAACCTGCAAAGTAAAGGTTAATATGCCAGATGTCCATTGAGCAAGTTTCAATTATGTCTCAATTTGGGCAAACTTTTGACTGGCAATATATATCAGTTTGACCTTTTTGACCAGATTTGCCCCCTATCCCTGGAGTTACAATGTTAACATGTACATGTTTCCTTACCATTTATTCCTAATTTTGATAACTTGTAAAATATCAGAAAGTGTCAGCAGCAAGCATCCTGTAGTGAACAAAATTGGTTGAGATTAAATCCAGGTTTATTTCCCTCCATATTTAAAGAGGATCCAACAGGCAGTTTTGGAGAAGTTCAAAACAGCCAAACTACACAAAAAAAATCATTTGAAAAAATAATTGCAGTATCACCTGGGGAACAAATTACGATCTAGAAGTCTCCAATTTCAAAGCAACTGGCCTGCAGCAGTTTCAGAAAAGATTTTTTAGATTTGGCACAAACATTTACAAAAAAACCCTTATGATAACACTAAAATAACAAACCCCCCCCCCCCCCCAAAAAAAAAAAAAATTCAATGCAACATGAACAAAGAAGAAACTCAGTGGAGATATTGGAGGGTGTATTATGCTGGGTTTGAAGTATACTGATACTTTGGCATATCATGGGTGTTTAAACACAAGTACTGTGAGTATAAGATGTCAGCACAAGGTGTTTTAAATGACTTTATATGTTTCCTCACTGACTCGGTAAAACCCCTACAAGCCGACAAAGAATAAAAGAGTTCTAAGTTTTAAGCTTTTACATAAAGCGTTTGCATTAAACAGTGTTTGTATAACATATGATAAAGTAAGACATTTAATTCTTACTATTCAACTATATACACATCATTCCTATTAATGATTTTCAACTTTTCTATTTAAAAGTCCATTGATCGCCATGAAATGTAGTACACGGCATTAACAATTAAAAAGTCTATGGTTGGAAATTGTGAAGATACCGTTCGGTTATTTGTTTTTCCATGTTTTCTTCACACATACATGTACATGTATAGCCTATACATATGTTTCAAGGATTTGAAAAAAAAAGGAAAGACCTATGTCATGTCTTGTTCAATAGATCAGAGCTAAAATACAGCTTTTCAGTATGCCTATTCACTTTACGGAAGAAGAACAAGTATATTGGAGTAATATGTGACACTAACATGACTCATGTATATACAGATTGTCAGCAGTTGTAGAGTTTCTGCTCTTCTGTCCCTGAAAAAGTTTGTTGCACGGTGGCCATTTTGTGAGCCTCACCCCTGGGAGGAATCCAAGGGACAAAGTTCAAACTTAGGGTAAAACAGTACTTCTGGTTTAACATGGTGTCTCAAAAAGCTGTTATAAGATGTATTATAAGTAATATAACTACTTACTATAATCTTCCTGTTATGGCTTAGAAGTCCTACATAATATGTAAATGATGCTAATAATCCTTTATAGATAGTTGTCTAAGATCGCAGCAAATATAAAGCTTTAAGGTATAAAGCTTCATACTATGGTATTCCAACACATATACCCACCAACTTTGAAGTGAATCTGGCTGATGCTTTTAGCATGTTTAGAGAAGAAATCAACAATACAATTTGTGCATGGGAGACTAGGAGATGGACAGATGGCAAAAAACTGAACAACCTTTAAGTTCAGCTGACTGACAAGCAAGCCAGCACAGCTAAAAAATGACAAGTCAAACTTAAAACAAAGAATCCATCATAGAAAACTGTGTGCCACATCAGAAAAAAAAATGGTGACAGAAAGTACATTTATGACGGAATAAGTTGCTACCTTTTTGGATACACATTGATATATATATATATATTTGCAAGGAAAATAACAATGAACAATAGCTGCAAATAATTATACTCAGACGTGACATACAAGCATCTCTGCACATTCTTAGAAAATATAGGAAATCAATGGGAATGTTTTTTCTTTTCTTTTTTTTTGGGGGGGGGGCTTTAATTATAGGAATATTAAAGAAACTAAAAGTACAATATGGACAAAATATAGGAATAAAGTGTCAAATCATTATCCCTCATGTGGCATCTAAAAAAATCTGATCAACACCATGTGTCAAGTAAGAAAGTGACTTTCCCTTACTATAATTAGACATAGCAATTAATGACTATGTTAATTAAATGACATTAAAATAACTGAAAAACTGAGTCTTCCACTAGTTTTGTTGGAAGTATATGTATTGCAAATATGCTTCTTTTCATTATCAGAGGCATAATGTTTTCAAATATAAGACTATATAGGAATGTTTTCAAATAGAAAATAAGAGGCCATGGGCCTAGTGCTCTGCTGACATATAATCTGATGACAAGCAACAGATAAATATTTCTGTTTGCCATTGATGTCCAAGCTACATACACCCTGCTGTTACAAAATCACCTGTTTCAACTTTACATGCCTGGTGACCTACAGTGCATGAAAAATATGCCAGGGTCACTGATATTACATAACCTATTAACACTGGACATGGTCTTTATATCCTGTAAATTTGGCATATCTAGTTCATTTATTTTTCAAAATATAGAATTATACATCTTTCAACATGTTCAAGACATTTTAACTCCCAGTTTCTGTCAAAGTAGAGGTGTCACCACTAGTATCACATGCAATCAAGATTCAACCTCCTTCACAATCCCACTGAATTTCATGAAGATCCATAAAAAATAAAGGATGCTAGACTGGCCACAAAATTTTCACATTTTGACCCATATATCACATACATGTATTAACATAGGTGGCGCCACCAACATTAAAGTCCATGTAGATTTTCATACACTTTATAAGTCCTTAAAGTTATATGGGCCCGACTCAAAAACTGTGGGGTGCACAGCAATCACAAGATGACCCCTATATTCCAACTGGCCATATGACCTTGACCTAAGTAACTGGGATTAGAAAATGATTAAAATGTGCACCCCACTTCCACCTTTCCATACACGGTTCGAATCAGGTAATAACTTTTGAGTTATTGAAAAAAAAAGAACAACAAAGTTCAGACATGCGCCAAACTCCATAATCTTTGGGTCAAGGTGACCCAAATAGTAGGTCATCATGTGGAGATTTATGTTCACTGTACTCAAGAGCAATTTTGATCTCGAGGCTCAATTCTCCATGCAATTGATGGCCAAGCTGCACCCTGCCATTACAAAATCACCATTTTCAACTTTACATGACTGGTGACCTAACAAATTTTGGCCATGGTCACTCATACATGTAGTACATAACACATTAGCATTGGACATAACCTATATATGCTATAAATCTGGCATGTCTAATTTCATGGTTTTTCGAGCTATGGAATTTTACATCTTTCACCACATTTTGGCTCATAATTGCCATCAAGTTACAGGTGGTGCCACTAGTGTCATAAGCAAATGAGATTTTTTACCTCCTCCACAATCACATTAAATTTCGTGAACATCTATTAAACATTAAGGTGGAAGCTGTGAAGTTAGTGCGCAATGAGGCTAGCAACTTTGGATTGATATTACCCATTTAATTTTTTCACAAGTACATTAAACCTATATATATATTTGTGACTACTACATATCCATAGATTTCTATCCATAGGGTTTTTTTTGCAGGATTGAAATTTGAGATTTTATAGCATTCTTTCTGAATTGGAAGGATTTTCACATTTTTCGTGCAGAAGTCACACAAAACTGTTTTTTTTGGGGGGGGGTTGGTTTTTTTTTTTTTTAAGTTGAAATCAGTAGAAATTGAAAATATATTTCCATGTCCAGGATCGAATTCAATGGTTGAGTCCTGAAATAGCATAAATGAACAGTTATAAAATTTCTAACTTAGTCCTGACAGGTTGTTCAATTTCTTTCTATAAATTGCTCCAAAAGTCACGGAAGGGATTGTCAGAAAAAGTCCTGGGAACCGATCCTCGATATGATATTTTTTTTTTATGTCCATAGATTTTAATGTGATAGGGCAATTCATACATTTGTGAGGCAAGATACAAATTGCAGAGGTTGAGCAAAATACAGTTCTAAGAAAATCGCATTAAAAGAAAAAATTGCCAATTCTCAAACAATTATGGCTGTAATATGACACATACTCATTTCTTCTGTCCTGTGTTTTAATTTTTGTGTGAAATAAACTTGTAGCTTTACCTCTGTGATGTTGTCATCAAAAAAAAGTATATTTTGTGGCTGAAATCTTGACTTTATTAACTTGGGAACATCAGACTTGGCTTGTTTGGGTGTGGGTTCACATGGGGCTTTCCATATGTGGGGCCCAGTCAGTGGATTATGCTAATTTGTTTTTACATCAATAGAGAATTTCAAAGTAATCAGAACAATATTTAATGGTTGTGATTAGTCTGAACTGGCCCATTCTTATCTCCACCGCTCATGGTTTCCTGTTCCCTATGAGTGACCCTTGTAGGTGGCTCAATTGGTTTCTAGGGGTCATGGACTAATGACAGTGCAAACAATGACATGGTTCATTATATCATGCCCATGCAAACAAACCCCATGTGCTCAGCACTGCTTAAACTTTTGACTGTAAACAAAAATTTGATATCAATTTTCTCATATAAATTTTATGTGCACACATCTAAGATTTTGGGAGCACGTAGTTTAAGTACAAAACTACCCAAAAATATGTATGTAAGTGACCAGAGGTTATCCAAAGGTGCTGGCTTCAGATCTTCCACGTTAAGGAGGCTAGAGTGGTCACAATATTTTTACAATTTGTCCCATATATTACACAATACTGTAGATGGCACCACCAGTATTAAACTTGACCGACATTTGCATACACTTGATAAGTCCTGAAAGCTACATGGGGCTATCTTGAAAACTGTGGACTGTATCGTGCTCACAAGCTAATGTTTAGGGATGGATGGATGGATGGACAGACACACAGACATGAGTCATTGCATGAGCTCTCTGACCTTCAGTCAGTGGAGCTAAAAATAGAAATATCAGAAAATTGTTGGAAATATTAGAAGTGTTGAGATGCCTGCATATCATATGGTTAATAAATATTTACATGTATGGAAAAAAAGGTAAAAGGTTGATCATGGTACTATCTAAAAATCCTTGTTTTAACCTGTTGACCATGACAATATATCTGCAAGCATGGTACTCCAGGGTTGCATTTAGCACAACCACGGTACTATCTATGAATCCTAGCTTTAACCTATTGACCATGGCAGTATATCTGTAATCCTGGTACTGGAGGGTTGCATCAAGCAAAGCAAAACTGAGTTTGTCAAACACAGCTGCCATGTTGCTTTTCCTATTGCACTATATTACGGTCCCTGTCTTGTGGGAACACTCCAATGAAAGGCAATCTACCTTGAATGACCACCTTTATAAGATACTTTGTTCAATAAGTTTTTATGTTTGTCATAGTTCCTATGAAAGCACACCTCTCTTTGGAGACCAGAATTTGGTCATCCCTAGGGACAGGATTCAAGGCAGGTTTCACCTTACCCTCTCCAGCAAATGTTTCTCCTGATCATGTTGATACTGTGTAGTTCTAGCTGTGAGCTTACAGGCACACTGCAGGCAGCTTCAGATAACCAGCTTCAAAATATCTGCACACATAGCAACCACATGCACTTACTTTCTGGCTGCAGTCACATATGGCTTCTGTCACTGCGCCCTGGCCATCTCAAAGACCACAGCAATAAAAACTTATGTCCCACCTAACCACTACTAACTGTCTTGACAAAACCATGTTTGTAAGATTACTTGCAGTGTTGCATCCTTATGAATACTTTTTCACAAACCCCTTATATAAAAGAGTAAAGTTGTCAACATGGTCAAAGGCAGCAGTTGACTGTGTTCAGCAATATTCATTTTACACTTGCACTTTACTGTACACAATCTTCAGTGACTTATAGAGCTTCTCGTGGTCATTATTTGTACGAGGACAGAGGCCCACAGATGCCTCTGAAGCTGTGTTTGTTGATTCTCAACATACATGTATATACACGTAGCTCTGTATCTTACAAGTTCCATGCTGTTCCATAAAACTAGCTACTGACCTTGATGCTAATAGTGCTTCCAGCACTTCCCTCAATAGGCACTTCATTCTGATGACAGCTTTTTAGCAAATGGAAAATTATTGACAACTGTACAGTATTAGTGCAAATGTAGCTGGTCACTCAATGTTTGTACATGTAACCCTTTCATTTATCTGTGCATGGCTAACAAACAGGCTTATGCAAATAAAATAAGAATTTAACATTAAGAGATGAATAAGTATTTAAATAGAGCAATAGTACATACATTGAACAGCATTATGAGAAAAGCAATTTTTATTAAACCATATTTATTACACAAAAATAGAGACTGCCATGTACCTTCAATTTTCGTAATTTTCGCACTTTAGTATTTTAATTAACTTAAAATTAATTATTAAATTCACTATTTTAGGTATACTTCCCATCATACGTTAACACTTTTTCAATGAACATGTAATCCCCATACCACCCCATTCTGAACCCAAAATCAGCATAAAGCACCCAGATCATTGATCACTGCAAAATAATCACGATTTAATGTCGTCCACTTCAATATTTTGATTGCAGACACTTGTATACAGTAAACACTTTAACAAGACTTGTACATGGTAGGTTAGCCCTGCACACTGTACACCAACATGACTATAACATCCCCTTGATGAGCAGGTTTCCTCGACCAAGGGTTGGTCATTGGTACTAACTCAAAGGTAAAAGGTTAACCTCTAGGGGTTTATGCAAGATGTCAGAAAGAATCACTGTTTTACAATGCTTCCCCACATGTATCATTCATTCCATTTTTTTCTGTGTTTTTTTTTCTCTTTAAACATTTTAGAGCAAAATCAACAACACAGAACAATGAAACCTACATACTGTAAATGTACTTATTTCTGCATGTACATATATACATTTTCATGGTTTTTGCATTTCAAGCATTTCACTGAACTTCTAATTTCACTATTATAAAGATAATTCCTATCAAATCTATGTTAAAATACTATTTCACTGAATTTTTATTTTCATTGTTTTGTGCCACTGATCAGCAACATAAGGGAAAAATAGAAATACAGTGAAATAAAGGCAATTTACAGCAATACAATTTATGATAGAGTATGCCATCACATTTTATGATATTGTTATGAGTTCTGGGCAACTTTTCCATGTGGCATCTTTTTGCAGCAGTCACCAGTTACCCCAGCCCTGTCAACAAACTGCACAACACTTTAGGGCTTTGAGGTTTGGGGGCTTTTTGTTATTTTTATAGACCTGCAGTGGATGTATCACCTGTCCAATATACTTTTCTAAAGATGCATCATTTTCTGATAAAGAAAAAGATGGGTAATTATTCAGCAGCTGCGTGTACTTCCATGACATTCATAACCTAATCTTGCTGTGGCACGATTGATGCCAGCCTTATCAAAGTGGTGTAGTCCTACAGTTATCTCATGCGATGTGACCGTTACATGTACCTGCTCCAAAGACCACCTCTTGTGAGAGACCACCTTTTCCTGACACCAGAGTCCAGTCCTTCAATACATTTACAGGTACCTGTATGACCACTTGTAGTATGACATCATTCTTGCCGGCAGGAGTGGTGGTCTTCATATCTACATGTGCCAGGTACATATACTACTGTCATATGTGTTATAAGCTAGTGACAAGGCAAGTAGCCAAAGAATGAGGCGAATTGTGCGACACGTTTCAAATCGAATGATTCTCATCAGGCATTGAAGGATCTTGTTAAGACCATCACTTTTATAGTGAGGCATAACAATCTGTTGTTACGCTACGTTTACATTAGGCAGAGGTCTGCTCATGCGTAATGAAGATTGGAAGCCAAATCCCAGCGTGGTAACTACGTAACTCACTTTCCAAACGGAAATTTGAAATTATCTGTTCACCAAAAATGGTAATTAAACAGCTTGTTATGGGTCAACTGGTGCCGTTTGACGGTTGTTTTTACCAGGTGAAAAAAGAATTTTGCACCCAATGCCCTATCACAGGGACAGGCAGAGAGAAATGGAATTTCTCTATCTGCATACAAGGGTAAAAGATATTTGAGATCTCTTTATAATTATTGTACATTAATTTGTCAATAAAAGGTTCTTGGGGTCATGAGGAGGTGAGCTTGGTATTAAAAATTTAGCATGATACAGAGCGAGTAAGTTCACCTCCCCACGAAATTGAGGCCGAATGGCTCCATGGAGCGTAATTTGTGAATCCAGTGTTTCTCTCTCTCCAGACATAACAGCTTTGTTCCTTCTAGGAGGGGAGGGGTTTGGATATATTCCAGTACCTGGACTTTCAGATTAAGTCCAGTGTGGTCTGGAAGGGCAAAAGGTCTGCCCAGCGGTTGTGACTCTAGTTGATTCTCTATATATCGGAAATGTTCGCGTAACCTGTCCCTAAGGGGATGAAGTGGACATCATATGTGTTATGTTACAAAACCATTTTGTTTGTCACTATCAGATGATTTTAATTATCTATAAATGTATTTTGTGGACAATTGTCATGGTTAATGATATACATGACTGTCAATCCCAGCTAAATTTACCAAATCTGAACAAAAGTTTGCACATGTATCTGTGGCCTTCTAGGGCTAAACTTTGTGCCCCCACTGTTCTGAGCTCATCCATCTTTGAGTCCAGGTTTTTGGTGCACAACAGTCAAACAGCTGTCACACCTGTTCATCAGATTCCTGCTGACAACAAAATATTTGACAAGTAATTATCACTGAACAATTTTAAGATTCTACAAAACACATTTCATGGACAATTTTTGAAGCAAATAAAAAATGGGAAAAGGTTTTTGACTAATGTCAACATGTCAACAGTTGAACCTTGTTTGATTCTTGTTCACAGTTTTCAATTTGAACTTTTTCATGTTTGTTTATAGCAGGCATTCTTTCCATAAAGCTGCTTCTTGGCAACAAATTGGAATTACCCACCAGAGATTGCAATATTGTCACTGGGTACCAGTAACAATAAGCTGCCTTGTTAAGGGTGTATACCAATGGAAAACCAAGAGTGCTACTATTATTTGTGGGAACCACACTCAAGCTTTTTGGCTTTACAAATACAATTATGCAGCCCCTGCTGCGCAAATCACCACCTGCATGTTGATCCTTAGAGACCCTGAAAATGGGTCAAGGTTGTTAAATGTTTATCTAATGTAAACGATTAATACTAACCATGGGCCTAGGATCCACCATTGTCAAGATATTTTAACCAATATGCCTTGGCCTTTTCAGGTCACGCAAGTTCAATATTAACCACTGTTAACTGCATTAAAAGAACCCCACAGTGTTATTGTTATCAGTAACCATATGTCTAGAATTCACCATTATCAAGACAAAAGCCAATATGTGCGATTTGTTGGGTCAGGAAAAAATAAAAATGATTAAAAGTCAATACTGTATGGCAACAATTACAGCAGAAGAATTCTCCAGACTTGTAAGTACAGTATGTAAGCCACAATTCAAGGCAATTGGTAGTAAGGCAATAGCAAAAGTAAAATTCATAATGCAAAAGGGCCTTCACAGTTAAAAACAAGAGGCCCATGGATCTAATGCTCTGCTGACCACCATCACCAAAAATACCATATTCTGACATGTATTCCCTCCATGAGCTTAAAAATGCCGTTCAAAGAACGCATTACCCTTCCGCCGCCTTCAATCTCTTTTGCTGTAAGTGAATAGGAATAGTGTCCCATAGTATCAGGTATAGTTACCTACACAAATACTACTACTGTACACTTGACCTTTGACTTCAAAAACATTAGGTCAAATATAGAGGTATAACCTTGACTTTCAATAGCCTTCTAGATCACCCTGCGTTGCTTCTTTTGTTTTAAGATTGAGTTTTCTAGATGCACGTCACTCAGCAAACTTGTGACCCGTGTGTGACCTTGAAAATTAGGTCAAGGTCAATTATGCTTGCAGTGGTGTACTATCATATGCAATTTGAAACTCCTGTCTCAAAAGCTTCTGAACTTATAGTGGGTAAACAAAATTTCAATGAACAGGTCACTGTGACCCAGATACTTGACCTAGTGACCTACTTTTGATTCATGACACATGTTTGGGTTATGATACATGTGTGTATAAAATTTCATGTAACTGACTTAAATACTTCCTTACTTATACCAATACCACCATTGTGCACTTGACCTTTGACCTCAATGACCTTGATTTTCAATGGGTTCTAGATCACTCGATGAAGCTTCTCGTGTGTAAGCTTTAGATTGCTAGATGCAGGCTTTCAATAGTCAGAGTGGTAACGCTGCTCAGCATATGTGACCATTGTGTGACCTTGAGAATTGCGTCAAGGTCAACTATGCTTGCACACAAAGTCGGCCATATAGGACTGTATTATCATGTGCAATTTGAAAGTCATGTCTCAAAAATTTCTGATGTTATGGTGGACCCAGATACTTGACCTAGTGACCTACTTTTGATTCATGACACATTCTTTGGTTGTGATACATGTGTGTATAAAATTTCATGCTACTGACTTAAAAACTTCCTTACTTATACCAATATACCAGTGTGCACTTGACCTTTGACCTCAAAAAGTAGGTCAAATATAAAGCTATGACCTCTATTTTCAAAAGGCTTCTAGATCACTCGATGAAGCTTCTTGTGCGTCACATTTAGATTGCTAGATGCAGGCTTTCAATAGTTAGGGCAGTAACGTTGCTTAGCACATGTGACCACTGTGTGACCTTGAGAATTACGTCAAGGTCAACTATGCTTGCACAAAAAGTAGGCCATATAGAAGTGTACTATCATGTGCAATTTGAAAGTCGTATCTCATAAATTTCTGAAGTTATGGTGGTAAAACCACGGGACGGATGGACAGACCGACGGACAGACAGATGGACAGACGGATGGCGCCGGGTACGACAATACCAGTCAGCCTCTTAAGGCAGAAGGGTAAAAAATTAATCAAGGTCATCCGTTATGCAGTGTCAAACTTCCACATGATACATATTTGTGACACATTTGGCATCATTTACCTTGTTCTTTATCATGATATTGAATTAAATGTCCTTTTATTAAGTACTTAATGACCTTGAAAAATAGGTCAAGGTCAATCATTGGGTCAAGGTGTCACAAAAAGTAGGTCACCAAGTAGAGTTTTATACATGTACATAATGTACTCAAGCGTAACTTTGATCTGGAGGATCAATCCTCTATGCCATTGATGTCCAAACTACACCCTACCATTACAAAATCACCTCCCCCAACTTAACAGGTTTGGTGACCTTACAAAAATAGGTCAAGGTCACTGATCTTATAAAGCATATCAGCATTGAACATGATCTATAGATTCTTTAAATCTGGCAGGTCTAATTTAATTATGTTTTGAGGTATGGAATTTTGTATCTTTGAAACTCATGATGTCTATAAAATTACAGGTGGCACCATTTGTATCATAAGGAACCAAGATTTTGATCTTTTCTACAATCTCACTAAATTTCATTAAGATCCATAAAAAGTTAAGGATGCTGGACTCGCCATGAGATTTTCACATTTTGACATATATTACACAATAGTATAGGTGGCACTACCAACATTGAAATCAACATAGAATTTCATACATTTGATAAGTCCTAAAAGTTATTTGGGCCTAACTCAAAAACTGTGGGGTACAGAACATTTACAATATGACCCCTATATTCCAAGTTGTCATTTGACCTTGACCATCAACTGGGATTAAAAAACTGTTTTTCTCATAATGTGCAACCTACCTCCACCTTTCCATACATAGTCTATTTGTCCAAACTGGGTCAAAAGTTTTTGAGTTAATAACAACAATAACTTGGACAAGTGCCAAAGTCCATAATCATTGGGTCAAAGTGACCCAAAAAGTAAGTCACTCAGTACACTTTTGAGGAATTTTTGCTAAAATTTAATACACTTCAGTGTGAGTGATTATCCATAGCATAGCCAGTAGCATAGTAATTAGGTGGGTTGTTTATGTTTGCCAGGGAAGCTATAGGCCAGGGAGTTATGCAGTAGCAGTAATTGGGTTATCCCCTTGGGACCCTTGGGGAAACCCCACAGAAGGCTTGGGAGTGCTTTGCTCACTTGGCTGCCTGCCAGCTACCCAGATGGTCCTTGGGCGCAGAGCTTGGGCGCAGGGCTTGGGCGCAGAGCTTGGGCGCAGGGCTTGGGCGCAGAGTTTGGGCGCACGGCTTGGGCGCAGGGCTTGGGCGCAGAGCTTGGGCGCAGGGCTTGGGCACAGAGTTTGGGCGCAGCTTAGGTATATAAGGGATGCCTTCCCCCAGCATAGCAGTATTGTATAGTATTGTACTGGAAGTTCAGTTGTCAGATGAGGCTTGAGAGGCACAGTCAGACAGACACATACAGTAGACCAGACTTAGATGTGACAGCACTGAAGCACTATCAGCACTTTGTTGTTAACTTGTACATGTATGCTTTGAGATCTGCAGAATAAATGGTAAAAGTGACCAACAGTCTTTACTTCATTAGGTGAAAACCTAACACTGGTGGCAGCCTGTGGGATCAACCTGATGTTACAGTCCTCATTTTTATTAGGTGAAAAACCTAACACTAGTGGCAGCCTGTGGGATCAACCTGATGTTACAGCCCTTATTTTTATTAGGTGAAAAACCTAACACTGGTGGCAGCCTGTGGGATCAACCTGATGTTACAGTCCTCATTTTTATTAGGTGAAAAACCTAACACTTTTATATACAATGTAATCAAGTGCAATTTTGATCTGGAGACTCAATTCTCTTTGCCATTGATGTCCCAGCTACACCCTTCCATTACAAAATCACCTTTTAACTTGAGCGACCTAGTGAGCTCACAAAAATATGTCAAGGTTACTGACATTATATAACATGCTAGCACCGAATATGGTCTATATACATGCACATTTTGGCTCATAATTACCATCAAATTATAGGTGGCACCATTAGTATCACATGGAATTGAGACTTTGACCTCCTCCACAATCCTACTAAATTTCAAGCAGATCTATAAAATGTAAGGATGCCAGATCAGGCACAAGATTTTCACATTTTGATGCATATATTATATAACATTGTACGTGACACCACCAATATCAAACTCGGCCTAGATTTTCATACACTTGAAAGTTATGTGGGGCTATCTAAAAAACTGTGGACTGTATCACACTCACAAGCAAAAGGTGTACAGATGGATGGACATGAGTGATTGCATAAGCTCTATGACCTTTGGTCAGCAGAGCTAAAAAGAAAAACACCAGTACAAATCCTATATATATATATGCACCCCTGCATGACCATACTAGATCAGAGAAAATATATACAGTATAACCTGTTTTAAGAGACCACCTGTATGGCAGGCCAAAAGTGGTCACATAATACAGGTGGTCTCTCAATAGAGGTGCAATAACATGAGAAAGATGGCAAAAGGAACATGGTCTGAAAAAGCAGGTGGTCTTACCTCAAAGTGGTCTCTCAAAACAGGTTTCACTGCATAAACTTTGCAGTAGTGGTCAAGGTTGTTAAATGTTGAACGAATCATGGTTTACTGCCATCGTTAATAAGATATAATCCAACATAAGCTTAGCCTTTACTTTGACCTTTGAAGGTCAGACAAGGTCAAAATTAACAATACATGTACTAAAAGATACCCCATGTGTTCTTCTGTAAATAGCACTAGTAACAATGGGCCTTGGTTTTATCATTTAATACCAAGACAAGCAAGCCAATATGTCAGTTTGACCTTTACCCTGTTTAGTTTGACCCAGCAATGTTACTGAAGGTAAAATTTATCAACATGAAAAGAAACCCCATATGCATTTTCCTATAAAATTTTAACAGTAACCATGGGCCCAGCATCTACCATTATGAAGATACATGTATGTTAAAAGCCGATATGTCAGTTTGACCTTTCCTCAAGGTCAAAATTAGCCACACTGAAAGAAACTTGACAAATGCTTCCTATCAATGTTTAGTGGTAACCATGGACCCAGGATCCACCAATTACAAAGATATGTCAAACATATTAGATTTGATAAGTCAGCAAAAACAAAAACAAAAACAAAAATATTACAAAAAAAAAAAAAAATGAAAAACCAACAGAGGATGATGAAAAAAAATATAACAGAAGGATTTTTACATATCTTTTGACTGTGTGTGGCAAACCTCAAAGCAGTCTGGGTGACTAGGTAGAAGAGCCATGGCAAAAATAAGATTTGTGCCAGTGGTAGCTGTATCAAACATGAGGAAAGAGGCTGCTGTTGCCAAGTTAGCAACCTAAGTGATTAAGATTAACTGTTTAATAAATCATTCTCATGTTCTTTAAACGCACATAGAGTTCCATATAAGAAGCAGTCATTACACATTTATGATAGCCCATGATATGAATACAATGTATGTAAGTATTCTTTATAATGCCTCTCCCAATAAGGGGTCCATATAGTGTTTAGTATAATTTCTCTGCCACTATGCTCTCAATTAAGAAGTGAAGCTCCTTTCAATACAAAACACTCATATCAGTTGTGATGCTACTTGTGCCCAAACATGGCTGTACAGAGGCAGGATCATTTCCCATTGAGTCAATGAAAACATATTCTTCGACATTTAATCAATGATGCTGACTACATGAGCTATGGTTGCACTGTAAATTAACCACCAACTTTCTAAAACAGAAAAGAAGATTTGCTTCAAACTAAATCTGTCTGGGTGGCTAAAAAGAAGAGTTGCTGACTTATCCATTGTACATTCAAATTGAAATTGGAAAAGCTACGTGACAGAAAACATGAATTCAAGAAATAACTGTTGCAAAATAAGGCTCTTGGCATGAAAAAAAGGAAATTCCAGACTGAAAGGAATTCCTGATAAAACAGAATGTCAAGCATCAGTGCTCAAACAAACAAGATTTGGTCATGTAGTGAGAAACTCTACCTAATCCTAGCCCAGTACACTTTTTATTGCAACTTTGATTTATTTATGGACCACTACAGCATGGACTGACGACAAAATGGTCACCAAACCACAGCTTAACTGTAAAAGTGAATGTAAACAACAAATCTTGGTGATGTCCATATATAGTACATATAATTGACTACTGATGACAGATCATGGCCTGTTGTATACCAGAAATACATGTACATGTACGCCATTGTTGCTCCCACTTTGCATTAGGCCTATTTTAACTTCACTGATGTGATAAAGCAACACATTGTTCAGAGATTCCAGCTTTAGTAGCATCTGGGTGCTCAGCTCTGGCCAAAACTGATGACAGACAAACCTCAGGGCTGTCCAACTGGAGCACTGTAGCAAAATTTTGCTACAGTGCTCTTCAAAATTGCTACAAATTTTCTCAAAAATAAGTGTGATATCAAAGCAAGCTGGTGAGTGGTTTCAGAGATGAGTATTTCTTAAGATTTGCCCCCCAAAATAACAAAAAATTCATAAAAGATCGAAAAATTTATGGAGCATGACCATTTGAACAAACTTGGTAGAGACCCACCAAAGGTAAACACTCACCAAGTTTGAACTGAATCTGGCTGACGGTTTTGGAGAAGTTGAAAATATGAATTGTGGATGGACAACGGACGGCAGACCCTCACAAAAGCTCATCTGACTGATAAGTCACCTGAGCTAAAAAACAAGGACAAAAAAAAAAACCCCAAACACCTAGCAATCCAAAATTGTGGAATATTTAACAAAGAAAACATACCGACCTATCCAAATTGTCAGACTAAAAAAAAAAAAAACAACAATAATAAATATTATGACTACCTACCTGTGCCCAAAATATGTACAGTAAAACCTCCCTTACCGAACACCTCTATATACCGAACACCCCCTTATACCGAATACTTTTTCTCGGTCCCAATTGTTTTCCCATATGCTTCCATTATAAGCAAACCTCCCTATACTGAACACCTCTCTATAGTGAACATGAACACCTCAATCAAACACCATTTTCCCAAAAAACCTCCCTATACTGAACACACATTCAGCATATTTTTGTGTATTTGCAGGGAGTAATTACTGATAAGGCTGAAACTAACCAGATTAACTTCAGAGACAGGCTTAATTATTGCTTATACCTGCAGCAATAGAAACAGTCCACAGACAAGCTGTTAAACACCTGTTGTCACTTCTATAGATGGCAACAACAGGGTGGAGGGTGAAAGTGTCAGTGTCACTTGGCAACTTGCTCCTATCCTCTCAGGGATAATTGGACCATTTTTTGGTGTTTTCTTTAATCATTCTGACGAACAATAACTTACAAATTAAGTCATTATGTTTGTCTCACCAAAGCCAGGGGATTTAATTTCAAGGAGTACCAGTAGACTGAAATGAGCAACAGCTCTGCGAAAATAGGTGCAAGGTCCTAAGCATGTTATTTCAATATGAACATACACTATATGTTATAATGTTCTTTAATAATTATATATACATGTGCATGTATACACCTGAACTTTGCTCTATCATAGTCAGTACATCTTTCCCAAATCATAAAACAATCAAAAATTACTTCTTTGTTGTTCATTTATTTAATGATGTACATGTAGTTAACATGAGTATCTCCCACCATAATGATCTCAGCTGGTATCTGTATATTACGGTTGGTAAGACATGAGACCACAATGTGGAAACCTCCCTAAACCGAACACCTCCCTATACCGAACACTTTTGTTTGGTCCCATGGGCGTTCGGTATAGGGAGGTTTCACTGTATGTATATATATATATATATACCATATTCATCCTAATAGTAGCACATGCCCTAATAGAAGCACACACCCCACTTTCAATCCAAGTGGTCTAGATTCAAAATCAAAAGATTTTTTTCATGTAATTTATCAAAGATGATACTTCCAAATAAAAAATTAAATGTCAGTGCAGTATATTAATGTTTATCTAACACCTAAATGAACTGTACAGCCTTCAAAACCGTCCATCAAGAAAAGTACTTATTCCATAGTCCCGCGAAAACTCTGCAAGATCTGGCAAATCTTTGCATTGGCACGGCATGCTACTGTTAGGATGAATACAGTACATGTACTCAGCTTTTAAATTTTTCAAGTCCCTCTTATACATATAGGTACAAATCTAAATTCTACAACTTTTGTTCATGTTTGCACTGCATACGCCTACAACACAAACCTATAAACTGAAGTTGGAATGACACCTGTGATTATAACATTTTGGAAGATAGTCAACATTTAAACTTTTCAAGTGCCCCTAATCAGCATAAATTGAAATTCTACAGCTCTTGTTGGTGATTTTTTGGATGCACTTACAGCACAAACTTATAAATTGAAGTTGGAATGGCATCTCTAATAACTTCAGTATCTACATTTTAGTGTTCAGTTTATTGTGAAATTTTCATTTCATTCCATATATAATTTGCATTTTTTTAACTTCTGAAAACACAAAGTCTCAACAGATTTGAGTTGTTTCCAGAGTACATGTCCTACCTTGCCAAAGTTAAAAACTAGACTTAACACCCACACCCACAAGAGGGGAGTGTATACAACTTCCTGGATCCATCCAGGGACTGATTATCTGGCATCTATCAGTGTTGTTCAATTGGAGTATGACCATTTAGGGTAATGTAACAGTATCAATGAGACTTGATTTCACGGCCAACTATCTGTAAAAAATTCTTCAGTAATGTAATAAATTTGTGCATCCCAATGACTGCAACAAATCTTGAGACTATATCAACTTCCAAAATTAACTTTAACTCATTCCATACTATGGTCACAGGCCTTGGTCAGTGGTTCTGGCACTGACTTCAGACTATAGGCATGTTGGTACTTGAACGAAAGCTCTTTTCATGAAGAATTTAAATATGCAATTGTCGTCTTCAATTGTTGTATAAACATAACATGGTGTGGAAAAATGTACATTCAACAATTTTGGATACAAACATGATAAATATATCTCAAAAACAATTTTAACAATTAGAAATATTTTGGGGTTCCGTTTTATGTTATATTTAAAAAGTGGTAAATGGCATAACATCTTGAATATTTTGTATGCGAAATGTGGTAAAAAGTAGAAAAGGTGGTGAGGAAAACATCGAAAAGGTGACCGGTGAGCCACATCTGAGCTTTCAATGTGAAGACCTACATCCTAATCTTTGTCAACGATACTAAAAATGTCTCAAGGATTATTTTAATTCTTTCTGTTTTTCTTTCACAAAGGGGGAAAGTTGCAAATGACCCTGTTATGATATTCCCATAATGCATTCTCTTAAAATTTTGCAACCCTGTATCTTCCAAATGAATCACCTAAAATATTTGCTATCCTTTTATTACCAACAACAAATTACTGATTGAAGTAGTCTTTGTATGTAATCAAAAATCCAACCATTAGCATCAAAGTTTACGTGCACCTATGTAAAGTTGGGAATTTGTTTAATTCTCCAGCAGAAGCCACATGCATCAAGATTCATAATGGGTCAATTGATATGACTGATCACCATGGTATGCTCAAAAATTGTCAATTATGTCTGTTTCTTTCATTTGCAAATTTGACATTTGTTAGATAACAAATCTTTGGTCAAAGTTACATGAAACAACAACATTGCCTTTTTTGGCATTCTCTCTCTCTCTCTCTCTCTCTCTCTCTCTCTCTCTCTCTCTCTCTCTCTCTCTCTCTCTCTCTCTCTCTCTCTCTCTCTCTCTCTCTCTCTCTCTCTCTCTCTCTCTCTCTCTCTCTCTCTCTCTCTCTCTCTCTCTCTCTCTCTCTCTCTCTCTCTCTCTCTCTCTCTCTCTCTCTCTCTCTCTCTCTCTCTCTCTCTCTCATGTTGGACATTTAAGACGGTCATGCTTATCCTGATCAGCTCATGGTTGCATACATTTTACAAAGAGTAGTGAAAAATATTGTTCAAATGCACAAAACCAACCTGTTCCAGGATTTGAAGGGCTAATAAGCCTTCCTATCTCAACATTATAGATAAGCAACCTGAATATGGATACTGGCTATGACTTCTGAATTTGTACAGGCAAATAAAGTGTATATCTAGCACTTGATTTAAGCAACAGGTTTGGACAATATTCCAATTTTAACTGCTGAAACTCAGTGCTAACGTGGTCACACCTGACCTCACTGGGATTTATGATCAAAGTATTGCCAGGAGCATTCTGCCTGACAATTGGAAAAGAGCCAGGGTGGTGCCAATTTTGAAAAGCGATAACACATGAGCTTGGCAATTACAGGCCAACCTCAATGTTGCCTGTCTTCTCAACAATTCTGGAAAGACAAGTCTATGACCATAATTGACCATGGGTACCTAGTAAAACACAAAAAGCTTTTATTGGGTACACAGTCTGGCTTTAGATGAAATTACTCTTGTTAGACTGTAATGGTTAAACTGACAGACTGTTTTCTAGAAAATAAGGATGGTGGCAAATTATCTGGAGTGTAATTGATTGACTTGTGGGAAGTATTTGACCTTCTTGATGACAATCTGATGTTACACAAAAGTTTGCCATATGGATGCACACTGCACAGTTTGGATTGGTTTCAATCATACCTTGGGGTGCATAAACAATTTGTATCTTATGATGGTTGCATGTCCAGCAATATGCCACTGAATATTAGAGTACCCCAGGGGTTGATACTTGGGCGACTATTATTTATTGTATACATGAATGACATTGTACTAGAGGTGAATGATACTCCATTAGAAATGTATGCAGATGACACTGCAGTAGCTGCAAGTCATCCTAATATCAAGAGAGTAAATTCTACTCTAAGTTCTCAAAGATGCAAAACAAATATATAAATGGATTACATACAACAGAATGATTTCAAACTTTGACAAAACCAAAAGTATGTTGATAGGTACAATTCAAAGGCTGAAAGAAAAGCAGAGACTCATATTCATTAGGTCCACAAATTGATAGCAGGATGACCTGGGAAGCCCATATGACAAAATTGTGCTCCAAGGTGAAAAGCAGACTATATTTATTTGACAAGATAAAACATTTAGTACCCCACAAAGCAGGACTTGTACAGCCAATTATAGATTATGGAACTAGGATGTATAGTATGAGGCAACCGCTCAAAGAAGATTTTAGTTGGAGTTCACAAGTGCATGAAGCAATATGCCAGATCAATTTTAAATATAAAACACAAAAACAAATAAAAAAACAAGATCAAAGAAGGACTGTGTGACTGCTCAAATCTCTTGATTGGACACCAATAGGCAATAGACACACATATTGAATATTTAGAGGGGAAATACTACTGATGTATAAAATTGTAAATGGTCCAGCACCAGATTATCTGTGTAAATTCATTCAGAAATGTCTAGGATGTTCATACATAGAATACAAGAAGTAGTCAGACTGGAAATCTGTACGCCCCAACCTACAGACTGTCTTCAGGTCTGAGGACCATCAAGTACAAAGGTGCTATATTGTGGAACCAGCCGTACATCCATACAAACAGATGCCAATTGTAAGTTCATTTAAGACCTGTTATAGTAATTTTTAAAGCACAATTTATTTGAAAATGGACATTTTATTTTGGACACTGAAAGTTGAGATTAAAGAGAATAACAGTCGTTTTAAACAGGGGTAATCTTAGTTGAATTAATTCTTGTACATGTTATATTTTTTTCTTATTGATGGCCAGCTGAAAATAATTTCTTTGTAATGACATGGTCTACCATCTCAAAATAAATCTTTTATTCTAATACATACTTAGCTGTTTAGTGCATGGAGGGACTCCTTGCTTAGTGTGAGCTTTCTGTTCACATGCTTGCTATAGGTAACATAATCATTGCGTCTAAAGCATAACCAATAAGGTATCACTTGGAGGGGGAGGGGGACTTTTTAACTCTCTATTTTTTCTATTCTACTCCAGTTTACTGGAAGTCTGTGACGTTGTCATGGGCCCTTGTGCTCTACACAGGGGTTACCAACAGAATGGTTGTCCCCATAATCTGGTACCTACGAACCCGTAGATGCTGATCACCAGACATGGCTTAAGGAAAATACTGACTAGGGTTAGAACGGAGAAAACAAAACAAGGTACCCCACATACTACTTTCTTGTTTTAAACACCTTCTGCTGCCTCAACATACATAATCCATATACCAAAAGATTTGTCATAATCTACTCTCTCAATCCCTGCCAACTTATGGAGTTGTCTGATGCACTTAAGCCCACTTAATTCCTCATGGAGCCTCTCAATTCCAAATGACCCAGTCTTTGTTGAATGGAAGTGACCCCAGTGGTCGAACTTGAATTTTTTCTTTCCTCTGATTGGTTACCAGCGATCCTGTGAATCTAAGATGGCTGCACCCTAGGGTTAAGGTTACAGTTAAACCAATCAGAGTGATGAAAAAAATTGAGTGTGTACACTGTGTACAGTACACAGTGGTCACTTCTGTTCAGCAAAGAGTGGCTCATTTGGAATGGAGAGGCTCTGCTAGGAATTGGGTGGCCAAAATAGGGTTAAAATACATCAGACCAACTCAAGTAGTAGGCAGGGTTCCAGAGAGTGGATTGTGACGAATCTGTGGATTATATATGTGTATAGTGAATACTTTATTAGCATCAAACGCCCACTACAGGGGCCAAAGCTTTCACAAAATGGTACATTGGCTACTGGCTAAATTGAGATGTTGCCCTCTTGTGGCCATTCACTGAACTACACTAATCAAATAAATAGGTACATACACATTGATAAAATAAAGGTACAAAAATACACAAAGACATACATATCAAGATCTGTGTATTTCACTTTAAGCAGCTACCCCCCCCCCCAAAAAAAGAGAGAAAAAAATCAAAATACCTGTATCTTGACTAGAATAAATTGTAATGGTTCTGTGCTACACTTTTATCATGTTTATCAATGATTTATATATGAATATGTTGAGGCAGCAGAAGGTGTTTAAAACAGCAAAGCATCATGTGGGACACCTTCTGTTGTTTTCTCCCTTCTTACCCCAGGCTATTATAGTCAGTATTTTCAGTAGACAGTGTCTTTGGCAGAGGTTCCAAAACTCCCAAAATTTAACTCATTTCTTAAGTCTCCCTATCTCCTGAATCTTGAATAAAATAGTCCCGTATTATAAATTTTGTCCATTAAAAAAAAAGTTGACATTTTGCAAGCAGTGGAGCTATTTCCCCACCTGGTGACAGTGTATATCAATTTCTGTGATATACAGGTGTCAACAGTTGCTATTCAATTATCTGGATCAATATGCACCTGGATTATTCTTCCAAGAGTATGAGACAGTTCATACTGATCATCACATTCAAAAGAAATGCTCATCGATGATTTAGATTGGACCTTAACATAAATGAAAAAGGGAAAAAATAAGATATTTTCAGGGTGCTAGAACAAGAGAATAAATAAGAACTTTTACAGCTGATTTTTGAAATGTTAAACCACCAGGATGCCCTATTTTAACTGTGTATTTGCAAAAAAAAACTCACATGGAGGCCCCTCTCCCCCTCCCCCCCCCCTCCCCCCCCCCCCCCCCCCCCCCCATTGTCCGCACAGCCTGCTGCATTCCTACTGATGAATTAGGAGCATCTCCTGAGTTGGGGAAAATAACTTGGAACCTCTGCTTTGGTGATCAGTGTATCCATGGGTTGGTATGAACCAGAATATGAGGACAACCTTTCTGCTGGTTGCCCCTGCATCTGGCACTCTACGCCTGATTGAACACTCAACCAGTATAGAAGTGTGACAACCATTGGCAATGGCATTGTTTCATGTACATTTGTCTATGGCTATGCAACAATCTGTGTTCTGTACATAGCTCTGCGTTTAATTTTGTCCAAAATATCTTTGCGAGACCCATAACACCAGAACATGGCAAGCTACAGAGTACATGTAGCTGTCGGTATACGCTGGCGGGGTGCTGCACTTCATACTCCCAGGACCCAGTCCCATGCAGCAATGTATCGACTTACTACTCTGTTCTTACACTCTTTCTCTCCCAGGACCCGGGTCTCTTGCGACCATGCTAGTCAACACTTACGGTGAAGAACGCCTGCACTTGCCGTGGATAGCAGCAGGGATCCATGAAACCATCGGAGGACCCTGCACCTTAGTCCATACATGTCCACAGGTGTGCCCCAACACAGGCAGTCATTTTGAATAAAAATATATCCAGTAATATTTAGCACGTTGTCGTTGATTTGAATGCTTATAGTGTGCTGTTCATTGTATTATCTACCCTACTGTACGTTACATATTAGTTCCTGTTTTTATCTCACATGTGACATTTTCCTTCCAACCCGATTTGATGTTTTACTTCCCGGTTGCGTGTATATTCAAAGAAAAGACTCCTACAGGGGAAATCCCAGTCACTCGGCATTAAAGGGGAATTCCAAGTTTTTTCAGCCTCGTTTTCACAAGGTGAAGCCAATCCACTTTCATACAGCTACTGCCACCTGCAGGTAGAACTAACGTGCAACTGTGTCCATTTATTTATGACAACAGTCCACAGAACAAAGACATAACTAAATTTTATTTATACTCGATAATTAAAAACCGTGAACACCAGACGAGGGCTACATAAAAGGGAAGTGTGATTGAAAACTAACAAAAGATGGAAAGGAAACATGAAAAGGAAACATGAAAAGTGTCCTTGGGCATCGTCTGGCAGCCACAGTTTAAACACTGAACATTAGATTTAGGCCCCTTAAAAATATTCCTGTTTCTCATCACCGCCCGCCCCGATTTTTGGTCCCGCCCCACAAAAAATTTTTATTTTATATTTTCTCATAAATGCCGTCTGGATGCACACTTGACTTGGAGCAACAAGTTTGCAAACCGATTCCGTACCTATATCGAAATTCGTATTTTGAAATTGCTGAAACTACTCTCCATTGACACCAAGAATGTTGCTGTCTAGGTATTCCAGTGTTGGTTTGAAAAAAAAAAAAAAAAAAAAATCCTCCCTCCCTCCCCTAATTATGAAAAAAAATAATAATGAGAAACAGGAAATTTTTTTAAGGGACCTTAGGCCTATAATTTATATAAATCTTTCTAGTTTCATGTTACCAGGTAGCGTTTTTCAGTCTGACAAATCATCATTTTAAAATTTCGTGAACGGCGCTTCACAGATAAAATGTCAGAAAAACACGGATAGATTTTTGTCATAATTCCAAGCTCATTATATTAAATTGGTGATAATTGAGACATGAAACAACACCTGCTGAATTTCAGCTATAAACAGGCGTGTGAATTATGCTCTGACCAGGTAACTTCATTGTCTTTTCTCAGCATAGAGTTCTCACCTGGTCTAGTAGACAATGGACCTTTATGGCCACCAATGAAGCGACTCTGTGATGCAGCAAGCCTGACGTAGCTAACTTGATTTACACAGAAACTACAGCATGCTTAAAACACAGTATTTTCACAACTACGGCCAATCACACAACTGAAGTCTGTAACCTTATGAACTTTAAGTTTTAGGCTGTGCAAAACATGTAGCATTTTATTGATTGTAACTAATAAGTATTCAACATCTTCAAAACATCAGGACTAACACTACTAAAAAGATGCTCTCCAAACTTCTCTGTGCTGTAGTTTATGCTAAACGGACAACTGCAAGGCCTTAATCGCGAAAAAAAAGCCTCGTCGAACAACGAAAATATAAAGTTTGTAACAATGATAAATGTTACAAACTTTATATTTTGTAACAATGATGAAGCAGAAAGTGATACACATATAAAATTCTTGGATTCACCATCCTGGCACTTTATAGGTTATCAGCCAATGAAAAAGTGTAGACAGCATGCATTGACAAGAAGTTGAGTCAAACCCATGACAACCTGCATAGTCTATGTAATACATGCTGGGCTAAAAGAATAAAAACTACACTATCAAATTTCTATTAAAACCCATGTACTAATAAAGCAGAGTATAGTTTCAATGTATCAGAGATTTGCAACTCAAAATCTCTGTCTATCTCTGAGTAATTTGCATCCCCAAAAGGCCAATTTATCATGAGAGTGAATGGGAATACTATTAGTTATACTCCGTGAAGCAGCCCAATATGGTGGCATATTAGTGCCATCAAGTATTTCTATAAAAATACGACAAAACAAAACGCAAAAATAAGAAAACACGAAGGCGAAAATGCGAAAGGACGACGCGAAAATATGACAACAATCATGTAGTGTTGTCGCAGTTGTATTTTCGTATTTTCGCAGTTATATTTTTTGTATTGTCGCATTTTCGTCATTGTATTTTGAGTAGATAATGAATGCGAAAACAAGATAATAAGAAAACACAACTGCGAAAGTACAACAATACGACTGCGAAAATACGACATTATTTATGTCTTATTTTCGTAGTCGTATTTTTGGTTTATGGCAGTGGAGTGACAATATCATTGTGAGAAACTTGTCACGTTCTTCCAGTGTTTCCAGATGGTAAGACTAAAAAGAATTTAAAAACCTAAACACGGAACAGCCTTGTTTTGCTCACTTGCTTTTATACCAATGTGTATAGCACAATAGATACCAATATTGTTTTGAGTCATAAAAGCAAAATGAAAGTCAATAGTTGTGAAAATATTTATTTATGTCCTTATTTACCTTTTAGTTCTTACTTTATGTCATGTGGGGAGAGTAGCAATTAAAAGTTTTATCTATATACATGAAGAATATTCTTTTATAGTTTAGTTGGTTTAGGGAAATTGTTGACTCACTTGGTTGATATACTTTAAAACTTGTAGGAAGCCACATGGCAGCAAATTGTACAAATTTGATATGCAAAATGACTGACCAATAAAGTAAGATTTTGAATACAATAGCAAGAAGTTGATGGTGAATTAAGTTTACCTTTCTGTATACATGGTCATGCGCACTGTGTGCACAAGGATCCAACATTCAGTGAATGGTACGGAAAAGGAGTTTGATCTTAGAATATCGGAATGGATGGTGTTCAAAGGGCACAAGGGCTTACAGATTTAGGTTTGTTAAGTTTCTCTTTCTAATTAACATACATGTGCTGCATTTTTTTTTTTTTTACGAATGGGGATTTTGTCTTCTACCAGAGTCGAGGCTTAGAGAGATTTTAAACTGAAACACTCTTTATTTTGCTCAAATGTAATTGCAATATGTGAAGAGGGATTAACAAATAAGATATAAATCTATCATTGTGATGGTATATGTTTAACCTTTTCCATACCAGTCCCTGATTTTCCCGTTTAAATTTGCATAGATGTAAGATGGCATTTACATATTTAAATTCATCATGAAAAGAGCATTCATTCAAGTGCCAATATGCTTGGTCTGTAGTCATTGGTTTTGGCATTGCCTGCAAAGTCATGCTGCAGCTGCTCTGAAGGCAGCTGCAGCATGACTTGCCAGGCAGTGCAGAAACCACAGACCAAAGATTTTAACACTAAATACTAAAAAGAACTAGACAGAAGCAATTCCTACGGATGTAATACTCTTTATTTTCCTCAAATGTAATTCCAATATAAAATACAAGTCAATCATTGTGATAATATATGTTTAAATTATTAATTAAAGCATCTTTTCTCTTGTTTTCGGTATTTAGAGTGTGTAACACTAAATACCAAAAGGAAATAAAGAGAACCGATTCCTGTTAATCGCTTTAACACTCTTTTTTTCCTCAAATTTAATCCTAATATATGGATAGTAATAAACAAATAACATACAAGTCAATTGTCGTGATAGTATTATTTTGCTGAAATGATAATTTAACATCTTTTCTCTTTTTAACTACATGTCACCACATGGGAGTTGTGTATTGGGAGAAAAGAATACATATGAGCATGTACAATATATGAATGTCAGCGCACGCGTGAGAATATCATCACCCATCGTGCGGTCAACGCAGATTCAGCGAAAAACTGTTAATGTGCCTAACGAGTTTCACAAGAAACGAAAACGGTCGCACAGTGCCACCGCCACAGTTCATGCCCTTGCTTCGTCGAACTATTGAACATCTACAAGTCACAAAACATTCTGGCACTATTCATATAATATCATGTTAAATTTGTGGTTTTGTGAGGTGTTCACTTACGGCAGGTAACATTAGCGTGTCATTTAAATACTCCCTATAAGGTATAATGGCCACAAAATGTGGGCCGAAAGAAAGTCAGGTGTTCAATTCGGAACGTTTTACTGTACATTAGGTCTCCCATGAGTCCTTTTATTCCATTTGAACTGTTGTGAAAGGACTGCTTTAGCTCAAAGCCAAATTCTTGCAGAGGGCCTTCTTTTACAACAGTAATATTATCTCTACCAGTTTCTAGAGGCTGCGCAACACGTTTTCCTGGCCTGTTCCCCAAGCCCCTGAAGATGTCTTCCTTTAAGCTAACATATGTTTCATAACCTCGACGGTTGATGGATCTCTCATTCCTGGCCACTGCTGCCTGGTGTTCTGTCAGACCCCTCAGGAAATGTCTGAGGGCAATGGTCTTCCTAGTATGGTTGGGTATCCCTTAAGGTGGCGGAGGGATTTCAGCAAAACCGGCAAATTTATTTGCCTCCATAGCAGCCGCGACTGGGCGTTGATATTCTGTTGGCCCGACGAGCGCCCACATCAGTAACTTAAGCGAGTCTGGGAGGCTACTTTGGAGGCAACAAATTCATGAGCCGACACAAAGTGACTTTTTTCCATTTTCTCAAAGTTTGGCCCTTTGCCTTTCTTGTCACGAAGCATGGATCCCTAAAAAGAAAAAAAAATCTTTGTGATAAAAAGGGACAAAAACATAACCATGTCTTAGCTGGCTCGAGCATGCTCGTGTCTGTTGACAAACATATGCAAAATAATCCACCAAAGTTTGGGATAGCAGTCGGCTGCTTTCTACAACCCAGTGCCGTATCAATGGCAAGCAACAACTGTAACATTTCAGGTGTGCCGCTGGTAATTCTGAATAGGAGATACCACGCGTTATCGGGATATGTTCTGAAAGCCTGCATTTTTAATCCCGTCTGCGTAGTGGCAGAGTTTCAGAATACATCCAAATAGCAAGCGGTACCTCCTATTTAAACCATGCCTCTTTTGTTACTGCCACAATTTTATAGTAGGATACCCTTTTCACCGCGTTAATCCCAAGAAACAGTATAGAACTAGGAAAGATGATTTGCTGCATAGCAAATCAGTGTGTGCGTCTTCAAAGCATATTGGTATGATAATGTACAACTATTCCATAACGCAGGAGTAGAAGTTTAAATGACATCTCTTTGAAGTTATTCAAAATTTAAAATTTCTAATGGTGCTATTTAGCATAATTTAAATTGCTACAACTTTTATTTTAAATTCATTAGGTGCGCAATGGTCAACAACCCCCTAGTAGAAGTTGGAATGACATCTTTATCTATTATAGTGTTGAAGATATTCAAGATTGAAAATTTCGAATACTGCTAATTAGTATAATTTAAATTGCTACAACTTTTTGTTTTAGATTCATTAGATGCGCAATAGTCAACAACCCCCTCGTAGAAGTTGAAATGACATCTCTATCTATAATAGTTTTGAAGATATTCAAGTTTAAAATTTTTAAATGCTGCTAATTAGCATAATTTAAATTGCTACAACATTTGTTTTAAATTCATTAGATGCGCAATGGTCAATAACCCCCTAGTAGAAGTTGGAATGACATCTCTATCTATTATACTTTTGAAGATATCCAAGATTTAAAATTTCAAATGCCCCTAATTTGCATAATTTTAAACATCTTCATTCCTTTGTATAAAACGGTCAAACTCCTTGTATGGAGGTACAATCATGCCAAGTTTGGAGTTTTTATGTATTATAGTGTTCGTGAAAAGTGTCGGACAAAGTTGCTGGTAAAGAAGAAAGAAGTAAGAAAGAAAGAATTTCAGGAAAAACAAAAAAGTACGTGTTGACACACACTTTAACTAGAAAAGATGACTTGCTGCATAGCAAGTCAGTGTGTGTATGTCTACAAAGCTTATTGGTATGACAATGTACAATTGGTATTTCATTACTACAGTGTATTATCGGTACGACAATGTACAATTGGTACCTCAGTACAACAGTGTATGATCTGTACGACAATGCATGGACTTTCTATCTCAGATGGTTGGTCCATGGACAATGTTACGACTGTGTACAATGGGCACTTCAGTACTAAGTGTATGATCGCTACAACGTAACGAGAGGGTACCATTGCTTTTTCAAATTGCCTCACAGTACTCTAACTCAACTTAAGTTCAATTTAACAACACAAACCTTTGTGTAATCCCAAATGTATGTCTTACACAGCCCAGCCAAGCTTGTGTGCAAGTCCGTCTAGTGTATGTTTTGTAGGCACAACCTGCCAATATGCATACGGAAGTTATGCAAGTTTTGCGCATATTAATTGGCAACATCTAAAAATAGAGCTCTGTAACAGCTGAGGCAGACAACATATTACTCAAAGCCACACTGTATCTTCCACCCCTGCTCTATGGTTACACTTTCACCAACATGCCCGGTCTGTTGCTAGGCAACTGGTCTTGCCCCAATCTGAGACAAGGAATTCCCAGTCTCGGCTTCAATTTAGATCCAATGCATGTATACATACACGTAGATTTTGCTTCGTTTCACTTTATTTAACAAGATCAATCAGCTGCACAGTCATATAAATGGAAGCTAATGGTGGGGTCTAACTATTATATTTTTTATGACAGAGTCAACCTTCAGACTCTATTGCATTTTTTCATTTTCTCTCACCGAGCGTCACCATGTATGAGAGAGCTGAACAAATCTATCTTGTGTGCATACTTTTGAAGATATTCAAGATATGAAATTTCAATGCCCTTAATTTGCATAATTGAAATTTGTGCATATGCATACTAGTTCATAACATAGGAGTAGAAGTTGGAATGGCACCCCTAGACATTTGGTTCAGCGTGAATAATTTTGCGTGCCTTCAAATTATAACAATTTAAATTGTTTAGTTTTTGCTCGTATCAGTTTGAAAATGTGCTGTTGCTGTGACTGGACATCGACGAACTTAAGAGAATGGGTAGGTGACCCAAGGGCAAGGCACCTACCAAGTGTGAAAAGGATGGGACTTGTGACGCATGTCTTTGCCTTTCCTTGGTCTGTCATCTGAAATGTGTACAATCTTCAGGCCCACGCATGGCAAATGTGCTGAGCAGCAGCACTAATAAAAATATAAACCACGAAGTAAATTTGCATAATTATGAAGCATACACCCCGCTGCAATTGGTATCGTCTGTGGCCTATGCGTGGACTGCTGCCACATTTCAGATACAAGAAAATGTCTATTTCTCACGGGGGTGTATCAAAGTACACTCAGCCATAAAGACCTGATTTCGAGAGTGGCAAGGGGTTTGAAACTTTGACCATTAGAAGGATATGACAATTGCATCACTGTTGGTTTTTGTATATGACTGCAAAGTAGCTCTGCACATTGTTATTTATTGGTCGATCGGTCAATTATAAAGTGTGTGAGAGCGATCTATTGCGTTAAGGCTGCACCTGAGTCACGAAGTTTCGGTCTTGTGTCGCGATCAGTTTATGACAGATCTTCATGTGTACAGCAACATTGGTTACATATCTCCAAAGAATAAAATCATATGTTAAGGTCTATTATATGAATACGAAAACCCGGGAAAAACATGACAATGTGTATGGTCCTCTTTACCACTAGAAAGGTCAAAATTTGTAGAGGAACCAGTGCAATAGGCTGATCTGGGTCTGAGCTAGAAAACCAATAAAGTTGGTTATTCATATGTGCCAATGCACAGTATTATCACCGATACAACTTTGAAACTAATGGATTCTCAAAACATGAAGTTGTTCCGTTTTTTCTTCAATTTTTAGCTCAGCTGATAATGCAGCTGAGCTTTTAGGAGGGTGAGGCATCCGTCGTCCGTCTGTGGGTCGTCTCTCCGTCGTCTGTCCACAATTCACATTTTCGATTTCTTCACCAAAACCGCTGGCCAGATCCACTTCAAACTTGGTGGGGATGTGCCTTGGGTGGGTCTCTACCAAGTATGTTCAAATGTTGACGATCCGGTGAATTTTGGATTTTTAATGATTTTTTTTTTTTTTCATTTTTGGGGGAAATGTTAAAAAATCTACTCCGAAACCGCTTGACCAATTACTTTGAAATTGTATAGCGACACTTCTTGGAACCCCTGATCTTAAGTTGTTCAGCAGGTGGCGCTGTGATTTTTTCTCTTTTTATGATTTTTTTTTTTTTTTTTTTTTTGTTTTTTTGTGCGTTTTTGCTATTTTCGACTTCTCCTCCAAAACCATCTCTCAGGTTGTGCTGAAACTTGGTGGATATGTTCTTTGTGGAAGGGTCACACAAGGTTGTTCACCAGGTGGAGTTGCTATGGATCCCTGATTTTTAACGATTTTTTCAATTCGGGTAGTTGTTCAAGTTCATGTTCTTTTATTGCCCGACCTCTAACCGAGGTATAGGCCAAAAATAAATACAAACAGGTGAGTCCATCAAGATGGACCGACTACTATGGTGTTACACCTTATGTTAAGATGAAGATACAATTCATAGGAGGACTCTATTTGAATATTTGAAATATTTCTGCAAACAAATTTACCAACCTTATTAAGTTTAACTATGCTGGATATCATAATACTTTAAACGTAATATATTCGGATCCTTTCAATAATACTTAGGTAAATAATGATTACGTCTTTCTTTTAAAGCTGCACACTACAACAAAATATGAAATTTGTCCCCTCACCTTTGTTCATTACACAAAGTACAATATCTGTGGTGTCTAATGGTTCTATAACGGTCTGTTTCTACAGTCAATCTATGATTGACTGTTCTAAACTAACACAGATAATATCTCCATTTAGGGAGCATTTCATCAAGGTATGGTTCAAAACCAAAATCTTGTTTAAATAATCTATAGTTATAGCAAATGTCCTTATCTTCGATTTCAGAATGCCGTGTTTGTACATATATACCGATCTTTCAACTTTTGTTTCACAGACAATAACACAAAATGACTGTTAACTTCCAATTGGTTATTCCATACGTAATTCATGCCCAGGCGACTTAGTAAATTATGAATATACTTTAACCATGGTGCTTTAAAGATGTCTCTTTGATACAGATCAAACAGTATTTTAAAAATACGACAAGATAATTTGCTTGTTTATACCACTTAACAATTTGCACTGAAACCCGATCATCCTACTTTTAATTACACAGTCCACTGGGAACCGTCCAAGTTCTTCATATAATATACATGTAGGCGTAGATTTTTTTAAACTCATCATAAACTTGCAAATTTTTTTTGGAAATCTCTCAATTAACTCTGTATTTTCATACCCCCATATTTCACTTCCGTATAAAATAACAGGGAGAACAGTCGCATCAAATAATTCTAATTGCTCACTTATAGGTAAATCTAGATATCTAGCTTTTTTAATCAGAGAAAACATAGTTTTTAAAGCCTGATTGTACAAATCCTTCTTACATTTGGCATAAGATCCATTGGATGAAAATATTACTCCAAGATATTTAAATGTATCCTTAATCTGTAAATCAGCACCATCAAATGTAAACTTATATGTGTCTTTTTTAACCTTTCTTTCACCAAAAATTACAACTTTTGTTTTACTTGTGTTTACGCGTAGATCCCATTTTTTACAATACACCCTGAAAGCATTACATGCTTTTTGTAAACCATTTGCAGTGTTGGCCATTATTACCGTGTCATCTGATTACATAAGTAGAAGGAGATTCAAATAATTTAGAGCGTTATGTTAAACGCTGAACTCTATATGTCTGACATCATGATTCAATAAAAATTCTTCAAGATCATTAATAAATAGCGCCAATAAAAACGCTGACAGATGTTCGCCTTGCCGTACTCCTTTGAAAGTCATGAAATATTCAGAATGTTGGGCATTAAGAACTATACAAGATTTGATTTCCGGATACATATTGTGCAGAACTTGCAATATTTTACATTTAATACCCTTTGTTTTTGATATGATATATCGCTCTTAAGGCGAGGGGTATAAACAGAAAAGTAGTTGGAGACTAATTCAAATTCTTCTCCTTGTGTAAATAGAAAGTAGCATATGTCTGACTGCACATGGAATAATATGAAAAATATTGGCAATATACACATTTTTGAACAAATAGACCAGGGCTTGGACTGCCATGTACATGTGTATAGAGACCAAGGTATTCTCTCTATCTCTGTCTGTCTGTCTGTCTGTCTGTCTGTCTGTCTGTCTGTCTGTCTGTCTATCTATCTATCTATCT
Source organism: Hermodice carunculata (assembly GCA_964020975.1). Lineage (NCBI taxonomy): Eukaryota > Metazoa > Annelida > Polychaeta > Eunicida > Amphinomidae > Hermodice > Hermodice carunculata. The sequence goes on from OZ026612.1 coordinate 114,226,403, forward strand.
ATCTATCTATCTATCTATCTATCTGATCACGAGCAGTCCAAGACACTGAATGGCCAAAGCCCTGTCCATGCCGTTAATGAAGATACGTTGCTCTTTGATCCAAAATGAGGAGAAATGAGTCAGGAAATCCTGTCCGTCGAGCACTCTTCTCCATGAAGTAAGCTGTGAAACTGCAAACCCATCTTGTTCAAACAGCGCCATTTGCAAACAATGTTGCTGGGTTCAAGGTGATAGCACCTTCGGGTCACGTGACTAATCCCTTTATCGTACCCTTTGAAGCTGTCGCCGTCGCATGTGAAACCAGATTGACAGGCTTGCAGTTGTGGCTGCCCTTAATGTCATTCGGGTAAATAACTGCTTTTTAAGTCCCCAAAATATTGTATTTTGAAATCTATACATCATAGTTGTCGATTGACACGGCTTCGAAGAGTTTCAACCAAAACTAACCATGATTGGAGAGCAATATTGTCATTACGGCCAACAATGTGGACAAAAAGGGCCTCAAATCTTTCAGCACCGATTTCTATGAATTATTTTTTTTTGCTTATCAATCAATTTTGTAGACAGCTTTGATTTAAAGCTAATCGGTCGATCTGCTTTAACTAAACGTCTTTTGAAAGATAAATATATTATGTAGGAACCGTTTTTTTTTTGTTTTTTGTTTTTTTTTTTTTTGTTTTTTGTTGTTGTTGTTTTTTTTCGTCACATGCCTCCTTCGGAGACTTTACTAGCTCATAAAATGAATTAATTGTTGATGTTTAGAATGATGATGAAAGAATTCGATTATTCTTTAATTATGTATGTTATTTGTAAACAAAACATACGGTTCCTGCATATTGATCTATACTTTTAGTTTACATATGTAAAACTTTTCCATCGAATATCTTTTGAAAAAAGAAATGCAGACAAAATGTGCAATATGATACCCTCTTGTAAACTGGATTATAAAATCACTAGAAAATAATCGTATGAATATGAAACTTGTTTCTAACAAATCTATGTATCGGTGCAGTAAATAAAATGTACGGTTTTGTGGGTCAAATGTGAAACAGAGTTCATCTATGCAACACCAGAGTTGCGGGATTGTTGCGCGGCTCCGCCACCTTAATCACGAGCTTCTTGATGCATGTTATATGTTCAGGTAATGGTTCCTTTGGCCCCAACTCCCTGCTGTCTAGCATTTCCAAATAGGAGCTAGTAATGTGCTTTTCTTGAAATCTGTTTTCCAAAGCCTGCACCAATATGTCACAAGAATATGGAAGTCCTGTCTGGGACGGCTGCACATCAACTGATGCTGATAAACTTGAAAAAAATCAGTTGACAAGTTGCAAGAATATTTACTGGCGCGATGCATGGCACATCTAATGCTAAACTGTATGAAGAGCTTGAATGGCAAACCCTGGCCTCTCGTAAGAAAGAAACCAAGTTATCACTAATGTATAAAATAGTTCATGAATTAGTACCTATTTGCAATTTATTATTCCAGATAATGTGAATTATTTTCCTACACACTATAATACTCCACAAAGATATGATCTGCCTCATTTCAGAGCCCGCACTGATTTATTTAACAATTCTTTCTTTCCGTCAACTGTACGCCTTTGGAATGGATTGCCTTTCGAAATTCGAAATTTGCCATCTTTACCCATGTTTACATATAAATTCCGTGATCATTTTGGGTGGTCGAATAAGCGTCCACAGTATTACAATTTTTGTGAGAGATATAGTTCTGCATTGCATACTCACCTCCGCTTGGGTAGCAGTCAGCTGAATTCCCATCTGTTCAAGACTGGTGTCAATACACATGCCAGTTGTCAATGTGGTGCAAGTAATCAGGATGCTTGGCATTTTTTTTCTTGTCCAAGGTATACTGTTATCCGATCCCAACTACACAATATCATTTCATTGTATGCTCCTTTTACATTGAAACTGTGCTGTATGGCTCTCCTAACTGCACCCTGACAGAGAACATCCAAATTTTCGCTGCAGTTCAAGATTTTATTGTGCTCTCTGAAAGATTCACACAGACATGTATTGGCTGAGGAATTATTTGTTTTTCTTACTCAAAATTTTATCTGAATATTGTACCAAGTAAACAAAATTATTAATTACTTTGAACGTATTGAGCCCCCCCCCCCACCTCCACCCCCATCTGTCCCTGTCCAACTGTGATGTCGTCACTGTTGTATCGCGGCAAGTCGGTGGGCCCTGCACTCACTGTCCAGCGATTGTGTGTCTTTTGGTGTCCTGTTTAATTAAAGTGTGTGTGTCAACACACACCTTCCTTCCTTCCTTCCTTCCTTCCTTCCTTCCTTCCTTTCTTTCTTTCTTTCTTTCTTTCTTTCTTTCTTTCTTTCTTTCTTTCTTTCTTTCTTTCTTTCTTTCTTCTCTATCAGCAAATTTGTCCGACACTTTTCTCGGACACTATTATACATAGAAACTCCAAACTTGGTATGATTGTACCTCCATACAAGGAGTTTGACCGTGTTATACAGAGGAATGAAGATGTTGAAAATTATGCAAATTAGGGGCATTTGAAATTTTAAATCTTGAATATCTTCAAAAGTATAATAGATAGAGATGTCATTCCAACTTCTACTAAGGGGTTATTACCCGTTGCGCATCTAATGAATTTAGAACAAAAGTTGTAGCAATTTAAATTATGCTTATTAGCAGCATTTGAAATTTTAAAACTTGAATATCTTCAAAACTATTTTAGATAGAGATGTCATTTTAACTTCTACTAGGGGGTTATTGACCATTGCGCATGTAATCAATCTAAAACAAAAGTTGTAGCAATTCAAATTATGCTAATTAGCAGTATTCGAAATTTTCAATCTTGAATATCTTCATCATTATAATAGATAAGGATGTCATCCCAACTTCCACTAGGGGGTTGTTGACCATTGCGCACCTAATGAATTTAAAAATAAAAGTTGTAGCAATTTAAATTATTCTTAATAGCACCATTAGAAATTTTAAATCTGTTGCTATGCAGCAAATCATCTTTCCTAGTTGCTGTCTATTCTTCCACAAGAGGGATTTATATAGGGCTAAGCCCTCTTCTCAATTGTTAATTGTCGATAAGAATATTGTATTTGTACATTGTTAAAAAAAAGAAATACGTTTAAACTATAGACTGCATTGTTTCACAGGCCAGCTGCCTGAAAGCATAACCTGCTGCATCTGCTCTCAAAGTACTTGTCAAGCAAAACAGTCTTTCTTGTGCGGACCAATTGCATGCCTCTGCTAATGGCTGAGTAGGTTTCATAAATCCATCGCATGATGTCTTATCATCATAAAAGAAATGACTTGACAGGGGAATATCAAATTGTTGCCTGGTATTATCCCATCTTATTAAGGATCTTGGAGATGTTGTGAATAAATCCACGTTGGAGAAGCTAGAGATGTTTTTTTGAGGCTTGGTATCCCTCCTTAGTGAAAACTTGTGTGGTGCTGTGAACAAATCCACATTTGGAGTATGTGGAGACATTTCCTGAGATGAAGCTGCATTCCATCTATCTATAACCTTCAGAATTGCATCTCTTGGTCTGTAGTGCCGAGGCCTGTCAGAAGTGAATGCTGGTTCAAATGGTTGGAATCTAGGATCTGAGCTGGAGGCTGCCTTGTATGGTTGTGATTCCCCACTGATAGTGCCTTGTGTTTTTTTTATATTAGTCTGGTCTTCAAAGTCTTCACCTGTGCATTTACTGCTGTAAACATAGCCTCATCTTTTTTTCTTTTGAACTCTGCAGCCATTTTTTCAGAATGGTCTGGCCTTTCTTTGGATATAGTAGCAGCTGGCGGTGCAATTTGCTACTATTGCCTCAATTGTGTAATTTCACCTTCTGCGTCCCTTTCTGGAGTAGCCCCATTATCTGCGTTGGCTGCCGAAGACTGTCTCTCTACAGTTTGACTATCTTTGTCTTTCTTTGGACCCATAGTTGTAATCAAATGTCAGTAAATGAAAATAAAGCAACTGACTTACACAAAAACGCAGTATGGTAGGTAATTGCATTGTCAGCCACACCACTGCTTCCTGTTAAACTTCAGTATATGAAGCTGCTTGGAGCACTACTATTTCCATAACATCCACAACCATCAGGTAACATGTATTTAGAAGCAGCACTTTGTTCATTTCACTAATCATTGCATATTCTGGGTTCACCAGCTCCACATGTATTAGAGGTAAAAATCTCATTAGCTGTCAGCAGTGTGAAATCTACTAGATATCATTGAAAGTTCAGAGACAATGTGGTGAATATATTTATTGAGTCCGTTAAAGTGGGTAGTCTTCTTCTCTGTAACACATTGCATGTAATTATAGATCAATACAGCAACACAATTATATTCCAAGTATGTCATTCCAAATCTGTTATAGCAGTCGTATTTTTTAAATGAAAAGAAACATTGTTTATGGAAGACCCACACATTTCTATATCAACATTAATTAGTACGTAATGCTAGTTCTGCCAAAAGGTCAAGGTCACTGATTTTCAATTTTGCCAAAAAAAGTCAAATGTAAGGAAAGACCTACTTTTATTTCCTTTCACAGACCACCTTATTTACTTTGGTATAAAATATGATGTCTACTGTAATTACAATTACATTTGCAGAAAAACGTCTACATGTGACCAAAGAAAAATCAATCAACGGGTTGGTTTCTTTCTCTTAAAATCTCAAAATACAAATCCGTAACAGCTGATAGTGATTGTGTGATTAAAACTGCTGACAGGATAGTAAAAATGAATCTTGACACAAAACAAATCATTTACGTCCTCTGACTCTATTGTTAGCACCCTCTGCTTCCCATAATGAATGCTAAACTGAGCAAAAGGATCGGTCATTGGATAGTTTTTTTTGGCAATTATTACTTTTGTAATAAAATACTAGTTATCTTATCGAATGAAAATGCAACTTTCAACTGTATTTGCATCACAGTATACATCCTATCAATTTGAGATAAATTTTAGATTTTTCTTCTGTTTAAATCTATAAATGATAATTTTCCTATTGGCAAATGTTTGGAACTATATTACATTATTATGGTATTTTGCTCACTTGCAAAATTGCTACAATTTTTTCAACCATCTGTTACTTCGTCAGAGACTTGTCATACATTCTCTGGTATCTTTACAGGAGACTGTTGTACAGTTCCTGCTTTGGTTTATTCCTTTTCGGCTTCCATTTATGAAAATTTTACTTGTTTCGCCACAGGAGCCTATTGCCCAGTTTCTATAATCTCTTTTATTTTTTCACAGTTATAAACGTTTAAGCAGGTCTGCAGTTTTATCTTTCACCTGGAAAGAAAAGTGTGTCATTTGTGGAAATAAAACTTGACAGTAGTGGTTTCTGGCAGTTACGTTTGGTGGAAAATTCTAGTCATTCATTTGACTTGTGCAACGCAACGCAGCTCAACACAGGAATGACACATCTCTGCTTCTTAAGTTACAAGGTGATGGTGTTAATCAAATTGATCTGGTTGCAAAGGGTACACGTTACCATGATAAATGTGTGAACAGGTTGCGATCCAAGGTTCCCAAATCTTTGCCAAGTGATATGCAGCAATCCAGTTCTACGGCAACAAATGTAAAGGATGACTTGTACGAAAATGCATTCAGAAAGCTTTGTCATGAGTTAGAAATATTACTATTTCAGGACTCGGTGCTGTTAGAGTCATCAGTAGTTCATAAAAAAATCATTAACTACTACATCAACATGGCTGAAATACTGATGGGCCAAAATATGCTACTTTGAAACAACGCCTCATGCCACATTGTGGTGACAAGATATCTTTCTGTCCACAAGATGGTAGCCAGGATATGATATGTAGGTCTTCCCTTACTGTGGGTGAGGCTCTTAAGGCCATGGTTCAGCTTAAAAAGTCCTCCACTCCCCCCTTGGAAAAATGCCATGTTTTTGTCACTGACAAAAAGACTGACGGTAGAAAGGAGTAGCACTGATATGTTGTTCTGTAGGAGGCTGCTGCAATCAATAATCTTTGCAAAAGGCAGCAAAGCTGACACAAGATTCCTTGTACAACCTTCTTGTCTGGGTCATTCAGAGCAATGATAAGGAAATTTTCTGCTGTGACAGGTTTTTTTATGTTGAGAGGGCACATGAAAAAGAAGCAAGTCTTGAGCAAAATTTTATCAACATTGCTTCCAAAACTCACAACAAAACATGTTGGACTTACCCTTTGTATCCACAATATGACTACAAGCAAGTCTCTTTTGAGAATTGCGCATGGCCTGGATGTTGCGATCTCATGTGAGACACTGAGAGGGTTCCTACTACCATATCAATGAATATGCAAAGGCAAACTGAACCAGATGAAAGGTAGATCCCTCCAAACATCAGGCATGGTTTATGTTTGCAATGTGCAACAGACAATATGGATTTTCTGAAAGACTCTCAGAGTGGCAAAACAACACATGCTGCAAGCAGTGTTATATACCAGCCAAGGTCATCCTGGCCTTGTGTACCAGAAACTGAGCTGGCCTCTGCATGAATGCAGTCGTTTTGTGAGTGGGAACTTAATGATATAAAGCCCCGTGAAATTCGAAAGTGCTATTTGAAAAGTAGACTTGTGTCAGGCCTTGAGAATATTGATTCTGTGGAAGAACTTCTTCAGAAGAGTCCTGATTTTGTAAAAGCTTGGAAGAATGATTTCATTTGGTTAGTTTCAAGGCTTCAATCAACAAAATTGATTCAAGTTTAAACTAAAATGCTGTTACGATGCCCACCTTTTGAATATTTGCAGAACTCAACAAAGGATGACAACAATGATATAATGTGACAATAACAATATATTAACAATCAAAATCAGTACAAAGTAGGTACGCTTATCTCTACTGGTATTTCAACAGTCAAACAGTCTTAGATAAATCCTAATCCCTGGTGAGATTATCCACAGGTAATGTCCCACAGGTCAAAGTCCTATGACAGGTGCCAAATGATCTGGCACAAATCCCACAGAGGAACACTTTGGGTCCAATGTAGTACTGAAAGGGGTGGTGCCGATTCAATCCCACAAAGGTACGGTTTGGTTCAAATATGGTACAATATACCAGTCCACTCAAAAGACAATGTCCACACTCCACAGCTACAAAATGTAAATGGGTAGCACCAAATATACAAGTCTACTCCAGACACTGTCAACACTCCACAGGTATAATGTAAACAATGGCTCACAGTCCCAACGGCTTCATTACAACACACATCTTCTGTCAGATCCTTCAGAATTCTCTCTCTTCTCTTTCCAGTCAGGAAAAATATCTGCTCTATATATGTAGAAAGAGAAGTCTCTAATTTATTCCAGAGTTTTCCAATTCCAAGTCTGGAATCTCTTTACTGTCATTGTTGGGTTTCGAATTAATGAATATGGATCATGTTTTTCTGTACTATTTGAAAATTACTTCATTGGCTATGTTGTGCTGTGGGCTTTGTTTTCGGAATCATAGTTATAGTAGAGGTAGAGTGTGTTTATAATGTTCCAGATTCATAAATATCACAAAAACGATGTAGGCCTACTTTACTCTTTTGCTGTAAACTTAGCTGACTGACAAGTCGGGAGGACTAAAAGGTGTCTCTTAGCAGTGTCAATTACCTATCAAGGAAGTAGAAGGCTTAGATTCCATGATTGCCTGTATAAAGACAATTGATGGGAACTGAGCAAGAATCTTAGCTAACCACCTTCAGCCTGACTTACTTGTTCTGGTGTAGCACATTGAACAGTTTCGTCTGGAAGGGTGTGCAAGTTCAAAGACATTTTCTCTTTGGGATCAGCTTTTGCATCTTATACATTTGCTCCTCAGTCTCATTAAATCAGACAGGATGGCAACTGGCAACTTTTCTCTAAAATAAAAACAGGCATCATACCATACGTCACTGCACTGGGTCACATAAATTATGCTCAAGACCTACCACGCTATTTTAAGGATATGAAGTCACTTCCAGAGGTAGCACCAGAAGTGCATGAGGAGTTTGTCTGGGGAAACTTTGTTGTAAAGAGGAGGTGTAGAGCAGTGTGTATAAGTAATATAGGTGTGCAGTCTACTGCTGAGCTGGAAAGTACTTTGGAAGAGTCTGATGCTAGGCTCATTCTACATGTAGCATATCCTGTTTGCTGTGGGTGAGAGTGTGTAGTTGTTTGTGCTTCTGACACAGATGTTGTTGCTTTATGCATCCACCATGCCCATAAGATCATAAACTTGAAGGAACTGTGGGTTTGGAAATCAAGCTCTGAGTTTGTTCCAGCTCATACAATCAATATATAGTTGAGGTGAAGTTGAGGACCAGCTTCATTTTCTCCTCAGATGCGAAAAACATACACACTTTCGTGCTCAGCTACTGGCAGAGTGCAACAGAGAATCAAAAAAATTTTGCATGTTAAGTGATGCTAATAAAATACATTTTATGATTTCTTCATCAGAAAATCTATGCAAAAAACAGCAGAATTTGGTTACAGAGCATTTCAAAACCAAGTATAACGTAACACATTCTAACAGGGTATAATATAACACATCTTATTGGTGGTAAATATGAAGCCAGAGTTGATCCAGGGTAGCAACAAAGACATTTTGCATTGGTGGGGATGCTTTGAAGCTCCATCTGGTGGCAAACATTAGTATTACTCTGTACATTATTTTTATTCATGCCAAGTCTGGTATTACTGTGTAGGTGGCCTGTAAGGCACAGTGCGAGATCACATTCACCTAGATGTTGTGACACCCGCACTGTTTGTTTCGTTCGCTTCTTGTATTTCTTGCCATGGTCCCTAGAGGACGCTTTATGCAATAAAGATTATTCCCTCATACAATATCTTCTGCTCTTGGTCACAGAATGGTAAGTGTTCTGCTTGCTGTACATACAATGACTTGGCATGACACCACTAGCACATACTACAGAAAGGGCAAGAAAACTGCCATTCAAGCCCTGCAACAAGATATGACAATTTGTGTAGACTTGGCCAAGCTTGCATCTGATGATGTTGCAGTGTCACTAAGACTTTCTGGAGAAACTCTGCCTGCAGCAGGTTGTTTGATCGTTAGAATGTATATTGCACAACAATTCTCTAGTTTGAACAATCTGAGAGCACATCTGGATTGCAGTCATGAGGTGAAGGACCTCAGTTCACTGCCTCCTACAGAGGATGCATCTAAACAACATATGCTCCAAGTGTTGTACCAGCTGTACATATGGAAGAAAGTCCTTACCAGTAACACACACGTATCTCATCTCGAGTTTGGATGGATGTTCCAAGATGGCCATATGGTCCCAATTTACTTGAGTTAATCAAGTTATCCCACAGACATGAGAAGAAGAACATTGTGTCATCGTGAGAAAGGATGATATGCCAAATAATGTTCATGTTCAAAGATTGGACCTTGGACACTTGCATGTTTGTGTAGTGGCAAGCCTGACAAATGTGAGCGAGCCAAACAAAGTCAGATTATCAATGAAACTGACTCTGCTTCAGCTTCTGGAAGAGAAGAAAGCATGTTATTCCATGTAGCTGAAATTTCAGTGCAGTTTCAGTGTTATATAATGAAGGGTCTCAATGCTGAGAAATCAGATCACTCAGTCTCGACCACTCTTTAGGTCCTCTGTGGGGATTGCTTCAGTCAAACCTGGTATTGCTTTGTTCCTACCAAAGGTCACCTAGGCACGGAATTATCACAGTCCTCTTGTTTCAGTGGTACACATTTTTGGCTCTTCATATTTTCACTTTATGGAAATTCATACCGTGTGCCTCGTTGAAGAATGTGAACTTTGGCTGAGAGCGAAACTTGATTTGTTTTGCAGTGTGACATACTGAACCATGTAAATGCAGTAGAAGTGACCTTGACCTTTAGTCCGAGTTTGTTATCTACTAACTTTTTATACGTCATAAATATATGGCCTTAACTGAACTTTTATTGTGTTGTTTTGAGAAAGGAGAGAGTTACAAGAGTTTTTATATCATAAACTTGCCTTTCTTCTGTGTCAGCATTTTACCTCAGATTTCATAACTTTAGCCATTCATTACGGGAATCTTGTTGTCATTTTATTGTGCTACACTTTATTATATATAAAATATCACTACTTGCATCTTTGGGGATCCTTATGTAATACTTCAACAGATATATAAAGTGAAGTCCTTGAGCTTAAAAATGCATTTTTCAGCTCAGTAGGATGCTTTCGAACTTATTCAAGCTTGAAAGCATTTAATATCGTGACTACATGCCAAATTTTATCTCTCTATATTAAACATTTCACAGTTATGAGAAGTCATTAATAGTTCAGTTCACAATAATTTTTTCTTCATTTTTGACCTTTGGTCTCAAATTGCCTAATTTTTGCAATTCATTTTTAAGATCTTACCGCACTTTGATATATTCCATGGTATTGTCTAACTAAATATATTTCTTTTTAGCCTGGGTCCAGTCGGGTTAGGTTTGACACAAGAATGGGACCCTGGCCTCTGGACTGTCATGCCCAACTAGGTGAGCATGGCACGCCGCATCATGCCCTTGCATTCTGCAGGCCTAACTAGATGAACACAGCATGCCACACACCCCACTCGGTGAATATAGCATGTGGCATGCCCTGTTAGGTGAGCATAGCAAGCTACACACCAGCCTAGTCGAGCACAACATGCTGCATGCAAAACCAGCCATAAAGGCAGGTTATGCACTCAGCTGCGTGCATGTAACACCTTGGAGAAAAAAACACTGCTTTCACCTAAAATACATTGACAATTTATAACTGTCTGAACAGTTTTGGCACTCTTATCCATCCCTTTTTCCTATTTTACATAATGAAATAGGCCAATGCTTTGTGCAGGCAGGCCATTACATCATTAAAACTGTTAATACCACTACAGTACAGGATCTGGTCTATAGAGGTAATCCATGCAATTGCAATTCATCCAATAACAAATATATTAACTCCAATATCAAAGGACCCTGGGACTGCTCACCAGTACTTTTGTGAGAATTGAGTGATAGAACACCAATCATTTTTTTCTCTCCTTCTGAACACATTTTGAATTTTCTATCCCTGTGAAACAAAAACGGTGGCAGCCAAGCTGCGAATTCAAGTCACACTGGGACACTGTGGCTTGACCTTTTGGAGTTCTAACATCTGTGTATTAATTGCCCCTTTGTTTGATATCTACCAGTGATTTGCTGGATGAATAGAAAATCATCTGGCCATCTGGACACTGTGCCTTGACCGTTTGCAGTTCTAAATATTTCATGCTGGTTTTTTGGAGTTTAAAGAAAAGAAACACACATACAGAGAAAGAAAGAGAGAGAGAGAGAGAGAGAGAGAGAGAGAGAGAGAGAGAGAGAGAGAGAGAGATTGAGAGTGGTCCCTGCTTTGTATGTGGTCACTTTTTCTTGCCTGAACGGACGGTTGGCCACATAGCAGGTACCATTACATATATGTAGGGTTTTATAGAAAACAAAAGTAGACATACAATGTATATTATAGCAGGTGATCTTAAGTCAGCTCTCTTTCTCTTTCTATCTATCTATCTATCTATCTATCTATCTATCTATCTATCTATCTATCTATCTATCTATCTATCTATCTATCTATCTATCTATCTATCTCTCTCTCTCTCTCTCTCTCTCTCTATATATATATATATATATATCAATTGAGTTGTTCAAGGCACAACCATTCACTGAATATATAAATTGAATTCAAGTTTCAGTGCCATTTATCCTAAAATATTACATTTATGTAATCTTTCTTATTTTTTTTTTTTGTGTTTTACATATTACATATACATGGATTTGATGTGAGATGGTAATAAATGACAGATTCCTAGTTATAAGAGATTTTGTGTTTTACATACACAAGGATGTGATGTGAGATAGTGATAATATGATGAGTAACCTATATGCTTCCTTGTATACATTTTGCAATTTGCTGGTATATATTTATTCAAATTTCTTGAATATATTCTGTTGTCAGCTGTGGACTTTGTGCAGAATATAAGATCCATTTTCTTGGGAAAAGTCTGGGCTTTAGTAAGAGGTGCATGGGAACATTTCACCCAATCCCAGGGCAAGAACACCTCTACAAATCTTGCATATCACTTTTTGTGTAATTCTTCTTTTCACATTAATAGTGGTAAAAGCATCCAGAAATGAAAACAATTTTTTCCTTCCAAGAATCAGTTTGCCTTGCAAAACTATGGCAAATAATCTTCCGTACACTGTCATGATGTACAATTAAATACTGAAGAAAATCCACGAGTCTCATATTTCTTATAAAAACATGAATACAAATTGTTTGTCAAACATGAACTGGAAGTCTATTTCACATTTTGTCTTTTCCAGTATATATATATGTATGTATGTATGTATGTATGTATGTATGTATGTATGTGTGTGTGTGTGTGTGTGTGTGTGTTTAGACGGAATTAACTTCCCATTATGCACTGTTATTGACCATGTTGAACAAGCCAAAACATAATTCTGTATTTACATCCGTTAATGATAAAATGAAGATTTTACAAGCCCATACTGAAACAATGTATATAGCAGTGAAATACTTTGTAATAAGGTACTGTTATTAGGCAACCCTCCATCACATTAATAGACTAAGTAGTAGTTTCATAAGCTAGTCCAGCTGTTATCATTTAGCAAATCGTTAGAAAGAAAATATCTCATTCAACAGTTTTTTTATACTGACTGCAAAGCAAGAATGGTCCCTGTAGAGGGGTTGTTCATTTACCACCGTTTTATCAACTGATACTGGTAAAACAATTAATCAAACTTGATATCATAGCTACAAATCAGAAGGATGTTAATATTCTTGTCATCATTATAGGTACACAGCAAATATATTTTGTGTTTATTATTGGATGTGATGATGCTTCGCTACATTAACATAAAATGTCTTCCATACGGCTATTGGGGTGAAGTACACCACCTGGTCATGGCCAGTCTGCATTTTATATACCCTTTCTTAATATCTTAAACTCATTCTATTTCATCGTGGGGTCCCATTTTGAATTCAAAAGAATAAGTCATACAGTATTGCAATCCTTAGGGTAGATCCAGGAAATGTTTCTTTTGCATTGGCATGGTGTGCTTCTATTGAAAGGAAAATGGTTTGTGAGAGAACGTGTTGTTTGTACCTTAGTTCAGGTGATGTGGTGCAAAGTACAAGCCAACTTTCATGATATGTTATTGATAAGAAACAGAGAAAAAACATACAGAAGGGTACAGATGGACCAGAAGTATTAGTTACAGGACAGGAATGAGAAAATGGATTAAAATAGATTTGGAATGTCTATATTCGCTCTCAAATTTTATCAAAAACATCGTAAACATGTTGAGTCATGATGACAATATCCTTTTCCATTTTTTAATGAACATATGTGGTCAAGGATCTGTTGCGTAAAGTTAAAATGGGAAAATTGTTCGAATTGGTTTTATCTATAAAGAGGGCAAAAAAGTAAAATTAGGGGTAAGAACAACCTTACTGATATAACTTGATTTGCTACATGAGGCTAAAACTGGTCGCAAGCTGCCTAGATGAATTTATCTTCATCCAGTAAATCACTAGTTGATATCAAACAAAGGGGCAATTAATACAGATGTGTTAAAACTCCCAAAAGTCAAGACAGAGTCTCCCAGTCTGACTTGATTTTGCAGGTTGGGTCCCACCTTTTTTGTTTCACAGGGATAGAAAATTCAAAATGTGTTCGGAAGGAGAGAAAAAAAAATATTTTTGATTCGATTACTCAATTCTCACAAAGGTACTGGTGTGCAGTCCCAGGGTCATTAGATATGGGAGTAAAAATGTTAAGTTATTGGATGGGTTGCAATTACATGGATGACCTATAAAGACCAGATCCTGCACTGTAGTGGTATTAATAGTTTTATGTATGTAATGGCCTGCCTGCACAAACCATTGGCCTATTTCATTGTGTAAAATGAGAAAAAGGGGTGTATAAGGGTACCAAAATTATTCAGACATTCATAAATTGTCAATGTATTTGAGGTCAAAGGAGTGTTCTTTTCTCCAAGGTGTCACATGCACGCAGCTGAGTGCATAACCTGCCTTTTTGGCCGGTTCGGCATGCAGCATGTTGTACTCACCTAGGGTGGTGGACCGTTGCTATGCTCACCTAGTGAGGCATGCAGAGTTTGCATACCTGGGGTGGCGTGTGGCGAGTTATGATCGCCTATTGTGGCGTATGACATGCTATTTTCACCCGGTGGGGTGTGCAGCATGCTGTTTTCATCCAAGTAGGCATGCAGAATGCTAGGACAGGGTGCGGTGTGGCATGCTCAGCTAGTTGGGCATGATAGTCCATAGGCAAGGGTCCCATTCCTGTGCCGAACCTTACTCCCTTGGATCCAGGCTCACAACAAATATATTTAGCTAGACAATACCATGGGGCATATGAAAGTGCGGTAAGATCTTAAAAAATGAATTGTAAAAATTGTGAACTGAATTATCAATAATTTGTCATATCTGTAATTTTTTAATAAAGAGAGATACAAATTTGGCATGTAGTCACAATATCACATGCTTTCAAGGTTGAATAAGTTCGAAAGCATCCTCCTGAAGGTAAAGGTCATCATAATTGACCTTAAAAACCGAAAAATGCATTTTTAAGCTCAAGGGCTCTACTTTAAATATCTGTTGAAATATTACATGGGGATCCCCAAAGGTGCAAGTACTGGTATTTGATATATAATAAAGTGTGGCATAATAAAATGGCAACAAGACTCCCATAATGAATGGCTAAAGGTATGAAATCTGAGGTCAAATGTCAAAACGTTGACACAGAAGAATGCCAATTTTATAATATAAAAGCTCTTATAACTTTCTTATTTCTTAAAACAACACGATGAAATTTCACCTAAGGCTACATATTTAGCAAGTATAGAAAGTTAGTAGATAACATACTCTGACTAAAGGTCAAGATCATTTCTATGTGCGTATCACTGAAACAAGAGGACTGTGGTCATTCCGTGCTTAGGTGACCTTACTAGTATGAACAAAGCAATGCCAGGTTTGACTGAAATGATCCCCAGATGTGACCAATATTCATGGTGTAAGTATGATAGAATTATAAAATGGAGGGAAATCACCTACTAAAAGCTTGTCCTCAGGATGTACTCTACCTACAACCTACGTTATTTCTGATCATATATGACAATATAAGATCATTGTTATGCATGTTAGTAAAAAAATAAAGCAATATTAATCCCTGTTGGTAATTGCCGTGAAAACTAATTATTAAATTTGAACCAAAACAACCTGGTGCAATTAATATTCACTAGCTTCAACTTCGAAAGATGTGCTACTGAGGTAAAAATATGTTATACCAATAGTTATTACAAGGTTTTAATGCCTAAGCAGATTTAATTTCTGTATGCAGATACCCTGAATCAAATTTCAGCTCATTCCAATACCATTCCAAATTATTTCTAGAATATTTATTTTCAATCTAAAGAGTGGTCTAGAGTCAGTGATCTGATGTCACAATATTGAGCCCTTTCATTATATAAAAAACTGGAACTGCACTGAAATTTCAGCTACTTGGAATAACACTTTTTCTCATATTTCAGAATCTGAATCAGAGTCAGTTTCATTGATAATCTGACTTTCTTTGGCTTGCTCACTTTTCTTAGGCTTGCCACCACACCAACACACAAGTGTGCAAGGTCCAACCGTTGAACATGAACATGATTTGGCACATCATCCTTTCTCACGATGACACAATGTTCTCCTTTTCAGGTCTGGGGGATAACTTGAGTCATGTAAAGTGGGACCATATGGTCCTCTTGGAACATCCATCCAAAGTCGAGAGGAGATATATGTATGTTACTGGTGAGGACTCTCTTCCATATGTACAGCTGGTACAACACATGGAGCATACGTTTTTTAAATGCATCATCTGTAGAAGGCAGTGGACTGAAGTCTTTCACCTCATGACTTCAATCCTTTCTCACGATGACACAATGTTCTTCTCAAGTCTGTGGGATAACTTGATTAACTCATGTGAATTGGGACCATATGGTCATCTTGCAACATCCATCCAAACTCGAGAGGAGATATGTGTGTGTCACTGGTAAGGACTTTCTTCCATATGTACAGCTGGTATAACACTTGGAGCATATGTTGTTTAGATGCATCCTTTGTAGGAGGCAGTGAACTGAAGTCTTTCACCTCATGACTTCAATCCAGATGTGCTCTCAGATTGCTCAAACTGGAGAATTGTTGTGCACTATACATTCTAATGACCAAACAACGTGCTGCAGCCAGAGTTTCTCCAGAAATTGTTGGTGATACTGGAGCATCAGCACATTTAAGCTTGGCCAAGTCTACACAAATTGTCATATCTTGTTGCAGGGCTTGAATTGCAGTTTTCTTGCCCTTTCTGTGGTACCTGCTAGAAGTGACACAACCAGTCATTGCATGTACAGCAAGCAGAATACTGACCATTCTGTGATCAAGAGCATAAGATATTGTATGAGCTGTAATAAACCCAGAGCTTGATTTCCGAACCCACAGTTCCTTCAAGTTTATGATCTTATGGGCATATTGGACGCAAATAGCAACAACATCTGTGTCAGAAGCACAAACAACTACACGCTCTCACCCACAGCAAACAGAATGTGCTACATGTAGAATGAGCCTAGCATCAGACTCTTCCAAATTACTTTCCAGCTCAGCAGTAGACTGCACACCTATATTACTTATACACACTTCTCCACACCTCCTCTTTACAACAAAGTTTCCCCAGACAAACTCTTCATGCACCTCTGGCGCTACTTCTGCAAGTGGCTTCAAATGTTTCAAATACCGTGGTAGGTCTGCAGCATAATTAATGTGACCCACTGTAGTGACATGTGATAAAATGTCTGCTATTGTATCAAGGACAAGTTGCCAGTTGCCATCCCTGTCTGATTTAATGAGACTGAGGAGGAAATCTATAAGATGCAAAAGCTGATCCCAGAGAGAAAATGTCTTTGAACTTGCACGTCCTTTTAGACGAAACTGTTGAATGTGCTGCACCAGAACAAGTAAGTCAGGCTTCAGGTGGTTAGCTACAATTCTTGCTCAATTCCCATCATTTGTCTTTATACAAGCCATCATGGAATCTAAGCCTTCCATTTCCTTGATAGGTTATTGATACTGCATGACTGTAAGACTTTCCACCAAGAATCTTTGTATGTATTGAAACCATAAACTCCACATTTAACAAGAAGTTATTCCAAACCTGGGACATCCATAATTTTGCCAAATGCAAGGACGTTCACGGCTATGTGGAATCCACCCATCCAAAGAATAAGTTGGCTTAATTTTAGGGGCTTTTGCAGTTGGATGTCCTTTGCAATCTTATAGATAGCTTGATTAGCAGTGACAACACACTGTTCCATGCCTAAATGGTCTGTTACTGCACAGAGCTCCTTTAACACTGTATATGCTACTGACGTGTCTGTGGGTCGGGCACACAGTAACGGTATGTAGCCAATGTTTGTAACTTGCGGGCTGCTAGTATTCATAACTTCAATAAAGGCGCTCCAACTGGGCATTTCAGTTTAAACTTGAATCAATTTTGTTGTTTGAAGCCTTGAAACTAACCAAATGAAATCAGTCTTCCAAGCTTTTAAAAAACCAGAACTCGTCTGTTGAAGTTCTTTCACAGATTCAATATTCTCAAGGCCTGACACAAGTCTACTTTTCACATAGCCCTTTTGAATTTCAGGGTTTTTTATATCCTTAAGTTCCCACTGGCGACACAACTGCATTTGTGCAGAGCCTACGTCAGTTTCCTGTGCACAAGACAAAGATGACCTTCACTGTAATACAACACTGCTTGTACCATTTGTTGTTTTGCCACTCTGAGAGTCTTTCAGAAAATCCAGACCGTCTGTTGCACATTGCAAACACAATCCATACCTGATGTTAGGAGGGATATACTTTTCATCTGGTTCAGTTTGCCTTTGCACATTATTTGCTGTGGTAGTAAAAACCCTTTTCAGTGCCTCATAAGAGATAGAAACATCCAGGCCATGCGCAATTCTCAAAAGAGACTTGCTTGTAGTCATATTGTGGATAAAAATGGTATGTCCAACATGTTTTGTTGTGAGAGTTTTGGAAACAATGTTGATAAAATCTTGCTCAAGACTAATTGCTTTTTCATGCGCTTCTCAACACAAAAAACCCTGTCACAACAGAAAATGGCCTCATCGTTGATCAGAATGACTCAGACAAGAAAGTTGTACAAGCAATCTAGTATCAGCTTTGCTGCCTGTTGCAAAGATTACTGACTGCCTGTGCTGAAAGCGAACGTTTGAGCAGACTTGTCTTTCAACTCTGATCTCATAATTGCAGCAGCCTTATACAGAACAGCATATGAGTGCTGCTAGTTTATGTCTTCATTTTTTTGTATGTGACAAAAACATTGCATTTCTTAAAGGGGGGAGTGGAGGACTTTTTAAGCTGAATCATGGCCTTAAGAGCCTCACCCACAGTAAGGGAAGACCTACATATCATATCCGGACAACCATCTTTTGGACAGAAAGATATCTTGTCACCATAATGTGGTATGAGGCGTTGTTTCAAAGTAGCAAATTTTTGCCCATCAGTATTTCTGCCATGTTGATGTACTAGTTAATGGTATTTTTCATGAACTACTAATGACTCTAACACCACCGAGTCCTGAAATAGTAATATTTCTAACTGATGACAAAGCTTTTTGAATGCATTCTCGTACAAGTCATCCTCTACATTTGTTGCCATAGAACTAGATTGCTGCATATCACTTGGCAAAGATTTGGGAACCTTGGCTTGCAACCTGTTCATACATTTATCATGGTAACGTGCACCCTTTGCAACCAGATCAATTTGATCAACACCATTCCTTTGTAACCTAAGAAGCAGAGATGTGTCATTCTTGTGTTTAGCTGCGCTGGACAAGTCAAGTGAAGACTAGAATTTTCCACCAAAAGTAACTGCCAGAAACCACTACTGTCAAGTTTTATTTCCACAAATGACATGACACACATTTCTTTCCACCTGAAAGATGGCGTTGCAGACCTGCTCAAACGTTTACGACTGTGGTCAGGTTCATTTGGACACATGTTGTCTGAACTTTCCGGTGTAGATTTCGACTCTTTGCCTTCCAGAAAAGGTAACTTGTGCTGTTCTTCATACGTCATTTGTCCACAATTGTTGTGCCACTTTGGACTTATGTGCAGAGTGTCTAAATCTATGTGTAAGCAGTCATATAAAGCCCCTCCCTTGTGTGTAACTATGTCAATAAACTTATCAATGCTCTTTGGTTTGAACAATGAAAGTGGATCCTCTTTTTGGCACACAATACTTTTAGAAAAATATGTACGATTCTTTGCCTTGTTTGGTACCCTAACTGGAGTACTATCATCCATGATGACAGGACAGCACGTCGAACTTTTGCACATTTTTCGAGATACTCGTCACAGGCTTTGAACTGTGTTGTATTTTTCTCTCTTTTCTATCTTCTGGCAGTAGAAGATACTTTATATAGTAACCAAGTGAGCTCTTTGGTTTTACCTGTGAATAATTTGATAACCAACATAAATAAGCCACCAAAAGACATAAAGTATCTCATTAAAAACAAGTAAAGACTATATACAGGAAAGTCATGTGTACAGTCAAAACCTGACTGACAAAAGGCAACATTCATACAGCACACACCAGTACGAAAAAAGGTTTTAACTCTCTTCAGAAGTAAACAGGAAAAGGACCTGTAACACCTTTGTAGCAGGTCTCTGAATAAAAGGCATTCTCCAACAAGAGACTACAAGTGGTAAAGTGAAGTCCCAGAAAACCAAAGCATGAACTAAAGAGAACTATGAACGTTCACTGAAGAAATATAACTTGCATCACCTCGACCTTGACCTTGTGATAGAACATACATTATATAATCATTAATTATGATATAGAAATATGTGTGTCTTTCACAAACTACTTTTCTTTTTATTTGAAAAATACGACTGTTATAACAGATTTGGACTGACATACTTGGACTATAACTGTGTTGTTGTATTGACCTATGATCTACTTTTTTTAACTTCCGCTATCCCAATTTAGGATGCAGCTATAATGGTAATGTGCTTAAGGATGTTTTCTGTCAAAAAGTATAACATTTTTCCTTTGGACCACCCACAAAAAAATTTCAGGATGAATTGAAAATAAGTCATTCGGCTAATTTTTCGCGTTTTCAGCTTTTAAGGTCAATTATGATGACCTTGACCTGCAGGAGAATAACCTTCTATCAATGTATCCTTAACTGCATTTATTTTTGTGAATGTATTAAAAAATTCCAGGTCTGTATTTAAAAATTCTCACAGTTACAACAAATTATATAATATAAATATAAAATATGGTTTGCATAATGTTTTTCTGCATATTTAACCTTTGACCCCAAATTTCCTTATTTTTTGAATGAGCCTTTTTAATTCTTGTCGCATATTCATGTGGCCCAAGGTGTTGCCTATCAAATGAAACTAGTTTCATCCCTTGGGCCACGCAAGTAAGGTTAATCGAAAATTAAGACACTGTTCCCGATCTGGCCTCTGGACTCTGAAGCATGATGCACATCATGTATAGCACAGTTTGAACTATGGGAGGTCTCTTTCTGGGGAGCTGTCTGTGTGGTTAGCAGCCAGCTGTCTGCCTTGTCATGTGTGGGACTGATAATCACACACAATGTGTTAAAGAGAAGAACTCTAACCACTTGAATGGACTCAATAGATATATTCACCACATTAACTCTGAACTTTCAATGATATCCATTAGATCTCGCACTGCTGACAGCTAATGAGATTCTTACCTATAACACACGTGGAGCTGGTGACCTGAAATTATTTATTGCAATGATTAGTGAAATGAACAAAGTGCTGCGTATAAATACATGTGTGAGAGAGAGAGAGAGAGAGAGAGAGAGAGAGAGAAAGAGAGAGAGAGAGAGAGAGAGAGAGAGAGAGAGAGAGAGAGAGAGAGAGAGAGAGAGAGAGTACACATTTTGAGTCTTGTGTGCACTCTTGATCACACACTGTTCACTGGTATGGCTTCTTTGCTACGTGAGATAAATGTTTCTTGACTGAGGCCACCCTTTGGAGTACCTTTATAATTACACTTAGGTTACTGGCACGGCTTCTCTGAAGTGTGGGTTTTTCACATGGTTCTGAGCATTTAATTTTTGAGTATAGTTATAATCACACACTGTGCACTGGTGTGGTCTCTCTACAAAGTGAGACATGATATATTGCTTAAGATTATACACTTTACAGCGTATTTATAATCACACCTGTAGGCTGATCTGGATTCTTCTCTGGTGGAGTCATTATATGCTTTTTTTGTGATCACCGTTCTCAGTACATTCATAATCGCATACTGTACACTGGTAGGACTTCTCCCCAGAATATGGTATTTTAGGCCTCTTGAGATCACAATTTTGTTGAAATCAATTATTACCCTCTTTATACTGGTATTGTTTCTTACCTGTGTGTATTATCATGTGCTTTCTTGAGATCACCTCTTGTTTTGCACCTATTGCTGCAGGTCATAGAGTAATAGAGTTTGTTGGCATATAATAATGTATAAATCTATATTTCATGTCGAGTAAAATACAATGAGCAACATTAGCGCCGAGGCAGAATTTTTCGACACAGTGAAAATATAAAATGGAAAATGTTATGTACAATGATCTCACAGATGAACATATTTACATGCGGTAATCAGGAAACTAAGTGATGTTCAAAACAGCTTAATTTCTGAATTGACATGGGGCACATACTGAGCACGAACATGATGGGCCAAGCCAGTTGCTGATTAGGTTTTTGAATTGGCGTAAGTTTGTAGCTTGCTTTATACCGAAAGGTAAATTGTTCAATAGTTTGGCCCCTTGGTAATTCAGAGAGTTTCTTCCTTTAGTGACTGACTTGAAAGCAGGTTGTTCTACTTTTTCATTATCCCGAAAATCGTAGCTTGTATCTCTTTTACGTGCATGTCTTTCATAAAAGGGGGACTTTCTTCAGTAGGGTTCTGTAAACCTCGATAGAAATTTTCCTGAGTCTACTTAAGTAAAGGGGAGTGGGTTTTTTTAGCACGTTGCAGTAGATTTTTACAAGAAGACTGAGAATCATGGCTATTCCTGCAATAGTGTTGTCACAATTCAGCAAAAAAAAAAAACCAATGGGCCTAATGTTCCACCGGCACTGTGGCTATATTGCACCGACATCTTCATTTCAAAGTTGCGAGTCCTCAAGGGGCTTCTGAACATATTAAGTTTATATGATTTTAGTGTCTCATTTGGCACATGGCACTTAGCTCCACATGTGATCATGGCTTATTTATGCAATATTCCTGTGATGGATATTATTGCATGTGTCAAGACAACAATCAGCGAGTCCTTTATTTTATGTCCTCAGTGACCTTGGGACGAAAGATCAAATTTGCCCAGATTATGTAATACAAGAGGCCTATGGGTCTTGTGCTGCGCGGACATTGCCATTGATGTCCAAGCTACACCCTGCAATTACAAAACCACCTCTTTCAACTTTACAGGCATGGTGACTCACAAAAATAGGACAAGACCACTGTATTATATAAAACTCTAGCATTGGACATGGTCGATCTATCCTATAAATTTGACACGTCTGATGCAATAACTTTTCAAAATATGGACTTTTCTTATCTTACAACACATTTTGACTCATAATATGCATCAAATTATAGGTAGTGCCACTAGTGTCATTAGTAACTTAGATATTGACCTCCCCCACAATCCCACCAAATTCGGCGAACATCCACCAAAAATTAAGGATGCCAGTGTTCACAGGATTTTCACATTTTGACCCCTATATCACATAACATTGTAGGTGGCGCCACCATTATCAAAAGGGACCTAGATTTGTATACACCCTTTAAGTCCTGAAAGTTATATTGGTTTACTTAAAAACTATGGACGGTATCGCGGTCACAAGATTTTCACATTTTGACGTATATATTACATAATACTATAGGTGGCACCACCAACATTGATGTCGAGGAAGATTTTCATAACTTTTCAACGTTATATGGGCCTAACACAAAAAATGTGAGGTGCAGAGCATTCATGAGATGACCCCTATATTCAAACTGGCCATTTGACCTTGCCCTTCAACTCGGATTAAAAATTTGTTATTATGGTCAAAATGTGCGCCCTACAGCCAGCTTCCCATAGATGGTCTGTTTGTTCAAACCGGGTAATAACGTTTCGAGTTGGTGAAGAAAAACGATATATTTGGACAAGCACCAAACTCCATAACAACTGGGTCACAGTAACCCCCAAAAGTAGGTCACCAAGTACAGTTTTATGTACAATGTAACCAAGTGCAATTTTGATATGAAGGCTAAATTCTCTTTGCCATTTATGTCGTAGCTGTACCCTGTCATTAAAAAATCGCCTCTTTCAAATTTACATGCATGGTGACCTCACAAAAATTGTCAAGGTCACTGATATTATGTAACATTCTAGCATGGGACATGGTCTACATATCCTATAAGTTTTGCAAGTCTAATCCAAATACTCTTCCAAATATGGAATTATATATCTTAAAACACATTTTAGCCGATAATTTCTGTCAAATTATAGGTAGCGCCACTAATATCACTAGTAACTTACACATTTAGCTCATGTACTATCCCACAAAATTTGGTGGAGATCCACCAAAACTTAAACATGTTAGAGCGTTAACAAGATTTTCACATTTTGACCCCTATGTTACATATTGTAAGTGGGGCCATCAATATCGAAAGGGACCTAGATTTTCATACACCCTATAGGTCCTGAAAGGTATGTTGGGCTAACATCAAAACTTTTAAAGTTACTGCGCTCAGAACGCAAAAAGTTAACGAACTTACAGACTCACGGACATGAATTACCTTAGGTCAACAGAGCTAACAAAAATGGTTTTTAAGATGACATGCTCATACAGACCCATTTTCAAGATGTTTATTATTCTTAAAATACAGGACGTGTTACGTTTAAAGCCGCTCAAGGTCTACTTCAGATACAGCCCAAACCAGTAACTTTAACATTTTAAAAATACATTTCCAGTTGTACTAACCACATTGTCCTGTATCACCGGCAGCAGAGATGTTCATACATTTCCAATGCCAGCAAAAACAGCTCCAATAGCTGAATGAGATAGTTTGTTCTCAAGTTACCATGAAAGTGTCCCTCCATGAATCTCGCACATAATTTATACCCGCTCGATGCTTCAATGTGCACAGGACCCTTCATGTCAGATCTGCAGCAAATATTCAAATGCAGGCTTGCACTGTGTCTGAAGTAAAATAACTCATCAAAATTAGCAAACAAAGAAACCTTTATTGTACTTAAATTTCCATTCATTTGTTTCAAAATACAATGGCATATGTCTACATTTATAAAAATCGTAGAAAAGCAGCCGTTCAAAGGCATGTTGATGATATGGATTGCTGTATCATGGGGTTCATGTGAGCCAGTTTTTAACACGGGCAAATTGCCGCAACACCTTGACATACATAAAGATATCCGACAAAGTAGCGAATCCAATTGTGAAAATCAATACCTACACAGGACCTTAAGGTAACCTGGGGCTATTATTACGTTATGTAACAGTGCGTAATCAAACATCACAGTTTGAACAATGTACCACTCTGTTCAAACAAGAATACCATGACACAGAAGCGACATCTGTTAAGCCTTCGATGAATCTTGAGCCGTTCTTTTCAAATCGAATGTGTCATATCTCATCTACTCATTTGTTATTTTTCTTGACTAGTTTTTAATGATAAACACTTTGACTGACAAAAGTAAAAGAGCCTTAACAGTTGAGGGCTCCGTGCCGTAACTGTTCATAGACAGGCTATACTTATATGTTGTTCGAATCTGAGCTGACCATTCAGGCGGGAAAGTATCAACACATCTTGAACATTTTAAGAAATAAACTTCCTATGCATCTGAAATATATAACAATTCAATAAAGTAAAGGCAGATACTTCCTGTATATACGAAATAGACGAAATGGGCATCAAACACCCACACTACACCACCTACATGCATGAATAGCCAACGTGTGTGTGTGTGTGTGTGTGTGTCTGTGTCTGTGTGTGTGTGTGTGTGCCTGTGTCTGTGTGTGTATTCGTTCCAGAGCCCAATGACTAAATGGCAACCGTAAGAAGTAAATTTAAGGTTGAGCTCTTATGGAACCATATATTACTGGCGTTGAAAAGTAACAATATCCCGTGTTGTCAGGCCTAACTCTAACGAGCCTTGTAATTTGAAAGGCACTTAGGATATCAGGACTAAAGTATTCTTTCCTAGTAATTCTAACGTGATAATTTTACCATGGAAAAGCTTGTGTTGCGCTTGCCATTGTAAGGATTATGACTTTACTGATCCGTGCATGAGTAATGACTATATCAGAATATTGCTATAAATTCGAGTTTCCACTTGGCACAAGCTTAAAACTGTACATGGAATGTACAGCGACCCAATGTAAAACAGTGGTCCAAAGGCCATCATTCAACGAATGTCCGGATAAGACAAAATGGGGACTGGTGGTCAAGCAAGACAACTGAGCCTACATCGCATTAAATCTGCAGCTTCCTTTTAACATATGATGAAAACTAAAAGATTGGCTCACATTGAGGAACATTGTGAATTGTAAATTTGTGTAACAACTTGGAATTCCTTGTGAAAAGTTCCCAAACGGGTCACAAGCTGGTCTGTATTCGACGATGAATAATAGAAGTTGTGACTTTTCTATTGCTTTGGTGTAACAGGGTTTAAGTGAATATTATGCAGCAGGGAAAATGCGTGGATATGTCCTTCTTTCATTATTTCACATTCAAGGCATCACATGTGGTAAAAAAAACTGTACAACAACTATTAAGTTGTCCACAATGCTTCTCTGTACGGCTGCCAATCAAAGCTCAGCGTTTCTGTTGCTCTACCGACAATTTACGAAATTTTGATCAAAATTGACAGAAAATAACATTAGGTGAGGAAACTAATCTTCCCTAACGGTTGCACTAAAATGTGATCCATATGATCGACAATATTTAGTTCTGGTACCGTCTGATTGCCAAATGAAACACTTACTCCCATCGAAGTGATCAAGTGTAGTCTGGTACGTTGTCTTATCTCTAAAGAAATTGGCAGCTTAGTGGGTTTTGTTCAATTTAGTTACTGTTCACAGTACATCGTATGTTCCAGAGGGTGGCCAACATCTATTTTGTAGTTGTTAAAATTTAAACTGCATCACCCGCTCGCCCTATGTTGCACTCTATGTCATGATTTGATACAAAAGTAAATCACATTAGCATATCATGACTTCAAATTTGAGTTTGACAGCTTAAATGCACATATCTGTGCATATATTTTTTTTGTAAAGAAATTATCAACTTGACTGCTTCATTTGCCTTTGGCACTGAAATGTTTCATTTGCCTTTCACTTAATCAAGCAAA
Source organism: Hermodice carunculata (assembly GCA_964020975.1). NCBI lineage: Eukaryota > Metazoa > Annelida > Polychaeta > Eunicida > Amphinomidae > Hermodice > Hermodice carunculata. Next base: position 114,252,912 of record OZ026612.1, read on the forward strand.
TATTTCAGTTGTCCAACAAGGTTCATTACAGACGACATATTTATTCTGGATCCATTTTTTCAAGCAGCAAATGATCAATTAATGAATAACCAAAGGCCCTTTTAATGATTTCTAATGGCCGATGATACTAGCACTGATGTCGAATGGGTTCCTTTCTGTAATTCATTTCACCTTCAGCAGCCAAAGCCTATCCTCTCGTGTTGCAAACCGGCAAATGGAAAGGAGTGGCTGAATGACATTTCTCACGAATCCATTAAGCAGCTTCCAACACTGGAAGTCACTATAGAGTTCTAAATCTGCACTTTCGACTAAAATGGGCGGTATACAATAAAGGAATCTTGCACATAACCGTGCTGATGTACTGATATGGAGCCTACATATCTACAGTGAACACACAACATGTAATCAAATATTGCCAAAAGTGGCGTAACGTCAGGTAACAAATAATATTACACAATGCATTTGTCCTTGAAGACATTCATACAAAAATACTGTACTAAAATATACAATTTGATTATGTCGCTCCTCACTCTTTGGGTTGACTCACATTGCGACATAGCACATACGATACAAATGTAGCCTATTACACATTCCGAAGTTCTTTTACACACAGGTAAATACTGTCAAATTAACCGAACATAATCTGTGGTGTCAGGGTATGTGGTTACACAGCAATACAACACAGATCAGCACATGGAATTGGTCTCTATAACATTACAAGAAACGTGCATAGATTAACAAGCAGTGCGTGGGTTCAACCCTTATCTGGACATATATCTATGTGAATTGGGGCGTTTTAAAATCATGTTGCTGAAGTGTCGAACATAAACGGACAATTCGTCCATGACTGATTACTACCGAGGACAGATCGTTTGTTTGTATGTGCATTTGTTTCCTCTGTTTGATTTTTCTTTTTACTTTGAAAGTTATTCAGTTTTAAATGCACTTTCACCTGCAACAAAGACCTGGTGCTGCTTAACACGCCTGTATCACCCACGAGCTACCACTGCCCAGACACAAGTTGCCACTGACCAAAGCCTTTAGCCACTTACCACTTTTTGAAAATAAGTGAAGATCATATAATTGGTAGCTTAAAAAATCCATTATCATATTAAGGCGGAAGACAATGTGTTTCTCAGCACACCTGTGTCATTTTGTAGCACCATTGTGAAAACATTGACAATGCCTGGCATAAGATACCGATCGCCCTTCAACTGTAGATCGCCATCTTACTTGTCGCCTGTGTGTTCCCAGATTACGCTTGTGCATCACACACGTACACTCTGCAAGTTTACATTTTGTATATATTATTGCTTCCTGGGTTCATTTTCTATGCTGAGCAATATGTAAGAGGGGTATCTTTTCAGCAAAAAGTACCTAAATAGCCGTGTTCTGAGCAGATCAACCACTCATCTGTACGTCCTGTAAGAGATAATGTTAAGTGCGGCCCCTGTACCCAGTAAGACTAAATCTCTGTGGACATTCAATATGGATCAGACCCGTCTATCCATTGAGTGCACACGACCATGACCACAAACCCAGGCCACGCGGAAGCACACTTGTATGTGGTATACACAACCAGAGTCAATGTAAAAGTTGGAATACAAATTTAACTTGACACCTTTCAGCCACAAATCGACTAGTCTCAAACGCTACCATCCTGATTCAAACTGAAAGAAATTGGTCAAAGGAAAGCATGTTTGACTTCTGCCAATGTTTTAGATGAAGAAGTGGAAACATGTTGTTCTAAATGTCCTCATCTGTAATGCCAAAAATACTTTCATCGCCTCTTGGGCTGTGATGTTGTAGATCGACTTCTCTTCACCTTTTTGCGACTCAGTCTGCAGAACAGGTACAAGGAGGAAGCATTATCAAATACCTGTAAGGAAAAAGTACATTTGTCTAAAAGAAAGAAACTAAAGTCTTCTTTCAATCATCATCTCAAGTCACGGGCCATCGTTTCATTATTATGCCTTACACAAAACTTGCTTAATAAACATTTCCAATAGTCATCACAATATCAAGCACGTATCATTAAAAATGCGGCATGCTGTAACGTGTTCTGCTTTTGTCATGTCGTCTAGAACGGAGAATTTCAGAGCTTCTAGATCACCGTACACAACATAGACAAATCTTTCGATTATGCACACACAAGGTCAGACGAGATCAAAACCACAACACCAGGCTATGCGTAAAGGTAGGTTGGCTGTAGTTCAGGAATTAGCAGAAGCTATACCAAGGAAAGGGGAGATATATTGCCACCAAAAATAATTTTACAGCGAAGTTAAGTTTTACCTAATACTGACGCTTCTGGCATCGGCTTAAGGAGGAGAGCAATAAGGTCCTTATTTCTAAGGTTTTAACTTCAAGGATCACAATTACCATGTGTAACAAAACATGGGAGTCTCAAAGCCTTAAAATCAACATGTTTATCTCTCAATTTTTCATCTTCAGATGAGAAATTCTATTATCTGTATACCAATTTGAAAGGTGCTGAAATACACGTCTAGTCTGATGGTGACATTCTGTTGACGTAAATGCACTCTAACTCTTTCAAAGCACACTGAAACAACATTGAAATAATAAACATAGCACAAACACATGGGTTCTGTACCAAGGTTTAGCTAGCATACAAAGTCGTGAGCACAAACATGGTATGTTCAGAGCGATACTAACACTGACACTGACCATCGCAGGTGAGGGACCAAATTGATCATTAATTATGTTGGGCGCAAATAAGTTGAAGGATTGAAAATTTTCGAATAACCGAAAGCCTTAACTACTGCAAAGGAAGTGAATTCAAAGGAACACAAAAAGACATGCAAGCATGGGATACAACTTCTTGTGATAAGATTATACATACATACATACATACATACATACATACATACATACATACATACATACATACATACATACATACATACATGATGAGACTCGAGAAGTATGTCCTGGCAGAGTGCATAACTATTGGCCCTTAAGGTGTTACAATTCAAGCAAACAAAAGATCCACAGCCGCAGTGAAAATACCAATTAACATCAAAGAAGCACATGCACACATGCTCCAAGTCAAAAGAGAATGTACGGACAGAAAATAAAAATTAACACAGATCTGCCAAGTTCTCAATCTCCAAGTTTCCAACCTAATATACTGATGGAGAACTGTAATTTTTTGCTTAAATTATCAATGATAACTTACTTCTACAATAGGAGGGTCTATTTTCATAAAATCTTTTAATACTTTGCGTAAATATTGGTTCAAAAAGAGAAAGCTTTCCTCTAGAGGAGTATACATAGGCAGGTCTGTTGATGCACAGTGAAAGATCTAAATCCAAATGCGAAGGTAACTACATTATGTAATGTCCAAGTGACCAATGTCTTCAACAGCATGCTGAGATGTTGGTGAAATTTACCCCGCCACGACACAGGATGGTCCACACCAAAGGTTAAACATTATGCTGTTGTTTCTCGAATGGTGAGACATAGCAACATAGAGAAGATCATTCCCAGAAGCTAAAAGAGAAAAATAATTATCATTTTTGATCGCCACCAGTCTTTACCTGACCTATAGCAATGGACTCTCAAGATTGCAAACTTCTTGTCTTGATGTATCTATCAATGCACAGTTTGGATATACCTGAGGCTTTTTTCCTGAAACATTCCATACACCTTCCCATTCGAGACAAGCCATGCTAGCTCCTTCATTTTGTTTCTGTTTTGCGTGCAATCACTCGGTCAGAAACAAATATGCTCCACCCCATTTGTACAAAGTGTAGATAGCAGAGTCCGAAGTAAAGGGTTTCCTTTAGTTAATGTCAATAACGCAAGTAAAATGTTGTGGCTTCAAAGGATACAACGTGAGCACTATCTTTCAAAAATATAAATGTCTCAAGATATGACTGCAAATTGTACATGTAAAAAAAAACTAGCTTTCAGATGGTTATTGGGTGACATATTTATGTTGTTTTGTTGCAAGAGCGACCAAATTCCAGCTTAATTTATTTTGTAAAGAGATATCTGGTATTAAACAAGACCATTATCATGGGATTATTAATGAAAACCGTAGATCTGGTCCGAAAAATGTGCTGACTTAGTAACTAGGATATTTCAGCCAGGTATGACCAATCAACATTCACAAAGAGTGCCTAATCCAATCACAAGCTTGTTACGCGAAGTGCAAGAAAATACCAGGGTTTCAGACCTTGTCCGTCAAAATACGAAACTTTTCTATAACATTAAAGTGAGAGATGTGGTGATAGAACTGTCACTAAAACGCCATTGCAATCAACGATGCCACGCCCCTTTGTCTAAGTGTTCACGCTGGACACGTAACTTACCATAATGACACCTATTCCAATAGCAACACCCGCAATGATGATCAGATTGTCCGCGAAGAAGTCAAAAACAGCCTGTTCACATCCCTGTAATAAAGTACACAAATATAAGCTTTGTCGTATTACCTTGATCACGTGTCAATAGCTTGAAAAGACACATCAGTGTGCAACCTAAGTGCTTTACTATTAAATGTGAAGATGTGAAGCATTTTGACCAGAGCCTATTAACAGTAATTTCCAATTTTAGAAATTAAATATAAATAAAAGTATAGCTGACGGTTTCCATTCTCAGTTATAACTGAATTCTACATTATGAAGTGTGTCTGATGAGCAAACACCAATCTGAAAGAATTGCGACATTTCACAATATATTAATACGAACAAACCGAGACAACATTTAGAGTTTTGCAAAGGGTATTTGTATGTGTCAGCTTGACCATAACATATTATTGTCATCAGCAATAGAATAGTGGCTCCACTCACTGCTGGTCACGACCTTCAGGTAGGAGAAGGATGCCCTTTGCAATTAGTGAGTCAACGGAAATTGGGTATTTCAGGCTTTGAAGTTTACTTACATTTATGTAATACTGCATGTCACATGACCCTGGGATACCTCTTGTGTAGTCGTCTGAGCCATTGGCTCCACAACAATGGAACTGCAAAATATGTGTATACAAAAAACACTACTTTGCTGTTCACACTGGCGACTGTTAGATATCAATCTGGCTTTTAAAGTTAAACCACAATGTCGGCCACCTCTCACATTTTGTGCAAATTGTTTGGAAAAAATGTCCATTTCACGAAAATAATGGCCAGGATATCTTTTTAACCTTTGAAACCCGTGTTGATATCGACTCAAAATATGAACTACTTCTGTCATTTCAGGCTATTAAAGTAAAATGATATTTCTCACACTTGTTAACAGATATATTTCCGCATCATGTGATCTTAATTAATTGATGTATGTCTTGCGTACAAGTCAGACTTTATATAAAACTTGCATGTAAATACAACATGGGGATAAAAGCAGTGAAACTTTGTGCAATATATTCGATGTCATCTTCAGGCTTTTCCTTGAAAACATATTCTTGTTAAAAATCCTGTGCCATTTTAGCTTGAAAATAATCATGAAAAACAACTGAACTACAATTGCTATTTCCGTCAGCCCCTATGAACACTGATAAAGCAGTAAAAAGAAAGAAACAAACAAACAAACAAAAGGAATAAAAACAAAAACAGAACAAAAACAAAAACAAACATGACGCCCACGAGCCTTATGCTCTGCTGACATATAATTTGATGATCATCACCAAAAACTCATTTCCTGAAAAGCATTCCCTCCATGACCTCGAGAAATTAATCGAAGTCATCCATATTACACAATGTCAAACTGCAACACGATACAAATTTGTTACATTTGGTATCATTCGCTTTATTCTCTTCAACACATTGGATTAAATGTCATACATATTCTTGAATACTTAATGACCTTGAAAAAATAGAACAAGGTTACACAATCATTGGGTCACGGTGGCGCAAAAAGTAGGTCACGAAGTAGAATTTTATGTGCAATGTAATCACGTGTAATTTTGATCTGGAGGCTCAATTCCATTTGCCAGTGGTGTCCAAGCTACACTCTACCATTTCAAAATCACCTCTTTCAAACTTTACAGAAATGGTGACCTATGAAAACTAGGTCAGAGTCACTGATATTACATAAAATATTAGCATTGGACACGATTTATATATCCTATAAATTGGCAAGTCTACGTAACCTGCTAGAAGTTAGTCCCATCTTGTTGTGTAACCCTGCGAATACGAAAAACGTGGTGTCACCATGTTGTTAGGTACTTCAGCATCTACTCTTAACAAAAGTGAAAAGATATGCACCCAAGTGCACTTACCTTTTCATGAAGTGTGTCCATCAAAGCTCTGTCATCAGTGCTTGTGGTATTGTAGTAATTACGTACAGCTTCTTTGATCCTGTCCGACACACTCTTCTTTAACTAAAATCCAGGTAATTTAATATTTTCAACGCTAGATTATTCTAACTGGTTAAACTTGAAATTCGCTAAATCAGTACTAAGCTTTGCAAGTTTCGCGGTTAAGCTAAATAGAGTTGTAGAAATTATCTGTGCATGATCCCACGTTTTTTTACATGTTGCTAAAATTTAATATCAAATCCCTACTGTACATTTTACTCAGAATTTTCTGTTTACATGTTTTTGGCATTGCATTGTTGACGCTGAATCAGCACGGAGTGTATAAATATATATTTGCGTTCACATTAGGCGTCAGTGTATAATAGAGATATCCATGCGGGTAACTTCACTCGACTTACCGTTCTTTTGGCAACGATAGCCATGATGCCAGCCACAAGTAGGCACGCAAAAATGATGAATAGGCATATGAAAAACTGCAAAAGAAAGGGCAACACCATGAGATTATGCCCAAATTCTATGCTTTCAATGTACATGGACATGAGGCCGGACAGACAAATCATTACTTTTAAGCGTGATGAGCAAAAAGCACATTTTTTTAAATTGCACTTACCTCCCAGTTTAAATACCCATAGTTATTTGCATTACCATGACACACTATCTTTAAAGATGACATGGTACTTCTTTAATATATAATATGTATTGCTAACATTAGGCTATACACGATGAGACAATGTACGAATTTGGGACTGTTTTCCAAGCACAGGCAGTATGGTGCTGCCCCCAATAGAAGGCGCACTGCACAAGAACTGTATTTCATCTCCCACATGGCTTCTCAGGCACAGGTTGGAGGAAGCCATGTAGGCCGGGCATGTAGGATCTTGTGATTTTGTTGATGTGCTGCACTTAATCACCATCATGATTTACCGTTGCAAGCGTCATAATTCGTTTACAATTCAAACGTGTTTTCATTATATCTGTTTATCTTTGGTGGATTGCACTTTTCAGTACACCGGGTGGGATTACGGTCTTCACGAATGAGGGTTTATGTAGACTAGCATTTTTGCGGAGTTACAGATGATTCTGGGACGAATGTAGGATTTTTAGCAAGAGATTCGAATACGTATGTATTGGAATTGCGGGATAGCGCATTGACCGCGCGGGGAAGAGTTGTGTAGGGGCGCTCGGCGCATCCGACGGCAGGTACTTTTGACAAAATAACAGGGGAAATGGCGCTCTCTGGGGCATTCTAAACGTCAAATGTATCTTAAAAATCTTGAGGTAAACACCTCACTTTAAGCTGATTTAATACATAGTATAAACCACGATATATTGGCTAAATTACATTCATTTTGCTTGGTGAATAGGTCTTTCCGATCGGACACAGTGACTCATCATCCAACAGTTTTTTTTGGGGGGGGGGTGTTTGTTTGTTTGTTTGTTTTTGTTTTTATTTGTTTGGTTATTTGTTTTTTTTTTTTTGTTTTTTTTTTTTTTGGTTTTGTTTTTTTTTTGTTTTTTTTTTGGGGGGGGGGTCTGTATAGGCGCCTGTGTGTGTATGTGTTTGCATTCACCTTTCATGTTTGGGTAGTAACTTTTCGAGCATTTAAATATTTTGTAATGAAACGTGTGATATGTAACAGAAGTGAGTCATTAGGTCACTTATCTGGGTCACAGTTACTGACGGATCCTTGTTTATACATGTCTGGGCAAGCAATCACCAGATGGCGGCATCTTAGAGTCTCAACCAGTACATGGCTATGAGAAGCAAGTGAAGAGTGTCGTTCATGTAGAATGCAGTGACCATTTTCGCATAATGTAACAGTAGACCTGTGTGTGGCACAGTGCCACTATCAGGCATGTCTGGCTGGTGGTTAGGTCACTCCATTGCCACGCGTTATATCAAGTAGCCACATCAGTGCCGTGATACTTTACTGGAAGGTTGGTAGAGCCAGTTTTAAGACCTCGAGGTCATTCTGTTTTGTTCTTCAACAGCTGTCCCCAATATGTGAGTTAAGTTGCAAAATGACGATGATACTGTTGCACATTAATAGAGTGAACGACCCATAAACTACCTTGTAGGTTTGTCATAGGTCAGGCCAACATGTTTTATTGCACTCTTTGTCACTAACAATTAGCCAAGGATTAAACAATTAGATTCAACATTTGGAAAATACATGCTATGACAAATAACAAACACATCTCGTTGTCTCACGTCAATAGTGCCCAAATATTGAAAAGCAGAAGTCACATATTTGCTCCTGGACCAACATATGCATTAGCTCTTATAGGTACTAAAGGAGCTAATGAGATCTTGGAAAATTATTGCTTATGAGTTTGAAGGTTGCTTTTACAAATGTGCTTTTGTGCAGATACATAAAATGGGTTGTTTGTAATAATTACATAAGCACGTCGATCCAACATTTGTTCTCTACTCCTGTGGGAAAGCACTGATCAAAGCTACTTCTCCATCAAACAAAGCAATTAAAAGACTTCAAAGCCTTGTAGGGGGAGGGGAGCAAGCGAAAGTCCACACTCACAACTTAATTTCAATAATGCATAATGGTGTTTTTTCTCTTTGCCATGGGACACAAGAAAAGGAGAAAATGCTTCCCCGCAATAAAGTGCTACTGATGTTATGTAAATTGTCAGAGTCGTCTGTAAGATTGGTTGGTGAACATTGCACTGGTAACCAACTTCATTACGTGTTAAACCGATCTGACTTAGCATGTTACGTTATGTTATGTTATGTTATGTTTTGTTATGTGCTGTTATGTTATGTTATGTTATGTTATGTTATGTTATGTTATGCTATGCTATGCCAGTATAAGTAACCCAACCTTTTATTCAATCATCACTGCAATTTGATCTTTTACTTTGATACCCTTAAACTTTGCCCAAGATAAGTAGCATTCTGATCTTATAGCTTGAAAAAATTAAGTTCGTGTACAGATGTCCTTAAGGTGGAGGATTTGAAGCTGGCACCTTTGGATAACCTCTAATCACCTTTTCATATTTTGGGATAGTCTGATACTTTAACTACGTGCTCCCAAAAACTCAGATGTGTGAACTTAAATTTATATGAGATAATTGATCTCAAAACTTTTGTTTACAATGAAAAGTTTAAGCAGTGCCGGGCACATGGCTTTGTTTGCATGGGCATGATAAGGAACCATGTCATTGTTTGCACATTCATTAGTCCATAATCCCTGGAAACCAATTGAGCTATTGACAAGGAAACCATTAGCCGTGGAGAGAAGAATGGGCCAGTTCAGACGAATCACAACCATTATTCTGATTACTTTGAAATTCTCTATCGATGTAAAAACAAATTAGCACAATCCACTTACTTGTCCCCAAATTTGGAAAGCCGCAAGTGAACCCACACCCAAACAAGCCAAGTTGGTGGTCCCAAGTTAAAAAAGTCGAGATTTGAGCCACAAAATATACTTTTGTTTAATGACATCACAGAGGTAAAGCTACAAGTTTATTTAATACAATAATTAAAACACAGGATAGAAGAAATGAGTATGTGTCATATTACAAACATAAATGCGTAAAAATTGGCAACTTCTTCTCTCAATGCAATTTTCTCCGAACTGTTTTTTGCTCAACCTCTGCAATTTGTATCTCGCCTCACAAACTTACGAATTGCCCTATCACATTAAAATCAACGGACATTAAAAGAAAATATCATATCCAGGAACGGTTCTCATGATTTTGTTTTTCTGACAACCCCTTCCATGACTTTTGGAGCAATTAATAGAAGGAAAATGAACCTGGCAGGACTAAATTAAAAATTTTATAGCTTTTTATTTATGCTATTTCAGGACTAACCATTGAATTCGATCCTGGACATGGATATATATTTTAAATTTCTTCTGATTTCAACTGGAAAAAAGGAATTTGTGTGACTTCCGCACGAAAAATGTGAAAGTCCTACCAAGTCAGAAAGAATGCTATAAAATCTCACAAAATTCCAATCCTGCAAAAAAAACATATGAATACAAATCTATTGATATGTAGTAATCAGAAAATATATAGGTTTAATGTACTTGTGAAAAAATGAAATGGGTAATTGCGATCCAAAGTTGCCAGTCTCACTGCGCACTTGCTTCACAGCTTCCACCTTAAATGTCTTGTTCTTTGACAAATTATCTCTTATACATCCAAAATATTCTATGGCATGGTTTCGCAAGAGTTAAACATAATCACACAAGTAAGGAGCCTATTTACAAACCTGAGGAATGTGGGCCGTAGGGGGATTTTAGGACGCTTTGCTTGGAACATGCTGAGTTGCATAGCAACATACATAACAGTATCACACAAAGGTAAAGTTCCATTAGGCAGTGGCATCTCTGTCTTCGTCAGTCAAGACAAGAGCGTGTCATTTCCAGTCGTGTTCTGCAGAGTGTATACAAAATGGATTAGACGAAGCTGATTATGACCTCTGATGTGTGGCCTATTTAATCAAGTCTATGGCCAGATCACAGACTTCCAAAAATAACGCAATCCCGCTACTCTTTGCAAGAAATTCAACGCGCTAATTCAGTTGATTCCCTCTCACAGCTACATGAACAGCCAACATAATCTGGCAGGAGAAATCATCGAGTATTACAGCTTGATCCCCTTGATGTCCTTTGCCCCTGGCGTTGAATTGCAGTGCAGGTTAAGGAGTTGTCCTTTGGACGACATTCTGACCTATCATCTCCACAGCACTTTCGTGCCTGCGAACGTGTCGGCATAAAATGTGATTAAATGTTGTGGCATGCTATATAACGTGCAGGTAATATATAGCAATTCCATTTACGTGCCTATGCCTAGTGGTACAGATATCGCAATGAGCGCTCTGCCATACATTTGCAGAAACTTCCAGACGAAAACGAAGATTCGTATACATCTCAAACAGCCAGAAGTGAGCGGTGCTTTACCTGTGTCTGTTGTACTGGAAGTTGTTCCAAGTGCGCTAGCTACACCATATTGGTCTAAGTAATACGTTTAGAGCAACTTTCAGTACCACTACTACTTTTTAAAGAAGCTTCAAACGCAAACCAGATCATATGTGACGGTCCAGTAATATACTCGGGTCTATTGCTCACAATGTACATTTTTTGTTCAATCACACGAGAGGAGGATCAAATCAAACGAGCAACCATGGAATGAAGCATGCCGTATTGTGTGCGGGTGTATGCCTAGTCTCTGGCACATTTGTGTATGATGTAATGTAAGTGTTGGCGGTTCGATCATCACACCTTGCTTTGAGTTTGGGCCTGGGTCACGTGCAATGCTGATCTGCAATGCTCTGGACAAAACACAACTCACTGAGCATCCTAGTCGTGTTACAACAATATTCCAAGCGCATTCACAATACATTTCTTTATCACGCCGTAAAATTTATTCCTATTTTAATCATCTAGTAGGTTATCTACCGCTTATTATCAGTATCATTCAACTGCAACGTTTGCCAAATCACAACACCGCTATGTCGCTGATGTGGGTTAATGGTAGGACATGCGCAAGAGGTACTGAGGTCTATTGTCAACTCCTACGATTGACGAAAGGCACCATCATTCACACGGAAGCTTGCTTATTTATCTTTAAAAGACCCCACCACCAACAACAACAGGTGAAAGAAAAGAAATACATTTTAGCATTCTTCCCCAACCATTAGATTATCTATCTTCAAAAACAAAGCACATCAATACCTTGGACTACAATATCAAACAGCAAGTGGCTTACGAGCTGTAATTTGGCGTAAGATCATTATATAAACTTTGGCTCATCCCATTTCAAAATTCAATCATGAAAACTTTTGAAATCCATATTTTAACTCCAAATTGATTATAATTTTTAAAATGAGAAAAAGCTATGTGCAAACTACATTCCTGGTGCAAGCCTAGTCTAGCATCTCGTTAGACCAAGATCAGCTTACTTACAAGTCAAAATCGTGTTCACACTTAAACCCGCTGTATCACACCTTTTCATACAAAATTGCTACACCCCCACCTCCCAATTAACGACTTCAGACACAATTCCTGCAATTCTTTTCGCAATCATGTTAGATTCCTTTAACACAAAGCCCTGCTTATTCTTCTAAGAACGTTTTGTACAAGTCACGCCTGATGCCTTTTTAAAGGAAACTTGCTTTTATATCTGTTCTCTTATTTGAATATCTTCGTTTTGTATGCATGCATCTAGATAATACCTTGTATTAATGTATGTCAAAAAATTTTCGATTTGATCGATACTGATCATTCCTGGTAGTGGCATTGGTGTTGACGTGGGAGTGAAGCCCGTGACCCAAAATGATCATTACTTTCTGCCCAGGACTTTCCCGGGACAAGGCCAAGGTTCCACATATATTGGGATAAGTGTCCTATATCACGGGAAGCGAGGCAAGCTGAAAACGCGGCAGTGGCGTGCTTCTTGCCTATGCGGCCTCTTATGAAAAGAGGGAAGTAATTACTACTAATCCTCGGCAGAACTGTGATATGAAATCCTAAATTGTCAGCGAAGTCATATCGGATCTATTGAAGAACGCAGAGTGATTAAGGGAAAAATATGTTCCTGCAGGGACTCCGGTGTCACAATGTTAATTAAAAATAATTCATTGTAAGAGATGTGCGAACGTGTGACAACCGCACGTTGTCGTTATAACACGCACACAATGCCGTGTGAAGGATGCTTGCATAGGCATGTTATTCTGTTTGACAAGAATCTGCCAGGCCCTGTCAGGTTGGCTCCTTTTGAAAAGAAGCGTAATACCTTGCCTGCTTTCTGTTGCCCGAGGAATCTTCAATTGTTACCTCCTTTACTGGCAGCGTTACAAAACCCAAATAAACAATGCATGGTCGAGGTACTGCCGAAGGTAACAGTTTGAGCCATTGCTGACGTAAAAATAACGCGTGGTTAAGAAGTTATCGAGTCATCTTGGTATATAGCGATGGTCATTATCTCTCTTTTTAACTTTCTGCCCAGGACACACTCTTTCAGAAAATCTTTTCATAAACTTTGTATTAATGTCCGCAAATAATGAAGACGTTTGAAAAAAAGTGCGGTACTTGTTTCATTTCGACACAACTAAACACAGAGACGATTCATACACCTTTTACAAAACAGGCCAATGGCGTATTATGCATAGGTCCGGGGGTTGAATGTAGGAACGCTTTACGTTTGAACTCAGCTTTTTTTCACTTTTTACCAATGTCTGATTCTCTACCATTCCACAGAGTATGTTGGTCCTGACGAGTTCCCCGCCATTAATAAGTTACTGGAATCATGCATGCCAAAGATCGGTGTAACAAATATTTGCACTGTGTTACAACTATGGTCTTTATTCTTCAGTTGAGTACAGTATTCACGAATATGAAACCAGGTATGTATGTTACACCTCATTTAAATCTCGGCCCCCTTTTCTCAGGTCATAAAAGTAGATAATTAGCACGACAAAAATTAATTTTCAATTATGCCAGTTATGCGCATCCGTGTGTCTGGACATCTCTACCTATCATACCGCCTGACGTTGTGGGACCATGCCAACCAAATATCTCTTGTACAATCTTTTCCCCCAGGTTGCATGTCACAAAAAGCATTTTGGTTCAATACCAGACACTGTCCTTATGGATTTATAGAATATTTCCAAAGGCTATGACAGAGAAATGTGCATATTGTCCACGGTCGTCAAGCAGTGATCACAGACAAGAGAAACCTCCTAAGGCCAAGCTTATATGTTGACCAGGAAATGGTGTCTCTCAACTGACCATCTCACATCAGCATCATTCTCAATTGCTGACAGTCAATCTGTAGAAATGCTGGCTCGTAATCACCTCCAAAGGCGCCGAAGCCTGATAGTATATATGGAATATTATGTCTATGACCCATTCACCCCACATTTATGTGCCGGGCACATTTATTTCCATTACCTGGTGAATCCTTGTAAAAGGTTGCAGAGGCCAAGGGGTTAGTTCATTTGTAGCAGAGAGCTGCCCGCAGCTTCATTCTAAAATTGTTGTGCCACGAGTGAAGCAAGCATACGTCCCTGGTACCATAGCTGTCCATATTGCCAACATTACATGGCCGAAAAATCAAGACGAATTTCAATTTCGACTGACCATGATTCATGAATTAACTCGAGATACCTTCAACGCAAAGTATTGACTGGAGGGTCCGCCTGAAAAAAAAATGCTGCCATTTGCTCAGATTAGGTCATGGTGACACCAAAATCTAATCAGTTCATCTTGGCATGCTTGACACTGCCAAATTTGTGCAAAATACATTGGAGCATTCTGGAGATATTCCCTTAACGAGAATGTGCACACCGGGACGGACATCCGGAGGGACGGACAACCCGAAAACAGAAAGCCGCCCCCCCCCCCCGCCGGGGGGGGGACCCTTAAAAAAACACCCAAAAATATGTAGATATCCCACTGTCCTTATGGAAATAAGGAGAGGCGCTCAAGAGGTTCAAGTGGGTACCTTTCCTCGGGCATTTTTGATATGTCAGTGACGACTCTGGTTTCTGGATGCCAGTTGGAAATACAATGTAAACTCTGTAAACTTAAAGTACATGTAAATGTATAAATAAACCAACTACAGGAGGATGAAACAGGTAAACTCACGGCTTAGATTTGTCCTTGATACTGTTTGTATTTTGTTGTACATATATATATATATATATATATATATATATATATATATATATATATATATATATATATATATATATATATATATATAATATTAGTAATTAGTGTTTTAAATGTGTTGAAATATTTCTGTATATATGTTAAGTTATTACAGTATTTCTACAGTAAATGTTTGTTTTAAAGTACAACGGCTCTAAATGAACACTTGTCCCATCTGCAGATGGATTAAGTCGACTTAATTCGGCAGGATTTAACTACTTCCTCGATAAATGATCGCATTTTTTGCATAAGCATTTCCGTTATATGTTCATAAATTTTTCATTAATATTGCAGCTTGCGTTTTCCGCACTTTACTCCATTCCATACGTTTGCATTATGCAGTAACTTCCTTACAAATATTCCTAATATACACATGTAATGTGAACTTGGGTAGAAATAGCACAAGCCGCCCTGTTTGTATGCATGATTCATCCTTGCATGAAGTCGGTCCAATGGCACATTGCGGAACCCTGTCATGTGCTTTCAAAGTAGCTGTACCAAATTCCCACATTTTCAGGTGTCACATTGCAAGAATGGAGATGAAGAGAATTGAGAGATCTGTAAAGATCAAACTGTCACTCAGGTTCCTTATCTACGAAGCCCCGGCAAATAAGACAGGAAGCTCTAGTTGCTGTGATTAACAACTTAAGTAAGACTGTCATATTTCATTATGTCACGATAATGTGAAGGTAGAACATGGGCAAGGATAGGAAAAGCCTTTAATAATTGCCTGCAAAATGCTTAATGTTACTTGAGTGGCCAAACCGTGTTCGGCAAAGCAACATAAAACTGTGAAGCAGGCAATTACACCTGGAAACCAATTCTTGATGAATTTGAAAAATTACTTTTTGTTACAACAACGTATTGTCGTTATTCATATATCCACAAGATGGTATTAAAGCACTTGATTTACTCATGAATTCCAAGACCTTTCACAATTACCCAAGAAAAAGTATGGATATGACTATTGGTAGTCTAAAAAATTAAGAACGTTAGATCTACAGGTTAGACGGAATGTGTGTGTGTGGGGGGGTGAGGGAGGCTGATTCTGTTAGCAACAGTAGGAGGTTGTGCGAAGTAGGGAACATATCGACTCAAACGGGTCAACCTTCCTACACAGATGATAGGTGCACTTTACATAAATGTGGTCCCTGTCGATGTTTTGCCCGGTAACCTAGGTAGCATAAGCTCCCACAAATATCCAGGCGAACATATGGCTTGCATGTCCCACCTGTAGTATTTAGAATGCAAATGAAAATAGTGACCGTGCTTTGGTGTGGGGGATGGGTGGTAGCCAAGGTATTTCAACACCGATACACCTGTTTGTATTCACTGGCACATCCTCCTGTCTCCAAAACTTCTCCCTGCAGGCATGTTAAGACACACGCTCGTAAGACTTCTTACGCTAATGCCAGCTGGCCTGAGAAAGCAAGTACCGATTTGCTGACTTCAACTCTTTGAGTCTCAGAAATTTCTTGGAATAATGAACCATTTTTATAGGATCCGCTGTTAAAAAGTGACAGGATCCACTATTAACAAATATAAGCCAATATATCAGTTTGAATTTTCAAGGTCAAAATTATCAAGACCAAAAGAAAACCTTATATGTAGTTTCCTACCAGTGTTAGTAAATATAGGCCTAGGAAACCCCAAATACCGAAATACAGACAGTAAATCAGATTACTGCTCTCCCTTTAGTAACAAAAAATGTAAATGAACGCTTACCACTAATTAATAATTTCAAAAATTCGTTGAATATCAGAAAATGCCAGCACTATTATGTAGCGAACACACTCACTGGAAATTGAATCAAGGTACATTCCCTTCACGCTTGAAGAGAATCCAAGCATGCGATATGGAAGAAGTTGAGATTAGCGAACACACACAAAATATCACTTTTAAAAAGAAACATCACAGAGCTACTGTTGAATACAATTATGGTCTAGGGGTCTCTAGGCGTGTCACTAAGCAGTTTCGAAGCAAGTGGCCAATCAGTTTCTCCGAATATGTTTATATCAGATTTTGCTGAAATTTGAACAAAAAAAAAAAAAAAAAAAAAAATCATATTTTTTTTTAAATTCAGTACAGCGTGACCATTTGTACAATTCAGAGACAACAAACCCCATTCACATCCCCACAAGTTTGAAATGGATTTGGCTAATGGTTCTGGAGAAGTCGAAGATGTGATTTACCATTTAATGAACTGCTTTGAATGACATATCTATGGATCCCTAATGTTTGAAGATTTTTTCAATTCGGGTAGTTATCAGTCGAAGTACACATTCCGAACTGTTCATTTACTATGCATGTAAATGGGGATTGCAATGGCAAATCACATCTTCGACTTGTCCAGAACCATTAGCCAAATTCAGTTCACGAAGTAAATTTCTGCCAATTTTCACGATAAAGATAGTGACGATTGTAAAGTCGGTAACAGCCAATAACACGCAGAAAATTCGCAAAAAAGCAAACCAATAATTCGCAGCGCCAAGTGTTGAACAAATGAATATCTGGGTTCACCAGAAGTGTCCCTTTGCAAGTTGACAGCAATTGGCCAAATAGTTTCAGAGATGTTTTAAAATTTTGACGAAAAATGAACACAAAAAAAGCATAAACAAGAGGGCTGTGTGAACAGCCCGTGCCTCAGCTGATCTTGACATTCATCACACTTGCAGCTCTATGAACTTGGGAGAGGATCAAGAACACCATGTTCTGAGTAAGTCTGACCTTTATAAAAGAACACTTACATGTGCAACATCAAAGATCAAGTAGTTCTCAAGTTATAATGAAGAGTAAAATTCATGTATGTTGCACTGTGACCCCACAAACGAGGTCAAGGTCATTCATGTACTGTCTCAGCATGACCTTCATACAGAATAATTAACATGTGTAGCTAACTCAAAACAGATCTCAAGTTATCAAGTAAACAGTAAATTTCGTGTCAGTTGTCCTGTGAATTAGCATTAGAATGCCCATTGACTTACATAGTAATCAATAGGAAAGCGGCATCGAACGATAAGTACCCGAATTGAAAATCCTTAAAAATCAGGAATCCAAAGCAGTGCCACCTAGTAAAGAACTGTTTGACCTTTCCACAACAACATATCCATCACATTTCAGCTTAATCTGAGGGACCGTTCTGACAACAAGTGAAAAATAGCAAAACCATACAAAAAATTCCTAAAAAAATTGCAGTGCCACCTGGTGAACAAATTGGGAACTATGTGTCCCCGGGAGTGTTTATGTACGATATCAAAGCAATTGGGTAAGCAGTTTCGGAGAAGAATATTTTTTAAGATTTGTCCAAAAAAAAAAGAACAAAAAAATTCATTAAAAATCCAAAAAATAACTGGAGCATGAACATTTGAAAAAATTGGTACAAACTCACCCAAGGTACATTGCCACCAAGTTTGAAGTTAATCTGGATGACTGTTTTGGAGAAGAAGTAGAAAATGTGAATTAGCATTAAAATGCCCATTGACTTCCATAGTAATCAATAGGAAAGCTGCATTGACAAACAAGTACCTGAATTGAAAAAATCGTTAAAAATCAGGAATCCGCAGCATTCCCACACAGTGAACAAATTTGTTTGACCCTTCTACAAGAAACATATCCACCATGTTTCAGCTTAATCTGAGTGACGGTTCTGGAGAAGAAGTGGAAAATAGGTATAACACACAAAAATTCATAAAAAATTAGGAAAAAATTACAGCGCCACCTGGCGAACAAATTAAGAACTAGGAGTCCCAGGGAGTGTTTCAGGGTGATATCAAAGCAATTGGGTGAGCGGTTTCGGAGAAGAAGATTTTTTAAGATTTACCCAAAAAAAGAACAAAAAAATTCATTAAAAATCCAAAAGTCACTGGACCGTGACCATTTGAACAAACTTGGTAGAGACCCACCCAAGGCACATCTCCACCAAGTTTGAAGTGAATCTGGCTGATGGTTTTTGAGAAGAAGTCGAAAATGTGAATTGTGGACGACGGACAGACGACGGACGGACGGACGGACGACGGACGGACGATGGACCCTCAAAAAACCTCAGCTGACTGACAAATCAGTTGAGGTAATAATATTTAAAAAATCCCTGGAGCATGAATATTCAAACAAGTCCGTATCCACCCAAGGTAGATACCCACCAAGTTTCAAGAGGATGTGAGCGACGGTTTTAGAGAAGTTGGCAATAGCATTATGGACAGACGGATAGACGACTTCGGAGTGTGCAAACCCTGAGTTCACCGACAAGTCAGTTGAGGTAATCAATCTCCTCTTGGCATATCCAGCTCAAAGGAATGTTGCTGCTTTATTTTTGGTGGCAATGGGTGTGCGCTCTTCTCCTTCTTCCTCTTCAACTCTATTTAGCGCAACAAATGTTAAAGTTGACTTGCAAGCGGAATATTTTCTGAGACCATTGAACGGATCTCTCAGTACGCTTAGTTCATGTTTTCTACCTGACAAAAGCAAATTGTTTGGCAAAGATCAAAGTCAACTGCTATAAAATAGTCAAGGTCACTTAACAGTGACACCTTATGAAAGGTTGACTAAAAGATTTTAATGGTAGGCCTACGCCATAGTTGAATCTTTGATACATTATGTATAGTCAGCACTACGTATCAATTTATTTATTATTCTACAAACTTGGTGATTTTCCAACATAATGGATTCCTACGGGTGAACAAGCTGAAAGTGATTCATCTTGTGTGGAATAAGGTAGGTTAGACTGGCCTAACTGTCATGTAGCAGTGAATTTCTCTGACATCTTGCGCCCGAGTAAAGGACACTTTTACACGTCTTTATCAGTACCCGTATGTTGATTTGTGATCAAAGGTTTCACTGCACCTCCGTCCGCCCGCCCACCCACCCCAAAAGCTGACCTGCTTTCCGTGTTCCATTGATTCCCTTCTGTAAAAGTTGCTAATCGCTGCACCTGGAATATTTTTATGACACAAAATTGCTTATTTCCTACAATGTGATTTTGGTAACATTTAGGCCTGCCATTTTTCACACCCCAGTGCGCTGCTCAACACCAAACTTCCAAAGGCAAGTGTTGTTACAAAAAAGGTATCATGCTGCTTCATGGTTATATATTTCATCCAGGTACTGTGAATGAATCATTCAAAATACATGTAGGCTATCTGTTTTTACTCAGAAACTACCGTTGGGTAAAAGAGCGGACCAAAAAATGCACCATTTGCGTGAGTCCCTCATCATGAACAAAAGTCACTTGAAAATTAATGTATAACATAAACATGTGAAAATGATATACCATTCAAGATATGTGTGCCACGCATAAAACATGGATTTATAAAACAAAAAAATTCCGTTTCTTATTGACACATGATTTTATATGATATTGCGGAGTAAGTTAGACTCAAGTTTATTTCAAAAAATCAAAACCTGAATGATAGTATGTTGGTCATGATAAAGCAAACCTATACATTTATTCGCGAAATGCGTTGATTTTATAAAGTTTGCAAGGTTTCAAGATTTATTAAGAACTTTAAAGTTCTCCAGAAATACCCGAGCACATAATTCACACCAATTACATGCAAAAAAACTACATCATTTTGTTGGCGGAATTTAATTGGCGAACCATAATAAACGACCAGATAAAGGCAACATTTCGAGAAATATGTGTTATTAATGTTTTGGTGACGTTATGTTCCAATTTAGTATAAAAGATTTTCCTGTTTACGCCTCATCCAAGCCTGCACTTAATTACCGGTATTTGCTTTGAGGTGTGTGACTGTGTGGTTTCAGGAAATGTATTAAAAGTACTCACCGTAAATAACATGCACTGGCTTTCTCTAATTGCCCCACAACAGCCTAGAAACCCTATCAGCATCATTATCAGCCCCACTATTATCAGAATGTAGGCTCCTGTGTACAGATAGTTTAAAGACCCGGACAGGTCGATGTATGTTTTGAAGTTCGGATCCACCCTCACCCAGATGCCGACTCCCAGGATGGCACATCCCAGCAGCTGTAAGATAACAATATATCAAATTAATTTACCAAACATGCCTCTGGTACCAATGTCTCCTGTCAGGCCCTAATTGAAACATCGGAATATAATTTCAGATGATGCGATGTAACATTTTTACAAGCCTGGACCTGTGGTGTTATTTAATCAAGGTTGAGAGACATCGTGAAGTAGCATGAATAAAAATCATATGATCTTTGTGGCGATAATCGACAATCTACACCAATTTATGTGACTTAATCATGTGCTTTAAAGTCCAGGTGTAGGCCTAAACTGATTGAAACTCCCACCATGCATAAAGCTTTATTTCGTAGCCTAATTATTACAATAATTAATTGTGTAAACAAGAACCTGCATTAAATATGCTTGAAAATATTATTTTTTAAGCTTAAACCTTACTGTTCATTTCAGCCTACACAATTACTGCCATTACATTACACCAGATTATTGTTCCGTCAGGACGGAATCACATTCAGGAAGACAGGCTGGAGCTAGGCCTACCCTGGCGTCGCTGGGCTTGTACCTACCCATGCGAGTAGGCCCTAATAGCAGCAGAGCCGCGTAGTGAGATGGAGTTTCATGTTCAGCCAAACAGGTCATTATCAGTCTGGTCATAGCCTGCTATTTATTGCGCGCATTAAATCAACCAATAATAAAGGTACATTTATTGCACGCAATAAAAAATTTACTGGCCCCTAAAATACATTTATTGCACTCCTTAAATCAACCAGATATGAAAGCTATGCCTATGGTTGGCCAGACAGGTCATCCCCGTATTTATTGCGCGATAAATGACTTAATGCGCACAATAAATTAATACCAGGTTATGACCAATTTGGTCAACCATAGAGGTAGCGGTGAAGTAGGCTACATAGGCCTATATCTAGTGCCTGTATTAAAAAAAAAAAACAACCCATCAAAGATTTTTTCATTTAGTCCCATGCTGCCACTTGATATATAAATTATAATTTGCGTGTTCATGTCAGTACTAGCCTATTCACTTGTTGCAAAATAGGTTGTCAAAGCAATAGCATATTTCACTTCAGATCGTATCATGACGTGAGGAATCACGCTAGAATTCTGATTATATTGACCAATTAACCAAAAAAGCGTGAACATGATACAGCTCACAGACTTCACCACTGAGCTGAAAATGTTCTTGGAATAAAAGCCGCTATGCAGACTCTCTGTCCCTTCAAATTTTACCATCCTTGAAATAGCACTGTGTCACAACTCGTTCGAGAGTGACGTCACTTTTTCCTCGTGATAACCTCAATTATAGTTTCCTTCTGTTCATGACGTCATAAGCCGTCGTTTATTTGTTACAAATTCTTTACTCCAGGACAAATTTTGAGAGTAGCATTTAGAAGACTTAGAACTATAGGCCTGTTAGTGTTATGTTCAAAGTGTTTTTCGCAGAATCGTATGGATAAAAACAGGAAAACTATTATTATCGATCAAATGAAAAGGCAAAATAGGCAACATCCACATTAAGTTGCGCTGCTGCATTGTACCGTGTCACTTCCGTTGAACAAGGATGCATCCATATGTGGGCGTATGTAGACAGATGCAAGTATTAAAACAGGGAAAAAAAGGTTCGTCTTGCCAAGCTGACGTGGAATAAAATAAAAGTTGCATAAAAATAGATAAAAATAGAATTTTGTGTCTTTCACATAAGTGCTTCATGACCTTGAAAGAAAGCCATGCCCCCCCCCCCCCAAATCTCACGAAGTTTGACCACATATTGGGTGTACATTTTGTAGTTGCAACTCAATTTAACATGACAATAATAAATTTGACGTATTTTGATACGGTCTATACCTATGATGGTGGTTTTAATTAATACCACCAGTAGTACCACCATGGCCTGTATGCCAGACGTTTATATGTACAATGTTCTTTCAATGGTATATGCGTATTTTTATACACACGTTAACACATAATGACCATCACAAACACAAATCCTGAAAAGCAATCCGTTTGTAACCTGGGAGAAAGTACCACATCATGCAATATCAACCTCCTACATATGATACACATCTGTGGCCGTGTCGCCACCATGACTCTACATGTCACAGCCTTTTGTCTGTATAATTTCCTGTGATGGTATACGGATATATGTACACAAATTATGATGTAATGACCAGCACAAAAAAGTCATTTATATGCAGACGCGGTGACCACACAGAGGAGTGTAATCTTATATTGTGAATGAGGCGAAAGTTGTATCGGAGGGTGATACTCTTACTATGACTTGCCGTTAAGCTTTCCCCGAACTTAGTATAATCTGCAATACGTCTATCACGACATATCAACAAATGTTGAATTGCCCCCCCCCCCCCGCGCTTGGTCAATATCAATGCAGCTAAGTATCCATCCAGACAGCTTTAGTATTTGTGGCATGACAAGAACATCAGTAGTCTAAATTTGAGAAATGGAAAGAGCAATCATTATTAGGCTACATAATAGTATTTTTAAAAATGTTATAGACTATACAGAAAGAAGATGTGAAAATTCTGCCTATGTTTTTGAGATATAACGACTTAGTGTGCAGGTGTGTGCAATCCCTGATGTGACGCCTTGTGAATGCTCTCAAAGCCCTGCAAACACCCGCTAAACGCCTTAGTCGCTCTCCAAACGACCTACAAATGATCTAAGATACCCTTAAACTCCCCCGTGCCCTCAAACGCCTCATAAGCGTCCGCAAATGCTCTATAAGCGCATTACAATGGTGCTTTAGGGTATTTGAATAAACAAGACACCCTTGTGAATTATTTGATCCCGGGTATGTGACTTTGTCAAAATATATGCCCCGAAGGAAGTTTTCATTTTTTTTAATTTTTTAGTACGTGTGAACACATATTTATTTATTTATCTATCTATCTATCTATCTATCTATCTATCTATCTATCTATCTATCTATCTATCTATCTATCTATCTATCTATCTATCTATCTATCTATCTATCTATCTATCTATCTATCTATCTATCTATCTATCTATCTATCTATCTATCTATCTATCTATCTATCTACCTATCTATCTATTTACGTGTGCCAGTTTTGTGGTCAGGTTTTCTCGAACAATATTGTTCCGAGAAGTACCGGACTTGGCATGGTGATAGACCTAGTAGTGAAACTGTGCATATTGTTTGGAACAGTCAGGTTGTTAAACATTATGCAAATTAAAGGCATATTTTTGGATATTTTAAAATCTTACATATCTTCAAACTTTTCCAGATGGAATTTCCATTCATGGCTGAATATGTGGGTTTAATGCTAAAGCAATTTCCTATAGCATACAAACAAAGTCAAGAAGTTTAATTTATATTAAAGTCACTGAACTTCCTAAGAATATGCATGCATCTGACATACCCCCACCCACCCACCCACACACCCCAACACACACACACACACACACACACACACACACACACACACGCAAACACACAAACTGGTAGCTGATTCCACAGTCAGGCTGTTATGTAACCAGATATAATTGAACTCTGAGAGCCTAGCCTACATACCTATCAGCACACAGGCAGTGGTGCCCAGTGCCCAGTGTTGTGGGCTTACCATTCAATCGCTAGGGAGACTGGCTGTGTTGGTAGAGTAAACTTGTTTGCATCCTGCAACCAAGTTATAAGGAGGCTTCATAGTCTGAAGCCATCTTGGTGTGACTCCTCATCACAATAGGCTAGTGCTGACTGAGAGGTGTCATTTCATCTACAATTAATAGGTTAGTGACATAGCAGCATCCAATGAAATATGAACCGAAGTTTAGCATGTCTTTGTAAAGGGAGATTCAGACCAACTACCAGATATTACTCAAACACAGATCCAAACTCCCTGTAATGACCAACTGTAATATGGAAGGATTTTGGCCAGGGTCAGTGAGTACATTGAGGCAGGCACAGCTCCCTCACCTGATGTATTTCTGGACCCAGCACTGACACTTGCTCATTAGTTAAATATCTATAACGTTGTTTTATAACCTTTGTAAACACTGCCCACTACCAACAAAGATTCATCTTGGTTCATCCATGTTCAGTCTGTGCAAACTTGCAGCTTACGTTTGTCCACACCTTTAGTAGGTTGCTGAACCTTGATAGTCAAAAATGTACATGAACCATGGTATAGATATTTGTTAGAAGCAACGTGAAGTTGGATGTTGCCGGGGCAAACTTACAATTTAAGTTTGCACACACATTCAGGCTGGTGACACTCAATCGTTAAACATCACAGATTTCTGCAAGAGCTATGTGAAGCTGAATGTTATGTGTGACATTGAATTAGGTGAGCCTAATAGTGGATATCAGTAAATATTGTTACGTAAATATTTTAATGTTCCTATAAATAGTGAAACGCAAATACATATACTTATAAATACATGTATATCAATGTATACACGTTTCATTTGTTGCAGTCATTTTATGCCCCAGATTTACAAAGCATGGAATCTGGTGTTGATGTAGTAATTTTTACTTCATAGTATAAATGAGTTTAGCATCATATTCAATATCTAGGTTTAGCATCATATTTAAATGTCATGTTAAAATTTATGCAAATTAGGGGATTTAAACATTTTTAAAGCTCCATATCTTCCAACCGTTTACAGATACACACTAAATTTAAAGTAGTACAAATAGGTATGTGATACCTGGCAATCTAATGGACAGTGAACAAAAACTGTAGCATTTAAAATTATGCTAATGATCAGTAATTGAAACATTTAAAAGTAAAATATCTCCAAAACTATTATAAATAGAAGTGCCAATCCAACTTCAATTTAGGGGTTTATGACATAGCCACATCCAAGGAAACTTGAACCAAAGTTTTAGCAATCTGATTGAAACAAATTAGGTGAATACACAAAATTCAAATTTTTTAATTTAACTTGAAAACTTTATAGACTGAGGTGCAATTCAAACTTCAGTTGATAGATTTGTCGGATAGTTGCATCAAATAAACCAGGAATCAAAGTTTTAGCAGTTTTGTTTATGCAAATTAGGCAAAAATACAAAATTTAAATCTAAAGCAGATTCAAAACTATAATAGATTGAGTTGCATTTGTAACTTTAATTTATAGGTTTTTGCCATGACCGCATGCAAAAATATTGAGTTAAATAAATACTGAATAGGCAATCTTTAAAAGTTTTCTCGGCACCCAGACTGATTTGCTGACAAGCAAATAATTTTTTCAGTTCTTTTTATTTTTTATTTTAAACTGCAGAATGGCCTAATATAATGTTAACATATGTGCGGATTTGTTCATCACCGATTGATCCTTTTCAAAGCACAGCGTAAAATTGGCCCATTTGTGATCAACTTGACTGACTGAGCGGATTAAAGGCTCCAGCAAGACATACATACATACATACATACATACATACATACATACATACATACATATATATATATATATATATATATATATATATATATATATATATATATATATATATATATATATATATATATATATATTGTGTGTGTGTGTGTGTAAATCGTGTACGCTCGCTATGTAATCTCCAGACTATTTTTGGTTTTCACAAGCTAACTATTATGGAACGCAGGAGAGTTGACCCGACGTCACCACCTTCGCCAACTGCCAGCAAGCTGACAAAAACCATTTCAAATTCTCCAGCGGGTTGGCGTGACGAGTGCGCGCATGACCGATCACATTGTCACGCTGCTGCACCTGCAGCTCGGTAGGGCATGCTGGTCCTTCTTGAAAGGGGACCAGGCGACATAAACCCTCACCTTGCATCCATGGGTCTTTCATTAGTATACCCCATTTTCTAGTGTCTGCAAGATGGCACTTTGAATTTTGTAGTTGTGCACAGGTATCAGAGCATTGATCTTCCTAGAACTAATAACAAGGGGCCCATGGGCTTCATGCTCTGCTGGCACCATAGCCATATTGCACCTATACTTTTCATTTCAAACTTGTGAGTCCTCAAGTGGCTTCTGAACTTGGGAAAATGCGAAGGTCATTATTGTAGGCGGCTTTTAGACATGTATGCTGTTCTCGGAAGCTTTATCAAATTTTAATATATTTGTAATGAATACTAACAGACAAAAGGATAATTCAGAAAATACATGTATACATATCATTTTACTGAACGGAAAAGTTAGGTGAATATTTATGAATGTTTTAGTCTCTTTTACACCTTGTTTGTGGTATATTTCGTCGATGACTTTGAAAAATTAGGGGAAAGTTATCCATATTATGCAATATCTCACTTCCACATATGATGCATGTTTGTCAAAAATTTGGTAAAACTAGCCTTATTTCTCAAGATATTGAATTCTGTATGTTTCACCACACTGCTGGTATGATAATTCAACAAGAGGGCTGTGTAAACAGCCCGTGCCTCAGCTGATCTTGACATTCATCACACTTGCAGCTCTATGAACTTGGGAAAGGATCAAGGACACCATGTTCTGAGTAAGTCTGACCTTTATAGAAAAGCACTTACATGTACAACATCAAAGTTCAAGTAGTTCTCAAGTTATAATGAAGAGTAAAATTCATGTATGTTGCACTGTGACCCCACAAACGAGGTCAAGGTCATTCATGTACTGTCTCAGCATGACCTTCATACAGAATAATTAACATGTGTAGCTAACTCAAAACAGATCTCAAGTTATCAAGTAAACAGTAAATTTCGTGTCAGTTGTCCTGTGAATTAGCATTAGAATGCCCCTTGACTTACATGGTAATCAATAGTAAAGGTGCATTTACCCCAAAGGAGCCGAATTGAAAAAACCATTAAAAATCAGGAATACGCAGCATTCCCACATAGTGAACAACTTTGTTTGGCCCTTCCATAAGGAACATATCCACCACATGTAAGCTTAATCTGAGTGACAGTTCTGGAGAAGAAGTCGAAAATAGCTATAGCACACAAAAATTCATAAAAAATTAGAAAAAACTGCAGCCCCACCTGGTGAACAAATTAACAACAAGGAGTCCCTAGATGTCTTCCTGTGTGATATCAAAGCAATTGGGTAAGCAGTTTCGGAGAAGATTTTTTAAGTTTTGTCGAAAAAAAAAACAAAAAAATTCATTAAAAATCCAAAAATCAATGGAGCATGAACATTTGAAAAAATTGGTAGAAACTCACCCAAGGTACATTGCCACCAAGTTTGAAGTTAATCTGGATGACTGTTTTGGAGAAGAAGTAGAAAATGTGAATTAGCATTAGAATGCCCATTGACTTCCATAGTAATCAATAGGAAAGCTGCATTGACCGACAAGTACCTGAATTGAAAAAATCGTTAAAAATCAGGAATCCGCAGCATTCCTACATAGTGAACAACTTTTTTTTGACCCTTCTACGAGGAACATATCCACCATGTTTCAGCTTAATCTGAGTGACGGTTCTGGAGAAGAAGTGGAAAATAGGTATAACACACAAAAATTCATAAAAAATTAGGAAAAAATTGCAGCACCACCTGGTGAACAAATTAAGAACTGGGAGTCCCAGGGAGTGTTCCTGTGTGATATCAAAGCAATTGGGTAAGCGGTTTCGGAGAAGAAGATTTTTTAAGATTTACCCAAAAAAGAACAAAAAAATTCATTAAAAATCCAAAAATCACTGTACCCTGACCAGTTGAACAAACTTGGTAGAGACCCACCCAAGGCACATCTCCACCAAGTTTGAAGTGAATCTGGCTGATGGTTTTTGAGAAGAAGTCGAAAATGTGAATTGTGGACGACGGACGGACGGATGACGGACGGACGGACGGACGACGGACGACAGACCCTCAAAAAACCTCAGCTGACTGACAAGTCAGCTGAGGTAAAAAGCCATTTCCATTCTATACAATATTACTGATGGTATATATGGGCACACATAAAGCTTATATGATTTCAGTGTCTGACTTATCCACCAGATGGCACTTTGCTTCAAATGTAATCATAGCTTATTTGTGCAATTCCTGCTACGGATGTCGTTGCATGTGCCAAGAGAATAATGAGTGAGTCTTTAACTTTATGTCCTCCGTGACCTTGGGACAGAAGATCAAGGTCACTCGAAATTTGTAATATAAACAAGAGGCCCATCCGCCTAATGCTCTGCTGGCACCGTGGCGATATTGCACCTACATCTTCAGTTCAAAGCTGCGAGTCCTCAAGTCGCTTCTGAACATATAAAGCTAATGTTATTTTAGTGTCTCATTTGTCAACCAGATGGCACTTCGCTCCACATGTAATCATAGCTTATTTGTGTAATTCCAGTGATGGATATTGTTGCATATGCCAAGACAAGAAGTAGTGAGTCCTTGACTTTATGTTCTCAGTGACCTTGCGACACAAGATCAAGGTTACCCAATTAATGTAACATACGAGGCCCATCGGCCAGGTGCTGTGCTGATATTGCCATTGATGTCCAAGCTACACCCAGCCATTATAAAATCACATCGTTCACCTTTACGGGCATGGTGACCTCACAAAATATGTCAAGGTCATTGATATTACATTAACTTCTTGCATTGCACATGCTCAATATATCCTGTAAATTTGGCAAGTCTAATCAAATCACTTTTCCCAGATATGGAATTTCATTTTTAAACAGATTTCGGCTAATCAGTTCGGTCAGATTATCGGTGGTACCACTAGTATCATTAGCAACTTAAATTTTGACCACCCCCACAATCCCACGAAATTTGTTGAAGATCCACCAAAAATTTCAGACCCTAGGGTTTTAACAAGATTTTCATATTTTGACCCCCATATTACATAATATTGTAGGTGGTGCCACCAGTATCTACTGGCACCTAGATTTTCATACACCCTTTAAGTCCTGAAAGTTATATTGGGCTAACTTGAAAGCTGTGGACGGTATAGCGCTAACAAGCAAAAGTTTACGGACGTACGGATTGACAGACATGAGCGGTCGCATAAGCTCTGCGACCTTTGGTCGGCAGAGCTTAAAAATCACATGCTATACATTTGTAATGCATGTACACCCAGAATCATCATAGTTTCATTCTTTCTGATGAAAAAAGAATTATACTTTTTTCAAAACACATTTCCTGATTTTTTGCGTTGACTTAAGGTGGCGCCACCAATATCACAATACTTCACCATTTTGCCTCCTCAACATTCTCACCACACTTCATCGAGTTCCATGACAAATTAAGGACCCTAACAATGTCCATAAGTTTTTTTTTCACTTTTATTCCATCGGTGACCTTTAAAAAGTAGATTAAGGGTCATTCATCGAGTATAAATATCAATCACAGGCCACCTACTCATGTACAATGCCTATTTTCTATCAATTTAGTAACCCTAACTCACTAATATCTATATTTTGTATTTCTCAATTATCAATGACGTATGCAATTTGTATTTTGACCTTCAAAAATACGCCAAGGTCATCCACATTTTCACAAAAGTTGACCATTGAGCAAATGCATTGTTGGTGTAAGTTTCAAACCTCCATCTTTATTTAGGATCGTGATGCTGAATTTAATGTGTTTTTTACACCTATAATGGTAGTGTTATTGAAAACCACCAGTAGCACCACCAGGACTTCACGCATGATTATATATATATATATATACATATATATATATATATATATATATATATATATATATATATATATATATATATATATATATATATATATATATATATATATATATATATATACTATTCCTGTAATGGTAAAATGCATATATGTTCACACGTAAAGATAGAATGACCATCACAGGAATATCATTTCTTGAAATGTATTCTCTCAGTGACCTTGAGAAAATACGGCAAAATCACCCACATTATGTAATCGTTTTTCAGACATGACACACACATATGCCGTGACACTGGATTAAGTTAGCCTGAACATTTCTCATGGTAATGAATTTCATACGTCTGAACACGTATCGGCTCACCTATGGGTGGCTCCAC
Organism: Hermodice carunculata; assembly: GCA_964020975.1. Taxonomy (NCBI): domain Eukaryota; kingdom Metazoa; phylum Annelida; class Polychaeta; order Eunicida; family Amphinomidae; genus Hermodice; species Hermodice carunculata. The sequence goes on from OZ026612.1 coordinate 114,283,771, forward strand.
CAATACTTTTCGGATTCCACATATTAGCCTCCCGAAGGTTTCCGCCAAATTTTAGAAAGATCCATCACAAATCAAGGACACCAGTTTGCTTTCAATTGTTTACTTCTTTGGCCTGTGTATTACGTAATCCTGTTGGTGGCACCACCAATAACGAAGAGGCTAACTTTAAAATTGTTGATGCTATTGTGTTGACAAGCAAATTGTTAACGGACGAGCGGACGGAATGACGGCCGGTCGGACATGAGGAATCGCATAAGCTCTGCAACCTACGGTCAGCAGAGCTAAAAATCCAATCTTGCGTATCTACAACTATTTCTGCGGTCACTTCACAAGGTCTAATAATACCTGTACAGAATGTGTTCTGCTTGAGGTATCGCAATATCACGCTGGTGACAGTAATAGGTACTAGACATTTCATGACAGAGGTATCAGATCGCAACTCTCCTATCCGGCTGGCGCCCCTCCAAGACAGGCAAAGCGCGCTTTGTCGATGGATTGTCTGCTCTCTTTCACCCTACACACATGACAAGCCCGAATACGGAGCCAAGCGCAAAACATTTCGTTGATGTTTCTAAGTATGATATACCTATGAAGAGCTATGTAATATTTACCCAGCACACACACAGCTATCAGCGCTTGATAATCCAGTATATTTATAATATACAGTTATTAACGCTCTTTGCTCGGTCTACTTTGCTGCTTATGTTTCAGGTCACAGACCTATGGAAGCTGTAGCTAAAGAAAATAAAGTATGTGACAAAATGGTTCCCTAACTGCCTCATGTCATGTCACAAAACGGTAAAAATCTTAATTCGATCAAAGCTTGGTTCCAGGGACCTGACCGCGTCAATATTCACGACGCCCTTTGGCCTTGTTGAATGTTGATGATGTCAGGTTGACAGAACTATGTGGGCCTAATGACCTGATTCAGAAACTATAATTGTATATAATTATTTAATTTCTTGACATTTGATCAAATTGGCACTCGTTTGTATTGTTAATTGCTGTCCTGTTGTATTTACTGGAAGTGCGACCAGAGACTTTATGTGAACGTCTTGTGAAAAAAAATGAAAAATAGAGTGTGTTTGTCAATACGCACTTTTTTGTTTTTCCTAAAGTTCTTTCTTTCTTTTTTCTTTCTTTCTTTTTTCTTTTTCTTTTTTCTTTCTTTCTTTCTTTTCCTTGGGTTCTTTATTATCTCTGGGTGCCAACACAGACATTTTGTATAACCAGGAATTCTTTCTTTCTTTCTTTTTTCCTTTTATCTTTCTTTCTTTCTTCTTTATGACCAAATTTGTCCAGAGATTTTCTCGGACACTATTATTCCCAAAATCACCAAACTTGCAATGTTGACTGACCTAACAGGTGAAATTGTGCACCTGGCTTGGGATAATCATGAAGTTAAAAATTATGCAAATTAGGGCAATTAAAATTTTAAAAGCTCCATATCTTTCAAACTATTGCAGGTGGACACAAAATTTCAAAGTGCACATATAGGTAATTAGCACCTGCTATGTAACAGAGAGTAAACGAAAGTGGTACAATTTCAAATTATGCTAATTAGAGGCATTGAAATATAAAAGTTGAATATTTTCAAACCTATTAAAGATAGAAATGCAATCCCAACTTCAATTCATAGGTTTGTGGAAAAGCCGCATCCAATAAACCATGAACCAAAGTTGTAAGATTTTAATAGATGCAAATCATGTGAATGAACAAAATTAAGATTTAAAAAAACTATTATAGATAGAGTAGCCGATCCAACTTCAAATTATAGGTTTGTGACAAAGCCGCATCCAATGAACTATGAACCAAAGTTGTAAAATTTTAATTTATGCAAATAAGTTGAATACACAGAATTTAAATCTTTTTTAATTTTTTCAAAACTATTATAGAAAAAGGTGTCATTCTAACTTGAAGTTAAAGGTTTGTAACATAGACTCATCCAATGAAACAAAACTGTAAAATTTCAATTAATGCAAATTAGGTGAATACACAAATTTTAAATCTTAACCAACTTCAAAACTATTACACATAGAGGTGCCATTTCAACTTCAATTTGTAGGTTTGTGACACAGCCGCATTTAATGAACCATGAACCAAAGTTGCAGAATTTCAATTTTTGCAAATTAGGTGAATACACAAAAATTGAAAGTGGAATAGCTTCAAATCTATCATAGAGGTGCAATTTCAACTTCATTCCATATGTTTGTGACAAAGGTGTCAATGAACTATGAACCAAAGTTGTAGGATTTTCATTTATACGAATAAGGTGAATGCACAAAATCTAAATCTTTGAATAACTTCAAAAATATGACACATAGAGGTACCACTGCAACTTCAATTTGTACGTTTGGGGCATAGCTGCATCCAATGAACCATGAACCAAAGTTGCAGGCTTTTAATTTATGCAAATTATGCAATACACAAAATTAAAATCTTGTATAGCTTCATAACTGCTGTAGATAGAAATGTCTTTCAAACTTCAGTTTTTAATTTGTGACATAGCCACATCCAATAAACCAAGAACCAGAGTTGTAGTGTTTTATTTATACAAATTAGGCCAATGCACAAAATTTATATTATGTTGAACAGTGGCAAAGGGTATCATTTCAAACTGTTCACATTTAGAAGGCACCCAGACAGATTTGCTGTGAAGCAAATCGCATTTCCTGGCTCTTTTTTTCTCTCTTTCCCCTTTACCAATGAATTTGTCCGACACTCTTCTCTGATACCTTTATACACAGAAACTGCAAACTGGGCATGATTGTACCTCCATACAAGGAGCTTTTCCTTTTCATGCAGAGGAATGAAGATGGTTAAAATCATGCAAATTAGGGGTATTTAAAATTTTAAATCTTGAATATCTTCAAAAGTATAAAAGATAGAGAAGTCATTCCGACTTCTACTAGAGGGGTTATTGACCATTGCGCATCTAATGAATTTAAAACAAAAATTGTAGCAATTTAAATTATGCTTAGTAGCACGATTAGAAATTTAGACAGAGATGCCATTCCAACTTCTTACCCTTGTCATGGACTAGTACGCATCTGATGAACAGGTAACGAAAGCTGAACACATTAAAGTTATGCAAATTAAGGGCATTTGAAATATCAAAATTTAAATATCTTCAAGAGTATGCACACCAGACAGATTTGTTGAGCTCTCTGATAGGTGGGGACACCTTGTGAGTGAAATTTAAAATGCAACCGAGTCGGAAGGTTGAGTCTGTCATAAACAAATATAATAGTTACATACACTGTACTACTGAAGTAACCATCGTACACTGTCGTAGCATTGCCGTAATGATCATACACTGTAGTACAGAAGTACCCATTGTACACTGTCGTAACATTGTTGTACCGATCATACACTGTAGTACTGAAGTACCCATTGTACACTGTCGTACCGACCATACGCTTAGTACTGAAGTGCCCATTGTACACTGTCGTAACATTGTCGTACAGATCATACACTGTTGTACTTGAAGTACCAATTGTACATTGTCGGACCGATAATACACTGTAGCACGGAAATACCAATTGTACATTGTCATACCAATAAACTTTGAAAACACACACACTGATTTGCTATGCAGCAAATGATCTTTCTAGTTATGCATTATATTGTCAATAAATTGAGAAAACAATTTCATCTTAATTTTCCTCGCCCAAACAACTGGTCCCCTGTGTTGCTGTATCCCTTACCCGGTCATGCTAAAGAACATGGTGAACACATTTACTCGACGCTCCCTGGATGTTCCAGTAAAGGTGTCTTTTAGGATATATGAACCTTACGGGCTTTCAACCAAATGTTTTAATCAAAGTAAAAAATCAAAGAAAAACACAAATTACGGTCCCTATCGACCGCTTTGGCGTGAAATACCCATCTGGAGTTATTTCGTACCATCTCGGTAACGCTTTCCATTAGGCAACTAATAACCGCAGGAAAAAGATGAAATTTTGTTCGCAGTATTTTGCAGACATTCGCAAAACTTTGTGCAGGTGCTTTCAGAATACAGGGGCGGAATATCCAGGGTTTCAGTAAAAAAAAATCCATCACTTTTTTTAAAACCACCGATGATATTATTGTATATGACCTTGCAAAAATTTAATGATGAAAAGGTTATGATGTACAGGCATATTTTGCAGGAATATATTTAAGGCTACGTATGATGTACGATATTACTTTGGAAGTTGGATACACAGGTCCATTTTGATACATTCCTTTTTACCACCGAATACTAGATGCTCTGGGGGTCGGAGGGAAAGTATTTGCCTCCAAAGCACACCATATTATACGTGCCCTGTAGTCTTTTAGCACGGTAACCAAAAGAAATCAATTGGACATTTCCAGCACTAAAACAGCGATCACGTTGCCAAAGGACAGACCAAGTGAGTAGAAAAACACGGAGATTGGTCAGTTTAGTAGACAAAGAAAGCATCAGATCGATGTTTGGTAAGTGGGCTTAATGCACTTAAATGGCAGTAAAATATAATGGTACGCTGCTACAAACAAGCATATCCAAAGATCCCAGAAACACAGCATATATGCGAGGAACTCGAAGCTAATTAATTTCATATTTACCAGTGGATTCCATCTCTGTACTTCACTGTCTTCTCTTCATTTTCATGAGTCTAGCTCCTTCTTTCTTAAATGGCCCAAAGGTTTAAAGCGTCGTCTGTTGTAATGTTTTTACGTGTATTTCAAATTAACAGGAAACATTTTTTCTAAGAATCATAGACAGGCCTATAATGATGGCATGCCGAGATAGTTTTCTTTCTTTCTTTCTTTCTTTCTTTCTTTCTTTCTTTCTTTCTTTCTTTCTTTCTTTCTTTCTTTCTTTCTTTCTTTCTTTCTTTCTTTCTTTCTGTCTTACTTTCTGCTACCCAGTACAATCCTACATGGGAGTCCCCCCCAAGGGTGGAGGGGGCTCCCATGCAGGATTGTACTGGGTATGCCGAGGGGAAGGCCCTGTTTTCATTACTCCCAGAATTAGAAAAGCTCCCCCAAAATGCACACAACTGGATTAGGATAGGAGTAACAATTCCTGAGTTTGGCTTAAGGGGAATTTTTGTAGGAAGTAAGAATATGCTGAAATTAGTTTAAAATTGGAATGATGGTCTCCAAAATGCACCAGGATGCACCGATACAGCACTCCATTTAACACATTACACGCTTAAAAAAGGGTACCTATTTACATCTGATGTCAGATTAAAATAGGGTATTGTATCAAAATGTCTGAGGCACACTCACCCAGACGTAGAGTAAGCCCCCCCCCCCCCCGACTGCGCCCAACCCACGCCAAGGGAAGCGGTTGACTCAGTCTTTTTCTGGCCAGGTGAGGGTGGAGTGATTACTTTGTATTAATTAACGTCATAGAAGGCACACAGAGTGACCATACAGATAATGAAATATATATCTTACTACATTTCGGTCTCACTACGACTACAGTGCAGTACTCCCCTATACTACTAGTCCCCTATACTACTCAGTTTTATCTAAGTTTGCACCAGCATGACCCCAATACTCAACCAATATCCAACTATTGTTTCTTTTGAGCTTTATTTGATCCTTGCATTTTTGCTTTTCCTTAAATGGCACATGTCCCACGTCATCTATCCTTATATGGCATATGGCACTGGAATTTCCCATACTCTAAACCGGAACTATTTAATGCTGCTAATTCTATCATCATCTGCACGTGTGTGTAGAAAACCACCGTTATGCAGTTGAGCGGCCATCGTAATATTGCCAGTGTCAACAACTATGCCATTGCCCCTCGTAATCAACAACGTATGTTGCGTAGCGTCTTGACAAATTCCTGGATGTCCTTAAGCCAGCCGAAATGACGTTGTTTGGGATCGGCGTCTTGCTTTGATGTCTGCTGAAGACGTGGCCATCTTGCCTTCTCAGAGTGCTCGTCAACTGTACGTCCACTATGATTACAGAGGTTAACACTTTAACATCGATGTGACTTCAATGCCACAAGGAGTTTCATACTTTCTTAATTTTAACTTTAAGCAAAGATCCATCCAAGTTGATAACTTAATAGATCCAAAGCACTCGTAATGCTAGTCAAGGTTGCGGTATTGCCACAGTCACACAAGAATGTGGTTTTCCCCCATTCATTTGATTTAGTCCTACTGTGATTCACATGCAAGAGTTCTTTATATTATTAGGTCCTGACAGTTGGCCCTCAAAAAGTCTTCAGGGTTTTTGTGGTCATGTTTATCATGCTTTACTTGATTCTAGTTTTGTTAATATCTTTTGAAATGCAAGATTTGGCCATCAATTTATGTAGGCCTATGAGAACGGGATGGGACTCGGGTGGTAACTTCAACTGACATATATCTGGCATCGAAAACTAAATGAAAGCTGACGTTATGATGTTGGACCTAACCACTCCTGACCCAATTTTGCTTTTGAATTGGCTGCTGCTATATTGCACGGCCTTGAAGTAAGAAATCCACAAGAGTGGCCACAAAATGCACAATGTAGAGTAAGGTAATGATGACAGTTTTGGCAAATACACTTACAACTTGATCCCAACTCGCAGCGTCAATAAACCCACGATTGAGAACGACTTCCCTGGGTTCCAAAATCGTTTGGGATGACCAAAGTACAGAGGAAAAAAGATCCTTCAATAAACACAGAAAATTATTCACTCCTGTGACATTTCAGAAAGTTGTGTTCTTTGCCTATTAATTTAATTTGAACTTTGCAAGGAGGATGTACACACATAGGAGATCCCTTTGGTGTCGTACAAAAAAGATGGAGTTTCCGTCCGGGTCATTGAAATGACTCACTTCCGTTTTTAAAGCAAGACAGGAAATGTTGTCAACTTTGTTTTCGGTAGAGTATGCCATTATCGGCCCAATGGAACCGGATATATGATTGGTGTCAGTAACACATTATTGCACTTTATGAAATCTTGATCTTTTGAATTTTTTGGTTCATCAATGTTACTGTAAGATTGTTAACCAACCCCTCATATATATATATATATATATATATATATATATATATATATATATATATATATATATATATATGCTGGCTGTTTTATACTTATTAAGTAATGATTAAATGTCGGGTAGGGTTGATTTCTGAAGGGTATATTTGTCGGTACTAGTATTTAACGATTAAAACTAGTGCACGTTTTATGCTACAAGGATGAGTCAAAAGACCCCCTGTGGCGCTGTCGAAAAACTGTTATATCAAAGTCCAGCTCAGAATATTATTCTTGAGTACAATATTAACAAAAGATAAAAAGATGAAGCTAACAACGTTTGATTTTTTTTTAATCAAACATCAAAGCATCGGGCTCTACTGGCATGCCTTTGGTCTATACAGCATCACCTGTACGAAGAATATATGCATAGAATAATGCAGTGACACAGCACCGCTGGACATACAGCAGACAGAGGAAGCCTGCTCATAGGAGTTGAACGTGCAAGACAAACAAACTGCTTTGAAAATGCCAAGGGCATCCATGAAATATTAAATTGTAGACACCAGAAATAAATTATATAAGAGAGCAGAAGTGTACGGTTTCTGGCACCGACGGCATACTGTTACTAACGTAAAATGACCATGTGGGCCCAAGGGAAATTTCTCTATGCACCTTCATGTTTGAAACCTTTGTCATGTTAGCGATTTCAGCACCTCAGCAGGGTTGCCCAACCGTTTGAAACATTTTGACACAAAAGGAATATTGACTGTGCAGAAGATCCACACATGTACATTTTAATACTAAAGATAACAACCGTATGTAAAATGTAACAAGAGGCCCATGGGCCTAATGCTCTGCTGGCATAAATGGATGAGCATCACAAAAAAAAGTCCTTTCCTGAAATGCATTCCCTCCATCCACATGAGAAATTTGTCAGGGTCATCCGTCTGATCAAGGAGGGTGTGCAATATCAAACTTCCACGTGAACACAAATTTGTTGTACATTTGGTACCATTCTCCTTATTGGTTATTAACATACTGAATTTAGTCTCATTTTCCTAACTGCTTAATGACCTTGCAAAAAATATTCATAATCAAAATGATTAATTTAATATACTTTTAAGCTGAGCTGCGACTGTTTGTGACAAATTGCGAACGGCATTCGCCTGGGAGTTTCCAGAGTGTCTTAAAATGTTTGCAGGGTTTCTCAATTTTTTCGCCTTAGTCGCAGGGCCGCGCTCTTACGTCGCTAAAATTTTGAACATGTTCAAACAACATGTGCAACAATTTTTTTTCTCAAAATAGTCATAGAGTCATCGCGGATGTTTCGAACACGTCTGAAACCCATCTCAATTTAGTTTCCGTGAGTTAGAAAGTGCGAGAAATGTGAGACAAATTTGTGAGGGGTTGGCGGCCTATGAAACTCCAGTAAAACCGCTTTAACCGAACACCTCCGTATACCGAACACCTCCGTATACCGAACACGTCCGTATACCGAACACCTCTCTATACTAAACATCATTTCTCGGTCCCAAGTACATACTTCCAATGTAAGCAAACCTCCCCATACCGAACACTTTTTTCCGGTCCCAAAGATGCTCGGTATAGGGAGGTTTTACTGTAAATTGTGCCTGACTGGAGACAAAGGGGACAATTTGAAATTCAGGGCGCGAAACACGTGCGAACTAGCATGGGGGCGCCAAAATCGCGAGTAACTTGGGAATAAATTGCGGACAAATTGCATGACTTGCACAACCGTCGCACGTCAATCACAATAGTGTTGCACAACAGCCGCAAATATAAGAAATTCGCAATTCTGTAATGTAAGTGTCGCGTGAAATTCCCGCGAATTCCTTGCGAATTTCACGCAAATTTCGCCCTACATTCACGCAATATGTATGCGAACCCCTGGCGAGTTCCGGCCCAAATTTCGCCAGGAGTTGGTGCAATATTCATGCAACATTCGTAAGACATACGCAAACTTGTCTCAAGTACCAGTTCAGTGTGAATCCAAATGAGAATTGTCGCAAATTCGCATATTTTCTTGCAATTTTGTGTCTCCAACTTGTCTCGAGCTCTCGCAGCCCAGTGAGATACGGCCTTACGCTGCGACCTATGCCCAACAGAGCTCAAAATTACGATTTCAAAACTTCAAATTAGAAGCAAAACGTTACAAGTAATACACTTAAAATAAAAGATATTTTCTTGTATTTTTTAAAGAGAAAAGTTCATATAAGTAAGTAACAAACTGCATGCACCTTTACATCACTTTTATGCAGAAGATGACATCGGTAATGCTCAGTCTTTAACCTGTAACTGCACATACAAACTCCTGAGGTTTGTCGTGCGGAGTTACAGTGTAGAAGGAACCCGCTGATCTATAAAAGATTCTTTTTCAGGTTGATTACTCCTGGCACCATGGATCCCTGGTGTTAGGGTAGTCAATGACTAGAACAGTGTTCTTGCAATAACCTGGTTTCATGTTCAGAACCAATGGATCTAGGGTGCTTTGGTACCGAAAACCAGTTAATATCCATGCGTGGTGTTGGGCTGTGGGACTCCGTACATGCGCTTGAGCCATTTATTCCATGTCACTCACAAAATCTTCTAACACAGATACTTTTGACAATCACGTTGGGATGGTGATGTATCTTACCATTATTAGACTAGTTCTTGCAGTTTGTAGCCTGGCATTGATAATACCCTGTACCATTCTTAAAATGCCGGGGTACTATAAGACAACCATAAAAATTAATTGGAACAGCGCAATAATCATATTTCCTCCGAGTAAATGGATAATCATCGTGGTAGACGCACCACCTCCATTACCAAAGCAACGCTCTGGCGGGTCGCCCAAACACCTTAATAGGGCATGATATAGTTGATAGCAGCAGCATTCAGGTGGAAAGATTGAAATTGCAGGGAATTTGCTTGCTACCTCTGTCACAGTAGCACGCTGTCTGGCTGTGAGCGCAAGGACATTAATGGGCTTCAGGCAGAGCCCATCTTCAATGGCTCCTTAGAAATTTGGATTTTGATTGGCGAAGAGAGAATGATAGGTTGTAGAATGAGGCAGGTTGTGCGTGCAGTTGTTTGTTGTAGGTGTAGGGCGCTGCCAGTGGGTGACATGTCATGAGCGCACCCTATCCCAGATCGAGTACGGGACGAAGTACAGGATGAAAGCAAGTAATTACGAAAGCTCGCATTGCTGATAGAGATGTCAGTTTCTATTCAAAACAATCTTACTGAGACCAAATTTGAAGTAAAAGCGGACATGATACTGTAGGCACCAGGTCATGTTTTGCCGTCTGTTTTAAAAAAGGGTTAAAGTAACGAAAAGTGAGGGTTGGAGTAGGCACATGCGCAGCAGCACAAATTATGCGTTCTCTCAAATTAGTTAAGGTGTTGGCTTCCCAGCTAAATAGACTGTGATGTAATTACATGGTAGGTATTGCATACTTCGTAATGAATTTGGAGCTTTCATGTTCATATTATTGACCATGTTCATCTGCACGGTCCATGATAGCGGATGTACCAATAAACCTTCGGACTATTAGATCCAAGAAAGCATATGGTCACCGTTCCCACATTGCATGCACGTCTGCGACAACCTTTGGTATACTGTATAATAAATGTTTACAAATATTGGTGATACAGTCCAAAACAAATGTCACAGAATGACAGCCTTAGCAATGATTTACCCTAATGAAACATGGGTGCAACTCTATAATTTTCCAAAGTAACAATTTGGTTCAATCTTTTGTCACTATTGTTATCTATGTACGGCACAGTACAGTTAACATCCTTTCTCGCACAGGGGTTGGCATTAGAAAAATAAAAATGTGTCAATAATTATTGTTGTGTTTGTCTTGCCCTCTGATCGAGGGCGCCGGACTGCATGCGCGAGTCACTCTCGTCACTAAAGTGACTGGCGCCCATAGTCTGACACCCTCAATCAGAGGGAAAAAAAAACAAAACAAAAAAAACAATAGTTATTGACACATTTTTATTTTCTGATGCAAATCCCTGTGCTTTTTCGTACGCGTTCCTCCCTAGATGTTTATTACTATATGTTCATGACCCTCAGCCCGAAAAAAACGGTCGACATTAGGTCTGTAGTGTTTACCTGCACCCCTGTCTAAGAACACCAATTCTTGGCATTCCAGGTAAATTTGAACCAACACATGCCGTGAGGAAACATTACTCAATCTTTTTAAGGACCATCCTTATGACAGTTGTCATTCTGCTGTTCGACAGACGGCTAGCTTTTTTTTCACGGTCTCAATGGGATCACGTGGAACAGGTATTTGCCAAAGAATAGACCTAATAAAAAGCGACGACTTTATTTATTTGTGAATATTCATGCACATGTATTTTCCAACTTTGGAGGTTCAATAAATCATCATCGTCGTCGTCATCATCATCAATCATCATTAGTGCACATTAAAACATTACACCATATCTGTATGACCATTGTCTTTTTTTCTCACCCTATAAGAATTGGTTTTCCTGACATAGAATTGATCTCAAAACTTGGATCATTTAAGTTTACTAACTATGGTTTACAGTACTCGGTGATCCACGAAAACAAATATGGGACTCTGAATAACCGAAAGTACACATGTGTGCCTAAAATTGAAAACTATTTACTGATGGTACCACATATTCTAGACTCAACAAGGCCCAGAACTTAACAAGAGAACTAGGAATGTCCTATGCTCTGATGCAAAACAAAAAACGTAAATACAGAAAATTCCCATACTCCCGAAAATGTTGAAGACCAGACTCGGGACTCTTCTGGTGCAAATCAGACAATTTCCACGTGACATATCCTACAAGGAGCTACAGCTGAACAACACAACCATGATGATCATATGTATTATGGAAGGCCTTTCCCTGTTTAAATAAATATTTAGACAAATCGTTTTAATGATAATAGTAAATGCATTTGATAATATCAACGACAAGGATTTCTTCAAATGTAAAACTTTTAAACATATAAATTGAGCATCAAAAATTACATTTAAAGACATGATAAATTTTACTTAATCGCATTTAAAATTCAGCATTGTTTAATGTTTTTTTATTCATCTGAGTAGTAGAGCTGTCTGGGGTTTTTTCACGCAGTCCAAAAATCTTGTTTTTCTTACTGTTAGTACAATAGGCAAGCTCCATGGCCACCCTTTGTGAAATATCACCTTGTCTTGAGAAAGCCCTCCACAAACAATTCTTATGTCGCATTATAAATAAAAGACACTTAATAGCTTACTTTGACCATACCGTCTGCTCGCTACATTACATTTAAAACTCTGGTGATACAGGCTGGCTATAAGGCCTTCTAGAAGAGTCCATCTTCCTTCTAAAAACTCACGTGTAAAACAAATGTTATGTCTGCCTTTAAAACACATTCATTCATTCATTCATTCAATCTGAAAACGTTCAGACCTTTCTCGGAGACCGTTACAGCCAAAAATCCTATATTCCACATACTCATAGCTCTTTCATTGAAATTGATTCTGTGATCTGGAAAAATGTAGGTTTAAAAAATATGCTACGGGAGCCTATAAGGACCACCAAAATAATATAATAAAACTCGTAATTTCGAGTTTTTTTTCTCGCAATTTCGAAGTTCTAGATAAAAGTCGAGAATAATCCCGAAATTACGAGATTTAAATCTCGTCCTTTCGAGATTATTCTCGACTTTTATCTAGAGCTTTGGACTTAGTCCCGAAATTATGACTTTTAAAAGTCGAAATTTCGACTCTTTTAAAGCCAAAATTTCGACCTTCAAAAGTCCAATTTTCGACTTTTTTCCTGTATATACTGCATGATTCGGCGGGGAAACTCTTAAGAGAAAAGGCTACAGCAGGAATAATCAATTTTCAGTATTGCTCATTATTGGGGGTACAGTAATGTGAAAACCTGCATTTAACTGCTGGCGAGTGTCTCTCCTAGTACGTAAAAGTAGATTATTACTTGTCATAGCGGATGGCCAAAAAGCAAATTAGTTCATTTTAGTTGTGAAATTCATTGCGCGCGCAGCACAGTGCTTGCTCAACGGCAACTTGTACCAACCATATGTACATTTCATTGGTACATCGTGGTTGCCGTAATATTCATAAATATCCTAACACGCATTGTACTATTTTTTTCTCCGAGAAGCAAGACTATAACTACATTTTTATGTATTACTGTCATCCTACGTTAGTTGTGATTACTATTTCTTTTGATGTAAATATGTTGGTGTTACACACTCGATTCAGACGAGTGATACTTTTAACGGAGCATTAAAGGCGTAGTAAGACGCAAGCAGATGTAGCCAGTGAGGTATGACGTCACTGAAATAGCAGCTCAGTTGATTTCCATTGTGATCATTTAATTAATAGGGACCCACTGGGAAAAACAGCCAATGCAACAATGATGAACTTACTGCATTCATTAAGTTTTGTCGTTCTAACACATGGGAAATGTGTGGAATTGTAGTGTAAACCCGGGCAAATCAGGCCAGTGACCTAACGTCATAGCGCACCTTCTCTAATGGCTACATTCGACTCTGAGTGCATCTTGTCCTGGTCCTCACTTAGCACGTTTAGAGTTCTGCTGCAAGAATGGTGACCCAGTGTGGCTTCAATTATGTAGAGCGAACATAGTGGTCCAATTAGACAACCACAGGATGCCCCAATAACACCATTTTGTGGCATTGGTAAATGTGTTGTCTGTGTAAAGACGTCAAATTCACCGCAGTCCAGCCTTCTGCTTTATCATTTCTACATACCTAACAAAAAAATGTAAGATATAGAGGACAACTGGTTTTCAGCGTGAACATGCACGGGAGACTTCCAATTTCCGAACAGTCTTTTGCAGTAAATCGTCACATACGGTAGCCTAATCAGTCTTTGCTTTGGGGGAAATTTAGTCGCTTGCCTAAGGAATGTCGCACGAATAGAAGTAAGCAATAGTAGAGGTTTCAACCCTGGGGATCACAGGAATCTGCTATACTGACCTGTTATAACAGGCAGCGGCTCTACCGTCAGTTCAGTGGAGCTTAAGATCGCTGCTAGCTTTTTACACAGCGAGGTAAAAACATTGCCGGCAACTATGGCTGATTCAAGTTGTTCCAAATGCCTGCGGATTCTTTGAAAATATTGCAACGGTTCTGAGAAGTGTTTCTGCAGGCCCCGTCTTTTGGTTTCGTGTTTTCAGTCATTTCATATTTACTTTCTACGGGCCTTAATTTGTCACTCTCTTGGATGCCAAATCACACCAGAAAGCTAGATGGTGAAAAGTATTGATTGGCATACATTTAGCACACTTCCCCATCATACATTCCGGCCCAAACAAGTCAAATGGTATTGTGCCTGTTACTTGCTTCACACTCAGATTGGCGTTGCAACTAAATTTTCCAATACATGGGCAGAAATGCGAAACGTCGTTCTCTGGGCTTCTAATGGGTTTCTTTTTCCCTGTAAGACATATAGTTCGTCCTGCAACCACAGACGCAAATAGGTTTGTAAAAGCCAAACCACACAGGTTCTTTCTGACAACAGGGAGGTGCCAATTTGTTTTATGAAATAGAAGCGTTGTCACGAGCTAGACAGGGTTGTAATTTGCACCAAATGAAGTGGACAAGAAGATGACCATATAGTCAAGCAATGAGTTTCTAGCGGTTTGGTTATGGCCGACAGATGAGCGGCTCTCACAAGTCCCTGTGGCCCGCTAACACGACATCAGAGCCTCTACGGCAGGTAATACACGTCCCTTGCCATTATGTTGCTTGCTTCAGGTACATAGACGTGCAGGCTGGGACATAATGAAGTATAAAACGGGTGAACATCTCCTACAGCAAAAGGCAATTAATTGTTATGCGTGTAGTGTTGGGGTGGGGCATGTACAAAGGAGAACTTAAATTAGGACATTATAGTTATTTTTATTTCTCATTTCCTCTCGCGTGCCCTTTTATCATTGCTAAATTCTCCCAAGCAGAATCTGGTATTGTCAGCTTGACACAGCGCGAATTAGCACCCAGTGTACAGTGTGGACCTATTTTTTTAAAGCCAGGCTTATTGTTACACAAAATCGATATTTTACTCAAACGCTTCACAATGTAAATGCTCTTTTCAAAAAATCAGCACCAACTGCACAAATATTTTTTCTTTTCTTCTTTTAAAGCGTATCATATGGGTATGCCCATCAAGATATATGCGGAATATTTGTCAATTCCACAAATTTCATGGTTATTATAAGTAACGCTGTAATAGAATTGTGAACACAAAACTGATTGAGACAAAGGTCGCACCATCTTGACATGAACAAGCCAAACATTAAATGACAACATCGATTATGCAGCTGCTGCGAAAGAAACAATGAAGATGCAGTGCATTTTTACTCAACTGTCACGTTCTTAACGTGTGCCAGAGGGAGCCAATGCCGATAAGGATCTACTATTTTGTTATAGCATTGTAAACCCATGGATGAATCAATATTAAAGATGGACTTATGTTTTGATACAATAGTTGTGTGCTTGCAATTGTATAAAACTTTCAATTAATTTAGCCACCGGTCAGACCAAACTACCTCACACAAATCTTGCATGTTAGGAACGTTGGAAATTTCCCCAAATATATGTCTGGAACAAGGAAGCCTTAACAATTCTCAATTTATTTTTGTTGGCTACGCTGCGTTGTTTTATGGAAATACATATACTTGAAATTATTGTTATCGCAGACAGTTACGTTTAAATGATTCAGTGCCGTAAATATAAGTGACAGCTTATCATAACATTTGTCTTCCTTTAAATAAAAACAAATGAAAACCTTTAATGAATCATCAAAGAAAATACAGAGTAAAATTGTTTTGCTGATGATGCCAGTTTTTTCCCAGGCAAAACTTGTACTGGCTTCCTTAAAGAGGGTTGCTGCTTTGCACGTGAGAATTCAATTGAGCTCCCATGTTTCTTTTCCTGGCAGGTAGTCATCCAAAAAGATATGTACAGTGGCCTATAAACTGTGCACGAAACTTTCATCTCCATAGTACAAGCATACAGGAGTTAGTGCCATTTGTGGACACATTGTGGATGGCTGATACGGCGATAAAATTATCCAGAAAAGGTGAAGGAGCGAATTAGGAGTGTGAAATCCATGCCAAAGTACCGGGACACTGACCAATCACGTGGCCCATACTTTCCCGCTCAAAGCGACAAAAAAACCCAATGTAAAGTCGTCTGGGTCAGTGTTTTTACCTTAATTTCTTGAGGTCAAAATCCCTTTTCAACTTTTAATGGGAATTGCAGATGAGCCATGCCAGAACAGCATGCCGAGGCCAATAGCTCCCGTGGGCGCCAAATTCGAAGTGGAAAACTGTTGATTCAGTCTTAGGCAAGTGAAAGCCACGCTCTCCAGGCACGCTCCACCAGTTTGAGCAGGTGACAGAGTGCTGCACCATCATTTTATAGGATCAGTGCAACTATATGCTGGGGCGCGAGAAATATAAACATTATTGAACTAGTGAATGGCGTAATATCGTGATATTTCGGCAATAATATAATTATTGGCAAATATTTCCACACGAACCACTTATATGTAAGTAGAGGTCACTCTTTGGTCAGAAAAACAATTTCTGCTAAGTTGCACACTATTCTGGAGAATAAGCAATACCACCTAGTATGTGGCTTATTTTTGTATTGAATATTAATTGCAACACCATTTTTCAAAGATGAAACCCAAAAAGGATCTTTAAACGCCCAATTGCATGATTCAAATGACACTGGGCATTAAGCTTCAGATTCAAACTTTCAGTTGGACAAAGGGTTACAGACTTCTGCATCCTTGACGCATTTTGACGACCCAGTGCAGTAAAATCTAATTTACCTGCCATTTCAAATACAAGTGTACGTGAAATTATCCAGTTCTTAAGATCTTTTCATACTGCATGCACAACGCATTCTTTCACAGCAGGTCACGGTAACACTTACCGGTAGCAGGTACATTTTATTTCACCATCACTTGACTCAATAAAGATGGCAGTTCAAATTACGAAATGCCATAACCATAGAAAACATAAAGGCCCGACATAATGAGAATGACACTGACTATCATCGTCTCCTGCAATGAATGCATTCACGTGACTATGAATGTATGAGGTAGCGTGTGATGAAGTAGGCGCGAGTGCATGTTTATTGACCTTGTGGGCATCAACTATTGACCGCTACGACTCCAAATATTGACTGATACGTCAAATGAACACCATAATGCTAAAAATCATCTGTGGCCATGGATTCAATGATAGTGCATTCAAAACACAAGACAATGCAGTCACTGCAATATCAGTTTTTAGCGCGAAATATTTCGAATGAGTCTGTGAATATGACATAAGCTGAGTGACTTTGTAACGCATTCAGACATAAATAAATGCATTCGGTAAAATACTTTGCTTTATGCACGATTTACAGGCTGCACATATCAACACTCAAAGCCCTTCTCGATAAGCCAAATGCCGACTAATGAAGATTCTTCAAGCAGCACGTGAATATGAGTTTATATTTCCATTACGAAAAATTAGAGAGTTGTTTTAAAACGTGTCAGATCCATGAAGTTTCAAGAAAATCGGTTTGCACGTTATGATTTCCCAAGTGATAATGGATGATTGGAACCTGTATTATCTACAGCCCAGGGACTCTTCAATATAATTCAAAAACTTTTATCATGCACATGCTTTTAGCTCGCTGCAGCTGCATCATATTCCAAGGCTATCATGGTGAATGTTTGCCAGCTGAAATGCTTGTTTTTGAAGCTGGATTTGAAGTAGTGTTTTATTATATATCTTAACAGCCGCTCATTGACCATGGTCAGTTGCAAAAACGTTTCCTTCTATCAACACAATTTCAGACAGTTTCGAACTACATATATTCGATCACGAAACGATTGAAATGGATAGCCTCGTCACTTTCGGTAATCATTTGATATTGTACTTGTGTTGTCATGCAAACATTCTATCCAAAGTTAGTTCTCTTGATTCGAGCTCAGTTGAGAAAACATATTTGCCTGATATGCGAGCACATAGTTTAATTAATATGTATTGTTTTCTAGTTGGCCTGTGGCCGTGATTATAACAAATATTAGGTACATGTGTCCATACTCATCATCTATCAATTAAGCTCAATATTATTTACAGGTTGACAGCAGACAAGATTTCGAGGTGCAGGTGAAAGTGAGGTGTATGGTCAACCAAGATAGGTATTTCAGAGGACCATGAAATTATATAAATATTAAAAGCTGCACAAAAGCCCGCTAAGCTCTGCGTAAGACCTTGCACTTTGGCAGCAGGTTCATGAGGACGTGGAAGACAATCCTTGCTAAAAGTGCAGTAGTCAGGTGGATCTGGTATTCGAATAATATTGCGCCATCAGGGCAATGCCAAGCAAAAGAGAAAAGAGGGCAGAGAAGGCTAAAACTTCTCGGAAAGCAGGCTTGATTTGTATCTCATGAAGTTTGCACATAAAAAAGAATATTAATGAATAAATGCAGTGTCTAGCCAACTCAGCAAAATGCAATGACGTGTCGGATGGAAATGTAGAGTAGATACACTGATAATCTGATGTTGCATCTCCGTTTATTTTCATATATATATATATATATATATATATATATATATATATATATATATATATATATATATATATATATATATATATATATATATATATATATTAAAGCCGCTACTCAGAGAGATGTACGGGTACAGGCTCCGAAACATCTTCTGAGTAGTTACCCACTGCAGACCCATTATTCGGTAACTACTATCGTCCACCTGGCCAGTCTGCAGAAATCCGTGACGCGTTTCTCGGGTCTTTGGCATCTTCTATTTCCTCTGACATTGAATGCAACCCTCACCTTTTAATTGTAACTGGCGATTTCAACGACAGGTGCGCCGATTGGAACTCCTAACATGAGGACAGCGATTTAGGTTTATCTCTGGTCAACCTTGTGAATCCGTACAAACTCTTTCAACTTATAGATGAACCCACTAGGATAAGTGAATACTCGAATAATTTATTAGACCTAATCATTACTGATTCTTCAGGTCTTGTTCTGGACTCTGGAACCTTTGCTCCAATCTCAAATTCTGACCAATGTGTAATCTTTTGTTCTTTCTCCCTTTCCCTTCATAAGGACAAGCCCTTCAAAAGATCAGTATGGGACTTCAATAAAGCTAATTTTTGTGACCTCTATACTGCCCTTTCTACAGCCCCTTGGAACATTGCTCATGATGTCTTTGGTTCTATTGATGATGCTGTATCCTACTGGTCTAATCTCTTTCTATCTCCTGCAAAGGACTTTATTCCCTTTAAGGAAGTTATCATTCGCCCTCAGGACAAACCTTGGAAAACTGGAGACATTAAAAACATATTAGACGTCGAAATCGTGCATGCAAATGCTTCAAAAGAGCATCCAACAAACTCCGCCCCCCATAATTACGACCTTCACCTCAAGATTGACAGGTTATACCAATTTTACAAAAAATATATCGCAACAAGGTTGTTACCATAATAAGGAAATCTGTCTCTTCTTTCTTTTCTAATCTCCAGCTTCGACTTAATGAGAAAGACATTAATCCTAAACAATGGTGGAGCTTGTCCAAGTCTGTTATGGGATGCAAAATTCACCAAATATATATCCCCAATCATTGACGATAAAAAGATCGTATCATGCACCACGGAAAAATGTGAAATATTTAACTCATACTGTGCAAGCCAGTGCAACACACACCCTGATGCTGATGCCCCACCCCTGCCCAATTTCACGTTCTGAACTGAGGCACGTCTACGCAATATTACCATTAATGAAGACAGTGTCAAGACAGTTCTATCTTCCCTGAGGCTATCCTCTGCACCAGGCCCAGATAATATAGGGAACATCATACACAGCAGATTCGATATGTAAAACACTTACAAAAATCTTTTAACTTTCTCTTAGTCTTTCTCACTTTTCCAATGCTTGGACGAGATCCAACATATGTCCTGCCTTCAAAAAGGGCAAAAGACAGATTGAAAATATATATCGTCCTATTTCTTTTTGCTCTGTAATGTTTCAAAGGTGTTTGAACGACTGGTCTTCAATGCACTCTATGAATACTTGGCACAAAATAACCTTCTCACTCCAAAAATTCTGGCTATAAGGCCAATTACTCTACTATCAATCAGCTTGTGTACATCCTTCATAATATCTACAACGGCCTAGAACAATCCAAAGAAGCCAGAATAGTGTTTCTAGATGTATCCAAGGCGTTTGATAAGGTTTGGCACCCCGGTCTCCTTTTTATACTTCGACAACTCGGCATCTCTGATAATCTTATAGCTGGATTGATAGTTATTTCTCAAACCGATTCCAACGAGTGATTATTCATGGCCAATCTTTATCATGGCTACCTATTGAAGCTGGTGTGCCCCACGGTTCCATTTTGGGTCCATTTCTCTTTCTGGTCTATGTTAATGATCTAGTTAATAATATTACATGTGATATCAGACATTTTGCTGACGACACCAGTCTATTTGAAGTCGTTAATGACCCCATCAAAACTTCTAATCACTTGAATATTAATCTCTCTGTTATACATAACTGGGGAAAGTTATGGCGTGTTATCTTTAACGCTTTAAGGTCTCTTTCTGTCATATTTTCAGCCAAACTTGTTAAACCACACCATCCACCCGTTCGTCTTGGAGACTCTGAAATACCTGTGGCAGACTCACACACTCATCTTGGTATTACTCTCAGTAGCAATTTATCCTGGCATGCTCACATTACTTGTTTTACCACCAAAGCGAGCCAGCGAATTGCCCTGCTGCCTAGATACAAATATAAAATTTCCCGCAAAGCTCTGATTAAACTTTATTTAACTATGGTTCGACCAATTCTTGAATATGGTTGTGTGCTATTTGATAACTGTGGTCAGGGACATTCTGATCTTATTGAATCCATACAGTTTGGAGCTGCCAAAGTATGCACATGTGCATTAAGGCACACATCACGCGCCAATCTCTTACGTGAACTTGGTTGGACAACACTCGCCAGCACGAGGAAGTATTTTAAGGTACTTCTTCTTTACAAAATTTATCACAACTTAACACCCTCCTATCTCTCTCAATTAATTCCTCCTACTTTTAATGCTCGAAACCTCCGCCACACTAGCTCCATACGTCCCATCAATTACAAAACTTACCGCTTAGACAAATCCCTCCTACCTGTGGAACAATCTTCCCTACGATATAAGAGACTCAATTTCCCTCCAAATTTTCAAATCAAAGCTGAAAGCAACACTACTAGCAGTGGATCATGTTCCTGTTTACTATACCCAAGGACACAGATTTGCCAACATTTGTCATACCCAGTTTCGTCTTGAATTCTCGAGACTTAACTTTGATCTCTTTAAAGTCAACATCATCCCACAACCTACATGTTCTTGTTCATACCCCACTGAAGATCTGCAACATTACCTGTTCTTTTGTCCAAAGTATTCAACTTATAGAATTAGACTTCTCAACTCTATCATCCCTATTATTGCTCCCGGCGTCCACCCGAATCTGATTATACACACAGCGAGTGACAGACTAGCTCATATTCTTCTCTTTGGTAGCGACCAATTGTCCATTCCCTTCAACATACAAATTTGTGATGCTTTCCACAGATAAATCGTAGATACAAGACGCTTCATATCTATCTTAGTTCTGTTATGCATAAGCACTAATTTTCAATTGAGTTAGTTGCTGATTTACATAATCCTTACTTCCCAGGTGTCCTTTATGAAATCTCCTACCGCTAGTCCGTATTATTGTGAACAGGGACGTATATGTGTACATTCTACCTGCAGTGAACTGTTTTGCTTTGTTTTGCATTTTGGTGACTACTACGACTGTGCTTTTTGTATGCAGGGTACAAATCTGAAGCATGTGCACAGCTTCTCTTTTAACTGGGTAACTTTGTTCTTGTTTTGTCCTGTGTGTTTTGCAATATACATTTTGCGTGTCACTCCATGTTCTGGAGAACCCCTCGATTAGTGACATCTCGATGTACTATAGGGCGATCCAGTTGAAATAAATATGTTTAAACTAAAATACTATACTGATGCAGCCTATGTCAAAATTCTACAGAGGAACGTGAGCATTATGTACAAGAGTTTGAACTACGGAATGTGCATAGATGGTAACAACCACTAAGAAGTGGCTCCAGACGAAAAGAGCATAACACATATATACATACATACACATATTTACAACGTTGTTGGACGTTTTAGTCATCCTATTTTCCTGAGTACCCCATGTCCCTATGTTAAAAAAAGGCAAGTGAAACAGATGCCACATAGCGCCAATTTTTAAAGTTCTTTGCTCCTCAACATCATATCAACATTGCATCAATTTCTGCGCTTCACGCCTTTTCTACTGTAATTATTTAAACGAGAATTCGCCTTTGTGAACAGGTTACAGAATGCTACAATGATACTTATTATGCTTCACCACCAAAGGACGTCACAAAAATACCCGGGGAAGCCTTTTTTACTGTTGAGCATATACATATATATATGAAGATAGAGAAGAAACAAAAATATAGCTGAAAACAAAACGGCAGACATAAATTTGAAATGAGGTGAACGTACCGAGTGGCATATTTTCTGTAAAAGATAGAACCGATTGGCGTTGACTTGAAAGGATGGGTCCTAAACTCTGCAAAATTCAGAGAGAAAGTGTGTCCATGTGTTTGGTATAATGCAGGAGATGCCACGGCCACCTGTTCAACAGACATAGCAGCAAAGTAAGCAAAATTATGTGGCTGCATCGAAGACGCCATTAAGAGACAGTTTCTCCACACATTGTGTTACAACGCAAGACAAGAAAAAGAATCTCACACATATAAGATATGACGTGAAAAGAGGCAAATACTGCCTTTATGCGCCTTTATAGTATTGAAAGAAAACTCTTGATCAATCTGCTACACCGAGGTACGCATAGGGGCATATTCATGCCATGGTCTCCAGAAGCGCCATTGCGCAATCCGATAAAACCACATACTTGTATTACTAGATGGCTCTAGTCACCAAAGGTTGCATTTATAACTATTTAATATACCCGTTGGTAAGATACAGCAAAGCACATCTTTCTTATGAGGTACAGTGCAGCAACATATCCAACCCTTCATGTAATCTCTCTCTCCCTCTCTCTCACCTGATTGATGAACCATAGATGGTGAACCAATTCAGAAAATCCGCGCCCAAATCGACAAAGGATGAATCTAAATTGGAACATAATTATGTTTATTTCTTGTGATTAAGGTTTTTTATGCATAATACGAATCATAAAACTGAAAAAAAAAAGAAATGGAAAAGGGGTGTTCCAAACTCTCAACGTGACACGTTAGAAGACATTTGCAATTTGATATGTGTGAGTCAAATGGTTCAGCGACCATGTACAGTTGGGTCGTACCTTGTTGGTGCGACATACTACATTCATGCTCAAGTTGTTTTTCATGAAGAACCAGCCGAGCCCCAGGAATCGTCACAACTGTCACACCTCATTCATTCAGTGAGCAGATGCCACACTTGTAATACTTCACAACTTAATGCATCAAAATGGTTAAGTGATTTATTCTGTGTGTACATGCTCTGAATCTGTAATCCTAAGCAGCAAACTCATTTCGGTGTATCAACCCAGCTGTACGCCTTGATTTATCTGGGAACTAATTCGACTATCTTTGGTATGCATTAATCATTCGAAAAGACTCAGAACGATTGACGCACTGGCAATGCTTAAATCTTTTCAAGGCTTGATTATAGTCTGAACCATACATAGTCGCCCCTATCTATGCCTGAACAAATAAAACAATAGGTAAAACTCGTCAGTTCACAGAAATTTTGATTTGAGGCAAAGGGTGACAAGATCTTCATGCAGCACATAACATGTGTCATCAGGTAAGAGAATCTGCAAATCTCTTTAGAAACAGAGGAATGTGTGTGAAGAACTGTGACAACTACACGATTAGTGGAGTAAATGACAGACTGAAGGCCTGGTGAAGCTGACCTGCGTCACCCAGGAAGCAGCGTGAGCTGTGTGAGGCACTAGTATGCTTCCTTTCCAACAGCCACTATGTCTATATACCACGTACATAATTCAGGATGGTCTACATACAATGTACATAACTCAGGCTAGGAAGGGTGAAAAACCAATATGGGCTTTTGCTCTTAGCAGAAAATTAACAAAAATGGACCAATCTTGAAAACGGACATAGTGGATGGACCTTGGGGTCATGCGTTGGCTTATTTGTCTGGCTAAGTACGTTCTACACGCAAGGGAAAAGATGTCCAAGCAAGTTGGTAGGTGGTTCTTGCAAATGCTACAGTCTATATACGCACGCTGTATTAGCCCACCGAGCATGTCAACCAAGGACCTTGTCCTCCCGTTTCATTAAGCACACATCTAGCTTATCCTTGAAATAAGTTCGATTGATCGGGCCTCAGCTCGTGCCGATATGTCTTTACTCGGTCTCTGGGGACATTTAAGTAGCCCAATTAACTGTTCACTGGCCTGCAAACCCGGCAAATACAACTGGATGTTTCTCAGGCGACTCTAATATTTTGATGAGAATGCCTCTCGGTCCGTCGGGAATTTGCTTTAATTATACAGCTCTAAGGCTGAATTAGGAACCTGCTTCTGTAGTTTTCACAAAACCAATTGATCACTCTGTCACATGTAAGATTTTGCTTTAATAGTCCCATCATGCACGCTTCAACATGGAGCTAAGCCTGCATCTGTCTTGTCATTTGCACAGGTGCAAACTTATCCGGGCACTTCATAAACCGGCCATTATCAGCAAGTTTTAGGTCATCTCTGCGGGAGAGGTCATCATGGGACACACACGCAGCGTGTACACATCGTCACATGAACACACACATACACAAGCTAGCGTGTACACGTGCACGCATACACACAAGTTATATACACACAGGCGTATAGGGATTAGAATGTTATATACATATACGAACACACATAGACAATTTACTTTCGTTCCCCGTTGAACCAGGCTTGTATTGAAGTTGAGATGAGCTGTCAACTTCATGTTACCTTCAGGCTTGCCAGTCAGACAAACTGTCACTGAACTAACCATGCAAATACCACCTTACACATAATGGATATCAACACCAGGTGTAGCTATGGTAGTGAGAAAATTGATTTTTGCATGTTTAATTCATCTATAGCCTATGCGTGTTTGACTTGCAAGTATTATGTAGTAAATTAAACAGGTTTTTTGTATATATCAGTGAAAGCAAGCTGTTACATTTGCGTGGAAATAAAAGATGCACACTTCTTATTGGTGCAAGGTTTTTTTTATTAACAATAAAAACTGAACCACAGGTGTAGCTATGGTAGTGAGAATATTGATTTTTGTATGTTTAATGCATCTATAGCCTATGCGTGTTTGACTTGCAAGTATGATGTAGTAAATCAAACAGCTTTTTGTATATATTAGTGAAAGCAAACTGTTCCATTTGCGTGGAAAATAAAGATGTATACTTCCTATTGGTGCAACGTTTTTTCATTAACCATCAAAACTGAAACATTGACATTGAATGTTGTTTTTTTACCTTACCATAGCCTCGTGGTTGAAATGGTGAATATATTTTTAAATGGTTGAAGTGTTTGAAGTAACTATCAGGCACACACGTAACCAACTGTAAACCTGTACTTTCACCAATCTGGCTTATATGTGGGAATCTGGAAATTGTATCCGTGGTGAACCCAACGACGACTGTTACTATTATCATTGTAACTTCAACCTATAGGGTCAGACATAAAAATATTCTCCTGTCCTGTTGCTAGGACGCATTACCAACATTAGAGATTAAAAGCTGAATTAGAGATTTAAAAAATTAATTAAATAAAGGTCTCATCCCCATGTTTTGTGTTTTGCCCATAGTTTTGCCGTTTCACCATCCAAATAAGTGCAGCTACAAACGTTTGGACCACGTCCTTAGAACCTGAATACGTTTAGTAGCAACACGGCACACTGCATTTTACCATTCCAATGCTCCTGTGTGTTTATTTTTTTCTGACCGTGCTTACCTTAGGAGGAGAATCTTTCTATTATATATTATTTTCTGCCAGTAAAAAATATTGTTGTCACCTGTAATATAAGCGACCTAGCTACCCAAGCGGCTTGGGATTTACTTCCGTTTTTAACCAATCAGAATAAAGCAGTTTCGTGTTCTATTTAGTTTCGTGTTCTATTTCACATGCGTATGTGTATTGGAATAATCTGATAACTCCTGATGTAGCTCTCACTTTATTTGATTCTTATGTTAAGCCTGTGGTGCTCTATGGATGTGAAATATGGTCTCTTGCATCCTACAAAAATTTGAAAACAGGAAAGTACTTCTGTGATCCACATACCCAAAATTTGATAAATATTCATGAATCAGAAAAGGTACAAACTGATTTTTGTAAATTCATCCTTGGAGTATCGAACAAAACTCATAACTTAGCATCTTTAGCCGAGCTGGGAAGATACCCACTCTCTATCGACATGAAAATTAAAATAATAAAATATTGGTTAAGAATTACAAACCTGGAATCGGATAACATATTGTTAAAATCTTTAAATGACATTTCTTCCTTAGACGACGCAGGCCACACAGTGTGGCTGTCAGCCGTCAGGAAAATACTTGAGCACAACGGTTTCTCTAATGTGTGGGAAAACAAAGGCAAAGATATCATACCGGATGTGTTCCTGAAAAAAAATTGAGAATACGTCTGCAAGATCAACACACCCAACTGTTTCACTCATCTCTGTACAACGACAATGTAATAAATGGATCAGGTGCCAAACTTAGAACATATAGAAATTTCAAGGTAAATTATGTAAAAGAAAAATATTTAAGTTGCATCAGATCTTTTAAGTATAGGAAAGCCCTTTCGAAACTACGGCTAAGTAGCCATGCATTGCGCATTGAAGTTGGTAGATACAAACACGAATTAGTTGAAGACAGAATATGTGAATTTTGTGATTCTGGCCAAATTGAGTCAGAAGAACATTTTTTACTTCACTGTTCGTTGTACAGAGATGAGAGAAACGACCTTATATCAGCTTTATCCGTCTCAGCTCTGGAATTCTCCCTAAGTCTATTTTTTTCCCCTGACTGCGAGGTGGCGGTGCCAGTCGGCAAGTGTGTATACAGTATGTTCAAGAAAAGAAAGAAAAAATCATTAGATAGGTAGTAGGATTTTAGTTGTGTGTACATAATTTTAACAATTTTTGTTTCTTCAATTGCATTTTATTTGTATATATTTTATTGTACATAATTTTGTATGCTGTAAACCCACATTGGGTACAAATAAAGCAATAAAGTATATGTAATGTATTACCCTTCCCAGCTCCACACCCACTCCCATCCCCACCCTTACGACTTTTGCATCTGGCGATCTGATAACGCAGGACCTAACAGACCACTTTAGGATCCACAACTGGCTCTGACGAAGCCATGTACAAATTATTGCATCAATCATTTTTGGAGCTAAAAAACCTGAAAATTGTTTTCTGACACAGTCATATGCGTCCTGTGTTTTATGTTTATACAGGAGTCATAGAAATGCATCATTCCATTGTTCAGAGAATTATGAATTGAACATGTTTATTTTTACTCATAAAAATCATGTTTGTGGCAAACTTCTCGAAAGAATGACAATCACAAAAGTGTGTCTTGGATTTGAAATCCAAAGTTAGGTCTGTCAAAAGATCGACTCAAAGCACAGTCTCTTTGATGTGTCGAGCGTGGGTTGCCTCTTCAACTTCAAACATTTTTATCTGGGTGACAAAACAACAAGTACAAAAACAAAACTAGCTGTTTAGTCAAGTATATGAACTTTATTTTTTCGCAAAAATTTAAACAATAATGCTTTAAATAAAAAGTTGAATCCATATTTCTTTGAAAATTGTAAGCGCTGTCGGTGAATGGTGAGTGTATAAGGGTCTCGTTTTCTAGACACCGAAAAGAAATTTTGTAAAATGTGTCAATGCACTTGGCAAGTTTCAATCAGTCGTAATCTACATACAATTGACAAAGTTATTTATAATAATAATGATAATAATAATAATAATAATAATAATAATAATAATAATAATAATAATAATAATAATAATAATAATAATAATAATAATAATAATAATAATAATAATAATAATAATGATGATGATGATGATGATGATGATGATGATAATAATAATAAAATTATATTTTGAAAGAACTGCCTACAAAATAAGATTCAATATAATACAAGATGACACTCGAAACAATGCAAACCAACTGATTAATGAAAAGAACAAACAGGTGAAAGTGGACAGTTCTGCGTATGTAATACAAATGAAAATCGCTTAGTTTGAATGGTATAGTTATGAACGGTCGTAAATATTTTACAGTTGGTAGAGTCAGAGAGGTTTGTGTCGCCAAAGAAGGGGTATCAGTCGATATGGAGGTAGATTCTGGTAAGCCAGTAAATAGCTAGTATGCTCTTAGAAAGGCGTAAAAAGGACATTCAAGTGGCAAATGCTTGGTTGTTTCAATTTTACCACGGGAACATTTAAGATTGTCAACCAGGTTGTGCGATACAAATGATCGTTCAAGGAGTTAAACTGCGTACGCAAACGAGCATGAAGAAATTGCCCGTGCCTCGCACCTTTGGAGTAGTACACAGGAATTTTAATTAGTGTACTGTTAAGTATTTTCTTGAAAGATGCTACTGTTGGTTTTGATTTTGTGTCAGTATCCAAAGAGTTCCAAAGTTGAATGGTAGAGGGATTTTGTTCAACATGGGTGAAGAGGAATGTCATTTTCGTTCCAAAGGTTATGCCCAGATGGAATAACCTGGGGGGTGCGGGAATTTAGATAGGCTGGCGCTCTCCCATGAACTATTTTGTGCATGTACACAAGCCTGTGTTTTTTCTCTGCGACAATACAGAGGCTCCCATTGTGTTTCTTAATAAAGAAGCATGTGTGGGGCATGACGGCTCGCTCCGGACACTACTCTCGCGGCTGCCAGCTGAACTCGCTCTAAGCGGGCACATTGCTCCTCGGTGCAGTGGTGCTATAAGACATCTGCATATTCCATTAAAGGTATTAAATGTACAAAATACAGTTTTTCAAGTATCCTTCTAAATAAGATGTACATCAGTTTTCTCAAGCAGTCTACACGCTTCTTTGCAGAGGAATAAATGGAATCTATGTCATCATGCCAAGTACCTTTGCTATTTAATGTGACTCCAAGATGTCTGTGACTAACTAGCTTTTCGACTTTTTTACCGTTCAGATAAACAGGAAAATTGTGATGTTTGAGTCTACTAATGTGGAGAAGTCCAAGTTTTTTTGGGGGGGTCTTTTGTTTTGTTTTGTTTTGTTTTGTTTTTTGGGTTTTTTTTTTGTTTGTTTTTTTTTTTTTTTTTTTGTTTTTTTTGTTTTTTTGTTTTTTGTTTTTTTGTTTAGTTTTGTTTTTTGTTTTTTTGTTTTTGTTTAATTGTATTAAAGAGCTTTTAACTTGCATTTTATTACACCAGTATGTAATTGCAGGATGACTATATATGTACTTCAGGTAGATTACATGATAAATACAAAATTCTTCCTCGTATACAGAGTGAAACTTTCAGGTCCATTGTAATGTAATGGGCTTTGCTGACCCACTTTTACACCTGACCTCATATGGCATGGGTTGCTAGGCGATACAGATATGAACCATGGGAATGAAAGGCTGCGTGTCAAGAAATTAAACCAATCCAGATCACTCCTATTTCACCCTCAGAGGAGTTGACCTTCCGTTGCAGCTTGAACTGAGCTAAGATGAGTCAAGTTCAGCCTTACTTAAAAGAACATTCCCATCATATGAAACTTGGCGCAAATATATTCCAGTGGCCTTACTGTCCCTTTCCGCGTGTGTAATCATCAGTAAAAATTCATTAGGAGCGATATATTGGCGAAAAACGAGGCTGGAATTTCCAGTTTAAAAGCGGCGCCATGTTTCCATATTTAGTGATGTCAGTCTTGACATTATAGTTTTCCGAGCGCTGCTGTAGAGCTCTCCTAACGAAGGAGGTAACTCAAACAGGTTGTTGACTTCTTGTTTATCGCATGATCATGGCGGCCGTTGGCGATGAAGAAAGTGGGTCTTCTGACGAAGAATTTCGTCAGGAAGAAGAAGAACACGGGCTGTAAGACCCCATGAACACTCAAGAAAGTAGTATCGGTTTCATTCCCTACCAGGATGAACCAGAAATCGAAATTAATCCTCGATATATTGACTGTGAACAGGTTAACGCGTGTCCGTGTTGCACTTGCAGGGACTTGGTTGCTATGGTAACAATCTCCTGCTTGGGCCTCCATGGATGCATCTATCATCATTTTGTTTTCTTAGCTTTCTTGCTAGAGATCCCGCTTTCAAACTTCGTCTCTCGTCCGGCTGTTACCCAAGAGAAACAGCCATATAATCCGTGTAACAATCGTCCGTAAAATGTTCACAACAAAACTTTTGATAATATGAGAGATCTGGGTTAGTTCTAAATTTGCGTGTAGATGGTGTTGCCCATTGTGTCTATGGTTGACTGCCCACATCTTGTGGTCACTTTCCATGATCATCACGTTTTGGAATATTGCAGGTATAAATTTAACCTCTCTATATGTTGTCAAATAAGCTTTAAACTTGCATTTTATTACACGAGGGTGTAATTGCAGGATGGCTACATATGTACTTCAGGTAGATTACATGATAAATACAAAATTCTTCCTCGTATACAGGGTGAAACTTTCAGGACTTTCAGGTTCACTGTAATGTGATGGGCCTTGCTGACCCTCTTTAACCTGACCTCAAATGGCATGGGTTGCTGGGTGTCACAAATATGCACCATGGGAATGAAAGGCTATGTGTCAAGAAATTAAACCAACCCAGATCACTCCTAGTGGACGGAACAAAATTTTGTCTGCTGAGGCGGGGAGCCCATTCTCTTGTAACGCAGATCCTTTGGTAATGAGTGCCACAGCAAATTCTCTTCCTTATTTTTGTCGCTTGTCGCACAGGCAAAGAGAGCATTGAGACACCCTTTGAAGCTTGGGTACGGCCCCCACAACGTCAACAATCACCTATCACTCGAGCATTGCAGCGACAACACAATACCGGGCAGCCAGTGGGTGACACAGGTAGTGCTCAGAATGAGTTGTCTAGACTGACGTCACAAGCGGAAATGCAACTCTCCATTTGCATCCCATTCAGTGTGAGTGGTGGTGGGAAACAACAAGCATGGCGCCCAAGAAATGTGGATTTGAACGCGGAGTGCGCTGTAGGGAGGCAAAATCCAGTGATAAATAGCAAAACATGATCATGATCAAGTTTTTTTTTATTCAAGATTTCGTTAATCTTTTCACGGCGGGAATGGTCTTTTAACTTTAAGGTGATAGTCTATGTAAATGAGTGAGCCAGGTGCGTAGCTTAGTGAAATCCTGTCGAGGTACACTGCTTCCACCAAGCCTGACGAAAATCTAGTGTAGGCCTACGGTTTTGTGGAAAAAAAAAGGAATGGACCAGAAAATGTATGTTTAAAAAAATCAGCCAACCACTAGACCCAACATGATGGACAACCGTGGTTGAGACCTACGTATACCCAATGAATGTCCCAACCAAGTTGGAAGAGAATCTGGCCCACTATTTCAAAGAAGTCGAAAATATAAATTGTGGGCGTACAACAGACTATCTTAAAACTTCAGTTGACTGACACGTCAGCTGGGGTAAAGACAGGAGTTTGTGATTTAAAGGTAAAAATACCCATTTCCTTATTATTAGGTTGGGGGGGGGGGTTACATGTGTTCAAAATCATCTCCGCTGTATCGCTTCTCAAAAATTCTATACGCGAACAAAAAGAATATTGCTTTTTCTGACTTCTCTGAACATACTCATATGGCACAAATGTCCTGTCTTTACATGCAGGAAGCTCGTGAGAGTTTTGGTTGAGATATTTTAAAATATATGATACATATGAAACTCATTGGCAGCCATGCAACAATAGCAATGAGTCATCATCTGGAATTGTTCAGATTGCTGTTTACAATGTTAAGGCCAATGCCAAAAAGTGCTCACAATAATACTTGGATTCCTGCAAGTTATTTTGTGCCTGGCATGTATCTCTATCTCTCTTGGGCTTACAAACGCGAGATCCAGATGTATCAGAAACATCAACAATCCCTCACAAGCTGGCCGTTCTGACACAAGTATCGCCCGTTACTTGAAAGCTGTTTCAATTTTAGATATGGGCGAAATATAGCTTCGATTATGCCAACCTCCCTGTACATTGCGTAAACCTGTCTATGGAGTGGTGTCATGCTGTTTTGTAGCCCCTCGGAGAATGGCATTATTCACTATTGTGATGTTGAATCTGAACAAGTGACTTCACTTTTAAGCCAAACGTCACAGAAACATGCATCGCTGACATAATAAACTTATATACTCAATCGGCAGCAAATTCGGCAGAATTTGTCTCAACTAAAGATGGAACACAAAATGCATTGTTGTATAAACACAAGTGTTATGGGTAAAATGTGGGTTTTTTGTAAAATTTTGAATATTTGTCGAAAAATATTGAAGATAATATCATCAAATTTGTGTTATTATAATCTGAACACATGTATCTATAAACAGATTTGGTGGGGTTTTCATAAATGTATCTGTTTGTTCACAATGGAAATACAAAATTTTAAAATGGTTGTTTTTGTGAATTTGAAAAAGTTTGTGGAACTCTCTTGATACCCATCTAAAAAGAACTGACAATTTCTTAGAAAATCCCCGGTATATCTTTGCTATAGAAAAATTTTACAGTAAATCAGTTTTTCATTAAAATCAGAGATTTCGTTTTGGAGAAATATCCAAGTGAAACAGGCATTTTGAAGTAGATGCCTATTGCGAGTAATCAAGGTCCAAGGTTAGCACCGTCTATTGGCTACCGCGTTAACATTGAAAGTATTTTGTTAATTTCTTCAGCTAGTATTGTGACAAGAACGACTAAATTTGGACATATGATAACAACATATATATCTGCCAGCATGTCCCCAATTCTGGACCTGAACAAAATTATCCAAAATCGGTGCGACATTGCCTCAAGTCAACAAAGGCTTCAGTTTGAAATAGCCCCGTAATCGTGGGTACTCAAATGTTATGACGTTAATTAGCGACAATAACGTGGAGGGTAATGGTGGATTTCTGAAGCTTTATTATTTTCCTCAGCAAACATCAGTCATCAAAAACCACCATATGAGTGTTTGATATTTCATATTACTAAATTTCTGTTATATGTAATAAAGTTTTATCTCTACCAGGGTTTGAAGTTTCCTGGTATGTCTCATATACGTTTTGGAGAATGAATAGTTCAACAGACGTACTATCTTGATTTCCTGAACAGACTAAGCTTCATGTATTTTAGTCCACAAAGCCCTGTGGGTGGTATGCATGAGAGACAAGGTTCTCCCGACTGGTTTCAGATCTGAGCACTTTTGTAATGGTTTCTACCTCTGTGACGATGACGTGCGTATAGCGTACTCTCACGTTCATTAGCTCAGTGTACAGGACGGTCAGTTGTCTGTCGTGCGTCCGTCCGGCCACAGTTCATATTTTCTAAATCCTCCGAAACCGTTAGCCACATGCAATTCCAACTTGGGATGTACCTTGGTTGGTTTTCTTGCATGTACACGTGTATCTACATGGTAAAGCTCCATTGGTTTTCGCATTTTTTGCGTCAAATCTTAAAAACGAAATATAATCTCCGAAACCGCCCGGCCAATTGCATCGAAATTGCACAGGGGCACTTCCGAGGACACCTAGACTTTAATTGTTTAACAGGTATTGCTGTGATTTTTTTAAAAAACTTTTTCATGATTTTTGTGTTTTGGGTATTTTGGACTTTGCCTGGAATACTGTCTATCAGGAACTTGATGAACACGTACTTCCCAGAAAGACCAAACAAACTTGTTCTCTAGGTTGTGTTGACCTAAACCGCGATTTCAACACATTTTTCAATTTGGGTACTGGTCGGGTAATGTATGCATTCCTACTGATTGCTGTTTTTCAATACGCATTGTAATGGTATTTCACATTTTTGAATTCTTCTCCAACACTGTCAGCCAGATCCTCTTCAAACTTAGCAGGGATGTTTTGGGGGACAATCGCTACCATTTTGCGCAAATGGTCACGTTCCAATGATTTATGGAAATTTCATAATTTTTTCGCTCATTTTTGCGAGTCTTTAAATTTCATCTCCATTTGACCAATTCCTGCAAAATTTCACAGGCACACCGCTGGAGACCGCTACACCTTAATTTGTTCAACATATGGCGCTGCAATTTTTTTCCATTTTCATTATGCTTTGCGTGTGTGTATGTTTTCCCCGTATTTTCGTCTTCTCACAAACAACATGTTGGATCTCTTTCAAGCCACTGGGGAATGCACCTGGACTCGATGACCACTACGTTTCTTCACTATACGGTGCTGATGTTGGTTTCTTTTTTCAGGAATTGTCGATATTAATATTACATATCGTCTGTCATGAAACATGCTAAAGTGACCTTAAAGATTACACATGATTACTCATATACAATTTGAACCTAGCTTAAATCGGTCTGACGTTTTCACACACACACAATAACTTCACGAACGTGGTCGTGAGACCTTTGAAATTAGGTGCAGATGACCCACATGAACAATGAACTACTAACAATCAAAGTTGCAACTGAATAGACCTGTGCTGAACTTCAGCTGATTGCATATGACATTTAGAAGTATTTCTCAGAACGATTTGCTTAAAAAATTCATTGAAATGTGAATAAGCATTAGAATGCCCATTGACTTACATTGTAATCAATAGGCAAAGTGCATTTACCAATAAATGCCCGAGTTGAAAACAAAATCGTTAAAATTAGAATTCCACAGCAGTGCCATATAGTGTACAACTTTGTTTGACCCTTTCACAATGACCATATCCACAAAGTTTCAGTTTAATCTGAGTGACGGTTCAGGAGAAGAAGTTGAAAATGGCAAAACCAGACCAAAAAAGCATTAAAAAATCGACAAAAAATTGCAGCGCCACCCAGTGAACAAATTCAGAACCAGGAGTCCCTAGGAGTGTTCTTGTGTGATATCACAGATATGGGGTGAGCGGTTTCAGAGAATATTTTTTAAGACTTGGTCCAAAAAAATTCATTAAAAAACCTAAAAATCACTGGAGTGTGACCATCAGAACAAATTTGACAGAGACCCATCCAAGGTACATTGTCACCAAGTTTGAAGTGAATCTGCCAGATGGTTTCAGAGAAGAAAATGTGAATTAGCATTATAATGCCCACTAACTTACATAGTAATCAATAGGAAAGGCGCATTTACTGATAACTGGCCCTTTCACAAGGAACATATCCACAAAGTTTCGGCTTAACCTGAATGACGGTTTCGGAGAAGTTGAAAATTGCGAAAACACACGAAAAAATCATTAAAAAATAGGAAGAAATTGCAGCACCACCTGGTGAACAAATTTAAACCTAGGAATCCCCAGATGTGTTCCTGTGCGATATCAACGCAATTGGGTGAGCTGTTTTGAAGAGCATTTTTTTAAAATTGGCGCAAAAGAGAACAAACAAAAATTTTAAAAAAATCCAAAAATTACTGGAGTGTGACCATTTATACAAACTCGGTAGAAACACACCAAAGGTACATTGCTACTAAATTTAAAGTGAATCTGGCTGATGGTCCCAGAGAATAAGTCGGAAATGTGAATTAGCATTAGAATGAACATTAGTCAATAAGAAAGGTGCATTTACCGACAACCACCCAAAATGGAAAAAATCCTTTAGAATCAGGAATCTATAGCAGTGCCACCTAGTAAACAACTTTTTTTGACCCTTTCAAAAAGAACATTGCCACAAAGTTTCAGCTTCTTTTGAGTGACAGTTCTGGAAAAGAAGTCAAAAATAGTGAAAACACATACACACACACACACACACACAAAATAAAAACAAAAACAAAAAAAATAGAAAAATTTGCAGTGCCACATTTTGAACAAATTTAGAACTATGAATCCCTATGATAGGCTGTGTGTGATATCAAAGCAATTAGGAGAGCGGTTTTGGAGGAGAAACAGATTTTTGATTGTCCCACCCACCCACCCCCCACCCCAAAAAAATCATAAAAAATCCAAAAATCACTGGAGCATGACCATTTGTACTAACCTTTCAGAGACCACCCAAGGTACATTGTATCCAAGTTGGAAGTGAATCTGGCCGACGGTGTTGGAGAAGAAGTCGTTGGAGTGTTGTGTTATATCAAACCAATTGGGTAAGCTTTTCAGAGAAGAAGATTTTTTAAGATCCCCCCCCCCAAAAAAAAAAATCATTAAAAATCCAAAAATCACTTGAGTGTGACCATTTGAACAAACTTGGTAGAGAGCCACCCAGGGTACATTGGCACCACGTTTGAAGTGATTCTGGCCGACATATTTGGAGAATAAGTTGAAAACGTAATTGTGAGCGCACGGACGGACGGCGGTTGACGGAGCCTCCTAAAACCTGAGCCTGACTCGCAAGTCAGCTGAGCTAAAAACTAACAGGTCTCGTGTGTGTGTGTGTGTGTGTGTGTGTGTGTGTGTGTGTGTGTGTGTGTGTGTGTGTTTCTGTTCCTTTTGAAAGCAGTTGACACAGCAGTTTCAGAGGCGATCCTTGCAATGAGGTATGATGACTAATTCAACACATGACCCACCCAAGGTACATTCCTACTAAGTTTGAACAGGTCCCTGCCAACGTTTTTTCAAATAAACTACATGTGCATGCATTTGTAGCAGCATCTTTGTAGTTACTGTGCTTACATATACTCTCATTTTTATGTCATGGATGCGTTAAGAATCAAGTAGTGAACAAAGTTAATGAAAAGTACGTCAGTGTAATGTCCGCATATGTTTGAACAGAATCCAGTCAGCACAGTTATGGATGTTAAAGGTAATAGAAAGTGGGCCACTTTTTACTCCCTGGGTGGGCTCTTTAGCTGTGATGTCATTCTACAATGACCAAATGATAATTACCTTTTCTTTTATCTCTGTTTGTAAGGCGGGCCTGCGGGCCAGGGTACCATTGCTTGAAATGCTACCCACTTCTTGAGCTGACAAGAGATTATGTATACCGGCCTCCACCATGCACATAACTAACATAGGGGGCTACAGTTAGCCACCTGGGGGTAGCAGCACTTCTCATTCCCTTTAACAAAAGGCCCATGTGCCTAATGCTATGCTGACAGATAATGCCATGACCATCACCTAAAAATTCACTTTGCCATTGATATCCAAGCTGCACCCTGCTACTACAAAATCTCCTGTTTCAACTGGTACAGGCCTGGTGACCTATGAAAAATATGTCAAGGTCCCCGCTATTATATAGCATACTACAATTGGATATGGTCTATATGTTTTCTTAAGATTAGCATGTCTTATTCAATTACTTTTCCAGATGTGGATTTTTATGTCTTTCAAGACATTTGAACACATAAATTCCGTCAAAGTACAGGTGGCGCCACAAGTATCCAAGATTTAACCTCCTCCAAAATTTTATCAAGATACATACAAAATTATTGCGTTATTAAAGAAAAACAATAACCTTGGACAAGCTCCATAATCTGGATCACGGTGACCCAAAAAGTAGGTCACCAAGAAGGGTTTTATGTACAACATACTGAAACGCAATTTTGATCTGGAGTATAAATTCACTGTGGCATCAATGTCCGAGCTACACCCTGCCATTACAAAATGACCTTTTTCAACTTTACAGAACTGGTGACGTAATAAAAATAGGTCAAGGTCACTGATATAACACATTGCCATTGAGCACGAGCTATATATCTCATAAATGTGGTACGTCTAATTCAATTAGTTTTCAAGATATGGAATATCTGATCTTTTACCACATTTTTGTTCATAACACAGCCCATTCGAAAGTCCCTGCCACATTTGGAACACTACTGACGTCTGGTGACAGAAGCCAGAATGAGGCTGTGGTGGACACCAAAGCAAGTTCCCATTTCCTTGCATGTTAAATTTGCTTAATTTGCTAGCTAATATCTATTGTTCAAACACTTTCGAATATAACCATTGTGTTATTCTGTTAGGAAAACTCTAGGACTACAACATAAGGGGAAGAATCTTCAATTATATATATATATATATATATATATATATATATATATATATATATATATAT
This sequence comes from Hermodice carunculata, assembly GCA_964020975.1. Lineage (NCBI taxonomy): Eukaryota > Metazoa > Annelida > Polychaeta > Eunicida > Amphinomidae > Hermodice > Hermodice carunculata. The sequence continues at coordinate 114,322,013 of OZ026612.1, forward strand.
ATATATATATATATATATATATATATATATTTTTTTGATGTCCCATTACACAACTAAATGAATGACTGGTTTTAAAATATGAATTCAACAGATTGTTTTATAAAAAGATGATACAAAACATGTTGCCATGAAAACTTATTTTATATTAACAGGCTATATTACAGTAAATTTTGCAACAGTGGATCAACCACTGAAGACCTGTTTTTTAATCCCTCAATTTTGTAGTCCGAGAGTAGTCCTACGAGGATAACACAATGGGTGAATTCAAAAATGTTTTTAAATTATAGATATGAGCTTTAAAAAGAAGAAGTAAATTTAACATGTAAGTGAATGGGCACTTGATTTGGTTTCCACCCCAGCCTCATTCTGCTTTCTGCCACCAGAGAGTAGTAGTGTTTCAAATATAACAGGGACTTTTGAATAGGGGGTATAGCCTACATGTTATAGGTGGCGCCACTAGTACCATACGCAACTGAAATTGTGACATCCAACACAATCCGATTAAATTTTATGAACATCTAACACTAAGGATGCTACATGCTCACAAGAATTTCACATTTTGACCCATATATTGCACAATGCTGTAGGTGGCGCCATCAATACCGAACCTGCCCTAGACATTTATACATTTGATAAGTCCTCAACGTTATATGGGGCAATCTTGAAAACTGTGGTCTGTGAGTGACCCGATGAGCTCAGCCACCTTTGGTCAACAGAGTTAAGAAATTACCATAAGAGAAAAAAAAATATGGAAAATACATATATAGCGGCACCATTTGTTTAACACGATCTTAGGGTACCCAGAAGCGTTCCTGTGTGATTCTAAACCAAGCAGTTTCACAGAAGGTGTCTTTTAAGATTTACATCTATAAAATCTTAAATTTACATGAGCATGACCAATTGAACAACAGATATCAAAATCTATAGTCACCAAACCTGTCTTGGAACCTACCTGAAGCATATCCCCTCCAAGTTTAAAGAAGATTCAGCCACCATATTTGCAGAATATGCCAAAAGTATGAATCGTTAATGGACAACGACGCCCATTAGATACGTGGAGTTCAGATGACTGAGAAGTCAACCGAGCCTATAAATGTGCTAATGGGGTCCAAATTATTCATGAAGGCGTCATGTAAATAAGCTGTTTCAATAAACTATATATGGTGACGAGCTGATAGGGGTTTTTTTGCAAAAGAAAAAAAAACTATACTTTGTAACAAAATCAATTATTCTGCTCACAATTTCTATACATCCAACTGTTTCGTCTCTCTTCTTGCTGCTAGAACCCCCATCAAGTTGAAGAAAATTGTCTCTTTCTTTACAAGAAAACCCTGATGGAGTTTGCTTGTATGTTAGATTATTGTCTACGTTTTTTCTGCTCTGGTTACTTGTGATTACACTTGTCCAGATATAAACTTCAACATTCGGACAAACAAATTGACCAAAGCTACGGAGCAAAGGGCGATGTGACTTTTTGTTTAGCCACGCAAAGAATTGGTAATAGCTGCCTCTAGGTCCTTTAATAACGTACAAAAGAGAGAAAAGAAACATGATAGATAATCCAGCCAAGCGGTCCGTCTTGGCAGGATTATATAAAGACGATGGTTGCTGACTTAATTTTGTATATGGATAATGTTACACTTTCTTTCCATCATTTATGACCAGTAATTGAATTTCTGCAATATCGTATTTCAGTTCATATATAATAACAAAGGCTACAGATCCATACCACACGTTCTTTATCCACGTTTGGCAAAATGGAGATGGAATCAAATTTCGTTGAAATCCTGATGTGAGCCAAACAATTAGACGTAAATCTATATACGTATATTATTACCATTCTTTCATAAGTAGCTTAGAGTACCTCCGTAATACTTACCACAGCAATGGAGGCAAAACTAAGCTATTAGGGCTCCATCCTTCTTATCGAGATTTCATAATGTATAGCCTGGCAAGAAAAATGCTTTCTCTTCGGTGCTATGGGAATGATCACACTTCTGAGTACCTGATTTTCACTTCAAAAGCATCATATCAAAGACCAATGAAAGTAACACGTGAAAGCGATCTTAGACACTCGACTCTTAACAGAGATGAGAGAGGCGTCGTATAGCAAAACAAGATACATGCAATCTTCAGTATTCCTTTCCAGAACATTTTACAAGCTTCATTTCATTTCTCGCTTCAATCAATCTTGTGGATCTACTTTCATGCTTTGATTCAATGACCGCGAAACACAGGTATACGGGCATCTTTGCATGACATGTAAAGCAAGCTACTTTCACTTTACTGACAGATATGTTGCTTCGGCATGTATATGTGCGTGATCATACACACATGTACAGCAATAATTATACCAAATGCTGTCCACCTTACAACGACCTGTTATTGTTGACGAAGGCACTTCTAGATCCAGACGTTTTCAAGAACTATTGAACAGTGTCAAACTTCATTTATTCAGCAAAGCGCATTTAACGACTTGTAACAATACAACTGTGTTGACACGTGATCACCAAATAACTGCATGGGAATATGCAATCTGCCTTGTAGGCCCCGTTAGAGTAGACCAGGTGGAAACTGAGTTGGAGCGTTTCCTGAAAGCTAAATTTAAGTTAAAAGTGAACCAATTTAGCAGACACAGCCTAGATCCATGATCTAGATTTTGATCACGCCAACATTGTGGCATAAGCATATTTTTAGCCATTTTTCTGTTAATGTATGTATGTAGTACCAGGAATTTCGATTGCTTTACAAGTACATATTTCCTGATATGAGCGGAAAAATCACATTCAATTTGGAATCCAGCACATCAAAAACACTCAGCCACTTCGGTCATTTGGTCTGCATATTGAGAGATGAAAACGTTTTACATAGACGCAGCGTGTTGAATTGAGAGGGTTTGGCATAACAGGACAACACTGTAATTAGACCAACATTTAATCTGTCGAACTATTATTGAGATCCTTCAAACATCGGACCAAAAAATGACATATTCCAGTTGAGATTGAGTAAAATAATGGCTAGAAGGGTCAAAAATTAGAAAACAATTAACCACCTAGTGCACTAATGTTACCCTTTGTGAGTTACGGAGGAGTATAAAATCAGAAGTAACTAGAAAAGAAGATTTGCTTCAAAGCAAATCTGTGTGCCTTTATAAGTTGTAAATATTAAATGCTACAACTTTTGCCCTTAGGTACTTCCCATTCCATTAAGCTTATAGCTGGATGAAAATTTCAAAGTCCAAATGACCTTGACCTTTACAGGTCACATGTAATTGCAAAAATGTTACAATCCCCACAATTTAAGCCCAACATAAACCAAATCAGATGAAAATTGACCAAGTTATGGCAAGATGAAACTTTCATAGGACCAAATGACCTTCACCTTTGCCCTTTAGAGGTTACATGGGCTACAAAAAATGTGTAGCGTTGCAATACCTACAATTTGAGTCCAACATGAAATCCTATAGGTAATCTTTATTACTGTTTAACAGTAACCATGGGCCAATGATCCACCATCCCCGAGATATTGTAAGCCAAGATGTCAGTTTGACCTTTTAAGGTCAAAATCAAGAACACCGAGAAAACCCAATAGATACTTTCCTATAAATGTTTAATAGTAAGCATGCGCCTACGATCCACCGTAATTAAGCAATTTACCTATAGGTCACAGTTGGTGATATTCCTGTAGTAACAACGCCAACATGTACATGTACCTGTTAAATAATACCTGATTACGATAGTCAAAAGACGCTACAGTGTTCACAAGATTTTCACATTTTAACCCGGATATTGCATAATATTGTAGGTTGCGCCACCAATATGCAAAAGGACCTAGATTTCTATGCACCCTATACGTCCTGAAAGTTATATTGGGCTAACCTGAAAACTGTGGATGGTATCGCAGTCACATGACTTTCACATCTTGACCTGTATATTACTTAATACTATAAGTGGCTTCACCGACATTGATATATATCGACGAAGATTTTCATACACTTTATAACTTCTCAACGTTTTATGGGAATAACTTAAAAATTGTGGGGTGTAGAGCATTCACGAGATGACCCTATATTCAAACTGGCCATTTGACCTTGATCCTTAGCTCGAATTAAAAAAACTGTTATGTTCAAAATGTGCGCCCCACATCAAGCTTTCCATTCATGGTCTGCTTGTTAAAATCGGGTAATAAGCTTCCGAGTTATTGAAGAAAACCAATAAATTTTTACAAGCGCCAAAATCCATAATAACTGGGTCAAAGTGACTCAAAAAGTAGGTCACCAAGTACAACTTTATGTACAATGTAATCAAGCGGAATTTTTATCTCGAGGCTCAATTCTCTTTGCCATTGATGTCCAAGATACTCCTGCCATTACAAAATAACCTCTTTCAACTTTACAGGCAAGGTGACCTCACAGAAATAGGTCAAGGTCACTGATATTACATAACATTCTAGCAATGGACATGGTCTACATATCCTTTAAATTTGGCAAGTCAAATCCAATTACTTTTCTAAATATGGAATATTATATTTTAAAACACATTTTGGCTCATATTTTCCCTCAAATTACGGGTGGCGCCACTGATACAGCAGGCAACTTAGAATTTGACCTCCTCCACAATTCCACTAAATTTGGTGAAGATCCGCCAAAAATTTAAAATGCTAGAGTGTTCACAAAATTTCCATATTTTGACCGCCATGTTACATAATATTGCAGGTTGCGCCACTGCGACTTTAGGTCGGCAGAACTAAAAATGAAATCATTCAAGAGTTCGTTTTTAACTGTCAGTGATATGCAATGGCAGGAGAGCACACAGACAGTAAGCATGAATATGATACCCTGTCATTAGTGAAAGGAAGGTGGTGCGATGCATTTGACACTGTAAAGTGACATAGTGTGGCAAATGCAAACCGCTTGCCATGCAATGGAGTACAAGGACCATGTCTAAGCTAAAAAATGTAAGCAGGATTATTTATCTCCAATAGCACAGAAGAATTAAGCAACATAGTATAATCAGTACCAAATTTCTTTACATCTGTCTGAACCACTAAATTGGTAAAACGCATGCTCTACAATAGCCAGCTAAACAGATTATACCTTTGATGTTTCTGATTTTTACTTGATGGAGAAAGCATAAGGCTGGGGACCAAAAGGCTTGCTTCGCAGACTTGCTCTGTTCAGATTGTCCACTTACTATTGAAGGAGATCTAGGTTACCCATTTGAAATCCAACTCACATTTACTGAGATACATGATATAACAAACTTCATCAAATTGTGCTTTTTTAAATTTATCACATGGAAATAGTGTTTAGCGCGAATTGTCCTAAACCTCGAGTATGATATAAGATCAAGGTTCTCTATTTTCAGTTCCAGGCGTGACACGCAGTGTTATAATGTTATCAATTTCCTCCCTGTGCCCCTTGATTGATTATGGGCCGCACAACTACACATTAAAGATCCTGCGACCTTGAGAATATCGACAAGGACTGCGTTTGTCAATTCCTTGCGCGGTCCGACTGAAACTTGAAGCTGCATTAAGTTTTTTTAAGCTGAGCTTGCGGTACCTCCTATAACCCGTAAAAAGATCAAGAACAGAGCAGAGACTACACTGGAACCAGTATATATGCATGCACTCTTATATGTCTCCCATGTCTGCGATGTGACATAGACAATGGATATATATATATATATATATATATATATATATATATATATATATATATATATATATATATATATATATAACTATTTCAGACCCTTAAAAAGTTAGTCCATAGTATAAAATACATAGTACAAACTCAAACAGAGTGTTAAAACTGAGTGTTGGTGAAGATGCCGTACAGTCCAAAGTTTAAAAAATAGTTAGCTACACGATTGCATTGTACATATATGTCTTATATATACACACACACACACATATATATATATATATATATATATATATATATATATATATATATATATATATATGTGTGTGTGTGTGTGTGTGTGTGTATGTATGTGTGTGTGTGTGTGTGTGTGTGTGTGTGTGTGTGTGTGTGTGTGTGTGTGTGTGTGTGTGATTCTGCTTATAGCGACCACGCGCGGTACATTTGAAAAACGGTTACGATAGATAATATATATGTTTACATAGGGTTGCTTTTTGTACATATACTTAAAAACGCAGGGCCACAAACTGCCATCCGTGAGTTTAGGTAACCGGCAAGAGGCGATGATAACACTACGAGAGCTTGCCTTCGACAATTAAACGACATGAGTCATCATTAATTGAGATGGCCTATGGAAAAAGTCACAATAGACCATATAAAAAAATATGTGAATTATGTTTTGTGACCACGGAACGGCAGGGTCTTGAAACACTAATCTTCTGCACCAATCACCTAGCCGAAAATATGAAACGCACATAACAACGGCACCAAATCCCCATTCCTAAAAACCCTGCTTCAATGAACAAAGGCCGGTATACGTAAATGCCATAACCAACACATTAATCAAGTATTTGCTGTGTTCGGAGTTGTCCCAGATCGGGGACATGTAACTCTGCAACCATCAAAGGAGCACGAAATATATACTATGTTTTTTATTCGAACAATTGAGAACTCTCTGCTGCGCTGAACTTGATCTGCCTGCCTTTTTGGCAGTGGTAACTTAAACAACTGGAGATAGAAACTGTGAAAATGAGGATCGCTCCACCAAATAGGTTGCGTTGCACAATACAACTGATCCCGCTTATGACGGTCGCAGTCACGTCAGGCAGAGTGTCGCATTGTACAAGTGAAAAAAAAACAGCAACAAAAAAAATTTGCTGCTGTTACAGGACGGTCGGAATAGACAGGAAGTTGCATTGTGGAGAGCAGGTTTCACTGCATATGTACATGTATAAAAGTATAAACACATAAAACCTACATGCTTAGTTTCCTGAATGAGACTGAGTATGTAATAAAAGGTACTGTGTACATGTATGATATTGATGCCTGGATATGCCCTATTGTATGTAATGTGTAGTTAACGTGTTTTTGTCTTTGTCTCGTTGATATGTTTGTGACCATACCATGTAATTTAGTGTATGTCAGTGAAGTCTTATAGGCCTACCTGGAAAGTGAGAGTAAGCACTGTCCTTCGCATTTATTTTTAATGATAAGATGCAACCTACTTTCAAACTTAAAAAGGTCATTTTTTTCATTTCTTAAAGACCCGTTTTTCTTTATTCATACATCACCGTGTGTCTTAAGCACACGCAATAGCATGTTTAACCATACGGTACAGACGGTAAATCACATGCAGCTGTCTCTTTGTACGGCAGTAAAACCTTTTATCCTCGTGTGTTAATAGCTCTGACATAAACTCCATGAAAATCGCACAGGTATATCCAAATTGTGGTTTATACACTTGCAAAGCGTCGCTTACAACCATATCTTGCGTGTGAGATCTCGCCTTGGCACTTCCATCTCTTGATTGCGTGTTGTGTGTCTTTGCTTTGCAGACTCACTTCATGTGTAAAACAGACCCTGAAGTCAATAATGGATAAAGTTAATTGCTGCAACTAATGTATACTTGATACTCTTATTAACTCCATTCCGATCCAACCGGTAAAATGTTAAACACCGTACATTATATATTTCACTCAAGCCCCACGGTGAACCTTAATCCTAAGCAGGCGAATGCCTTGTTTTAACGTTGAAATAGTTCTGCGATCAATGACATCCATTGGCCTCCTATAGAATGCCAAATGAAATTCGTTGATATGTCTGCTGCCTGATATGAACAGGGTTAATTGGTGTAACATTAACATTTTTCGAATTTATGCTAAATTTATGCCATAGGTTTTTGTGCTGATCAAGTAAAGATAAATGAAAATACAGGCTTCTTTGCTTGGGATAACGCGATTTTGTTTGAAACGCCAACTTCCTTTGTATGTGTAATGTTGTTGGCTTCAGCCCGGCTAAACAGGCTGATTTTAGCTACCGTGAACAAAAATGCCGGCGACAGTTTAGATAAAGGTAAGTTTAGCTGTCAGTATACATCATTCATGGTTGTGTCGATTTTTTCTTTGGTCTAATAGGAGGTATTCATATTTAACTATATCAACTGCAGGTATACTTTGGTCCCTTCCGTTGCTTGGTATCAAAATTATGCCTCCACAATGATGAGGCCACTTGTATCAGTTATGTTACTAAACCACCAGAAATAGCATTTCTTCTAAACAAATGGAATTTTCGAAATGTGTTCAGCATCTTGTATGTTTTAAAATATAGTGGATTATTTTCCTTAAGCTTTTTGCTTGCCCAGTTATTTTTACCATAGAAGCTCGTTTGAACCCAGTGAAGACATGGATCGCCTGCCTTCCTGTCATGCTCTTTGCTGCAGCCTAGGCGGCAGCACAGGATCCTAGTTAATATGAGTACATCCTAATATTTGAGCGACTGCGTAAAAAGAATATCTTAATGAGGCCACAATATATAAGTTTCAGTCGAAGCCAGTTGTATGAAAAATATATCGGTTGTTGCAGTAAATAGGTACTAAATAATGTTTTCGTACAAAAACTAAATTTGAAAAGATCGCCCGACACAGCAAGTTCTGATTGATATACAAACATGTCTTAATGGTTCGGCCTTCTCAACCCCTTCAGATAACCCCTCAAGATACTGCACGTAAAAGTTTCACCTCTTCGTCCATATGTTGGGGATCTAATTTATCACATAAAAACTCCACTTTCAATACACAAGCATGTGCCCTACTGGCATGTTATAAGCCGATTATTTAAGGTCCTCGATCCCTGGAACAGCATCGAGATGCCGCCCCAGCACCACAGGATGATTTTCTTTGTTCAGGCGACTGTAAGACAGGCAAAAGAAATAAGTGAGTGAGAGGGGTGAAAATGAAAGAAAGAGTGACAGGAAGAAAGAAAGGATGGAAGGAAGGTAAGAAGGAAGGAAGGAAGCCCAGATAGTCTAACAATTAAGCCATTTCCGAAGGAGGGAGACTCATACATTGTAGGGTTTGCTTCCCTGGAACTTATATTTTGTACCTTTGAGTGTCATCGATCCACTGGAGAATAAAACCACACTTCTTTTTCTGTTGCCTCCACCATAACATTTTGAAGGTCAAGGTCACTTGGTCATCAACCATCGATATGGCTTACTTGGAGCATGGACCGATCAACGAGAATAGGTCGGTGCTTGGAGTAGAAGTCATTAGGTGCACACGATGCCTTTTATTATCACCTGAGCCACCTGCGATCAAGAGGCCCTCGGTTATTTTATTTTCCACCAGTGCTCCACAAGCAAAATAGATTTGCATATCAGAAAATCCCTCGTAAAGTGCCTGCTTAATTACAATTATACCCCCAGTTTAAAATTAACAGGCAAGTGATCGAATAATCTGCTATTCACGTGCATTGGGTCTATATTGTCTGCAAACATAGGATTTAGATGTTTCTGGAATTTGTTTTTAATCTTCGTGTTGGCCGCAGCTTAATATAGTTTAATTATAACCTCAACTTGGGCAAGATGCACATAAAAACTTCCGTTAGATCAAAACACATGTTCCAAAGTAAGTAATGAGTTCCATTTACACTTCTCTATCTTACTATTCATGTTTAGGAAGTGCACTGGTTGATTTGACTTTTGCGTGAGAAGTCAGTTGAACCCTATGCCAGAATTAACGGCTACAGCAGATACGGGGTCAAGTTTGGAAACATAGCTAACGGAAGAAGTGTCATTTTGAAGTGAAAGACAAAACAGTTCCACTAAGTCACTCTGAAAATTGTGTCGGTACAGGCTCCTATACTTACTCTCCATGGCTTTCTTCCTTTTCTTCATAGGCATACGACATTGAAGCATGGATCAGAAATGTAACCGCCCCTGCATTTATCATTAAAATATTGTATTTGCGTGTTTATAAGAAGACGGAGTCTAAGACAACGATTCAGAAGTTCCTCATCCCGTACTGGAGGAGATATCGAAGGGATGACAATGAGTCAGTTTAACTGGTGTCAATTAATAGATTCGCTCCTGGACGTATGCTTATCCCCTTATCCAGCAGCATACAAATGGATTGAGCACTCTGTCTACCCAAATGTAAGCTTCATCTGCGCCACCTGTGCACTCCATAGAGGATATGCCGTTCCCAATGCTACAATAAGTTACCATTCTAGCTTCTCATGTGGACACACCTGTCCGACTTAATTACACGGAAACCCTTCATGTACAATTCGCATGAAGAATGCAACTCTAATGAGGGTCTAAATTCCCTGCCAGTGTGAAGCATGGATTATTTTTCGGGTGTTGATCGTAACAAGGGTAGTGATCTCCAATGAACTATGACCCCAGGCTGCAGTTAGCCTGGAACATAGGGACTCACGGCCACGCCGGAAGATCATCCTTATTCCATCACTTTGTGCTTTATTTACTTAATTGCATTAAATCATTATTCTGATTGAAAGAATGAATGATTGAGTGTTCCTTCCACCGCACCACATAGCAGATAATCATACTTGGAGAACACGCTTCTAATATAGTAGGCTATTGTTATTGTACAATATTGCATTTGTGCCCTCTCCATTCATTCATAGGAAGCCGTCACCAACGGTAAAAATCTTAGAGGGCTGTGTGAACAGCCTGCCATTAATGGTCCTTATAAAAATAATCTTTATTTCTTTAAAGAGGATAGAAAAAGTAGCTATATGCTAATATTCATTTATTTCAATGAGTAAATACAAATAACATTGCATATCTGGTATAACTACAGGCACTACATTTATACAAAAACGATAACACGACAAAAAATACAGTAACACAATGCCAGTGGACTAACGGAAAAATATAGAATACCTTTCTAGTGTTCTTAAACAGTTGATTTCCATATGAAGGCTTGAAGACTGCATAGTTACATTTGGAAATTACAATGGTATTGGTTGTTCTGAAAGCGTAAATTAATATATGTCACGTCCATTTAAGCAGTGTCTTGAATTCTGGCAAATCTCCTGGAATTTATAAGATATTTTAATGTCGCCCCCTTAATTAAACTAATGCAAGCATATAGCTGTCAGAATGCCGTAGTAGTAAATAAACTTTATTCGTGTTGCATAAGCCGTCTATATCAATGTTAAGAACATTGTTTAAAAGAATTGCTGATACTCTCCCCATGAAGAACTGTCTATCTGGTGACAACAGAGCACACTGCAGTAAACAATGAGACATCGTTTCTGCACGAGAACCGCAAGTACAAGTGGGACTGTCACGCAGGCGACGTGAATACAAACGTACATTTAAGGCACTGAACTCGGCTATTAGACGGTTTAATAGGATGTTTACCTTTTTGGGTCCGTGTCGTAGGTGGTCAAGCCTGAAAGGAAAGTATAGATTCTTCACTAGCTTCTTGAAAACGTGTAGCGAGTGCATTACTGTTACTTAAAGAGTAAGAAAATCGATCAATGTTTGGCATGGGTATTAAAGTCTCAAGATGCAAGACGTAGTTTACGAACAATTTTTGAAGTACAACACTAATTTTTTATACATACGTGTGTCTTCCAAGCTTGTCCACCCAAGACACAGGAGAATTTTGTGTGAGCTTGAGGTTTTCATTGCGCCCGACACAACGGATGGTTGGTACCGCTGGTGTATCGACAATTTCCAAATAATGATGTATCGTCAGCAAACAAGTAAGCTTCACATGTTAATTCATTAACCAAATCAGTAATAATACGAGAAGAATAGGGGCCCCAATACACCACTACCCTAAGAAACATCACAGTCAATGTTTGTCCAACTAGAATATCTACCTTTCAATACAATTCTCTGTTTTCTCAAACTCAAATAAGGTTATATCCAAGGTAGTAATGGTTCACCAACCCATTGTTGACGTAGTTTAAGAAACAGTCCCCGGTGCCAAACTCTATCAAAAGCGTTAGATATGTCTAAAAATATTATTCTGAATTGCTTCCTTCTATCTAGAACCTGATCAATTTCATTAACAATGTTTGTCAGTTGGTAAACTGTACTGAGTTGTGGTTTGCCAATAAATTATGTGCAAAAAATTATACACACTCTTGAATACACATAGTTCGAAACTTTTCGACAGAGAACATAATAGGGATACGGGTCTATAGTTTGTACAACGATGAGGGTCGTCTTTTTTAAAAATAGCAGTAACATTAGCTTCCTTCCATAAATCAGATAAAGTAGCAGAACTTAACGACGAATTAAACAGCTTAGTGACTGGAACATTGATGTCATGGGCCAAAACTCGCAGAACTTTATTTGGAAGCATGTCTGGTCCTCCTGTTTTATTAACTTTCAATTTGGATACCACGTTTAACACTTCCTGTTTATTGATTACAATGCTTTCAAGCTTTTGATCCGTTTTAACAGTCATCTCAGGAAGAGGCGATGAAAGGTCCATCGTGTGCACATTCAGATGCAAAATAGGTATTAAGAGCATTGGCCTTGTCAACAGGGTAACAGCTTCATCTTCAATAACAGATGTTATATAGTTCTTGGTGCTCCAGCCACAACCCTGTTTTAGCGTTGACCACCACATTTAATGTTTAATACCTTTATTGCTTAATATGATAAACCTTAGCGTAGTAGTCATGTTTGGCTTTTCTTACCATAGCTACATTATTTCTTATAAGGTGAAAATATCTCCAATCATTATCTTCTCCACTTTTCTTAGCCTTACGGCACGCTCTATTTCTAACTTTGATGTGGTGCTTCCGGTGGCTTGTCATAAACGGTTTATCAGGAGGCATTATTGTGACTTCCTTGTGACGTATACAATCATAGGAAGCATCGCTCAAAAACGTGGTCATGATTTTGCAAGCATCATTCCTGTCATCGTTCATAAAAATGGCATCCTATGGGGCCGATGATAAAAGTTCATATACTTAGTCATTATTCATTTTTTAATAATTCCATATAACATTTGTATAATCAATATGTTTTCCAAGTTGAGCATTAGTTGACACAAAGAGACACTCATGATCACATGTAGCCATTCGCGGCATATTCCACACGTTACTTTTTTTCCAGAGTCGTTGATTACAAAAACAAGATCCAAAACAGATCATCCGCTAGTAGGCTCAATTAAGATGTTGCCAGTTAAGTCTGTTACATATAATAAGGAATTCCTAATCAAAGCCGCTGTTACAAGAACCATGAGTACAAGAAATATTAGGCAAGTTGAAATCACATGTAATTATCAGATAGTCAGGAGGTTCAATTGTCATTATTGTCATAATTTCTTGAAATGAATATAGAAAGTCTCTCGATCCAGTTATATTTTGACCTGGTGGTCTGTAAAAGGTAGCAATGGGACTTTTATATTGTTAATAGTAGTTGCAACGATAAGATATTCCACGTTGGTTCTATTGAAATCTGGTCTTTGTTTACCAACAATACGATCAGCCAGGTAAATCGCTATACCGCCACCGAACCTGGTGCGATCTCGCCTGGAAAGTGTGGGAAATCCAGGAGTTTCTAAGTCAATGTCAGTAAAAGTATCATCAAGCTTGGTTTCGTTTAAGCAAATTACATCAACATCATTATGAATACACACAGATTCAAATTCGTCAATTTTGTAAGCTGTAAGATTGTTGCCATTTAAATGGATAACATTTAGCATATGTTTCATACCAGGCCCAGGGTTCGGGTGAATATCTCCAGATAACATCAAAAGCATTAACTGTCCTTGATACCTCCAACAATATATAAACCCATCCTGTTTCATAGGTACCTATAAACGTCTGTGTGGAATTTCAAACCCATTGACCAAGTGGCTTTATAGAAGCAACTTCCTAAGACCCCCCCCCCCCACTCACACACAAACACACACAAATGAAAGTTAAAAAAGTAAAAGTCATGAAAATCCAGGAAATCACTGCCGAATGCCACCTGAGAGAACTGACTATAGAATCACCCAAAACATATTTCAATTAAGTTTCAAATCAATCTGGCTGACGGTTTTGGAGAAGTGAAAAATGCGAATCACTATTGCAATCCCCGTTGATATATATGGTAATCAACAAAAATGTACGCATTGACCAACAGGTCCTTAAGCTGAAAAATTCGTTAAAACCCAGCGATCCGGAGCATAACCACTTAGTGCATCACTTTGATTGCCACTTCCATAAGATACATTGCTATCATGTTTCAGCACAATCTGAGTAACGCTTCGGAGAAGCACTTGAAAAAAAGCTTTAAGACACAAACATTCACAAAAAGAAGAAAATTCTGAGTGCCGCCTTTTCAACACATTAAGGTCTAGGGGTCGCCAGAACTGTACCTATGCAATTTCAAAGCAATTGGCTGAGGACTTTGGAGAAGATTTTGCCAAAGCAATTAACACAGAGCGATTCACACAAGACCCAAAAATCACAGGACCATAACCAATAAAACAACCTTGGTACAGACTTCCCAATGCAGATACCCACCAAGTTTAAGAAAGATCGGGCAGGCGGTTTCGGAGAAGTCGAAAATGTGAAGTACCTTTGCAGTCCCCATTGACTGGAATTGTAATCAATAAAAATGCATCCATTTGCCGATAAGTACTAGAAGTAAAGCATGTCAAGAGACACGGAATAAAATAAATAATTAGAATGAATGAAACCCCTGGTGGATCCGGGGGGGGGCTGCCCCCTTACAAACAAAAAAGGAGAAAAAAGGAAAGAGAGAGAGAGAGAGAGACGCACATAATATGCAATCAAACACTGTCTAAAGTGGCCCGCTTTTGACCTCCTGGGCAGCAACGTTAACTACAGTAAATACTCAATCATTTGAACTATTCTACCACCCCTGTAGAAATACCTTCAGCAAATATGGTTTTAATAAAATACTAGACACTTGCAATATGTGTACTACTAAGCAACATTGCAAGCTTGAAAGCTGAATGTGGACTAATCTATAGATATTCTGAACTCATAATCATGTCCCTGGTCAAAGAGGTATCACTGTAATAGTCGGTATGCATGGTGTCTTTAACTTGGGATGCTGGAAGTTGCATTGAGCTACATGTGACCGGCAACGTATGACCACTTACTGGAGTTTTTGGTCTGGGTTAAGATTTTTACCAGGCCCACCTATGAACTGTGACCTTGCTGAAAGCAAAGTTTGAGATGATGGTGGATTTCATTCAGCTTGGAGCCTACATAAAAGCTAAAGGCACAGAGAACTGTGAGAGACTACATACAGAATACAGGGATGAAATATTTAGACTTGTAAGTGATGCGCATGGAGATGCATGTCATGAGGATGGTATGGATGTAGATCCAGCTGTGGACATATTATTTTAGAAAGCATCATGCCAGACATATACCTTGGCCGGCATGTACCTCTAGAAAACAACTGGGGATAGAAACTGCCTGTTTTATGCCATATCTATGTGCCTGCTGGGTAAGGTCTTACTCAAATATCTATGAATACAATCACAATCAATGCACACTGTGACATACATCTACCTTTAGTACATATAAATTCTCTATAGGGGTTGTCCAGTTATTACCTGTACATGTGATATTTGGAGCATTACCAGTAAAACATGGTTTGTACATTATTAGATCTTGTTAAGCCTAATATAAATAACATTTTATTTAATTGAGCTGTATAAAGAATGAAACTTTAATCCACCCTCACCATCCAAAACTTGAAACTTACAAAATATTAATTAATGACTGTCTAAATGTGAAGATTACTTGGATAATTTATTTTTCCAAGAATCTGCAATATTATCTCTAGAATGTTACTTTCAGAATTAGATATTATGACCCATACAGAGAGAGAGAGAGAGAGAGAGAGAGAGAGAGAGAGAGAGAGAGAGGTATAGACAGAGAGATGACACAGACATAGATAGATATACATTCACAATGAGAGGATGCAATTTTCAACTGTTTGAACAAGGTGATACTGGTGTCTGCAATTTGCAGCTTCACAGTCATACATGTAGTAAATGAGTGAAAATTATAAGACTTATCAGCATTAGAAAGCTGGGATTATATCACAAGATAGTACGTGTGAGAGGGCGCATCACCAGGTTTTAGATGTTAATGTGGATACTGGGGTGGATCAATGGATGGGAATGGTAAGTCATGAATTTGCCTCAGAAAAGTTGTTTCGTTGTTAAATTTTCAATCTCACCTGATTTTACGCAAGGTATTTTCATCAAAATGTAATGAAACAGCCTGGTGATAACATATTAACTTTCAGATAATGAATCAGTTAGCCCTTTGTTACGAGCCACTTCAGCTTTGGAGTTGATGCTGCGACCAGAATGTTTAGAGAATCACCCATATTTTAACAGTGTGCCTTCGTCCCAGTCATGACTGATTCCACAGCATCTTTAAGTGCAGATGATGTTTTTGTGGTGTGCTTGCCTGAGGAAATCTGCAGAAGAACTAATATGAATGACAAGTTGGAAGCACTGTATGAACTTGCTATATACACAGGCAATAATTAGAACTGGGCAGGGATGATAAACGTCCTTGCAGTATCTAATGCACTGGGCTTCGAAATCAAATGCATATGCCCTAATGTGACTGAAACATTAACATCAATGTTGGATGTTGAAATAGTACCTATGGTCCCTTGTTGTGCAAAATGTGCACTATGTATTATGTGGACAGGACAAAATATTGATAGTGAAAAGGGGGTTATATTTGAACCAGACCACGTTGGTGCAATGAAAACTATCCTGCAAGAAAAAAAACAGAAATGATTCACAGAAAAAAGACCATACTGAACCCAACCCTGCCTGCAAACCCAAGAAACAACAACTACTCAACACATTTTATTCAGTCAGTGGCCAAACCACTGGCATAACAGATCTCAGTCAACAAACTGCATCAGCCGCTAGGGAGGACTCCGATATACATAAAGACACATCAAAGCCACCGTGTGACTTACCAAAAACCATTGGACCACTCCACTGCACATGACATCAGTAAACACATTGATAATGCACAAATATCAGAAGAAATTAAGTACAGACTAATAACGGAATGGAGACCACCTAATGGCTACACATTTCCAG
This sequence comes from Hermodice carunculata, assembly GCA_964020975.1. Classification (NCBI taxonomy): domain Eukaryota; kingdom Metazoa; phylum Annelida; class Polychaeta; order Eunicida; family Amphinomidae; genus Hermodice; species Hermodice carunculata. Next base: position 114,339,034 of record OZ026612.1, read on the forward strand.
CAAAAGAATATAGGGACAGCAAAAGGAAATCGGGAGTCAGGAAAAGATTTTGCAATGAAGAATGGTTTGATGAATTTGCTTTCATATGTTACTCACAAGCCACGAAAGGGTTATATTGCCTAGTATGTACGTTGTTTCCAACATCAGCATTACATAATTTGAAATCCAAATATCTAATCACTGAGGCATACTCCAACTGGAAAAATGTCAAAGGAGATCTTTTAAAGCATGGATGTTTGGATTATCATGGTCAGTCTGAAGCAAAATTAAAATCATTTATCGATAACTATGAAGACTCCAGCAGAAGAATAGATTTTCGCATGAATAGCAAAAATGCAGGAGACAGTGGCTGGCAATAGAAAAATTCTATGGTCAATAATCAAATGCTTAGAGTGGTGTAGCCAGCAGGGTATTGCACTTTGTGGACACAGGCATGATACAACAAATAAAGAACTAAATGCAAATTGTAGTAATTTCAAGTCTCTCTTAAAATTCAAAATTGATGCTGGAGATGAGGTTTTGAAAATTCACGTGCGAATTACCACCAAAAATGCAACCCATATATCAAAAACAGCCCAGAATGAATTGCTCCATTGCACAAAAGATGAAATCACAGATCATATTGTCAAAGAAATCAAAGAGCAACCAATTGGTTGCCTGTATGGTATACAGGCAGCTGAAGTAACAGATGTTAGCAATTGGGAGCAGCTGGAACTAGTTTTGAGGTACACCAAAGATCAGAAACCTAAGGAAAAGCCAGTTGATTATTTCAATGTTGAACCAACAAAAGGGGTGGATCTTTATGATGCCTTGAAGGATTGTTTGCAAAGAATTGGTCTGGATCCGAACGCTTGCCATGCCACATGCTGTTTACCTATACTGTTGCAGTCATAGCCTCAATCTTGTCCTCAGCACTTCATGCAAACTGCCAGAAATTCACTGCATGTTTGAAAACCTGAAGAATGTGGGGTTGTTATTTTTTTTGACTACCCAAAGAGACAACGATGGCTTATAAATCCATAGAGGAGGTTAATACCATAAGGTCCCGGGAGCAAGAACCTCAAATCAAAGCAGCACAAAAGATCAAGGTAATGTGTGAAACACGTTGGGTCGAACGTCACACCACAATGGATGACTTTTATCAACTGTATAAGGCTATATGTCACTGTCTGGAATCTAATCAGATCGACAGTCATGGGATGCAAAAAGTGTCGTTCATGCAAATAGACTTTTAAGTACCATAACTTCCCCCAACTTCATTGCTGCAATTTTTATTTGCAGATGCCTCTTTGGCTTCACAAAGGAACTTAGTAAATTGTTGCAAGGATCAACACAAAACATTCTAGTGGCATATGAAGAAGTTAACCTAGTTGAGGAGGAGCTTGTATCAGTTAGGAGCAAAGCAGAGAAGGAGTTTGAAGATGTTTATTCTGACCACATGGGTATGGCAAAGATTGCAGGTCTTACAGAGCCCAGCATTCCCAGAAGATGTGGAAGGCAAATGCTGAGAAGTAATGTGTAAGCAGACACTCTTATAGACTGCTTGAAAAGGGCTATACTTTTCACATTCCTGGACAATATGATTGGGCAGTTTAAGCAGCGATTTACTCTTCTCTCACAACAAGATATAAAGGGCTTGCACCTGTTGCCCATATACCTTGAAAAACTTAAAACACAAAGTGTAAATGATATTTTATCATTTTATGGCCACGGGGGTGGGATGCCAGGCCATGCCAGCTTTAAGCAGGAGATAGCTATATGGAGATGCAAGTGGGACATCCCCAACAAAGACAAACCTGAGCAACGTTTCTCAGAACATATCAGGGTTCTTTTTCTAATATTTACTACATACTCAATGTCCTCCTTCTGACTACTGCTACAAGCGCAGGAGTAGAAAGAGGTCATTCTCCGCTCAAGGTAGTGAAAACTCCAAGGAGAAGCACCATGGGACAAACACGTTTGGTTGCTGTGATGTTGCTGGATCCACAGAGACAAACCATTGAATTACAACAGAGCCATAGATATGCCAGCAAGCAACCAAGGCGCATGGTTTTAAAGAACCCTGTGGGAGATCTATCAGATTGAAAACATATGCGAAAAAAAAACTGCATCTATATGGAGTTTAATATTCACCACCGTATGATCATATCAAAACCATACTTGGCAACCATGCTACTTTACCATATCTTATAATAATGAAAATGTGGAGTAAGGGTGACTAAGAATTTGAAAGTGAATACTTTGAGGGCACAATCATACATACATGCTACTGATTCCAATCAAAAACTGTACACTACAGCTGCCTCTAGATGTGGTATTGAGCATAGTATAATACTATAATCAATCTAAGGTATATGTATGCATACGAAATCTGTGTCAGACTGACTGTTGTACCTTAGGCTTGCTATCACTTTACACTTATATAGGCTTACACTCATTTTAGTCCAATTGAAAATGCCCTCCATAATTGCAAGTTTTCTTTCTTCTTGCATATACAACAGTTAAATATTTGGATCAACCAGTGATGCAGCAGAAACTTGTCTTTGTATATTTCTCCATGAATAAGGTATATGTGTATCTTGTCTAATTTAGTCATATTGAATTATCTTTACACATAAATATATGCCATCATAGGCATGTAAATTGTCCCCAGACTACGCACAGACTAAACATTAAAATGCACCATTTTGCAGCAAAAATGTAAAAATTTTCCCGGGGGAGCAAACCCCATAACCCCCTAGCAAGCTCTGCGCCTGTGGCGCTCGTATTGGGCCCTTTCTTTCTCAAATTTCTGGATCCACCACTGTAGACACAAACAGTTTTCTGGAGTTACTCTTGCAGTGAATGTATACAAAGGATAGAGTCTGTCAACAAGTCATTGTCTTTTATTGTAGTTGAAGAATTACATTTCTTAGACAATGAATATGGAACGAAACAGGCATGACACATTTAATATCACTCTAAAGTGGGACCACCCAGGTGATATACAGATAAAACACGAGCATCTGAAGTTCATCTAAACACTAAAAGTGAACACAGCCTGTAAGTGTGGTACATACAGTCGTATGTATTCATCCTGAGGAAGTCCCAGCAAGTAGCAAATGTTTTGCGATTAAAAAAACTCAAATGCTCACTAAAGACACAAGGCAAAAATGAAAACAGAGAGTTTCTTATTCAGCGCTTTATCTGTGTGCTTTATGCTATATAATAATAATAATAATAATAATAATAATAATAATAATAATAATAGTAGTAGTAGTAGTAGTAGTAGTAGTAGTAGTAGTAGTAGTAGTAGTAGTAGTAGTAGTAATAATAATAATAAACGTATTCATCAAACGTTAAAAATACACTTTCCATCTGATTTGCCACGTCGATGAACTTGAGCTTTAAGTTTGAGTTAGTATAAAATATGCATTGGCAACTAACTATTTGGGTACCTTATCTAGTTGTATATCATTACTTTTGTATTCATTATGTATTCAATAAAGCTCCAGTTTACCTCTTGCTGATAATTAAAAGGTACATTCTAATTTCACATAAAAGGAACTGTATCTTTGCGGTAAAATAATCTTATTCAAAAACCATTAAGTGTGATTTTGTTTAATGTTTTCCATTGCCCGTTGTGTAGGTCTTGCTCTCTTGTCCAGAAATGCTTCTGTGCACCTTGTGTCCAGATCCACATGTGGTGTAAAGTTCCGTGAATTTACGTCCAATGACAATAGAGTTTAAGCCCAGACATGAAGTGTAATAGGCAATGTGTCAGCTTAACCTCCAGTCAGACCTTTTAGTTTCACTCAAAATCAAGATAATCTACATCAAATGAAAGCCAATACCTACTTCCTACAATGTTTTACAGTTACTCTGGGTCGAAGATTCACCAATACCAATATAAAAGCCAATATAAACAGTGTGACCTCCAGTTTGACATTTCAAGGTCACTCAGGATCAAAATTCCATAGGTACGTTCCTATTAATGTTCAAGAGTAACTATGGACCTAGAAAACACCATTATGACGATATAAGCCAATATGTCAAATTCGCAGAGTCAGCAGGAAAATTTAAAGAATTTTAATTTAGAATTGATTAAAACTCCAAAATCGCTGGAGCGTGACTATATGAATATGTATGGCACCGACGCACCTAAGGTATATCCCAGTGAATCTGGTCGGTGGATCTGGAGATGTAAAAAATGTAAATTACCATATAGCAACCTCTGTACACTTGCATAGTTATCGATAAGTATATATGCGTTAACCTCAAAATTGACCCCCCCCCCCCTCAAAGAAAAAGAAATTTAAAAATCAGGGATTCCTAGTATTGCCACCTTAATGAACAGCTATGTTTGACCTTTCCACAAGGAACATTTCTACTAAGTTTCAGATGATGTTAAAAATGGTAAAAACAAAAAAACTCATAAAATAGAAAACAAACAACGCCACGTGTTGAACAAATCAAGGTCTATGGGTCCCCAGAGGTGTCCCTATGCAAATTCAAAGCAAATGGCTGAGCGGTCTCAGAGAAGATTTTTTAAGATTTTTCCCAAAAAATGAACCAAAAAATCATTAAAAATTAATAAAATATTGGAGTATGACCATTTTAACAAAGTGGTAGAGACCTACCCAAGGTACCTTTCCACCAATTTTGAAGCGAATCTACCCAGCGGAGAAGTCAAAAATGCGACTTGTGGACGGCCGACGGACGGACGGACGACAGACCATCCTACAAGTTTAGCTGACTGACAAGTCAGCTCAGCTGGTAATTATCAATCAAGTAGTCACGTAACAAATCTGTGTAACATGTTTAACTTCCATCAGTCACACAATACGGCCCCATCACAGCCCACCAGACTCTTCTAATCTCTGTTGTTACAAGGCCTCGGTGGAACTAACTTATATGTTGCTGCGATATCAACGTACCTACGTACTGGATTGATCTATGAACATTCACACGGGCGGAAACGTTCAGATGATTATCTGTAAAACAGAATTAGAAGTTTATGTGGGATCGGAGAGCTAAAAACAGAATGATCTGCTCGAAAAAGAACAGCTGACCAAGAGGAACCGGCAGACTGTTCTTCTTATGCTGGTTATGCTTCCTGCTAACTTTTCAAACTATATTCTCACTGGTGAACACACAGTCCATAAAAGCAGACGCCTGTTATTCAAAACATCTTGGTCGTCAGATACCGTTGATTGGCAATGACGTTTATCTAAAATTACGTTAGAAAACACTTCTGCTTACGAAATACGAAGCATCACCATAATGAATGAACACATATCACACTGTAAAACATCGCCTCCATGTTGTGGTGAATATCGTTACAGCGTAGACACATGCCGCTTTTGTGTGAAATTAGTGGGCTTCCAAACACGCATATGTAAAAGTAAGATAAGTAACCAGCAATGAGCTTATGCGTGTGTTCTGGGTAAAGAGTGTCCTTTTCCTAATGTTTCATGTCAACTAAATCGATACATTCAACATCAAAGAACTGCGGTCGAACATTTCGCTTTTAGATTGCATTAAATGCGCTCTCTTGTGTACATTAAATTGAATTTACACAACTCTGTGAATACGCATGTGCATATCTCTTTAATTATATGGACCATGTCTCAGCAAAAACAAAAAACTGCGCTAATAAAAAACTTGTTGGCATTAAATGCGCTCTCTTGTGTACATTAAATTGAATTTACATAACTCTGTGAATACGCATGTCCATATCTCTTTAATTATATGGACCATGTCTCAGGAAAAACAAAAAACTGCGCTAATAAAAAACTTGTTGGTTTACTGCATGTAATATATATCAACTTATCTGTGGCAGTGCACACAAAGAACTGTCACTTTTGTTGGGGCCGCTTATCGATTTTCCTTGTTACTCTATGGTCACATTGACAGATGACACCAAACAGGACAGTAAACACTTATGACTAGTTTCATTGGTGCCGATTTATTACCTGGACGCCATATTTTGTTTAAACTCCTTTGTAGTTTAACGCCTGAAACACATTCAGAGGGTGGCATTACTTTGTGCTTAATTTTGCAAGCGTACGTTATTGAATGCGACAAATAGATTGAAACTAGGTCATATGCATGCATACATAATTATTCGATGCTGTGCAATGATATATATATATATATATATGTATATATATATATATATATATATATATATATATATATTATATATATATATTATATATATATAAAGATTATCATCATATCATTATTATAATTAAGTGTATAACTATAACCGTCGGTAATCGTAAACCAAACTTGGTTTGCCAAATGATGTGTCATCCATGGATTATGTGCAATGTGAGATCAAAAAATAACATAAGTTAGGTGTATGCAGGGACTAGTATGTATAGCAATTCTTTTATACCGGCCACCATACGACTGTGGAATATGCGACAGCTACAAGTTCATAATTCTGAAGCTTTGGAAATCTTTCAGCGTAAATCAGACAAAGACAAACAGAAGATTAATGATTTGTACTATTGATGATATCGAAAAGTAAATAGTTTATATTCAAGAATTGGAATGGGCTGCAGTAAGTTGAACCAAGATATGTATAAAGTTCGTCTTGTAAGTTCCCCTGTGTGTGCTTGTGGGGCAACAACGAAAATTCGTATCATTATTTCTTCGAATGTCATCGTTATGTTACTGAATGAAATAATTTACAAGTGCCAATCATGCCTAAAGCTCCTCTTACTTTAAACACTTTATTTAATGGAAGTTCAAAATGTTCTAAAGCAGATAATATACGTATTTATGAGGCAGTACAAGATTACATAATTAGCACTGGTAGATTTAGTTAAAGCCCGCACTAGTTTCGCTTAACTCCTTGTACCTTGTAACACAATCATCATAATAGTTTGGAAGATATGGAGCTTTAAAAAATTAATTGCCCTAGTTTGCATAATTTAATAAAGCATGACTATTGCAAACGATATGCACAATTTCACTGGTAGGTCAGTCACCATGGCAAGTTTGCTGGTTTTCATAAAAATAGTGTCCGAGAAAAAGTCCTGACAAATTTGGGTGCCATGGAAAGAAAGAAAGAAACTCGAAAAGAAGATTTACTTCACAGCAAATCGGTGTGGGTGCCTATGAAAAAATGAAAACAGTTTGAAATGCTACACTTTGCCATTGTCCAATATAATCTAAATTTAAAATGCTATTACTTTGATTCTTGGTTCATTGGATGTGGCCATGTCACAAACTTATAAACTGAAGTTTGAATGATACCACTATCTATAATAGTTTTGAAGCTATTCAAGATCTTAACTTTGTGTATTTGCCTAATTTGCATGAATTAAAATCCTTAAACTTTGGTCCATGGTTCATTGGATGCGGTTATGTCACAAACCTACAAATTAAAGTGGGAATGGTACCTCTATGTACAATAGATTTGAAGTTGTTCAAGATTTATAGATTGTATATTTGCCTAATTTGCATAAATTAAAATCCTTATCTTTTGTTCGTGGTTCATTGGATGCACCTCTGTCACAATCCCATAAAGTAAAGTTGTATATTTGCCTAATTTGCATAAATTAAAATCCTTATCTTTTGTTCGTGGTTCATTGGATGCACCTCTGTCACAATCCCATAAAGTAAAGTTGAGATGACACCTCTATCTAGTTGAGAAGCTATTTCAGAGTTACATTTCGTGTATATACCTTAATTGCATAAATTAAAATTCTACAACTTTGGTTCATAGTTCATTAGGTGTGGCTACGTCACAAACCTACAAACTGAAGTTGGAATGTACAATCTATCACCTCTGTGTATAATAGTTTTTCATTGGATGCGGCTTTGCCACAAACCTATAAACTGAAGTTAGAATGGCATCTCTATCTATAATAGTTTGGGATATATTCAACGTTGGATTTTTTCAATACCCCTAATTAGCATAATTTGAAATTCTACAACTTGCATTTGCTGTCCACCATATTGACAGGTGTCACAAAGCTATACATGCACATTGAAATTTTTTGTGTCTATCTGCAATATATTGGAAGATATGGACTTTTTAAAGTATAAATTGCCCTTATTTGCATAATTTTAAACTTCGTGACTATTCCAAATGAAATGCACAATTTTACTTGCAGGTCAGTCACCATGGCAAGTTTGATGGTTTTCGGAATAACAGCGCCTGATAAACACCCCGGACAAATTTGGTTGCAAAGAAGAAGAAAAGAAAGTGAATAAAATTCTTGGAAAAACTAAATGTATAGGTTCGCACCCAGACATAATAAAGAATCCGAGGAAAAACAATATGTCAGGGTTGGCACCCAGACACAAAAAATAAAAGAAAGAAAGAATTCTTGGACAAACAAAATGTCTGGGTTGGCGCGCCGACATAACTGGTATGTGCTTGTATACGTTCCATTAACAAATGGCGTCCTCAAAGTCCGGACCCTGTAAAGTCTGGAAATGACCCCTCCGCGTCAAATGGACACTGGACCTTCTGGTGCAATTAGCTGACGCCTCAATGTGCTTTTCAATATCAACAATATATACATATATATATATATATATATATATATATATATATATATATATATATATATATATATATATATATATAAATGTATACATACATACATACATATATATATAACATGAGATCAAATTTCTGCTGCTGGACTGAGAAATTCCATTTTCCAGTGTTTGTAGAATATTTTCGACTTCCATTGGGTCACAAACATTAAAAAAATATCCATCCGCATTATGTGTGAAGTTCAATCGCTTACCTCGCCATATGAAACATATACCGCTCAAAAATTATTAAATGAAAAACCCATAGATTAAATTATTATGTGGGAGAGAGAGAGAGAGAGAGAGTCAGCGTGTGTGTGTGTGTGTGAACGGAATTTGCTTTTCAAGAAATCAGCACACAGAACTAGGAACTAGGAAAGAAGATTTTGCACCAAATCTCTATGTGTGTCTAAAAAGACCGTAATGTTAAGTTCACAGAGCAAATCCTTCGCTTCCATCATACTTCAAAGTTATTCCGGACTTCAAACATAAAGTACCTCAATAAGCATGAATTCAAATGCCATTGCATTTGTTCAATATTCTTTGGATGTTCAGTGGACGTGGGTGTATGCATGTGCACGCGTGTGTGTTTGAGCACAATTAAGCGAAAAACCTGTCAAAGATAAAAACTCCAAATGTCACCTATGTGTGTGTGTGTGTGTGTGTGTGTGTGTCAACACACACTTTTCTTTTTTTCCTAAAATTAAAGTGTGTGTGTCAACTATAATAGATAGAGATGTCATTCCAACTTCTACTAGGGGGTTATTGACCATTGCGCATCTAATGAATTTAAAACAAATGTTGTAGCAATTTAAATTATGCTCATTAGCAGCATTTGAAATTTTAAAACTTGAATATCTTCAAAACTAGTATAGATAGAGACGTCATTGTAACTTCTACTAGGGGGTTATTGACCATTGCGCATGTAATGAATCTAAAGCAAAAGTTGTAGCAATTCAAATTATGCGAATTAGCAGTATTCGAAATTTTCAATCTTGAATATCTTCAAAAGTATAATAGATAGTGATGTCATTTCAACCTCTACTAGGGGGTTGTTGCCCATTGCGCACCTAATGAATTTAAAATAAAAGTTGTAGCAAGTTAAATTATGCTAAATAGCACCATTAGAAATTTTAAATCTTGAATAACTTCAAAGCTATAATAGACAGAGATGCCATTCCAACTTCTACTCCTGTGTTATGGAATAGTTGTACATTACCATACCGATATGCTTTGAAGACACACACACTGATTTGCTATGCAGCAAATCATCTTTCCTAGTTCTTTCTTTCTTCTTTCTTCTTTACCAACAAATTTGTCCGACACTTTTGCCGGACAATACTAAACATAGAAACTCCAAACTTGGCATGATTGTACCTCCATACAAGGAGTTGGACCTTTTAATACAGAGGAATGAAGATGTTTAAATTATGCAAAATAAGGGCATTTGAAATTTAAAATCTTGAATATCTTCAAAAGTATAATAGATAGAGATGCTATTCCAACTTCTACTACTGTTTTATGGAATAGTTGTACACTGCCATACCAATATGCTTTGAAGACACACACACACTGATTTGCTATGCAGCAAGTCATCTTTCCTAGTTCTAACATAAATCCCCATTCATAAACAGACCATGAGTAGTTTCCCATGAGGTATGCCACATGAAGCTACGTTGCACCACTTCATTTTGTTTCTATAATTTTGAAGGTATCCAGGCGGATTTGCTGTCACGCAAATATTTCTACTTCAGATTTACACGTGCTTAACAACCCCACTATGTTTCATGAGAATGCACCAAAATTAAAGATGCCATGTAGACTGTTCACAAAATTCTCACATTTCTACTCATATATTACGATACAGTATAGGCGGTGCCACCAAAATTGAACTTGGGTAACATTTTCATAGCCGTGGTTAAGTCCTGAATGCAAATGCTGCAATCCCACTCAATTTCATAACGATGCGGCAAAAGGTATAGATGGTGGCCCATTTACAAGATTTTGACATTTTGACCCTTATACCACACCTGGACATTTGACCTTGGCCTTAAACTCGGATTCAAAAATTGTTACAAATCAAATGTGCGCCACACATCCAACATTTCATACATGTTCTGTGTATATCCGGTTGTAACTTTTTGAGTTATTGAAGGAATTTGGCCAAGCACTAAAGTCAATAATAATTGGGTCACGATGACCTAAAAAGGAAGATACCGCGTAGAGTTTTTTGTACAATGTACACACGTCACATTTTGACATGGAAGCTCAATTCACCAAAAGTTGGTCTAGGTCAAAGATGTTATATAATTGAATAACACTGGTCATGATCCATATATTGCGTATATGTAACTCAGTTAATTTTTGAAGAACATGTACTGGTATTAGATTTTTATGTCTTTCCACATATTTGGCCTAAAAATTTCCACAAAAGTACAGGTGGCGCTACTAGTACTATATGCATATGAGATTTCGACCTCTTTCACAATCCCAGCAAAATTTCAGGAAGATCCATTGAAAATTTAGGATGTCAGAGTGGTCACAAGAATTTCACATTTTGCTTCATAAATTACATAATACTGTAGGTGGTGCCACAAATCAATTGTGACCCAGATTTCCAGACACCATATTAGTCCTGAAAGGTTCATGGAAATTAACTTCACAACTATCGATTGTGTCGCGCTTACAAGCAAAAGTTAACACATGGACGTACAGACGGAGTTAAAAACATGAGTGGTCGCATGAGCTCTGCGACCTTTGGTTAGCAGAGCGAAAATCTATATTCAGGAACGTTGTATTGAAACCTATGTTCGCCATCCAAGAACTTTTGGGCCACCATAAAACCACTTCTGCGTAACAACGGAAAGGACACCTCAAATGTTTATTTGTGAACATGACATGGTCGAAAACTGCCTTATCACAGACCACAAGCAGGTCACTGATGTACTGAAATATTATGCCATTAATGCTCTATAGGACGTACCTCCTTAGCCTGTGAACACTTTTTATCTGTCAGGGGAAGAATTGTAAAAGCATGCAATCTCTAAATATGATAGTCACTCCAGTGTGGGCACGGTCCAAGATCGACATAAGCCTATGGCCAACTTCAGCTAAATAATAGCATCTTCTATTGCTGCTCTTGCACGTCAAATTGTAAATCATTTAAACTTTCCTCTCTATATCCAAATTAAAACTGTTGAAATAAGCCATTATTTTTTTAAATACATTCTAGAGAAAAGAAATCATCGTCTGGTCAATATTCAAAACTTCTGAAGTAAGCCCATTTTTTAAGGATATTTATGGATATGCCCGAGGCTTTTGAATGTCTCTCACATGACTTACTAGTGGCCAAGCTTCATATTTGTGGTATGATACATTGCACCTGACATGCGTCCTCTAGGCAAAACATTTACAAACGTCCTGTAATGCTCTGTAACTTTTTTTTCACAGGCAAGCATTCTGGTTTGTTGACGACACCCCCTGATCTCTAGTTAGCTGCGTAGCAAATGGGCAACGCGTGAAACTCGGTGCCGTGAGGAGAACGTGGTTGAATATAATTGCAAGCATACTTCGAGGCTGTGTACTTGGACTTGCGATCTTCAATGTTTTTATCAATGATATCCTCTATATTTAACCACATATGTGCAGTAAATCTTGCCGTTGACAATTCCCTCAGTGCCATCGGGAAAACATTTTAAATTAACCTTTGGACACTGGAGAGGTTGATGGGAAATGCAGCATTTAAATGGCTTTTGATAAACCACATGAAAACAAACGCAGATAAGTTCCAGACACTCCACATCGTCTGTCATTCTACAAAAGGTGTAGACACAAATGGTACCAAATTACAGTCAGAACCCCCTTTACACTTTTGGGAGTACATCTGGACAACAAGCTTTCATTTAACAAACATATCAGCCATATTTTATGAAAAGCAGCCCAACAATATGCACAATGTTTCGAAGTCCATGTCAAAGACAATGACTACAAAAGTTAACTCATTCCACCCTGATAGAAGACCGAGTCAACAGCTTTCCTTGGTGCACTCTGGGCGCATTGCGCCCAGAGTGCACCAAGGAAAGCTGTTGATCTTGGGCATATAATTAGGAATGATCTTCTATGCAAATTTCATCCAAAATTTTGGAAAATAATACCTAAATCAGTAAAATACAATTAGAAGACGACGTTTAGATATTGGCAGGAAAAAGCGTCATTAGGGTGGAATGAGTTAAAATGCTGTTAACTTTTGCACTCAGTGTCTATTAAAATATACTATCATATATTAAAGACACAGCAGTCTTGCTGTGAGCAAACAAAAGAGTATACTTATCAATAAAACACATTTTTGTGTTAGAAGAAAAAACAGATTTACTATGGGTCTGTACTGTATCCTTCATAGTATTGGGTGTGTTATTTAGAGTGTCTACTAATTCGTACCTTATGCAATTCCCTGTGCCAACAAGTCTTGATCCTGTCACAAAAATCTTATTCTCATTTCTTGTAAGATGTTCATGAGTTAATGCAGCTGGTTGAATAGATAAACTGTCAATGAAATATACTTGTACTTGTTTGTGCACTAATTTGAAATAGAATTTTTATTGCTGGTGAGTAAAGATATCTTTTAATTTTAACATTTTCATTCTTTTAAAAAGTGGTTCTGTATGTGCAAGATAGTTACTTTGACTGATTATTATAAGTCTCAGTCTTAGTCTATTGTTCAGGCATGGTTTCCTGAGTCGTTTGCAACATTGTTCCCTTGTTTGGTTTTACCGTGGATCAGAAACGCATTGTGAAAATACAATGAAGACCCTCTAGAGCTTTATACAGTCATTAACAGACACCGTATTACTCCCTGCTCGAAAGAGTCAGTCTCCCACGGCAGAAATAGAAGGGCACAGAAAGTCCCTCTGGGGTATATTCATGATTTTTTTACCATCAAGAATTCCCAAAGCAATTTACAGTGCATGACCCATTTATACTAGATGTCCACACAGGAAGTACAACAAAACTTGCTCTGCGATCGGTCTGCTCTAGCAGATTAAACGATAGAACGCCCGTCACCAGATGTCAAACAGATGACCTGCCTTGGAGCGTTCACAAAAAAAAAAAAAAGTATAGACCCATATCTTTTACATGGATTGCGAAGCAGGCAAAGCCTATATTAATCACTCTCCATGGCACAGATCGTGGCGTATACTTCCTACCTACATGTTTGGTGGAGGAAACCGAAGGACTCGGAGAAAACCACCGTGCACAGTCAGAGTGGTAGGAACTCTTTCCACATGCTTCCCCGGCCGTGAATCGAACCCGGGCCGCAGAAGTGAAAGGCGAGCGTGTTGCAGCTCGGCCAACCGTGCACAAAAAAAAAGAAAGAAAGAAAGACGATAAGCAAATAGAATGGTCCTAATCCTAATTGTATGTATATATTGAGTAAATTCTTCGTGAAAGATTTCGTATCATTTTTTATTTATAAACGTTAGGTTTCAATCGGTCATTGCTGTCCACCCCCACCCCGACTAAACTGTTTTTACCATTATACATTGTATCCTTATGTTTTACACAAGGTTTTATTGTGTACTTTCAGAAATGACAATGTGCTATTTCATTTCGATGTAATTATTGTCGGTAACGAGACCTCACCAGACCCACTTCACTCTTTGCAAAACCGACAGAAACTAAATAGTATCTTATACACAGAAGCCATAACGGCACCTCCTGATATCACAATTTTTAAAGACTTTGTAAAAGATCCAAACTTTAAAATCCCACTGATATGCATAACTTAAATGTAACAAAGTTTGGTCAACATTTCTTAAACAGTATTAGAAGTGCTGCTCCCACAAGGTGGCCAATTTTATGTTAATTATATGCATAGGGCAGGCCAGTGTACATAGTCTCTTGTAATCGTAAGAAGCGGGTAATACTTCAACCTTTCATACCCTGGCCGGCAGGCTCAGCTCACAGAGAGGAAAGAAAAGCTAGTTATCACATGAACATTGTGGAATGACATCACAGCTAAAGAGCCCACCCAGGAAGTAAAAAAGTACCTCACTTTTTGGAGCCACTTCCTATTACCTTTAAATAGCCAATGGGTCATTAAAAGTGTGCAATCAGGACAGACCATTCTATATGTTATGCTTGGAAATTACGCATTTAACGTTACAGGGCTGTCCAACTGGAGCATTGTAGCAAAATTTTGCTACAGTGCTCTTCAAAATTGCTACAAATTTTCTCCAAAATAAAAGTTTCTTATGTGAAGAATTGGAAAAAATGCTACAAGTCAAGAAAATTCTGCTACAGAGATTTTCAGTTGGACAGCACTGCGTTATCTGAAATGCTGCGATTTTTGTCCAGTATTCATAGAATACGCACTTGTCAACAACACGTATATGGAGGTTGATATAGCATCTCTGTCTTTTATAGTTTTGGTGATACTCAAGCTTTAAATTTGAAATACCCCTAATAAGCATAAATCAAATTGCGATGAATTAATTGTTTTATATCGATTACATTGGAAATGGTCGATTACATGTACAAATAATTACATCTCTCTAAAAAGTTTGCAGACACTAAACATTAAATTACACAACTTTAACTCCTTTACTCTGTTACATAAATTAGTAAAACGCCTTGTATAGAGTTTCTAATATTTAATGTTTCCGGGAAAAACTCCCGGCAAGAGAGAGCGACCGGGAAAGAGAAAGGAGAAGAGAAAGGAGGAAATAAAGAAGGAAGGAAAGAAAGGAAGGAAGGAAGAGGACAGAAAGAAAGAAAGAAAGAAAGAAAGAAAGAAAGAAAGAAAGAAAGAAAGAAAGAAAGAAAGAAAGAAAGAAAGAAAGAAAGAAAGAAAGAAAGAAAATGTGTACAATGTCTGTTTGGCACACAGACATAAAAATCAATAGTTTCGGCAGGCTGCTTGCATAACGGACTGTAGGGCTTACACCTGCATACTTTTTCACCTGATAAATAAAGTAACACACATTGGAAGATGTTACAGATTCCGAGACTTTGAAACAAGACCAAAAACCACTGTAGTGTTGCAGACTAAAAGATTGATCACAATATCAACGATAGACCTTTCCTATGCTTTTACATCGATTTTAGCTCTCAAAATTAATTTGCCGTTGGGTAAATGACATTGACGCGACCAATTTGGACCTATTTGCAGCAAATGCAATAGGTATCCTGCGGCCCATCTCGGTGCTCTCCATGTACGTTTGAAGACTGACAAGGACAGACCCAGAGCAAGCTGTTGGAGGCAACTTAGAGCTGGACGGGACAGTGCACGCGTTGCGAGTTCACCGCGTGTCTATGTTCACACGAAGAACTGGTTGCCTCATAAGGGTAACCCCGGGTGCTTTGAACGGCAACTTGCAAAACTTATGACGAATAATCAAGAATTCGACCCGTCTGTTCATTAGAAGATGTGTGAACAAACCATGCGCCAGTTAACTGTGTACCAGCTGATGTGGACTCTAGTTTTTACAATACATCGTATTTCACAAATGAAGGCCTTCTCTCGCTATGTGGTAACAAGGTAATATCACTTTGCACCACATCCAGAAAGCTGGGCGAGCAACTATGACGTTCGGCTGGCTCTTGAATAAAATATGGAAGAAACAAGCAGTTAGTATTATGAGATCCCGGGGATGAGAGCCGGCTCGTGCAAGACGCTGCACATACACACATCATCAGCCGCAACGTCATATGTCACTGTGACATGACAGGGTTCCCAAATCATGGAAGACAATAACCGATGTTAATTACTCGTACATTTTGGTGGATAAACAGCATCTGTCTTCATATTTTAAAGTTTTGCTATCGATACTTTATAGCCTAGCTTCAGATTTTAGTTATTATAATCGTAAGAATGTACTGTGACGTATGCTCATTTCCACACCAGTGTGTGTGTGGGGGGGGGGGGAGGGCGGGAGGGGAGGTACTCCCATGTAGGATTGTACTGGGTATGTGCCGCGGGAACGGCCCTGTTTTCATTACACCCAGGCATTAGAAAAGCCCCCCCCCCCCCCCCCAAAATGTACACAGCTGGATTAGGATAGGGGTAACAATTATTTGAGTGAACTGAATATCTTAGTCATTTTTCAAACAAATGTATAGATTTTGGATTCAGGCGGGATATATAGGATATAATTAGTAAGTTTTTTGGGGGGCGGGGTAGTAAGAATATGCTAAAACTTGTTTAAAATTGGAATGTTGGTCTCCAAAATGCACCAAGATGTACCAATGCAGCCCTCCTTTCAACACATTACAGGACTAAGAGAGGGTACCTTTTTACATCTGATGTAGGATTAAAATAGGGTATTGTATAAAAAATACCTGAGGCAAACACCCACCCTCATGTTGAGTATGTCCCCCCGCCATGTGTGTGTGTGTGTCCAATCTTTAAAGGTGCAACTTCCGGTACCAGGGTACCGCGAACTAGCCCAGAGAGGGAGGTGGAGCTTATCAGTAACGGTCAGAGCCACATTCCATATATAGCATAGGCTGTAAACAAAAACATTAGGCTCACAAGCACATGGCCCATCTTCACCTCGCCACTTCAAGCCAGTAAATTTGCGCCTTGCCAATGTTGTGGTATTGCCATACTATGACATATACACATATGGGAAAGAGCATCATTTGCACTGACAAACATTATAGACCAATTTTGTTTCTCAATTACATAATAGAGGAAGTGGATGGATGTATGAGACCATCAAAAACACAAGAATAAGGGGCAAAGTGATTTAAACATTTACATATAAGAAAACCTTATCTCTGGTCATACGTTGGTGAGGGAAGTTAATTCCAAACAGGAAGGAATATATATATATATATATATAGCCACACTGATGTCACATACTTCATTTTTGCCATAATGCTGTTTCCTATCTTCAGTTTCATTTATATTGTATTTGTGTATTTGTGTTCTGTTTCATCTTTTCGTAATCAGATCCCTGTATCCAAAGCGCAGTCCTTCAATGGGACAATATCTGTGTTCTTGACGATGCTTTTCGTGAAAGCTAGTTGGAACTATGAAATTTTATAAGTTCATTTCACAACAGTCCTTTCTTTAGACTTAAGATACACTGGTAAGTTACTTTATAAGACCACTATTAAATGTTGCATGACTATCCATTATGTTAGTAGTCCACCGTAAATTGACTAATACAATCTCTGTCTCATGAGGATCGTTAGTATATTATCTATCAATGATTGGATCGCGCTAACTAGATACCAAATACACACATCATTGAACAAGATCTTACTTTATGCACAAACTGACCAATGTCCCCATAAATACATGTAAAAAGAGAGAACGAAAGAAAGACAGACAGACAGACAGAAAGAAAGAAAGAAAGAAAGAAAGAAAGAAAGAATGAATGAAAAAGAAAAGAATTCTTGCAAAAAACAAAATGTCTGGGTTTGCACCTACGCATACTGTTGATAAATTTTAGAACGCCTCAGCTCCGAGGGTAGATACATAAGGATGGTTTTTGTGGTAAGAAAGCCAAACTTATAACGATCTATATTTCCAATACTTTTCAGCATGGCTGATCCCATGCTCTAATTACAATTCTTGTAACATCGCACCAAAGATTTGATCTTTGCTTGCAACTGCTTTGAAAATAACACAACATTCAGACACGTACGTTCTGAATTGAGTCAGAAAATGCCCGAAGACAGCGTCTGCTCCAGCTCTGTGCGATCCGATGGAACCCCAGACCACATTTATGTGACGGTACCAGGGATTCATAACCAGAATTTTCTCCACATGATTTATCAAGTGTAAATCAAGTTTACATTATTCAAGCCCGGATAGGAAGGAGGCACTGGGGGCACGCGCCCCTCTACCATACTCCCTCTACCCCTTTAGCCAATTTTTTTGCTGACCAAAACACTGAGCAGTGTAGTAAAAGTTACTTTCTGCACAGCCCGCTAATTGATGCAAGATGCAACATATACATAAACATGGTCCACCCTAACCACATTTACATTTATGGAACACATCCTCCTGTTTAAACACTGACACGGGTTGTAGAGCCAGTTGGAAATTGGCCCATGAGACTTGTGTCTTTGAGTAATCGAGGAAACTGGTCTTCCCAAACATTCATCAATTGGTAACAAAACATCCGTTCACACAGAAACTAGCCACTGCATTTTGACAAATATCTATACTGCGTGCCGTGTAACGTCTTAGCAATACAGCAGTCATAAGTAAATAAGTATTTTTAGTGACAGCAAGAGTCACTTTTGACTCATGAGTCGTTACAATACAAAACACAAAATTAACAATCGACCTTACATCTACAGGCTTCCAAAATGCACCAATTTGACAATATATCGATATTGAACTATACAAAATTAGAAGAACAGAAATGAAGATTTGCTTCAAAGCAAATCTGTCTGTGTGCCTTCAAGACTTGAAAATGTGGCTAAATGAAAATTTCAAAGTCCAAGTGAGCTTGATCTTTGACCTTGAGAGGTCACATGTAAATTGCAAAAATGTGCAGTGTCGTAATACCTACGATTTGAGCCCAACATGACTGAAATTGGATGAAAATTGGCCGAGTTATAGCTAGATGAAAATTTCAAAGGCCCGAATGACCTTATACTTTGACCTTCAGATATCCTAGGTAGAATACGAAAATGTAGTGTGTTAAAATATTTACATTTTGAGCAAAACATGAACAAAATCCAATGAAAATTAACCTTGTTTTGGCCAGATGAAAATTTCAATGGGCCAAATAGCCGTGACCTTTGATGTTTAATATGTAAATACAAAAAGTGCAGCGTTACAATATCTTCAATTTGAGCCCAACACGATCAAAATCGGATAATATTGACTGAGTTATGGCTAGAGGAAAATCTCAAATGGCAGAATGACAATGACCTTTAGAGGTGACATGTAAATCACAGAAATGGGCGGCGTTGCTATACCTACAGTTTTGGTCCAACATGGTTAAAACTGGATGAAAATTGGCCAAGTATGGCTGGAAGAAAATTTCAAATGTCCAAATGAGCTTGACCTTTGACCTTTTGATGTCACATGTGAATTAAAAACGTTTGCAGTGTTGCAATATCTACAATTTGAGCCCCACATAATCAAAATTGTATAAAAGTTGACCGAACTACACGGGACTACATTGATGACTCGGAACAACTACGAGTGCACACACAGAACTGCTGCCTTTAATAACGATGATTTTTGTACACTTCACATGACGCTGGTCGCTTACACCTCACCAGGTCTTATCCATTTACTGCTCACCGTACATCGCTCATCGCATTAACTGCAATTACATTCATAACATTAAGTATCTCCATATCAAAATCGAACCTTTAACATAGTATATCACATATACAAAGCACATTCATTTATCACACATAAATTCATATGATTACATTTAATCGAAAAGTCCAAATTGTATACATTAAGCGCGGCCCTTTTGTCACATATTACCGTGAACAAAAATTGTAAACCACACAAAGTTGATCCAATTACCGTCAAACTTCAAAGTACTTTATGATAACAAATAATCAATCATTTTCAACTACGACGTAAAAAGCAAATAACTATGCTTACAATATTACGGAATACCTACCCGGCATTTTGCCACCTTCAACACGTTATGCACAAGTACCAAAACCAACAATATTGATTCTTATGTGCAAATGAACGGCACAACCGTATATTATTCTTATGTGCAAATGAACGGCACAACCGTATATTACAAAAGAAAACCCTCCAATTCTAATTTGAAACCATCATATACAATTACAATAATGCTTTGACTTAACACAGCGTGGCATATACGCGTGCATCTTGACACAGCGTGACATATACGCGCGCATCTTACTTGACACAGCGTGACATATACGCGTCCTGGCAAGTCTTACTATAAACATACAACGCGCACATGTATTTCACCAAAGTTTTACCAAACAATACATGAAGTTTGAAAAACCTCAATACATTTCATAAACTCATACATGCAAGCGCACTTTAACGGCAAAAAGCATGACCCAGTAAAACGCGTTTTCACGAGTTGCCTTTTTTTGAACGATGCGTACATTTAGTTAGGAGTTCATTTAGGTATGTACATTTACATTTTAATATCAAGTTAAACTTCTTAATATACTTACAGGAACACTATTGCAGTGTCTGCGTTACAACCACCCCATGTTAGTTACAGAAGTGAACTGTGCATTGGCCAAATGCACGCACCCTACGTGCCTGTAACAAGTGCAGCTACAAAAAAGAACCGCATGAATAAAAAACCCAGATATAACTCCATCAAATTTCACGCGGGCAAAAATAACGAGTTGAATACTCGTCACAAATTGGAAGTAAATCGACGGAAAAATGGACAAGCACTTACTATTAGCTCCCATGTATCCGTTAATTATATACAATATATGGGGAACATAGTCCCAAGGCGCCCGCAAGCGGGTAACGTAACCAGAACTCTTCCACTCCCAGTGAACAGCGACGCCGGGTGACAAGCAGGGGCCGCAACAAGATTCTTCGCCTTTATATATGCGCCGGAACGCGCGGGAAACAGCTGGGTCACAGTCAACAAGGTCGGACAAGTACAGAGTAAACCCACAACGAGACAAAAAAGGGGAAAGGCAGCAGACAGGGGTGAAACCTGCGTCACACAACGAGGACAACAACAACAAAAATCAAATACGACTCAACTGTATTTGACACCCATGGCTAAAAGAAAATTTCAAATGGCAAAATGACCTTGAACTTTGACCTTTAGTGGTCACACATAAATTACAAAAATGTGCACTGTAACAAACCTATGAATTGAAGTTGGATTGGTTACCTGTACCTATAATAGTTTTGGAGGTATTCAAGATTTAAATTTCAAATGGTCCTAATTTGCATTATTTTCAAAACTGTTGAACCTCTTTACAAAAACTCAAGGCTTTATGTATGGAAGTATAATCATGCCAAGTTTGGAGTTTCTATGTATGACAGTTTTCAAATGATATGTTGGACACATTTGTCGGTAAAGAAAGAAAGAATCCTTAGAAAAACAATATGTGTGTTGGCACAGACATAACTATCAGCCTGCTGAAGACAGCACGATACAGTCAATTGCAGACGTGCAATATGATGCGATGGATATCCACATTGACTACACTTGGATATAGCACCTACAGATTAACAATGGTATATCGATTATGAACTAATCAAAATTACTTAGAAACCTCAGCCTGCTCATGACAGCAGGATACAGTCAATATAAAAAAACAAAAGGCCCATGGGCCTAATGTTCTGCTCACCACCGTCACCAAAGAAATCAATTTGTGAAATGGATTCAATCCACGAACTTGAAAAATTAATCAAGGTTAGCCATATTATGCATTATCAAACTTCCACATGACACACATTTGTGGTGCATTTGGCATCATTCGCCTTATTCTTTATCAAGATGTCGAATTAAATGTCCCTTTCTTAAGTGCTTAATGACCTTGAACAATAGGTCAAGGCCACTGAATCACTGGGTCATAGTGACCAATAACGTAGGTCATCAAGTAGAGTTTTATATACAATGTGCTCGAGTGCAATTTGGATCTAGAGGCTCAATTCCCTTTGTTACTGATGTTCAAACTACCCCCTACCATTATAAAAATCACCTTTTTTAACTTAACAGGTCTGGTGACCTTACAAAAACAAGTTAAGGTTACTAATCTTACATAATATATTAGAATTGTACATGATCTATATATTCTATACATTTGGCTTGTCTAATTCAATTATTTGTCGAGATATGGAATTTTGTATCTTTCAAGACATTTTAACTCATACTTTTCGCCGAATTATAGGTGGTGCCACTAGTATCCTAACCAACCAAGATTTTGACATCTTCTACAATCCCGCTAAATTTCATGAAGATCCATCACAAATTAAGGATACTGGACTTATCACAAGATTTTCACATCATGATCTGTATCTTACATGACACTATAGGTGGCGCCACCAACACTGATGTCAAAAACGATTTCCATACACTTTATAAGTTCTTAATGTTATGTAGGCCTGCCTTATGTAGGCCTGACTTTAGCCTCCCCCATAGACCCACCATACTTCATGAAGATACATGAAAAATTAAAGATGCTAGACCATTCACAAGATTTTCATATTTCGACCCATATATTACACAATCCTGTAGGTAGCGCCACAAATATCAAAAGGGACCTAGATTTTTATACACCCTATAAGTCCTAAAAATTATATTGGATTAACCTGAAAACTTCGGATAGTATTGTGCTAACGAGCAAAAGTTTACGTATCGACGGACAGGCATATAAGAGATCGCATAAGCTCTGCGATCCTAGGTCAGCAGTGCTCGAAAGAAAAAATTTGCAATAACATCCACATTGACTACAATATACACTTAGAAATAGCACCTACAGATTGTATATGGCATATCGATTTTGAACATTACAAAATTAGCTGGAACTACCAGCCTGCTGAAGACAGCAGGATACATTCAATTGCAGACATGCAATATGATATGATGGAAGCTGCAACGATATCCACATTGACTACAATATACACTTGGAAATAGCACCTACAGATTGAATATGGCATATTATATCTACATTACCTGCAATATGCACGTGGAAATAGCATCTACAGATAAAGTATGGCATATTAATTTTGAGCTACACAAAAATTAGCTAAAACTACCTGCCTGCTCAAGACACCAGGATACAGTCAATATAACCACAGCAGGACTCAGTCAATAGCACTTGTTGGTACCTCTCATGCTTGGAGGGAGTAGCCCACTGAGAGGTGTTTTATTACAAGTAGCAACATCAACCTTAAATGACATTGAGCACCTGATTGTTGGCCATGCTGTGAATTCGATGATTATTTTGAACACATTTGAGGAGGAACGTGTCAAAGTGAAAATTTACATTTGGACATTTACTGGACATTATTAAAGTCAACTTATCACAGGGATCAAGATCATTAAAGTCTGGCAGATAATTCTGTAGATTTACAAAAAAAAGTCTCACGTGTATCTGAAAATGCAGTACATTCTAAAAGAAAATGAAGCATATCATCTACAGCCCTCATATTACATCTTGTGCAAAAATGATCGGCAACAGGAAGTTTGGGCTTGGCGTGTCCGCCCAATTCTATAGTAAGATTACAGGAACGCAATCGAAATCGAGCTGTACATTGGATGTCAGTTACACTAGGCAATTCAAGATGCAGCTATATAGGCAGAATTCTCTTTTTGAAATTGTGTATGTGCGTAGCTTTTTTGCTACTATCATGTGAACATAGTTTAGATTCACATCGCCTCATATAATGATAAGCTTCATTGTACATAGACTGAATAATCTTAAGTCTCGTGCAGCATGGTTTAACATACAAATTACAATACAATAGGAGACATTCATATTTAACTGCGATCCTGCTCACTTCCTGTGTTGCCGGGCCAACAGACTGATGCTTCCACCAGGGCAGACTTGTATTACATACTACATAAACATCCATAAATAACACCTTTTCAACCAAAAGAGAGCACATTTCTAATTAATTTAGGCATCCTCTATGTTTCAAATATATGTTAATACATTTTCTTAAGATTATTGTGTGTTTCTGTTGTTCATTTTGTTGAGAAAGTACTTTTGACCATGTCAAATACATGGATCTGCCCTGATGCAGGTGGCTCCCTCTTTTGCTCAATAGGTGTTAGAGTAGGACCGCATTTAGATAAGAATACATCCCATTGGGCAGTAAAACATGTGAAGTTGCCCACCCCCATGTCCTGGCCTAACGTCCATAATAAATTGCGAAATTGGCTGCCTTACAAAGCTTCAATAACTCTTTGCCGTGTTTGCTAGTCCCTGCTTTGTCTTGGGAATGTCCACATGGGACACCTTTGTTATCTTGGTCAAGACTGGAGAAACCTTAACATGAAGAGGAGCCGGCATTAGCAGCATATGCGTCGTGGGGATTATCAGCACCAGGAAGGGGAGTTAAAATTCATTATTAACAGAGGTTCTGGCGTTCAGGTCACCACGTAGTAAAATATCACCATCAACAGGATATTTCATGATTTCATTTTTAATTATTTCAAAATAGTTACCACTGCATGCACTGTATGTGGCGCATTCTGGTGGAATATAAGCACAACCCAGATACATATCCCAATATAAGTTGAAAAATTTAGAATAAAATTTGATCCAGACTAAAAGCTCGTGGTTCGACCAGATTTGCACACCAGGACAGATTTTTTTACAGGGCTGTCCAACTGGAGCATTGTAGCAAACCTTTGCTCCACAGTTGTGGAAAAATGCTACAAAATCTATCCAAAATAAGTATTTCTCTTGTGAAGAAGTTTAGAAATTGCTCCAGGAAATCTAAATTTTGCAACAGAGATTTCCAGTTGGACAGCACTGTTTTACTAATAAATATTCCAAAACCACCAGATACCATAACAGCATTTTTATGTTGAGCTTTCCGTGCAAAATGAAAAAATGAAACAAAAAATATGACTAGGAATTATTATATCATAGTCTATCATTGTCTCCGGGTTTAAAGCTTATACCACATATGTTCCATGCCATACGAGACACGCCATTGAAGCCATATTCATCAGGTGCATGGTCATTGAATCTTATTTGACAGTCCCTTGGGAAGAGGGGCTGCGGCCAGTTTCTCGGCAACTTTGCGTCCAAGTGTCCCTGGCTCTCATAGTGAGGTGCAAATTGTCTCGTCTGAGGTGTAGATCATTATTGTCTGGGCATGTCAGGTTGGCATGTTTAACGCAAAGCTATCTCACAAAGTTGCTCAGCTCAATGGACCTTTGTGGTAGGGTATGGGGGAGTATGGTGTTACAAGGCAGGCCAGACATCAGAATACGAGTGTGGACGGGAAAGAGTACATGCCTGTTCAGTCAGGATTTTTACCTTGTTTTTAACGGAAGAGATGGGGTCATGTGAATGTGCGTCAATATCCACAGTATGCACCATTAAGTAATGAGGGGTTTTCTCATAGTTGCTGCAGAATTGGCTCAACCTGTCAGTAATGCTTCTCACACGTGCACTAATGTAACAATAGCCAACTGCGTAAATCCCATGTGCAGCAGGTACACGTGTGTATATATCTACAGAACAACCAGTCTCTGGTAATTTGTAATGGATCTAGTTGTGTGTGTGTTTGTGTGTGTGTGTGTGTGTGTGTGTGTGTGTGTGTGTGTGTGTGTGTGTGTGTGTATCATGTCTTCGTTTTACATAGACTGAGGTCTTTTTATTTTCCCAACGAGCTGTGCAGTCAGTTTTACTTCCCAATCAACTACTGTGGTTTAAGATATATGAATATGAAATGTGTTCCCTAAAATAGCTCAAAATAGAGCTAGTACACCCGAACATTAAAAATTTTACGGGGGAGTATGCCCCCGCACCCCCATTGTGCCTTTGGTTTTCGTGATGGCCCGTGAATGTAATTCCGTGCCTCTCCTTTCCCCTCCCCCTCTCTTCCCCTCACACAAAGTCTGGATTGGAAAGTATTATTTTACCTGCACATTTAGGATGATTGCATAGCACCACCAGGAAGAAAAAGTATGCATTTGTATTATGCTTTCAGCATAAGAGACATGCATAAAATGCGGACCGTTACACTCGTAATTGAACAAAGATGTGCTTTGCTATGCCTCTCCCAAAATAGCCACAGTGATCGGCTTGTTGTCTGAGTCCTGTAAGCCGGCACTGCTCTAATCACATTTCCAGGAGTAAACACGCCCCAGTTGGGCACTTCCTTTCCAAATCTTGTTCTCTCAAGTACACAAACCGAAAGTTCTTGTGTAAAATGAAGCAGATGTGACCCCTACTTCACTGGGTTATCTGCACTTTATATATCAAACCAACATATTATCATTCCTTGCACAAAACATTCCGCTTTTGACAAAGACAGGGTCACAAAGGATGTATATAATGAATTTTCAGATTAAAATCGCTAAAATATAAAAAATGCGATTTATTTGCAACAAATGTACACGCATACACACGCGATTGATTTTGTTACAAATAGGTTTACTGAATACAAAACACAGCGAAAGAAGTTTCTCGACAAGAAGGCCGCCTAAAATGATGTCCACAAATCTATTATGAAAACTGAAGCATGATATCAAAATATTTCTTCCATTGAAAACTTTCAATAAAATAAATGTGGCCATGTTCGCATCTCTGCAAACGGCCAAGTTATGTAGTATCGTGCTAATTGATCACTGTCAGCTGCATAAGTACATTTCATACGTTTTACAGCACACACGATGACCGTTGAGCTGAATTATAAAGGAATGCATCTTGTGCCTCTGAGGTCTTGGCCGTGCTGTGATGTCAATTATCTGCAACATGGAAACAATGGCCGTTCCTTTTTCTGGGAGCAGAAGCATTATGTCTTTCAATTTTCAGGAACAGGGATTATAAGAATTCTTTGCTGTTGGTAATTGAAAAAAAAAAACCCACAGAACTGTGCAGGAAACGTTTTTTGAGTCTTTGGAACAAGGATAATTGTGCTGTTAATTTCTTGGAAAGGAAACACAGAGCCATCTAGGAATCCACTCTAGGCTTATCTCATAACAAAAGGGAAACTTTTTTGGTCGATTGCGACTGTGAATTTGTTCTCTTCTGTGTTAGTTTGAATTATCTGTTTAGTTCTTTTGAAGTCGTAAGTAGTTCATTGAGCTTTCACGTTGAATGACACCAACGGCGACAGTGGAGATTGTCATTCTAAAAAAAATCAGTGTCGAGCAAGAGCTGGACCTCAGGTGACAGAGATCATAAAGGTTAACAATACACATGTGACCCTAGCCTAGCTGACATTATCTGCATAGCAGCCGTCTTATATATATATATATATATATATATATATATATATATATATATATATATATATATATATATATATATATATATATATATATATATGTGTGTGTGTGTGTGTGTGTGTGTGTGTGTGTAGGCATGTATGTGCGTGTGCGTCTAATGTTACTGGAATAGCGGGACAGTTTCAACCTGAAAAGATGTTTGCAAATACTTTTAGGAAAAACATCTGTAACTATAAATACTTTTGATTGAAATATGCGCATGGTGATAACAGATGTAGTAACAAACTGAGAACACACGTAAAGTTAAGACCTCTTTCCGCAAGGAAAAGTACTTAGAAACAGTAAACTGCAGCTTGGCAAACGCAAAAATTTCATTAGATTACGAATCAATGCTCATGACACGAAAATAGAAACCTAACATATAAAACAGAATTTGCTCACTATGTAACAATAATCAAACAGAAGACGATTTCACTTTTTGCTAAATTGCAGGCGATATAACCAAGAAAGAAATGTTCTTTTTCTAAAATTTCAAAGTTATGACTTCTCAACTTTACCACAAAATGAAAAGCTCCAGTTTCTGTTAATAGTATCTCATGGAAACCATGATACTACAGAAGAAGGTCTGGAATTTGTAAACTCTGCATTTGAAAAACGGAAAATAATGATGTAACTTATCACTTTGACTGTCTGTATAGGTGATGTATCGTGCAAATATGTGTCATTGTATTTAGTTATTACTTCTCTTTTTATGTCATATTCTATGTGTGTATTCATGTTTGTATGCTGTTTTATCATGACCTGTATCAGCTTTATGTACCAAAAAAGATATATATATATATATATATATATATATATATATATATATATATATATATATATATATATATATGTATATATATATATATATATATATATATATATATATATAACACATCATTTATGCTTATGATAATGGTAGCCAAAATATAGCATCTATCATACTATTTACATAGTTGTGTCAATTGCTGCGAAAGTATCGAATTATAAATTGCTACAGCATAGAATTATGCTTACGGGGCGCCATTGGCTTCGCCCCTGCAGCAGCTTGCTGGCAAAAACTGCGCAATGCATGTCATTAGTTTGCCCTGTGCATGTGGCCG
Organism: Hermodice carunculata; assembly: GCA_964020975.1. Taxonomy (NCBI): domain Eukaryota; kingdom Metazoa; phylum Annelida; class Polychaeta; order Eunicida; family Amphinomidae; genus Hermodice; species Hermodice carunculata. The sequence goes on from OZ026612.1 coordinate 114,367,583, forward strand.
TGAATTAAACTATGAAGATACTCTTCTCACGACGTTAGCTACTGAGTAGCAAGTTCACTCAATATCGATGTTTTCATCGGGAAAATACGGCAAAAGTGAGTTGCCTGATCAGTGTCTGTAAACTGCTGGTACCTGTGTGACCATCTCACCTGACCTGCCCCAATTCTAACGTAACCACAAAATTCACGTTCTCATTTCAACTAACATCTGGCACTAACGTTTGGCGTAGGGATACAGAACTAAAGAAGCACAGTAATTTTCACTGGAAGTTATTTTTCACTCGAATGCGCAGTACCTATTTTGACAAAGTACATTGGAAGTGGATAAATACAGATAAATTCGTCGCTATGGCAGCAGTGTCTAATGTATCTTAAAAAGCAGGAAATCTATATTAATTAGTCCTAGCTTTGACATGAAACTAATGTAAACCATAATCCATTATTTTTAAGCTACGACTCGCCCCTGGTTTAACAGCACTTCATCAATACAAAATTAGTATATTTTCTACGGCAACCAAGAGAACCAAACTTCATGCATACTCATGCTTGTGCCTAAGAAGTGTAGCTCTTTCCATTCCTTATGGAATTAATAATATCAATGCTCATGCTGGACGAATATAAAGTGTTTTGGGTACGGCATTGATGACATAAGCTCACGAGTAATTTTAAATAGTATGTCTACAGTATGTAGCATGCACAAATATATTGGACGCTTTTCTAGTACTAGTAGCAGCCTGCATCTGAGTAATATTACACGCATATATATATATATATATATATATATATATATATATATATATATATATATATATATATATATATATATATATATATATATATATATATAACACATCATACATGTTTATGATAATGGTAATCGCAATATAACATCTGTCCTACTGTTTACATAGTTGTGCCAATTGGACGAATATAGTCTTTTGGGTACGGTATTAATGACCTTAGCTAATGTGTAATTCGGTTTACATTAAAAATAATAATCCACATTGAGTGGCAAGACCTAAACTTCTTGACGCACAAGCATGAGTATGCTGGAAGTTTGCTTCTCTTGGTTGCCGTATAAAATGTACTAATTTTGTGTTTGAACTAATGTGAACCATATTCCATTATTTTAAAGCTACAGCTCAAGTGGTGACTTTGTTGCGAACTAGCATATGCAAGTGCAGTCAATTTTCTTCCGGTGAGACGGCACGTTCCGGGCCCTTGTTTGTGTTCTATATTCAGAATCAGTTTGGTGTTTCTAATAATATATATGTATGCGGTTTTCAACCAAGTCTGCTGGCCACTGAGCCCCCAAGGGCCTGACGCGTGTATCCTGAGACCTGCGGCGGTCGCCAAGCAACTGCCTCAAACTAACACCATGTGTTGATTTGAAATCTTTCAAGTAACCAGATAGCTTCCAAAACTTCGTTAATTGGTGTAATTATTTAATCTGTAAACCGTAAGCCCCAGGAAATCTTAGTCGACCTGGTACACTTGTGCTATTCTGCAAACTAATTGTGATACTGCTTGCTACATGTATATTCTGACATGGACGTATTATCTCGTCGTAGGTCCATGATTCTGACAGTTTGGCGATAAAACGCATGGCAAAACAACAGAGGCCGTGACAGAGATAACAAATGCCTGGAACAAAGAAATGGCCGTTATAAAAACTTGTGCACTCTGAACCCCACTTAAAGTTGTTTGATCTTGTGTATGCTACCTATGTGTAAAGCTCCATCAACTCTAGGCTTCGCGGTCCCGGCTGTCAACTTTCACTCAGGCGTACCTGTGGGTACAGAATATATACTTACCCAGAAAAGGAAGTTAAAAGCAAACATCATGTACTTGATACAACTGTAACATCCTCCGAGACCCATTTTCAATGTGGATAAAGTGCAAGTTATCACAAAACTCCAGCGAGATCGTAAGTTTTCAGGAATCGATGAGTGTTGTATCACAGTGTATTGCAGTCGGCACGCCGTTCGGGGAAGAAGGCTGGCTTACACCTTTATGTAGCGACAGAGAAATGATTCTATCCTGCCTTGATGCAGCCACAGCACTTGTGAAGAGATGCGCTCCTACGTAGGCGGTTCGCGGCTAAACGAGGGGTGTCTCACATAATCCGTGCCATGATATTTGAGCACCCAGCACGGAACTCGACAGGGGGAGAGGCCAGCCTAATTCATGATGGAGACCAATCCAGTCAGTTATGCGTACAGGCGGCATACGTACCGGGTTACAGCATCCCGATTCCCCGTCACAACAGCCTCTATTGAGCCTCCTTTGGGCTTTAGGAAAATCCCCGGGAAAATTTGTTGAGGCGGCCACACTTCATTACTGATTTTCAATCTGACCGTACGTTGCCAACAGAATACGCTGTAGCCACCTAAGTGGCTTCTAAGCTTAGCCGCAAGTTAAGTAGGAAAAAATGCAGCAGCGTGGACACTTGGTGTTTGTCCGCAGCTCCGTAATTATGACGATGTAGCGTGTCTGCATACGGTTGACAGAGATGCGAAAGGATAAGTCTAATTAACAGGGAGTTGACAACATCAGGTCGGTGGCAGGCATGACGGAAATGCCCCGAGGACACAAGTTCTGAGAGTTGACATTTAACCAGTTTATTGTGATTAGCTCATTTGTTGCTGTGTATTCCATCCTTGCTGATCACCATTGATGGAGACACAATCTGCCCAGTGGTGTGTTAGTTATGGTTGCTGAACAAATAGATCATCATAGACGATGTGGGAAAATATGTTCAATGAACTGATCCCAGCAAATTCTAGACTAATAAATTGCTAGTAAAATCTGGTACAGACTTGTTGACTACGTTTAATCATTTATCATCGTCAGTAGTGATTCAGCCCATCGATCGGTTAATTTAAATGCCATTGTGTAAAGTAACCTGTGTAACGATACATCATTATTATTTTTGCCGGTACTATGTGCCAGTTCAATGATACCACAGTGCAAACATCATAGTTGCAGATGATGTACACTGGCTTGCAATGTTCAGGCCTGAGATACATCACGTCATCTGGTATTTCAACCACACCTTGTACTGCAAAGAAGGAGGTTATTACCTGGCTCATTCGCAGCTTCCCTCAGTCCGCTCTACTTCGTGTGCTTTCTTTGATGACAAGTAAGTATAAAGAATAATGTCGTGCTGAGAAGGTATGAACGGCAGTTATGGTCAGTATAAATCACAGAAGTGACTCATTATTTAATGATGCTCTGTATAATTTACCACAGCGCCAATAAAGTATTATGCGTGCACAGATTTAATGCAGCAGTAAATTTCACAAAGGATACTCGGCATTTGCAGCGAACATGTTGGCCTGTACGTTTGTCTTTCTTTCTTTTTCTTTCTTTCTTTCTTTCTTTCTTTCTTTCTTTCTTTCTTTCTTTCTTTCTTTCTTTCTTTCTGTTTCTTTCTTTCTTGCTTTCTTTCTGTTCCTTGCAAATTTTGTCGGGAATGTTTGTCAGACACCGTAACAGTAAGAAATACTGCATTCAGCGCAACGATTAATATCACAGTGAAATTGCTCATCTAATTTGGAATTGTCAATTCGTTAAAAATTATGCAAATTACAGGCTATTGAATTTTTAAACTTCCATATCTACAAGGTTTTCATACCTAAAATGCCATTTTCAATTCAGTTCATAGGCTGTGGTGTAGGTGCAACCAATAAACCACAAAAGAAAGTTGTACTATCTTAATTTATGCTATTTGGGGCCACTTCATCAATTTAAATGAAAATTATCTTCAAAACTGAAATAGAGCCGCCTTTCCACCTTCAATATGTAAGTTTTTGCTGTAGTTTCACACAAGGAAAGCACAAACAAAAGTTACAGAGTTTCTTTATTTTTTTATTTTTTTTTGCTAACGAGGGTCACTTGATCAATTAAAACGATCATTATCTTCAAAACTGTTATAGGTAGATGTGCCATTCCAATTTATTTCTTATGGCTGTGCTGTAGGCACATCCAATGAAGCACAAGCAAAAATTGCAGATTTTTAAATTATGCTTACTTAGAACACTTGAAGGTATAAATATTGGATATCTTCAAAACTATTATTGGTAGAGGTGCCATTCCAACCTTAATGTGTAAGTGTGTGCTGTAGATTGATCCAGTGAATCACAATCAAAAGTTATACAATCTGGTTTATGTTAATTAGTAACACTTGAACATTTTAAATGTTGAATATCAAAGTTCACGCTGTAGGTACATCTAATGAGCTAAAACAAGTTACAAATTAGGGGCACTTGAGCAATTCAAAATTTTCCAAACAAGTAGTTTTTGGTAGATGAGGCATTCCAAGACACATCCAGGGACCAATGAAAAGGAAAAAAATAAGCAAGTTTCCTTTTAGAAAGAAACCAGACTTGACTGCATAAAAGGGGGGAAATCGGTTTGGACAAGTTTGTGTACACCGTACGCGGGATCACATATGTATGTTCTGCGCATGGTCAAACACTGAAACATAGATGTCGTTCACAGCTTTTCTTGCAGTGATTGGTCTAGTAAATCTAATAAAGATACGTGCAAAAAAACGATGTATTTTTATTGAGAATATATGGAAAATATATGCGATGGAAACCCAAAATTTGTGAATAGGCTGGAGTGGAATTTTTGGTACTGTATCTTTGACAAAGAAATACGAAAATGTTAGTAGTATCATTGAGTGCGGAGGTCGTTATCCCTCAAACTAAAACAATGCCAGATTGCGTACAGGCCGGCAAAATGTTGCAGGATTTCGATGATATAGCCAGAAATTGCGGTCAGGTGGAGCCACTGGTTACTGAAGGAGTTGGTTATGCACCATACCTTTAACTGGCTGCGGGGGGTGGGGGCGGTGGACACCGGCAAACATTAAAAGCACAGTTATTGTGCTGATCTGAAGGGATAATAGCCCATTAAGCAACGATGACACTTTATTTCATAGATAAGTTCTCAAATCTGAAACCCATGTGTAAGTGTAAAAGATTCCCTCCTGCTCTTGGTGTAGTACTGCTTTGTCAGTGCATGCAAAACGATTTCAAGAGTCAAACTTGGGCGGCCATCTCTTCCAAGTGCCCACATGTTGAAAGAATCAACTCCTGTTCCATGCACCAGTGTATTTTAGTCCAATTAAGTAAACCTGTCCACAGGGACCACCTACCATAAGACCACTTTCTTCACCTGTGCCTTTTGAGCGTCCCATCTTTCAAGGTACTTAACGTCACGAAAAGTCACTCTCCAATATTCCGTGCACGTCAATTACCGTGGAACGTATCATTAATTGACACACACGAAGCTGTTCCGAGACCCACTTAAAATTCACTAGATATGATCACTGAAACTTACAAAAGTAATTGATTAAAGACAACCATTAAATTCCATGGAAAGCACCTGTTCATACATGGAAATAATGTTGACCAGGGTACAATACAGTGACATCACTAAAAGTTTAAGATTCTAATATTCACCCCTGTGTCGATTGTTTGATGACTGATGCCAGTGACTGACGCGCAAAGCCAAGTTCACATGACATTCCATTGAGACTCAATGATACCACTTGTCTTGCCAGTGTGCCGAGGCACAAGCATGGTGATGTGGCATTGATGTCAATGACCTGTGTGCTGAGGCAGGCTGATATCTCATTTATGTCAGGGGCCTTTATGCTGAGGCAGGCTGATATCTCATTGATGTCAGCGGCCTTTGTGCTGAAGCAGGCTGTGATATTTCCTTGATGCCACCAACCTGTTCGCTTAAGGTCTCTACTTACAAGTGACTGTCTTTTTTAATCAAAAACCTAATGTAGAGCTCTCTTGAGTACTTTTTTCTTGATGCAAAGGTACCTTAAGTGTATATATATATAATATATATATATATATATATATATATATATATATATATATATATATATATATATATATATATATATATATATATATATATATATGGGCTGATATGGACATGTGCTTGAAAATCAACCCACCAAATAGTGGTATTTAGGCTATTATGATGCATAAATCGATGAAGTTTGAAAGGTTGAAAACACTGGACATCAAGCCCAAAGATAGTGTCTTTTAGTGTATTATGAGGCAAAAATGTATGCCTTTGTAATCACATCAAACTCAAAGACATTTTGTTTGAAATTTGGTTAAAAGAGGCTGCAGAAAATACCTGTCAAAGACAAGTCACTAGAGCCTGACAGATACTTTGTACAGTCTCTTGAAATCAAATTAGTCCCCCTTTTTTTTCCAAAACATACAATTGGCAACATTAGATTCTTATTACAAAAAGTCAGGCATTACAAATAATAACAAATTTTAAAAATGCCTGGGTGGTCAATAAACATGATTCATGTTCTTTATACATGCGCAATTTCAGAATGAAAAAACAACAACAACAACAACAACAATGTACTCATTCAAGGCGTTTCTTTATGCAAATTTTACTTGCTGAATTTTCTGGTTCTGGCCTCCATCACTTGGAAAGCCACAGATCATTACCACCCTTCATGGTATACAAAATATTTTGTCACATATACAATATAGGCTATGCACACATTATATGATAATACACAAGTGGGAGTGCGGGGAGGGGGGAAGGGCAGCTGTCTGAGCCTGCCATTCATGTGAAAAGTGTACCAAAGGGAGTGGCCAAGGGTCCCCCCACCACAATAATCTTAAAACAGAAAAGAAAAAAGAAAAACTAAAAGAGTTAAATATATATTATAATACACTGTATTCAGTGAAAAAAAAAAAGACATTAGCAATACACATGTACATGTATCGGACGTTCAAAAGCATCAAATTTGCTCAAAATAATGTGAGAACATTTTACTGCCAAATCAATAAAAGCAATAAATATGATTAGGGAAGTAAGTTCAAAGTTGTAAAACCTAAAAGTATGAAGTTGAAGTACTGACTTTGAATCTTTGTTGATTATACTTGTAGCTATGGAGTTGCGAGTGCTGTTTTTGAAAAAAAAAAAAAAGGTGCAAATTTAATGTGCTCTTCTAATAGAAAGCAACAAGTAAACCAGCATCGTGACGACTTAAAAGAAGCCGAATTATAAATGCATACCCAACATTGATATAAGGCAGTGGAATCCTATAGCTCATACATGCATATATCGTGGGCTACACTTGGTTAAAAGCTAGCATCACAAACATTAATTTTGGTACATAGCTGTTGGCTTTTGTGATATTACATATGCTTCATGAGGTTATACCAGTGTACGCAAAAATGCCATCACATATCGTCCACTTGTGTGATTTCTTGTCTATGTGGGCTCTACTAATGTTGTAGAAGCTAACAGAATAAAAACAAGAAGGCTGTGTGAAGAGCCTCTGATTAACACTCCGTCACTAGGCCTAATTCAAGGTCAAACTGCAATGAGCACGCTCACCTCAAACACTGAGAGAACACTCGTGTATTGTCTTAGTGTGGCCATCATTACCAAGAGGACTAGCGTCATGTGCAAAAATTAACAAGAAGGCTGTGTGAACAGCCTGAGCTCAACTGAACAATGAAGCATGACAATATGAACCAATATATTCCATAGAAACCCACCCAAAGTACATACTGTGAAAACATAAAGCTTGAAGCAGTTTGCTATTAGACAGTTCAATCACCATTATATTACAATAAGCAGTAGCAGCACACATTCACTATCACAGCCACATACTAGTCTACAAGCCAGCTGACCATCACCATCACTTTTCTTCTCCCATGCTATAAATTAAAAATCTACATCATACCCATCTCAATTCTGTGATCATCTGCTGCATCACTGCGGAACCCCTGGTCAGGCAGATAAAATCCAGTTAAATCAGGTAACATTACAATTGATTGCCGACTTGTCATTTTGGTATAAAAACACTGATACAATAATAAAATTATTCATGTATTTCGGTATAAAAACACTGATACAATAATAAGATTATCCATTTGTTGCTCAGTCATCAAAATGTAAAGTTGTCAGTCTTTTGAAAGCACAAAAGTTTACTCTCTTTAAAAAAGGACATTAAGTTTCAATCACATTTTAATTCTTGCTGCAGTCTACCTTCTTTTTATCTTTTCTTCACTACTTAGCGCTGTAAGAGTGTTTTCTGAGCACCAAGCTGAAACTGTAGCCGTTTCCCACCTCCTCAGCCAGTTTTCTGTGCCATGCTTCATATTTGAGGCCAAGGTCAACTAGCTCTGCAGTGGTGCAAAAAGATTTAACGCTTATTATTGGCTGGCTGAATACATATTAATGAGCTACTTTAAAACAATGCTTGAAGGTCCTTTAATGTTAGGTGGACAGTTTGTTCACCTCAGATGAACATGTGTTTCATGTCTTTACTATAACTTCTGGAGGAACTGTATTTTATATATATGGAGGGGGGGGGGGGTCACTGCACAAATACAGAAGGGTTTGCAAAAAACAGTGGGTTTGCCCGAATACACCCACCCCTAGTTAGGGGCCTGTAATTAAAACACCCAATTCAGGCGGAACAAAAATAGTATGGCCTTACCCCCTGTGTATGCCTTCAGAGAGATCTGTGGATGGATGCAGCCATCCTGGAGGAACTGGCACAGTGGCTCACAGACCAATGGAACCAAATTCCTTAGACGAAGTTGGCCAAGCTTATCAGCAGCATGCCAAAGAGGGTCTAGACTTGCTTGAATTAAAATGGTGGTCACACCCAGGCTGGATGCGTGCAGCCTTCAAACAAACAATAAAGGTCCTTTTCAAGACCACCACATCCTCCCCCAAAAAGGTACTGAAAGCACTTTAACAATAAGATAAGCACAGTCCCCACACACCTCAGAACACACATACTCAATGTTGAGGGCATGCCCTATTTTATGAGCATATGTAGGCTTCGTACATTTCATACATGTTTTCCCAGTAATGGCATCACTAAATTACTACTAATGCATGTTAAACGCCAAAGCAGAAATCATTGGTCTCATTTCATCAGATTTTCCTGATACAAATGTGCGGTTTTGGTGAGTGTGACATGACTCAATGCTCTGAGTCTGTTGTCCATTGACTGACACAAAATATTAAGAGTAGCTCCAAATCAACATCTTCCAGGCTAAATTGTGTCCATAAGAAAAAAAGTAATTCTGGCGTGTTTCATATTTGAGTCATTGGTCACAGCAGAGTCAAAGCTTCATACATTGACTATGTTTTATCTGTGACGTCCCATTTAGAAGTGGTAAAGTCACAATGCCTTCCATGAGTATATCATCGGAAATATCTCCTAAAATTTTTTTAAAACCTCTAGACTTCCTATCAAACAACTCCACTATAAATCAGCTTGTCTTTATTGTTCATGGCATTTATGATTGGCTCGAAGTAAGCAAAGTGGCACAGATGGCTTTCCTGGCTATATCTCAGGCTTTTGATTGAGTATGAGTTTGATAGAGCACAAGTACAACACATCCAACTTTGGTAGGATATTCCCCCTTTTTTTCATGCTAGGTGGCACTTGTACGGGGGGGGGGGGGCGTAGGTATTCCAGGGCTTCCAGACGTTAGCCTGAAGTTGGGACAACTTTATTGCACATTTGGTCATGTTTGCTTTGCTATTGTATTTGGGTCACACAGTTCATCATAGTCAACTTGCATGTGTGGGAGAGTGGTTACCGTTCTACTCTGGAGAAGAAGTGAGGGGGTTAGCAGCGTTAAATCATCCACATTCCTGGATAAATCAATGGCCTGTCATTTGGGACTGCTTCAATTTTACCAAGAACTGTCTCCAGTTCCCTGAAGGTTCTGAATGCATGTCCAAGCACTTTCTTCATTGATGTTTTAGTGAGGCCTATTAGTATCTCCCAAAATCTGCCAAACCAAACTGCATATTTGGGTATGAACTCCCATTTAACTACTTTTGATGTCCGATTGCTTTTAACAATAGGGAACACAAACAATTGCTTTAATTTGTCAGCTGATGCAATGTATGTGTGAGCATTGTCCAAAATAACCTGGACAAGGAGTAACCTGCAGGCCAGTGAGGCAATGTTTTACTGGTGAAGGTATAGGGTAATTCGTATTGTCTGCTGATGGGTGCATTGTGGAGTGTACCCTCACATCTCAGCAGTCCCTGCTCATCCATGAAAAGTTGAAGCTGTTTTTGTACCATACCACATGCCTTGTTTTTGTACAGCTTTAATTTCCTGGTTGTACTCCAGTCCTTGACATGTTTTGATCCAATGTATTTCTGCTATCATTATTTCCCTGGGTGTCAGTGATTTCAAACACACTTCTTTTGTGGATTTTTTAGGCTTGCAATGAACTGTAGCATGCATGCACTGACAGTCAACAATTTGTATAATGAACTAAAGTTGTTAATGTCCACTTCACATTCGATGCCCACATTTGTGGTTTCGTTTGTGTTCTCAGCTTAGTGGTTTGTTCACTTTCTGTTGATTTCTCCATTATTGTAGAGCTTGCATAGGATTGCTGTCAAAGAGTTCACAGATTGGCTACTCTCAATTTTAAGCCAGTGTAGTCCCTTTCACCACAGTGTTGCCCAATGTCGGTGCTTGGCTTTGACTCCATGTGTTAGCAGATCAGCTGGGTTTTGTCAAGATGGACACCACTTTATTTTATATTGAGATGCACTTATCCCTTTGACGTTGTTTCATATAAAGCATGACAAAGTTTTGTCAGCTTGGGTCATGTACAACTATTTTGGTCATCAGTCCATAAAACACATCTTGTAATATTCAGTTTTGGTTAATATGTCAAGTGTAAATTTGGCTAGTTTCAATGCTATTAACACAGCCATCAGCTCAAGGCATAGAAGAGAAATCTCCTTCAGAGGTTTCAAACATGTTTTAGCCATCATCAATGATTGCTGTCCCTTGTGGCATAAGAAAATGGATGTACCATAGGCTTTGGTACTTGCATTAGAGAATGGATGAACTTCATAATCCATTGTTTTATTGTATGAATCAAAGTATCACCTGTTGAGAGCTGCAGTTGTTATTCCCTCAGATCAGCAGTGATAATACTTTAGTGTGTTTTGAGTTCATCAGACAATACTTCATCCCATTTTTGACTTTCACAGTACTGGGAATAACATTTTTGTGCAAACGTGAACAGGGGATAAGTAGCCAAGAGGATCATACAGACTTGAACTCTGACTCACAATTTCTCATTTGGTGAAAGTGGTGTTTTCCTGATTGATCTTAGCATAAGTCAGCCTATCTGTGTTTGTATTCCAAGTAAGGCCAAGTACAGTTGTTAGTGTTTTGTTCAGATATTTGATCCTCTGCTGCAATTTGTGTGATTACTTCGTTGTGGTGGCCCGAGAATATAGCTTAAAGCCACATGACAAATGATGGTATTCACAATTTAACAGCAGTTTATGGCTTCCATCTCTGTTTCCACTCCAGTGACAGCATTATCCACATAGATGTTTTCTTTGAGATCTGATGATATCACATTTTGTTGTTTCTCAAGTTCAGCTTTGACAAGCCCATTTAGAATAAAGGATGAACAGAAAGCTCCAAACAGAACTGTTTGGATTGATATACTGTGAAATCACCTTCTTAATCAATCCAATCTGACAGGCAAAAGAACTTTGTAAATTTCCTATTGCTGTACAACTGTACATTGAAGAAGGCTTTCCCTATGTCACATGTTAAGCCAATACGATTTGCACAAAATCTCAGTAAAATTGCAGCCGTGTCATTGAGAAGCAGCGGGTCTTTCTCTAAGCACTCATTGAGACTTGGACTGTCCCTAGATTTGGGGCTGCAATCATAGAAGACATGAATGGGAGTGGTAGCTGAATCTTTCTGAACAGCATGATGTGTTATGTAATGGCTAGACATAATGTCCTCATCTGTAAGTTCTCAGATGAGCCCACGTTTTAATTGGTACTCTATTATACTGTATGTTTCACGTAGATGGGGTTTTGGTCTGTGAACCATGCTGTGCCTTCTTGCCAGAGTAACAGCACAATTTGTAGGGAGAGGGGGTGGTTGGGTTGTCAAGATAGAGTAGCAATGCATTTCTTAGTCTCGATGTTTAGTTGTGTATCTTTGTATATTTCAAGGTCAGTTTTGGTGGTAGTTCTGGGTTCATCCTTTATCCCAATCACCTCAAGATACCCAAAATGTTTCAAATCTTCCTCTCCTCATTGTGTATTTGTCCTGATATGCAGTATGGCACATCTGTTTGGACAGTTAGAGTTAACTTGGTTTGGGATGGGTCCCAAAAGTACGGAACCAAATTTTGAAGCAATTGCGGTAGGACCCTGTCCTTTCACAATCCTGTCCTCTACCACAGTAGTACTCAGCACCTACCAGGATATCAATATCAAATTGTTCTGAGTCTGATTGATCTGTGCAATCCTCTGACATGCAGCACATCTAATGTGGTTTTGTCAACTAAGTTTATCGTGGAAGTTGAAATCTCTGGTATGACTAACTCTCATATGGCTACTGATGGTCCACTGACTGTCTCCAACTCGAAGGATGCCAAATGAAGAGATCTGAGGCCTGATCACTGAGACCCAAATGTAGCCAGTGAGATAGTCTCTGTTTCCTTGGTGATTCAACAGTACTCCACATTTCTTCACCACTTTACAAGTGACAAATGACCTCTGTGATCTTCCTCAAGTAAGATGTTGACATTTACCCATGCAGTTCCAGCCCTTGCATATGTTGTTGATGTTTTCAAAGCCACGTTATTGAAGGTTTTGAGGCCAGTATTTGCATAAGTGACCATTGTAGGTTCCTTGTTTGGAGGTTCATGGTTTTGCCCTGCTATATCTCGCTTCTTTCACTGTATGGTTTTCCTTCTTTCAGTGTGATTGAGGCTATATAATGATGTGTGGTGGGTTGGGTTTTTTTTACAGTTGCAGCAGGGAAATTTTGACTAATATTTATTCCCTTCTTGCTCCCTCAGACAGTTGAAGCAGAAGTGGTCTCTTTTAACAATTTGAATTCATTTCCTGATCAGTTATGATATCACAGTGGCTAGAACGGTGTGGCTGCCTTGTAAAAGGCACATGACATTTTACACAGCTTGGTTTTCTTTGTTCATTTTTGGCTGGTTTATTGGGTCTTGTTGGTCTCGCGAATGCTGCAGCATCATAAAGATTCTTCCCTCACCTGTTTTGCTGGCTCACAAAGCTTTTATTTCATCTAGCCTGGTTTTATGTAGTTCTTTAAGTGTCCATGCTGTATCTCCATGATCCCATGCAATTTGAATGCAAACACTCCTTGGTAAATTACCTAAAATAACAGGGACCAACAAGTCCCTGTATGAAGATCCTGGCTTCTCCAGTGTATGCAATCCTTTCATGCAGCTTTTCATTGTTTCATACATGTTACAAGGCAAGATAATTTTTTGTTTGGTTGTCACCAAGTCCTCTCACATAGGCAGTCACGAATTTGTGCGGTTGGCCATACCATTTTTGAGCAGTTCAAAAGCATTTGCATACTTGCCACTAGTAAGTGTAGGTACTACAATTGTTCTCTTAGCCTCATCCTCTAGGCCAGCTAGCAGATAGTGGAGTTTTTATATGTCGTCTAATTGAGGATCAGTGTCGATGGCCAATGTGAATGTATGAATGTATCAAAAAATGTTGGCCATTCAGTAATTATTCCATGAATGTGCAAATAGACAGTTTTGGTAAGTTTAATTGTTTTCTTGGCATCACTGTTGTAGAACTTAAATTAGACTTATGTTCATTTCACTCTCTGTAGCATTTCGTCATGTGACAATTATTCATAAATTTTCAGATTTTTCCTTGCTGTTGTTGCATAAGCATTCACTTTTGTGATCACTCTTGCAAGGTCATTGAGAAAAGTGCATTCTTGGAATTGATCATCCAGGTCTGCTTCTTTCAGTTTCAGTTTTGATTGCAGGTTCTCGATGGCGGCCATGAGTACGTCTGTCGAATGTTCTGTCTCTTTGACATGTGTCATTTAAGTTTTTGATTTGTTGATGAGTTCCTCTACTTGTTGCCTGTATGCAGTTCTTGTAGCTTGCAAACATTACATCTCCAACATCCTGGTCACGGCACCAATGTTGGGAGGTTATGATGGTTCTTTTGACAGAGTATAAACTATACTTACATACATACACTTGTGAAGGAAAGAGGCAGGAACAGGTCTCTACTGTACACTATCCTAGACTGTACTGACTTTGTTATATATACATACATACATACATTCGTGTGTGTGTGTGTGTGTGTGTGTGTGTGTGTGTGTGTGTGTGTGTGTGTGTGTGTGTGTGTGTGTGTGTGTGTGTGTGTGTGTGTGTATACAAACACAAAGATCAGATGGGGGAAATTAGGGTACCGACTCCGGACTTGTGGTCATGGGCTGACCGGCTCTGGTGTTACTGACTTTGAACTCTTTATATTTCTGGACATATTCAGTCCGGCGCTGACAGCTCTTCAGTGAAACACCTATCTTATAAAGTTAAATGATCAAATCAATACTCTGTGCTCACTCGTTCCAAACTGAAGATATAAATTACATTTCCTGTCGTCATTTTTTTTCTTTAGTTCACAGATTCGCTCTGCTGGACACTGTATGCCACATCCGAGCACTCGCAGTGAACCCGAAACTCATCGTTCACCTGTGTAATGACTTCTGATTGTATTTTTCAAACAAGGGAAAGCCAATCGTTGTGATGATATTAATGTGCATATTTGATGCTGTGCATAACTACATGTATTTGGTGTCAACAGGATTTGAACTCTTGTTTACTGTAGACCTGGTGACATAAGCATTTTATCTATTTACACTGCATGTATGTTTGTAGTTGCGTGGTTAACTCTATTGGCAGCATACCACTGGCTTGCTACCTGATACGTTAAATGTATAGCTACTAATTGTATTGTAGTCCAGCATGTCTTACAAATATTATGTGTGTCTTTGTCTTGTCTCAAGAACGTCTTGATTAGTCTGTGTTCTACTTGGAAGATGCATGTTGATGTTACGGTAATTCTTGCATGTGTGCCTTTTGTGTATTTAGCTTTGCTGTCATTGTTGGGTTGACATTTATGAATATGGTTGATGTTTTTAAGGGTCCGTCCTATGGGGGAACCCTTTCTGTTTTCGGGTTGTCCGTCCGTCCGTCCGGATGTGCACATTCTCGTTACCGCGATATCTACAGAATGCCTCCATGTATTTTGCTCAAATTTGGAAACATCCGTACCTGTCCTGGCAAGATGAACTGATTAGATTTGGGTGTCAACATGACTAAATGGCGGACCATTCAGTCAACGCTTGCGTTGAAGGTAGGCCCCCTAGGTCTGGTTCTGAATTATATTACACAATGCAATATAAGTACATGTTTGCCACAGCACATTTGCCGGTTTTCACAATATTTAGTAACATTGGCAACTCAATAGGACGAGTCTTGTGCATGCCGTATATACTGTAAAGATTGTGAGTTTTTACAATGGTCGAGATCATTTTGACTGTTGACTATCGTAATTTGCTCATGAATAACAAAACATGCGCCATCCTCGCAGCATAATATATAACTTTTAAGCAGACTGCTGGGAAATCTGTGGCCGTCTTCTGTAGTTTACTGCAGGATTAGATATGAGATTCATGTTCTCATTAGGGATTTGTTTATAATTGTGCCATGTCCAAGACGAGCTGTTAGATCAAGATAATTACAGAGGTTTCTTTCAAAACAATAGAGGAATGAACTCAACAGAGTGAGCGAATGAGCCACCAGATGGCCAGAGGATATTAATTA
The DNA here is from genome assembly GCA_964020975.1 of Hermodice carunculata. NCBI lineage: Eukaryota > Metazoa > Annelida > Polychaeta > Eunicida > Amphinomidae > Hermodice > Hermodice carunculata. Next base: position 114,383,304 of record OZ026612.1, read on the forward strand.
TGTCAAAGTGTACATTATTTTTTTTGTGAAGCAACTAAGACCGGACGGCAATTTTCATTCATATTTAAAGACAACTAAAATAAACATGATTCATCAATGTTGTGTGCAGCGTGGATTTCATTTTATGCAATGTTTACAGGCAATGTTTTAAACCGACAGTACTTCAGGTGATTGATTACATGCATCACCACTACTGTATACCAATATCATGGCGGAGCTTTCACTGAAAATTTTCATTCAAAATGAACAAATATGCCTGCAGGTGTAACTAATATCAACGATTCTACGTAAACAGGCCATTTCAGCCGACAGGTTATCAATGTGAACCATGACGTGTGCTCTGATTAAGCCAGAATATAAGTCACAAGGCATCTGTTGTGTTGTTTCAGGTGATATGGGGTATAGGGTATAGATAGGTAGTGACTTTTTACCCTGTTGCTGATGTCAGTATATCAGTGTGATACTAGTATGTTGTTTTTGCTTCGTTTATTTATTTAATTTTTTAAATTTATTTTATTTTGTTTTATTTTATTTGCGTTTTAGGGGGTGTTTGTTTCTTTGTTTGTCTGGTTTTTATGGGGGGTGGTTTTTTTTTTTTTTTTTTTTTTTTTTTGTCCTTTCGCGCCCCCACCCGCCTCCAAACTCTAGTGCTGTCTGCAATATCCTGATGTGGTTTACCCGACAAGTGGGAGCTCACAATCAATTTCGGAACCAGTGGGCCGAGGCAGCGGACTTAACTGTGGCCGATGACTGAACTATCGAGCCGATTTGGAGTTTCAATGAGATAAAACAAACACATATTACCAGGCACACAAAGTCATTATCGCCGGCCCGAATGAGCTTACATCCGACGGCAAATTTCTCTCTCTTTCTAGCGACACAGTACAGCCAATTTAAAAATCATTCCGTTGGTTTCACGCCGATTTGGATAAATCTACTAGCAAGTTGGGGTTTCTTTCGTTTCCTACACCAAATTACAATTTGTTAATCGTATATTAATAACGCAATTTGAGCTAGGCTCATGTAGTGTGGGTTCAGTCGACGGAAAACATTCGATTCATTAGCCCTTGATATAACTACATTTGTCGTAGTTTGCACCTTCACAAGTGGAAGTTCCAGAAAACAATAACTTTTATTGAGATAGCCTACCTGCTTTATCTGCATTCCCATTGTGCTTCTGATAATTTAGATACAGTTGTCCAAGTGAATATTTATCTGTGTGCACCGAAAGAACCATATTCTGATGTAACCGAATGAATGTAGCATTTCAATTGACTTTCCTATTAGCACAATGCTACGTTCTTGTTTATATTCCGTAAGGTTTTTGTTTTTGTTTTTTTATCTAAAAAAAGGGGGTTTACCCTCACAGTTTATAAATGTTTTCCTCCACAAGTGTATCGGTGAGAAACAAACGCTCCCGGAAGTTACTAGGTTGTAAATGAGTGTAAAGACTTTTAACTATAATATATAAACATGGCAAGGACTACCGCCTGTGAAAATCTCTGTATACGGTAGAGTCCTGTTCTACAAGTTTTACCAACAAATTTAGAAGGCACGCGTCACACAGTTCACCCACAAGTTTCTCTTAAAGGCCAACTGGGATGCAACAAATGGAGAAAGTAGCATTGACTGGCACTTGCACACGACGTTCCGGCACGAGCTATTTGAGTTTTCGGTTTTCGTGAGGCTTGCCCAGCGAAAACCGAAAAATCAAAACAGCGAGTGTCGCACATAAAACGTCGTCTGCAACTGCCAGCCAATGCATGATTTTGTTTCTTTCCTACCTTTAAAACAAGAATTGCAAAATAAGCTTCAAATTGTGCACACTTTGACATCGCGCTGCGGCCATGTTTATTTTTGTTTTCTTCTGCGAGAGGGCCGCTTTGCCGACAAAGATACCAAATAACATTCTTCCAACATTTATTTATCAACAAAAGGAGCTTAATTAGTAATTTCACGTATGTATGTATGTATGTATGTATGGTTGTATGTATGTATGGATGGATGTATGGATGGATGGATGGATGTGTGTATGTATGTATGCATGTATGTATGCGTACCGTATAGCTCAAAATTGAAATATTGGCGCAAAACACAAAGAAATGGAACAATATGATCGATCCTCCGTGGGTCATAAGATAAAATTAACAAGCTGTATCGACTGCTAAATATGTGCTGTTTATTCTGTAACATGGGTTGGTAGCATACGTATGACGAAAGAGCATGGGATATTGGAACAAAATATTTGTACAACTGAGTAAAGGTGTCATATTTTGAAAGTGGTTTTACAACTGAGTGGAGGTGTCATATTGTGAAAAAAGAGAGCTATATGAGACATGTTCGCACTGCTTTTTTCTGCTGTAGTACATTGTGTAATTTTGTTTTTCTTTAAACTGGCTGCATAAGCCCAGTTGTGCTGGGTACCTAATTTACATTATGTGTATCTATTTAATTTAATGTATGTCATCATCGTACTGGTCACTATAATAAAGATTGATCGATTGATTGATTCATTCATTCATTCATTCACTCAGTACATAAATGAAGATTCAGATTAGGCTGTTGTGGAGATAATGCAAATATAATAGGCTGCAGTCCTTGCAAAGTTAGCAACAGGCATTCTCTAAGTTAAACTGCTAGCATTCACCCTAAAGACCACAAAGAAGACACCACCTAAACCTTCTGCGTCAGACCCACACACAGTCACAGCTCAGTCAAGGATTTCTGTGAAAGTACATGAAACAAACGTATGTGATGTATAATACAAAAAGGTGCAATAATTCTGTTCTATTAGTCATACAATCTCCGAGATCACAATATATGGACATGTTTCAACAGTGTAGCAGATTATGCTGGACGTGGATTATCGTGAAATTGATTTGAGCCACCTGGCAAAAAAGATTAAATCTTAAGCTGAAAATTGCATGCCCAGTGCAAAGTTAAGACAAATGTCGCAATTTCCATTCAAAGAATAGCTAAATATTTACAATATTACACGAAGAATTTGTTTCTTGTTTGCTTCCTTGCTCACTTGCTTGTTTGTAATGAATACAGGCTTTTGCTTTATAAGGTTTTGCATGATTCCGTCTCATCATTTGTACACGCTTTCTTTCCTGACGTATAAAATTGTAGGATAATCATATTGATGTATAATTAATTGTTGCAGCGAATCCACATTGGAACATAAAGCTGAATTTTATATTTTCACTTCCCACGGACTGTATACTGTGCGTCATGAATCCAACAAATTCTTCGTGACGGAATCATATAGCCCACGCTTTTTTTGCATAAAAATACTTGATGTTGGCGTGCATGCTGCAAAGTAAATGCGAGTTATGTTACAATTTTCATCTACAGTATGGGTGAATAATTACAACATACTTAGTGTTTCTTCTGTCGTCTATTTTGAAAGCATAATGCATACAGTATTTTCAGAGGGCTTTGCGTGATTCCGTCACACCATTTATGAACAATTTCTTTTCTGTGGTCTAAATTTATAGAATAAAAAATAATTCTGATTAATTTGTTGCAGCAAATCCACATTTAGAATATAAAATTGAATTATTCTTCATATATTGAATAATATGCGTCATGTTCCAATCGAAGTGTGTGTGATGGAATCACATGGAAGTTTATCATGAAACTGGTTAACTTGTACGCTGTGATGCACCTCAAGCACAATATGAATGTACATTTCTAAACAGAAACAGACATTCCTTGTGTAACAGGCTCTGATTTTCATTTGTTATTACTGATAGTTATATTTCAAACATTGGCATAAAATATAAAGAAAATGAGGGATTTGAATCTGAGCACATGCAAAAACAGAGTGAAGGAATCTTTTGTTATGCATTTCCTGCATATAGGTAACCGTATTTATTATCATTTATTCAATATTATAATCTATCATATCAACATTACTGAATGTTCTGATGTTCTTTTGGTTGGACCCATCTTGCATTAAACGCCAGCTGAGATGCAATTGACTACACGTGCCCACATCACGGATGACCGACAGGCAGACCAGAAATACCTTTAGGCTGGCAAAAAAAAAAAGAATGATGAGAGACAAAGAAACAATGAGCTGGGAGCAAGTTAACGATTTGAAGATAAACTCCAAAAAATCAATAAATAAATGGCGGGCAAAGGCTCTTGACAAAGCAAATAGATGTTTCTCCTCAGACGTTTACTAAAGCACACAAAACAGCTAAGCGGGCCCTTCTAATGAGTACCACAAAGACGGCTGCATTCCTTGCAAAGTGAGCAACAGACATTCCTAAAGTTAAATTGCTGGCATTCATCATAAAAACCACAAAAATACCATCTAAACCTTCTGCATTAGACGTACACACAATCATAGCCCAGTCAAGGATTTCTATGAAAGTAATACTACCAGCCGCATTGTGCCAGGCAAGGCAGATACGATCTCTATAAACCAAAAGGATGGATCCAGCCAAATATGCAGAAACGCAATTCTGTAATGACCATCGTAGAAGTACGGCAGCTATTTATAGCAGGATATATGCAGTACTTTTTCAAAACCCAGTTAGAAGAACTGTGACCAAAGCATGTGCTCTTGACATCAAAATGACACGCTACGTATGCAGGTGTTGTTTTCCTGGCAATATAATCATGTTGCTGGATAGTACCCTTCAGAAGTGTTCTCTAATGCCTTTGTGCGCGCACACACACACACACACACACACACACACACACACAAATTAAAAAAAAAAACTTTTCTCCAGTTGACTTTTTGCGATCACCGAAATAGGAACTGTATGTCTGGCAGCCGTGGCAAATGTGGGAACACCACGCCATTGAAGGTGAACCTGGACGAACAACTTCAAGAAAAGAACAAAATGACAACGTGTGGTTATACAAATGGAGGTTGGATGAACCATTGTACAACCAGCTTGTCTGTGAAGGCACAATTTTAGGCGCTGCAGAATTGGCCAATCAACTACCCACCTTACTATGGGATGTATTCACAAGGAAAAACAAGGCAGTTTGTATATACGAGAAAATACACAAAGCGAAGTCTATATCACTGTCTTATTACAGATGGTCATTTGCAGAAAATTTCGCTCTTTTGTTTCAAGATGAAAGACAGACACCCGATCAGGAGGAGGCACATATCACAGTATGAATGGTGATCTGGTGTGATCATAACATAGTTCAATTTTTAAAGTGTGTGTGTGTCAACACATTCTTTTCTGTTTTTCCTCGAGTTCTTTATTAAAGTGTGTGTGTCAACGCACACTTTTCTGTTTTTCTAGGAATTCTTTCTTTCTTTCTTTCTTTCTTTCTTTCTTTCTTTCTTTCTTTCTTCTTTCTTTCTTTCTTCTTACTTTCTTTCTTTACAGGCAAATTTGTCAGACATTTCATTTGAAAAGTATTATATGTAGAAACTCCAAACTTGGCACAATTATACTTCTACTTTTTATAATGAGAGGTCATGCTTTTCAAAATTATGCAAATGAGGGCTGATTAAAGTTTTAAATCTTCAATATCTTATATACTATAGTAGATGTGGTTCCGAGTGTATAGGGGTTCGATCATAGCAAGGTAAAGGTCATCTCAAATGTCAAGGTCATGTCAAGGTCAAAGGTCATGTCAAGGTAAAAGGTCAATTTTAAGCCAAAATGTCATTTTTGAGGTCCAGGTTCACTTCAGGTAGAGGTCATCTCATGGTCAAAGGTTATTTCAAGGTCAAAGGTCACTTTCAATGGTGGCTTTCTTCTAGCCATAACTTGGTCAATTTTTATCCAATTTTGATCATGTTGGCTCAAATTGTAGCTAATGTAACCCTGCACATTTTTGAAATTACATGTGACCTCTAAAATTCAAAGGTCAAGGTCATGTGGACCTTTGAAAGTTTCATCCAGTCATAACTCGGCCAATCTCCATCCAATTCTAATCATGTTGGACTCAAATTGTAGGTATTGCTACACTGGACATTTTTATAAGAACATGTAACCTCAAAAAGGCAAAGGTCAAGGTCGTTTGGCCCTTCGAAAGTTTCATCTTGCCATAACTTGGTCAATTTTACTCCGATATGGATCATGTTTGGCTTAAATTGTGGGTATTGTAACACTGTGCAATTAACATGTGACCTGTAAAGGTCAAAGGTCAAGGTCATTTAGACTTTGAAATTTGCATGCAGCCATAAGCTTAATGTAATGTGAAGTAATAAAGGATAAAAGTTGTAGCATTTAATATTTACAACTTTTAAAGGCACACAGACAGATTTGCTTTCAAGCAAATCTTCTTTTCCAGTTTCTTTCTTTCTTTCTTCTTTCTTCTTTACCATTAAATTTGTCGGACACTTTTCTCGGACACTATTAAATATAGAAACCCCAAACTTGGCATGATTGTACCTGCATACAAGGCCTTTGGCCGTTTTATACACAGAAATGAAGATGTCTAAAATTATGCAAATTAGGGGCATTTGAAATTTTAAATCTTGAATATCTTCAAAAGTATAATAGATAGTGATGTCATTCCTACTTCTACTAGGGTGTTATTGACCAGTGGACATCTAATGAATTTAAAACAAGAGTTGTAACAATTTAAATTATGCTAATTAGCAGCATTTGAAATTTTAAATCTTGAATAACTTCAAAGCTATAATAGATAGAGATGCCTTTCCAACTTCTACTCCAGTGTGATGGAATAGTTGTACATTGCCATACCAATATGCTTTGAAGACACACAGACTGATTTGCTACGCAGCAAATCATCTTTCCTAGTTTCTTTCTTTCTTCTTTACCAGCAAATTTGTCGGACACTTTTCTCGGACTCTATTATACATAGAAACTCCAAACTTGGCATGATTGTACCTCCATACAAGGAGTTTGACCGTTTCATACAGAGGAATGAAGATGTTTAAAATTATGCAAATTAGGGGCATTTGAAATTTTAAATCTTGAATATCTTTAAAAGTATAATAGATATAGATGTCATGCCCAACTTCTACTAGGGGGTTATTGACTAGTGCACATCCAATGAATTTAAAACAAAAGTTGTAACAATTTAAATTATGCTAATTAGCAGCATTTGAAATTTTAAAACTTGAATATCTTCAAAACTATTAAAGATAGAGATGTCATTTTAACTTCTACTAGGGGGTTATTGACCATTGTGCATGTAATAAATCTAAAGCTTAAGTTGTAGCAATTTAAATTATGCTAATAAGCAGCATTTGAAATTTTAAAACTTGAATATTTTCAAAACTATTATGGATAGAAATGTCACTTCAAATTTTACTAGGGGGTTGTCGTCCATTGCGCATGTAATGAATCTAAAACAAAAGTTGTAGCAATTTGATTATGCTAATTAGCAGTATTCGAAATTTCAATCTTGAATATCTTTAACACTATAATAGATAGAGATGTCATTCCAACTTCTTGTAGGGGGTTTATTGACCTTTGCGCACCTAATGAAATAAAGATGAAAGTTGTAGCAATTTAAATTATGCTAAATAGCACCATTAGAAATTTTAAATCTTAAATAACTTCAAAGCAATAAAAGATAGAGACGCCATTCCAACTTCTACCCCAGTGTTATGGAATAGTTGTACATTGCCATACCAATATGCTTTGAAGACACACACACTGATTTGCTATGCAGCAAATCATCTTTCCTAGTTTCTTTCTTTCTTCTTTACCAGCAAATTTGTCGGACACTTTTCTCGAACACTATGATACATAGAAACTCCAAACTTGGCATGATTGTACCTCCATACAAGGAATTTGACCGTTTCATACAGAGGAATGAAGATGTTTAAAATTATGCAAATTAGGGGCATCTGAAATTTTAAATCTTGAATATCTTCAAAAGTATTATAGATAGAGATGTCATTCCAACTTCTACTAGGGGGTTATTGACCATTGCGCATCTAATGAATTTAGAACAAACGTTGTAGCAATTTAAATTATGCTAATTAGCAGCATTTGAAATTTTAAAACTTGAATATCTTCATAACTATTATAGATAGAGATGTCATTTTAACTTCTACTAGGGGGTTGTCGACCATTGCGTATCTAATGAATCTAAAACAAAAGTTTTAGCAATTTAAATTATGCTAATTAGCAGTATTCGAAATTTGCAATCTTGAATATCTACAATACTATAATAGATAGAGATGTCACTTCAACTTCTACTAGGGGGTTGTTGACCATTGCGCACCTAATGAATTAAAAATAAAAGTTGTAGCAATTTATATTATGCTAAATAGCACCATCAGAAATTTTAAATCTTGAATAACTTCAAAGCTATGATAGATAGAGATGCCATTCCAACCTCTACTCCTGTGTAATGGAATAGCTGTACATTACCATACCAATATGCTTTGAAGACACACACACTGATTTGCTATGCTGCAAATCATCTTTCCTAGTTTTATTCTTGTATCCGATATCAGAGATCAAGAGAAACCCACTGTGGACGAAAATATGTTCAGACATACAGTTAATATTAGAAAAGAAGATTTTCTTCACAGCAAATCTGTTCGGGTGCCATCAAAATGAAGACAGTTTGAAATGCAACGCTTTGCTATTGTTCAAGATAATATAAATTTTGTGTATTAACCTAATTTGCATAAATCAAAATGCTATAACTTTGGTTATTGGTTCATTGGATGTCGCCAAACTTATAAACTAAAGTTTGAATGACACCACTATCTATAACAGTTTTGAAGCTTTTCAAGATTTTTGTTTTGCATATTTCCCTAATTTACATAGATTTAAAAAGCTTACAACTTTGGTTCAAGCTTCATTGGATGCGATTATATCATAAATCCGAAAATTAAAGTTTGAATGGTATCTTTATGTATAATGGTTTTGCAGTTATTCAAGATTTAGTGTATTCGTCTTATTGGCATAAATTAAAAGCCTACAAGTTCGGTTCATCGTTCATTGGATGCATCCTTGTCACAAGCATATAAATTGAAGTTGGAATGACACCTCAATCTATGATAGTCTTGAAGCTATTCAAGTTTTAAATTTTGCATATTCACTTAAGATGCATAAATTAAAATCCTACACCTTTGGCTAGTGCTTCATTGGATGCAGCTGTGCCGAAAACCTATAAATTGAAGTTGGCATGACATCTCTAATTATACTGAGATACTGAACTTTTAATATTTCTCAATACCCCTAATTAGCATCATTTAAAATTCTAGAACTTTCACTTACTGCCCATTATATTGGCACATGTCACATGTCCTATACATGTACATTGAAATTATTTTGTCTATCTGCAATAGTTTGGAAGATATGGGGCTTTTTAAAATTTAATTTCCCCCAATTTGCATGATTTTAAACATCATGATTATTCCGAATGATGTGCACAATTTCACGGACAGGTCAATCATCATGGTAAGTTTGGTGGTTTTCGGAAACATTGTTTCCGAGAAAAACTCCAGCCAATATTGGTCGTAAAGAAGAAAGAAAGAAAAAGAACTAAAACACAGCAAATCTGTCTGGCTGTCTTCAAATTGAAAACGGTTTGAAATGCTTCAATAGGCAAGGGCAAAAACAGAAGGTTCAATAACTGCCTAAATGAGGGCAATGCAGTCAATGGAGGGCTAGGGTTGTGTATCCCCATTACTTTGCATTGTAATTTAGAACTTCATAGCTTAAAACTACTGCACATTGGAACACGAAATTTCAGACAGTAAATGTAGATGCATAATTAAATACCTTACGAAAATCATATACCCACAACTACAAAAGTGACAAGTTTATCTAAGGTTTGGTTTAATATACAAACTAATGGGGATACACGGCTCTAGCCCTGCAAATGTTTGTGTATTCAGTTGTTTATTGGGGCAGATACACACCTTAGAGCTAGTTCTGCCTTTTCCTATATGTACTTGTTCAACATAATCTAAATTTTGTGCACAGTAAAACCTGCCTGTGAGCCCACCTCTGCTAAGAGACCACCTGAGCTAAAGGATCAGTCTCAGCATCCCCATTAGCATATTTTAGTGTAAGTTTACATGCCTGAAGGGACCACTTGTCACAAAGGACCATTTTGCACAGGTCCTCTGGGTGGTCCCTTATGGCATTTCACTTTATTAGCTTTATTTGCATAAATCAAAATGCTAAAAATTGAAGTTTGAATGGTACCCCTATGTATAATAGTTTTGCATCTATTCAAGACTTAGATTTTGTGTATTCGCCTGATTTGCATTCAATTAAAATTCTACAACTTTCGCTCACAGTTCACTGGATGTGGTCATGTCACAAATGTATCAATTGAACTTGAAATGACACCTCTATCTATAATAGTTTTGAAGCTATTGAAGATTTGAATTTTGTGTATTCACTTAACTTGCAGAAATCAAATTTGACAATTTTGGTTCATTGGATGCGGCTATGTCACAAACCTGGTCGGTCAGTCACCTTGCCATGTTTAGTGGTTTTCGGAATGATAGTGTCCGAGAAAGGCTCTGGGCAAAATTTGGTCATAAAAAAGAAAGAAAGAAGGAAAGAAAGAAAGAAAAAAAGAATCCTTGCTCAAGCAAAATGTCTGGGTTCGTACCTACACGTAAATATTTGACAAGAGAGATTATGCCTTATCGAGATTTGAGAGGAATCATTCCAGAAAAAACACCATATGGAGTTTGACTTGGTCAAATAGTGTACATTGGTAGAAACACGCAACACTTTGGCAAGATTTCGTGTCAATGTGTCAAAACATTGAAGAAAGTGTTTGGTAAAGGTTAAAATAATGTCAAAATGCAAAAATCTATACAAATATACTTTCAAGGGCATGACAATATACCGGGAAAATATAAATCATCTTCACATGATCTGGTTAGACTGTACCTAAATGATATGTAATAGGTTTTGAATGATATCCTGCAACTGCTGTTTCTGGTAAAGGTGAGGTCTTGGCCAATATAGTATACTTAAGCTCACCTAGGGCATTCCTTTGTCTGTCTCAGTTGGAACTTACAGGTTGCACTTCTTGTTTCGAAAAGGAAGCAGCAAAATAAAGTAAGCCTACAGTCCTTTAAAGCGTTAATGACAGTTGTAACCTCGGTAGTTTTTATAATCTGTAGGCCTAAGTATTATGGAGGCCTGAGTGGTATGATTTCATTTCTGTATAATGCGTTTCACGTTGACCTTTACTGTCAACTGCGGACACATAGCTGGCTGTTTTGAACAGAGTCCAGGACAAAGTGAAGCATACAGACATAAATAGAAGTGTAAGAAAGAAAGTAAGCAAGCAAAAAAAAAAAAAAAATAGGCTAAATGGATGGGTCAGAAATATCTGTAAGTTGCCGTCTCTGTTCATATGTCAGTTCTCAAAATCCGGGTTTTTTCCAAAAAGAGTCACCAAAACAAACAAACATGGCCAAATTTATAGTTCTAATACACACATTTTCTATGGGCCAACTGTATTCAATTTTAATTGTAGCACGCTGTACTTAAGTTAGAAAAAAATCATAAAATTTAATGCAGGGCATTATCTAGTGCAATATCTAATGTTGGCTCAATTCAAATCAACCCCCCTCTGCAGTGCGCAGATTGGGAAGCAAGAGCCAACAGCTAGTTTTAGCACATGTACCAGAGACGAAAAAAGTGTTTACTAGTTTTGTGCAGAAGATCTAACAAGCAAATTGCTTGAAATATAAGCGATAAGACACGGCAGTTAATAATAAACAGTAGCTTTGAATGCCAATTTTTGTTAATGAGAACACTGATTTCTATTGTGCTACCTGATTCACAATATACGTTCAGACAATATATTTTTTACTCTTGTATGGACTAGCAAATGTCACAATTGACCCAAGTGTCTGTTACCAAATATCCCATACTGCCAGGTCAGCTGCAATTATTATACCTCAGGGAGAAATCCGCACTCATGATTGGTTAGCTGGTGGGACATTTTTTTCCTGTTTCCTGCTGAGAAGGTACTGTCACCATGCAGGTCCCACTAGATGGCTCCTATTATTCTGATTGGCCGGGGAACGTGGCAATTGGGAACTGACAATTAACAATTTTACAATCTTGTTTATATCATTAAAATTATGTAAAAATTTTGTTGTTTTCATGATGAGTTGTTCTTTGGTACAATAGTGCAAATGACGTCCTTGGCTGCGGGGACAGGAAGAATTGTGAACCTGAGGGATGGAATGTCAACCCAAAGTAAACTGTGTACCTGAGGGATGGACTGTCAACCCTTAGCTTGGTTTCAGATTGACAGTCCATCCCTCAGATTCACAATATATTTCCTGTCCCCCGCAGCCAAGGACATCATTTGTTTGCACCTCCTTTTTACGGCGGGGGGGGGGGGGGACATATAGGTCAGCTTACTTGTGTTGTGCAGGTGCTCATTCTTGTGGGACAGAACTGCAGTTCCAGCCTTGTTCAGGTGAAAAAGTGCCTTGTTGCAGATGACTTGAGCTTAGCAAGCATGATGATGTCCCAGTGACAAAGCCCCTTTTCAAAGACAACTAAGATGCACTGAAGAAAATTTTGGAGGCAAATCAACAGTTCTTGGTTAGTTTACTAAAAAAAACCTCCACCAATCAGAAGCGATGCTAGTCCCAATTCAAGTCCAAGAAGGAAGTATGACATCATAACTATTGAGTGTCATGGCTGTCACCAGTTAGGCCATATGATTAAAGATTGCCTACAATCTTCGTCCGGGTTCAAATTGCCCCCACCATCACCAAGAGTAGTGTCATACACAAAAGTGTCAAGGCTGAAACAATGCAGCTTTTGATACTCAGGATAATTAATCTATTTTTCTAAAGCATTGCAACAACTATGGAGCCTCAGATCCTGTACTGTCTGAATATTCACAGGCAACACAAACGTTTTAGGCCAATAATACAGCATTCTCTTGCTAATCCACTCAAATATGGACGAGAACACCGCTACTGGTAAGCAAGCCCAACCCCCAACCAGAGTTACCATACTTACTCGTCCTAAAACAGACAAATTATAGACCTGCTATTTCCGTTTCCCTACAATTTTGTGAATAAATACCAACATTATAAGGCTAAATAAATTATTTTACTTGTTTTTCAACTCCAAAAAGATTACTATGCACACAACTCAAAACACTGGACAAGGCTGCATTACTCTGATCTGACAACTTATTTTTTACAGAAAGTTAACAATAAGTTTGCATAAGACAGTACTTTATATGCCACCATAAGATCCATTTGTGGGAGATTGAGCTCTAATACCCTTAACTTTTAATTAAAATTATTATATTTATGTGTACTTTATTACAGAGCCCAATATCACATATCATGTAAAATATTCAGAAGTGCAATGTGCAAGGTACATCCCGCAAAGTTTCTCTTGAATCTTAACTGTTTTATCACCAGGGGGTAGTACTGCATAACTTAAGACCTTCCTAGCCAAAACTGAAAATTGACTTCCACGTAATTGCTCGCAATACACCTTTCCAAATCTAAATCAATGAAATTTGATCTGAAAAACAAGTTTGCTTTGCTTACCGCTGAAAGCTGTCAACACTTTTATTCCAAGACTTTTTTCAAAAACATACATTAATAAACACTATAGACCTACCACAATAAAATTCAATTAATACAGGCACTGATAACAATTTGATATTAGAAGTGAGCAAGTCATGAGCTACAGATTAACAGATGTTTCATGGACATATTAAAGTGGCCCTGTACCCTTGGTGAATTGTGCAAAGGTCATCAATGTGTGGTCTCAACCAGGCCATAATATCGTTTGTTAAATGTATGTATATTCCTTATTGCCTCCTTCCGCTGGAGAGATACATGAATATAACATTTGGTCAATCACGGAACAGTACACAATTAATATATAATGCAAATTTATTTTTAAAAAGTTCACAATAACACGTTAAAAAATGGATGATCAAAGATATATAACATACAATTCAATGATAAAGGCTGTTCCGATACTACTGTAGGTACACCATTTCCACATTTTCAAACCATATTAGCTGTCCCAGCGTTGTCCCGATTGTATGTCAATTTACGGTATCGTCTGTTTATATTTTACACATAAAAACATAAGTACGCTGCATGTAATTCTCATTGTCTAAAATTGCTGTAGCCTAGTCAGATCTCCGTGACAGGCCCCAAAATATTCATAATTTAAAGCAGTTGACCCCAATTAAGACGTTTCAAGCCTAAAAAAAATCACTATTTCTGTAAACATCTTTGCTCTAGTATAAAAATGTTTGACACAAAATAAGGTGAAATATTTGATGTCTTCTACGTCTGTATTTCACCCATCACATAATCTATGCTCTCCAAACGTAAATCTAACCACAAGTGTGACAAAAACTAGTAGCGCTGGCTCATCGTGAGCCAACCACCACCACCGAGACAGTCCTATTTTTGTTACATGCCTAAAATTTTCCAGTTTCATGTTAAACTGCACTGCAATTTCCCATATTCTTCTCTATTATCATGGTTTATTCGTTTTTTTTTTGTTTGTTTGTTTGCTTGTTTATTTCTTTCTATATTTATTTACTTACGTATTTATTGATTCATTTATTTCTATTTTATTTTTTTTTACAGGCAATTTGGCCAAAGTTTTTCACAAGACACAATATTCCCCCAAAATATAAAAAATTTGCACAGTTACCGATATAGCAGTGAAATTTATTAAGCACCTGATTTGCGATAGTCAACATGTTGTAAATTATGCAAATTAGGGCCACTTCAAACTTTAATATCTTCAAAACGTTTAAAGGCAGAGGTACCATTCCAACTTAACTTCAAGTCTAACCATAAGTGTGACACAACCCAGCAGCGCTGGCTCACAGTGAAGCAACACTCACCACTGAGATGGTCCTATTTTTTTCACTAGATGCCTTAAATTGTCCACTTTCAAGTTGAACTGCACTGCAATTTCACATTTTCTTCTCTCATCTTGGTTTCTTTCTTTATTTATCTATGTCTTACTTGTTTTTTTATTTATTTATCTATCGATCTATCTGTCTCTATCTATCTATGTATCTATACAGCCAATTTTGCCTCGAGGTTTTCTCACACACAATATCACCGAAAAAACTAACTACAGCAGTGAAATTAAGTACCTGGTTCAGAATAGTCAACATGTTGAAAATTATGCAAATTATGTCCATTTGAAATGTTAAACGTTTCATATCTTCAAAGCTGTTAAAGGCAGAGGCACCATTCCAACTTTAATTCTTTGGTTTGTGCTATCAGTGCATCCAATGAACCGCAAGAGAAAATTGTAGAAGTTTAATTGATGCAAATGAGGGCCATGAGGAAACCCTTCTTACCGGCCAGCATGGACAGATGTAGGCAACCAGGTCAAACTGGATGCCAAGAAAGACGAAAGTCTGCTCTGGCCAAAGACTGGAATTTGGTAGGTTCACTATCAGTCTTAAGCATTGACTGAGTTCCACAATGGTGTGTGTGTGTGTGACACTGTGAATCCAGGCGCGAGCACTCTGATACGCTAATCATCTAGATACATATAAATGCAAATGGCTGAGTGGTAAAGGAAAGCAGCAACTGTCTGCACAAACAAACCTGATAAACACCAGTAGTCGCATCCAAGGCCGAACGGAAGTGCCCTGAACTGGTTGACTTTGCCCACAAATGTGAACCACAGATACTTTCATGAAGTCTCCACGAAACAAAGGTCCCAAAACGACGGGACTTCCAGGCAAGGTGTTCAGCATTGACAGGTCTATGACCAGGCACCATCCTCTGTCCCTCTTGGGGACCAGGAAGAGTAAGTTGTAAAAGTCACGTGGGAGTCCCTTGATCTTCGACCTGCTCTATGGCACACTTGTTCCAATGCATCTGAACCACATCCAGGAACACCGATGCTTTGGGTTCCGACGTTGGTGGTGCAAATCACTGTGGTTCTTGCTTAATGGAGGCCTGTCTTCACAAAAGGGCAGTGTGCAGCCATGTCTCAACATATTGAGAAAATGAATGGTTCATGATAGACTCCAATTGCACGTAATATGCAGTGACTGGGCACTGTGCGGAGTCTAACAATGTGGCCATTGGCAAACCTGAGACATTGCAATCTGGTATACATGAGTCAGGAATACCAGGGCTTTGCTGTCTTCTTGCCTCTACCAGAAAGCTTGCCCTTCCCGGATTGCTTTACACTCTTCCCAGGTCATCGCATCCCAGAAGGAGCATGATTTGAGAGTCAAGTAAACACTGTCTGCAAAGTACCATGCTTCAGGGCTGAGTCTGCCAAAGAGGACAGCGACCAAGCAGAGTCAGTCAGTTCCGTTGAACGGGTCTGGTCAGCCAAGCAAGCCCGAAAGTCCTGTGCCGGTGGACCCCTTCTACCATCTTTCCTCTGAACAGAGTTCCAGAGAAGAGTGGCCCCCTCTCTACAGAGGGTCAGGCAGCTTCTGACCCTGGAGGTAGGCGTCCCTCCACAACAAAAGAAGGTTTGCCTCCAAACATCCACACCTGGTGAACAGCTGGCGACAACAAAGTCAGGAAGTGTCACCTGGTCTAACCAGTCACATACACGCCTCCGTGATCTGTACCAAGCCTTTGAGGTCATCAAGGAGAGACCCCAAAGTGGCCAATGAAACATCAGAGTATGACGCCATAAGGTTGGATCTGCTGGCATCCTAATCCAACCTTCAGCATTGGCCACCACTGCCGTTGCCGAGGGTGAGCAGACGCTTTGGGCAGGCAATGGAGTGGCCACAAGCAAGCAATCTGTCACCTCGTCAGGGTAGCAAGGACCTCCACAGAAGTCGCCACAGCCACAGACGCCACCTCCACCTGTCTGAGGGGTTAGACAGGGAAGGGAAGGGAGAACCATGCACTGAGATGTTGGCCAAAGATGCACTGATGGCAGACGGCACCCCTAAAGGTCTGGGTGTCTTGCTTCTACTTCCCCTTTGCCTTTGCTTATGAAACCGAGCTGTCAGACCTGGGAGCTCAGGAAGTAAGCTTAAGCACCAGTGATTTGCTAGGCACTCCAAACTTATGATTCGAGTGCTCAGAGCGGGACTGGCCGAGGTGCTACTGGCTTTCCATACTTCCAGGACTTGCGCTCAAACTTGAGCTCTGGGACTGGCTGTGATTCTGGAATACCTGGACGGGAACCTGAAGGTTTCCAATCCAGATGCACCATTTTGTGTGATAGCTACTGCCCTGAGCACTTTGACCCAGAGGACTGAGATCTCAACAGCTGCAATCTACACTTGGCGGACTTCTTTGGAGCGGACCCCAAAGAAGAAACAGCCTGCTGAGAGGGGGGCAAGCAATACTCAGAGCATCTCAGCCTGCATCTTCATACTCTGTGATATAGACTCAAAAGCAAGGGCAAGCTTTGGGTCAGTGCCAAGAGCAGAAGTGGTGCCATTTGGGGGTAAAGATGGGTGCTCATGATCCCCATGAGGTGATCTCTTGCTTATCGACTTTCGACCAGGATGTCTCTTTGCCTTACTCTCCCCTGGGGTTTCAAGCATCGAAACATCCGTCACATGGGGACTGGAGATGAACCAAAATTAGTGTACACTCTTTCTCCTCAGCCACAGAAAAAAACTGCAGATGAACCAAAGTGAATGCTTTTTCTGATGGGGGGTTACTGTCGAAGACTCAATGGAGTCAGTTATGTCAGCCCAGCGTTTGGCAGCTATGGCCTGCCACCTACACCTCGCTTGATCCCACTTTCTCCATGGCTGATCAAAGAGCAGCCATGTGTCTTCTCCCCAATCCTGACAGTATTTGCAAGTTAGCTAACAAGAGCAAAATTAACCCAACTGCAAACAGCAACCAAAGCAGTGCGGATGGTCATCCCAAGCTGCCATGTAGTGGTTCTGTGAATCCAATTTCTGACCATGATCAAACAAGGACAAGGATGCAGGCAGAGTGGTCATGGATCAACACCAATAACTCCCAAAAAGATGCAAATGCTTGGTGCCCATTGCTTTCCCTCTCTCTGCAATCTGTTTGCTGAGACACCATCTTGAAAATCTAGATTTCAAGTGAGTGAAATGTAACTCGATTTCATGGGGATTTGACCCAGATAAAGAGGTCTAGGCAAATGGTGGTCAAGAGGTAAGTTATGTAACTAATCCTGAAAACACATTTTACATTGTGTGCACATGATTATTCACTGTTAAAGCTGGCAGACCATCACCATACTCTTGCAAGTGGCGATTAAAACCCCTCCATAAACAGATAAAAACCTGATAGCACAAATGAAGGGCTTCTGGGTTGACAAGAGGCTCACAGTGTTTCAAAAAGAGCCTACCACCTTTATAAGCATGGGATCTTTAACTGAACTTTCCCCTTCAACTGGCCAAAAGTAGCAACATGTAAAATGTTGTATGCTTCAATGATGTTTCATTCATCAGAGTACTTAAGAAACAAACAAGAGAACGGGGACAGTTTTGTGCTCAGTTGACCTTGGACACATAGATTGAAGTGTATCTGTGATTTTCACAATTAGATCAAGGTCACATTCTGTTAAGACAATCACAATGTCCAAATATCTAAGTGCTAGCTCAGTAGTTCTCAAGTTACCCCTCAGAACAAAGAATCAAAAGATCTCATGGTACAACTTAAGACACTACACCTAGTATGCACCAAAGTCACTTAAACTTGAAGTGACATCACCATGGTAAGTGATAATTACCTAGCAAGAGTACTGCACCGAATGCACTTAAGTTCATTACATTCCACTTAAACATGAGGTAACTATAAGTGTGGTCATGGGTAGACTTACATGGTCACTTAAATGAAACGGGTGGGATACATAACATGCAGCTTTACAAACTGGCCTTTCACTTACGAGTTGGCAGCATGGAGGACACAGAACTACATGGACCTCCTGTGGTGACTTGAAAACAAGATATGAATAGCATTGCCAAAACCTATTCTTGAGACATACGGCAGATCCATTTATTTCAGGAATGCAAAATTCCGCTTGCAATACAAGTGTCAAAGAAGTCAGCATATGCAATACTTCATCATATAGCTGATTTTCATCAATTCACGCAGCTTTGACACTGAGATTTAATGCGATGGGGGTCACACCAGGTTGTTGTTTGTGCGATCCAAATATGCACAAATTGCACGTGCACGTACCTAAACACTTTGGTGCAGTAACTTTGTCAAGGTAACTGGTATCAAGGGAGTGCATCTGCTCTGGCACCATAGGATGCTATGCGTTGTGTCAAACATCTATTTTACTGTGGTCCTTTGCCTGCCCTGGTGACTTCAATTCTCGTCCTTTTTTCCTTGGCAAGTTTTTTTTTTTGCCCATAACTTCAGATTTTCCCGAAATTGCTTGAGATGTTGAACTGTCATTTGATATGTATTGAGTTGTGCACAAAACATCTTTAACTCCACCCATACCTTGTTTCTTTTAACATGATTAGACATTAACCCTCTATACGAAATATGCTTTTATCCCATAATGGGGCCCTTGGGAGGGTAATAAAAAAATGTGGTACGGCCATCACATCTGCTGTTCATATTATGTAGCACCGCATTACATTTCTAAAAAAATTGACAGATCTATCCGCGCAATGTTGGGTGATTATGCTCTTCTATGTATTTCTGGCCTCTTTTTTGCTTAAAACTATTTTTGTCTACTTAAACAGAATATTTCATAGAAACATTAAGTGACTTGAAGGTAATAGGTCAATAGGGGGCAGAAATGACACTGAGGTTTTGGTTTTTTGATCGCCCTCTCACCTTAACCTTTGTCCTCCAGGTCATCCATGAACATAGAAAGAAATTCCAAAGGCTCATTGATTATCTGTAACAAATTACAAAGTAATATGCCAATAGGGAGCAGAAATAATACCATTCCAGTTTCTTGACATCCCTCTGACCTTGACCGTTAACCTCCATGTCATGCGTGACCACATGAAAAATATTTCTCTGACCAATAGTTTATTTGTACCAAATTTGAAAGAAATAGGTCCATAGGGAGCAGAAATATTGCCACTCTGAAGTTTTTTGTTGATCATTCTAGACCTTGACCTTTGACATCCAGGTCATCTGTGACCACATGGAAAATACTTCAGACCCATAGATTATTTGTATCAAATTAAAGAGGAATAGGTCCATAGGGGGCAGAAACAATATCACTCGTCAAAAAATTCCCTAACTATAAATCTGTATAAAATAGGATGGAAATAGGTTAATAGGGGGCAGAAATAATACCGCTCCCAAGTTCTTTGTTGATGGACAGAAGGACAGACAGACGGAAAGTGAGTGCTTGACTCGCCAACAGCTAATTCTGGCAGGACAATAATTATATATATACATAATTATGTGAGTTGCCATTTTGTTACTTCAAAATAATAATTCCATGTCTTTTATTCTGATAAAATTGATGCACAGCAGATATTCAATGGGCACAAGAATAACAAAAATATCTGATGCCAAAACATGTACATTTGTTATTATACTCATAAATGCATTTACCCCTACACAGGTGTGTTAAAACCCTAAATTCCACAGAGAAACTGTGGAACCATTTCATATTTTACTAGAACTGTTGGTTTGGTGGCTGTTGAAAAACAAGTTAAGGAAAGTGTGTAATTAAATTGTTAATCTTCCATGCTGGCATAAACAGATAAAGGAAGGATGAATGCCACCTGACATTTTTTCTCACTTAGTCTTATCTACATTATTGTGCACAAAACTTCCACTTTATACACTTATTTGTATAAAAAATTGCTTAAGTCAGCTGCTCACTATAAACTTTTACAACTATAGGAGACAGAAAACAAACTTTATTCTATGTTTAGGAGTGAATTATCATTCTGTAGAGTGAAATTCAAAAGTAGTAACTCATTGTAGACCATGACCTAAACATTGTTACAAGCAAACTGTGACATGCCTGCATCAGTGACGTGATGGACTGACATTTAGACAAAATCAAATGTGCTCAAGCGATGTTTTATTATACATCACGTGTGACGTGGAATAACTATGACAAATGAAAACAAACATGCCACACCAGGTCAGTGTTGAAAGTAGGCCTGGAGCATATTTTTTGCAATGAATACCCAATTAAACATAGAATAAACAAAATCTTACATGGCTGGAGAGCGAGTTACTATTTTTCTCTCAGTCAGGATCGTTGCTGGTGGAGAAAATCACTCGAAACCTGTGGCCATGCACAATTTTGTCCACCATCAACAATCCCTCGTGAGAGAAAAATAGTAACTCACCCTCAGCCACGCAAGATTCTCTATACAATGTATGAGCAAGCAAAGGAGAGCATCATACTATAGTTTGAGCTAGCACTGATATAAATGAAAGGACCATTCAACATGTGGTGCAAAACACCACATAATAAGGCTAACAAGAGCCCCATGGGCCTAATGCTCTACTGGCATATAATCTCATGTCAATCCCCAAAAACTTCTCTTTGCCATTGATATCCAAAAAACACACTGGAATTAAAAATTCACCTCTTTGAACTCCACAGGCCTGGTGACCTACCAAAATTAGTTCAAGGTAAGGGATATTATATAACATACGCGCATTGGACATGCTCCATATATCCTACAAATTTGGCATGTCTGATTCAATTTTTTTTTTTTCTTGGGGGGGAGGTAAAATTTTATGTCTTTCAAGATATTTTAGCTCATAATTTCTATCAAAGTATAGGTGGTGCCACTAGTATCATATGCACTAAGATTCTGACCTCTTCTACCATCCCACAAAATTTCATGAAGATCCATGACAAAATAAAGGATGCTGGACTGGTCACAAGATTTTCACATTTTGATGCAGATGTTACATAATAATGTTGGTGGCACCACCCATATTAAAGATCATACAGATTTTCATACACTTTATCAGTCCTAAAAGTTATATGGGTCTAACTCAAAAACTGGGGTGCAAGTATTCAGAAGATGACTCCTATGTTTCAACTTGACCTTGACCTTCAACTCGGACTTAAAAATTGTTATGTTCAAAATGTATGCCCCACTTCCAACTTTCCATCCATAGTTTATTCCTTCAAATCGGGTAATAACTTTTTCAGTTATTGAAGAAAAACAATAAACTTGTACAAACACCAAACTCCATAATCTTTGGATCTTGGTGACCCAAAACATAGGTCACCAAGTAGAGTTTTGTGTAGAATGTATGAAAGTGCAATTTGATGTGGAGGCTCAAATCTCTTTGCCTTTGATGTCCAAGCTATACCCTGCCATTACAAAATTAGCTTTCAATTTTACAGAACTGGTGAACCAAGAAAAATAGGTCAAGGTCACTGACATTATATAATATATAAACACTGGACAATATCCAACATGATCTATATATCCTATAAATTTGGCTCACTCAATTGTTTTTCTAAATATGGAACTTGACATCTTTCACCACATTCTGTTTTATAATTTCCGCCAAGCTATAGGTGGTGCCACTAGTATCCTAAGCAACTGAAAATTTGACCTCCTCCACAATCCCACCAAATTTCATGAACATCTATCAAACATTAGGGATGCCAGACTGCCCACAAGATTTTCACATTTTGACCCATATTTACATAATACTGCAGGTGGCACCACCAAGATCGAACTTGACTTAAAGTTTTTTGCACTTGATAAGTCCTGAATATTACATGAGGCTATCTTGGAAACTGTGGACTGTATTGCTCTCATAATCAAAAGTTTAAGGACAGCTGGTCGGAAAGGTGTACAGACATGAGTGATCGCAAGAGCTCTGTGAACTTTGGTCAGCAAAGGCAAAATGTGATATTGATGTGAACCAACCTTGTACAAAATGCAAATAATGTCAACACTCAATACTTCTTGTTCCTCCACATTCTCATTGCTCACCTATATAAAACAAACAGGTAAGGAGTTCATCTCATGGATATGTAAAACTTATGTTTCAGATACAAGTACATGTACTTCCACTGTTGAACATCTAAGTTCTGAAGCTTTTATCACATAAAAAACTTGATCCATGCATGTTTACATACAGTGCTCCCTCTTTATATGCTGGTGTTGGGGTCCACAGGGTATACCGTGTTATAGCAAAACTGCCTTGTAACAAAGGGACTTTTAACATTTTAACACATATACAAGTAATGGGAAAACTATTTCAGTGGGAGCCATGGTACCCACTGTGTTATATCAGAAACCGCCTTGTAATAAAGAGGGAGCACT
This sequence comes from Hermodice carunculata, assembly GCA_964020975.1. Lineage (NCBI taxonomy): Eukaryota > Metazoa > Annelida > Polychaeta > Eunicida > Amphinomidae > Hermodice > Hermodice carunculata. The sequence continues at coordinate 114,406,440 of OZ026612.1, forward strand.
GTATATATACACATACATATATATATAATACCAAATCAAAAAACAAAGATATAATACTGGTTCATTCAACTGGCCAATAACTGTTGACCATAAACTAGTATCTAAGTGTTTCCATATGCTACAAAATTGATAAAACACTATGCTTACAGTGATACAGAATAAAATGACTTGCACACACTAAATCAAATGCTTCATGACAATTCATTCAACATAATATTGCAGATACCTGCAATGATGATGTGCACAGTGTGCACATCATTTGTATTTTCTGTAAGTATTTCTTTTGTCTGACTGTATTATAAAATATACCTGTAAGTATACGTAAAGTAAATTAGCAGTACAGTTATCACTTGACCAACAAAAAGACCCCCTTTAATATAAAACAGACTTGTTCACAATACATGTACTTGACTAATAACTCCCATTTCTTTCACTTGAAGTGAGGGGTATACACTGATACAGTACTGGGTGCTCCATACGTAGTCACTCAGCTGGCATGCACAAGACACATCATTTAGAAACCACTGCTCAAAATAAAAAGCATGGTTCACATACTACTGTCAAACAATTGTAGTAGAAAACCCTTCACATCAAACTTTAATACTCTGGTAAAACAAGTTATCTACATTTAACTGCTATAAGTAACATGGTAAAACCTCTGTAGCCGAACGCCTCCATATGCCAAACACCTATCTATACTGAACACCTTTTCTCGGTCCCAAATATATACTTCCAATGTAAGCAAACCTCCCTATACCAAACACCTCACTATATCAATTGATGTTTTTAGGTCCAAAGAGTGTTTGGTATAGAACAATACAGTTTTTTAGTGAATGGTACGGAATAGGACTTTGCTCTTAGAATATCGGACTTGATAGTGTTCAAACGGTACATGGGCTTACGGAATTAGGTTTGTTCAGTTTCTCTTTGTATTAAATAGGACGGTTTTACTGTATATTTTTCAGCTATCAGGGTACCCTATAAACCTCCATGATGTGCAAAATTCATGTCTCCACTGTGTGACAATTTTCTGTTTACACATTTGAAAAACCTGACTGAGACGGACAGACACAGGACTCTCCAATTCCATGTCCTATTTTCAAGGACAAGTAAACTTAACCCTTTCCCCTCAAACCGGCCAAAACCGGCTGGTGATCAAATGTCGTCTACTCCAGTGTTTTCAATTAATTTCAACTGTTATGAAAAACAATTTGAATGCGACATGTACATGATACTTATCATGATCACATGCCCCAGGTCAACAGCTTTCCTTGGCATGGGTTGGGCACTAAGTGCCCAACCCATGCCAAGGAAAGCTGTTGACTCAGTCTTAATTCAAGGGGGAAAGGGTTAAAAAGAAATAGATACAGGTACTTGTCCCAGAACAAGTGGACTTCAAGTAAAATTGTAAAGCCCTAAGACATAGCCACTATATCTATCACAATTTGTCCAATCTGGATTAATCTATATTAGTCATTACTACTCCAATTTTTTTTCAATAAAGTTTCAAAATTAGCACCAAGTAAGAAAGCTGACTTCCCAAAAAATTATGAAAAACAAATGCACATGATGGCATTGCTATTTAGCAAGATGACTACATATTATGCAGCAGCAAGTTGAACCAATGAAATCTGAAAGGACCTATATATAATCGACCAGCTTTAATAACAATACATACATGGTGGGTCCTTATTGTAAAATTTTACAAGTTGTCTTCAATTAGGTTCTCAATGATCTTGAATTTCCAGAGTCAGGAGACAAACTTGAATGAGCTGATAGACCAGCATATAGCAGTGAAGGGTCAGCCTCAGTGCTGTCTTTGTTGTCCCTCTCACAGCCACAAGTACAGGCATTCTCACATGCCACCCTCCCCAGTGACTTGTCTGCCACCTGAGCGGGATGAGGCAGTACCAAGTATTTCAACACATTTTTACTGGCTGGTTTTGTCTGATGATCTGTGGTTGTTCTGTGTAGTTGGGTTGGAACTGTGTCATGATTTGATAAACTGCAGGAAGAATTTGCTACAGTTGCTGACCCAGTAATGTTCACCTGCTTTGGAACTGTTTTACTATTTGGTCCCATCACTGAATTCACATGAGCATTGTCACTGTTTTGCACCTGCTTTGGGGTTGTGGTATTAAAATCCCCTGTTCCTAATTGCTTTGGAACAGTAGATCCACTGGCTATCGGCATTTTGAAAACTGTAGAATCAGGGCCCAGTAGCCCAATCTCAAATTCTCCACTGAGTGTTTTTGGACTACCATACCCACTCTCATGGCCAGATCTCTGCCTACTATCATTACCTGCTGCTAGGTTCAGGCCTGCCATAGCATTAGTCATTGGAGAAACAGGACTGTGAAGATCCACCCCTTCATCAACCAAAGAAGATGATGAAGCACGAACTTTTGGCTGAGTGCAGCATGTATCTACTCCAATGTAACTGTTGACTATGGCCACACCTGCGGTGTGACCCATCTTTTTTAGTAGTTCCTTGATCTGCCAACAGGTGGCATGCCGATACATACTAGCAATAATGTTTAAGGTGGTCAGAGTTGGGGATGCAGTTTGGCCTTCAATCCATCTGATGACATGCAGGGGTAGACCTGTCAATTCAGCAAGCAATCTCCAGTCTTTACCTTGTGGATGTTTAACATCAAGTTCAACTGAGAGCTCCTGTGCAAGCAACACTGGCAGCACACCAATTAAACGCTCATTCACTTGCAAGCGGGGTTCAGTTCTGTAGAATACCTCCTCTGCCTGGCTGTTACAACGTTGAACACTAGGTGGTGGCATGGGTTGCTCCTGAAATTAGACAGACTACAGTGATACCTACTGTATGAAGCCACTGCCATACGAGGTCAGCTGCTCTTTGTGGCCACATTTTCCTGGCCTCAAGAGTCAATTTCTGTGTTAAGGATACACAGTGGTACCTGCTGAATGCAACCACTGCCCTGAGCAGCCACACTGCTTTTTGTGGTCACGTTGCTGCGACACAAGAATCAGTTTCTTTGTAAAGCTACCTGCAGTGACAGGTCACCTGCTGTATGTGGCCACATACATCAGGTACCACTGCACAGTATGTGAGCAGTGGGTTTAGTGATGAGGGATACTTTTCTTAACCTAACTCTCTAAATACACTCAAGAAGCCTTATAAAGTATACATTTTTGGAAAGTATACAACCCAAGGGACAATTCTGTGGCACTATACGAGTGTTTAGTAGCCGCAATGTTTACACAGCAGTTACGAAAGTGTTTATCATACTTTGACCCAAATTTGGCTGTTACTCCTACATGTACATTTCAACAGATTTTGATATCGAATTTGTGGTATTTTAAACTATAAATCCAAAAAGCTTGTCTCACATTTTGAAATTTTCGTGTTGTTCCTTATATAGAGCTGTTTGAAGCTGAAATGATGACACATCAAAGGCAAGCCACCTTTGGCCAACTCTGGTGACAAAACAGAACAAAAATTGAACAAGAGGGCTGTGTGAACAGCCCGTGCCTCAGCTGATCTTGACATTCATCACACTTGCAGCTCTAAGAACTTGGGAAAGGATCAAGGAAACCATGTTCGGAGTAGGTCTGACCTCTATAGAAGAACACTTACATGTGCAACATCAAAGTTCAAGTAGTTCTCAAGTTATAATGAAGAGTAAAATTCATGTATGTTGCACTGTGACCCCACACATGAGGTCAAGGTCATTCATGTACTGTCTCAGCATGACCTTCATACAGAATAATTAACATGTGTAGCTAACTCAAAACAGATATCAAGTTATCAAGTAAACAGTAAATTCCGTGTCAGTTGTCCTGTGAATTAGCATTAGAATGCCCATCGACTTACATAGTAATCAATAGGAAAGCTGCATTGCACGATAAGTACCCGAATTGAAAATCCTTAAAAATCAGGAATCCAAAGCAGTGCTACCTAATAAACAACTGTTTGACCCTTCCACAAGAACATATCCATCACATTTCAGCTTAATCTGAGGGACGGTTCTGAGAACAAGTGAAAAATAGCAAAACCATACAAAAAATTCATAAATAAATTGCAGCGCCACCTGGTGAACAAATTGGGAACTAGGTGTCCCCGGGAGTGTCTATGTACGATATCAAACAATTGGGTGAGTGGTTTTAGAGAAGAATTCTGAAGGTTTGCCCCGAAAAAGAACAAAAAATCATCAAAAATCCAAAAATCAATAGAGCGTGACCATTTGAACACTTGGTAGAGATCCACCCAAGGCAAATCCCTACCAAGTTTGAAGTAAATCTGGTCAATATTATTGAAGCTATATCCATTACAAGAAATTCCCATGTTAAACTTTCCTATTAAAACTTTTGTAGAGATTTTTGAAAAAAAAAATCATAAAAAAATTCAAAATTCATTGGAACATGACCATTGGAGCAAACCTGGTAGACACCCACCCAAGGTACATTGCCACCAAGTTTGAAGTAAATCTGGATGACGGCTTTGGAGAAGAAGTCGAAAATGTAAATTAGCATTAGAATGCCCATTAACTTACATGGTAATCAATAGGAAAGGTGCATTTACCCCAAGTGAGCCGAATTGAAAAAAATCATTAAAAATCAGGAATCTGCAGCATTCGCACATAGTGAACAACTTTGTTTGGCCCTTCCATAAGGAACACATTCATTATGTGTAAGCTTTATCTGAGTGACGGTTCTGGAGAAGAAGTCGAAAATAGCTATAACACACAAAAACTCGTAAAAAAATAGAAAAAAACTGCAGCGCCACCTGGTGAACAAATTAAGAACTAGGAGTCCCAGGGAGTGTTCTTGTGTGATATCAAAGCAATTGGGTGAGCGGTTTCGGAGAAGAAGATTTTTTAATAAAACCCAAAAAAGACAAAAAAATTCATAAAAAAATCCAAAAATCACTGGACCATGAGCATTTGCGCAAATTTGGTAGAGACCCGCCCAAGGCATATCTCCACCAAGTTTGAAGTGGATCTGGATGACGGTTTTTGAGAAGAAGTCGAAAGTGTGAATTGTGGACAGACAACCCAATGACTTCCATAGTAATCAACAGGAAAGCTGCATTGACCGATAAGTACCCAAATTGAAAAAATCGTTAAAAATCAGGTATCCCCAGCATTCCCACATAGTGAACAACTTTGTTTGACCCTTCTACAAGGAACATATCCATCAGTTTCAGCTTAATCTGAGTGACGGTTCTGGAGAAGAAGTCGAAAATAGCTGTAACCCACAAAAATTCAAAAAAAAAAAATGGAAAAAACTGCAGCGCCACCTGGTGAACAAATTAAGAACTAAGAGTCCCAGGGAGTGTTCCTGTGTGATATCAAAGCAATTGGGTGAGCGGTTTTGGAGAAGATTTTACCCAAAAATGAACAAAAAAATCATAAAAAATCCAAAAATCACTAGACCGTGACCATTTGAACAAACTTGGTAGAGACCCACCTAAGGTACATTGCCACCAAGTTTGAAGTTGATCTGGATGACGGTTTTGGAGAAGAAGTCGAAAATGTGAATTAGCATTAGAATGCCCATCGACTTCCATAGTAATCAACAGGAAAGCTGCATTGACCGATAAGTACCCAAATTGAAAAAATCGTTTAAAATCAGGAATCTGCAGCATTCCCACATAGTGAACAACTTTGTTTGACCCTTCTACAAGGAACATAGCCACCATGTTTCAGCTTAATCTGAGTAACGGTTCTGGAGAAGAAGTCGAAAATAGCTATAACACACAAAAATTCATAAAAAATAAGTAAAAAATTGCAGTGCCACCTGGTGAACAAATTAAGAACTAGGAGTCCCAGGGAGTGTTCCTGTGCGATATCAAAGGAATTTGGTGAGCAGTTTCGGAGAAGATGATTTTTTAAGATTTACCCAAAAAAGAACAAAAAAATTCATAAAAAATCCAACATTTGAACAAACTTGGTAGAGACCTACCCAAGGCACACCTCCACCAAGTTTGAAGTGGATCTGGCAGACGGTTTTTGAGAAGAAGTTGAAAATGTGAATTGTGGACGACGGACGGACGACGGACCCTCACAAAAACCTCAGCTGACTGACAAGTCAGCTGAGGTAAAAATTGGAGACATGCTTTTTTGATTCACTACCGTACATGGACTTCAGTTTGCTGCAGATTTGAGGTCAATATGTTCAAACTGGATTAAGTTGAAGCATAATTTGTCGAAACTTATGATGATCACTTGTGTGATTGTTAAACAAACATTACAACCAACAGGACATAAAGAAAGCGAAATGAATAGCATTTCCAGTTTTCAGAAAATGTTAAGTTTACCATGTATACTTGATATTTGAGCCCAAAGTTATAATTTATGTTCAGTACTCTTGTGAAAGTCACTGCTAACTTGCCATATATCTTTAAACTACCTGTTGTGACAGGTCACCTGCTATACGTGGTTATTTTTATGGCATATAAGGTGGCCATATAAAGCAGGTACCACCGTTCATTTATACATGTAATATATAAACTGCATGTATAAATGTATAGTGGTACCTCTGCATATAAATTGCTTAACTGCTAGTGCTCACCACTCATATTCCCTTCGCACGTACTTATTTGGGGATCTAATGGAACTCTGACTTTTGACCTACATTTGTACATTTACAATTTCATCATATAAGATTCAAGTGGACATGTGATTTTGTCACAAATTACTCACATCATGTTTTAGTTACCTTAAAGACTACAAATTTTGTTCTTAATTTCCTAAAGTGTACACGTACTTACGATTTTTGAAGCAAATTAAACTATGCAACATCATCATGCTGTCATTTCCACAAGGACCTAGTAATGCTTGCATCTTGGAATGCAACACTTTTTTCTGTACTATTACCTGCTTGTCAAACTGATACAGTTTATAATGTTCCATGTAGTCTATAGATAAGAACACTTACTTCCATTTTCACCAAAGGTTTAAACTTTCTGTGAGTACCATCCTCCTTGGTGTCTTTCTGATACACTTCTGCTGTGAAGTAAAACGTGCCTGTGGTATTCCCTTCAAGTTTCACAGCACGGAAAGTGCAAGAGTCAGAGAACTGGCCCCAGATATGAGAAAATGGCAACTCCTGTTTTGAAAAGAAATGAGGTTCTAAGCTACTGTTATCAGTATATTTGCGGTCACTATGGTACAAAGAGGAAGAGCCTGAATGCAACATTCTTGTGTGCATCACATGGAGGACACTTCAGTGTGCAATGATAAGGTTTTGTATTCCAATTACTTTCCATTGTAATTTGAAATCTAGGTACATGTATATGTGTAGAGCTCAAATGATTGCATAGATTGCAGTTTGCTCAGCTGCAAAATAAAAAATTATAATCCAACGTCACTTAAATACAATTTAACGTCAATGTAGTAACTTTAAAAAAGCTTTTACGCAAAATTTTGCAAAAAAAATCTACATGTATGTAGGTACATGTGCTTACCCAAAATGTTTGCATAGGTTCCCACTAAGGAAAGCAAACTGTTAAGAAAGGGCCACTTTCTCAGTGCTAGGGGAAGCCAAATGGTGAGAAATATCAAGGTAAGCACAGGCAGGGAAAGGGCCTCAGCATTTCTCGGCATTTTTGCTGAGAAATGCCAAGGCCCTTTTCATGCGTATTCTTACCTCTGGGTTTTTGCCAAGAAATGCCCGGACCCTTTCTCTCGCTATTCTTACCTCTGCAAAAATGGCAAGACATTCTGGGGCCCTTTCCCTGCCTTTCCTCACCTCGGCATTTCTCAGCAAAAATGAGCAACCATATTTTGCCTCAGCATCTCTCAGCATTTTGCCTCCCCTAGTGTTGCAATTCTAAGCGGCAACCCAGTTTATAAAATTAAATGTTACTTTACTGTAATTCAATGTAAATGCACATATTTTTCCAACAAGAATTTTGTGTTAATTTATGTACTGGGCTGTTAAGATCAATACACATGTACTTGGCAGCTGGTGTCAAAGGTTGCTTGTTCAAGACCTAGCCCTCTCATGGTCAAAAAACAAAATACAGTACCTAATTTTGACATCTCCCATTGACCTTTATATACTCCTACTACTACTACTACTCTTACTACAATTTCTCAGTCTAACTGGTGTTTCCAATGCCAAAACCATTCAAAGTCTGTTATATCTTCATTCATGAGTGGAAGGCATGAAACAAGTATTGATTTAAAAATAGACCCCAAGAACTAAATTTGTAGAGCTCAGTTGACTAAAGATCAGGGTGTCTCGCCAAGTATTACCCATGGTAGTCTATGTCAACATGCTGCTGCCCAGTACCATCCAAAGGGATTTGGTATGTTTTGTTACTGGCATTAAATATATTTTCTTATCTTGTAGCTGAATGTGATACGGAAGTGATCAATTTACATGTACCAACTTCCTGCACAGAATACATGAACTGTTTGAACAGGATGCTAAATCTCGTGCAAACAAACTGTTATCTTGTAATAAGTATTTATGCTGTAATTCTTTTGGTTATGTCCAACTGGTTTTTCTTAACTTCATTTATTGTAAAGTCAATAGCATAGGGTTGCCTGCAAAGTGGCCCTGGTCCCCCTACTGTAAAATTCAGAAACAAAAACATTAGGGTCTGCCATACAGGCAAGGCATAGGGCAGTCACATCAAAAAATGGCCCACTTTGGATATTGGGGGCGGAGCCCAGCTGTCAACTCCTTGCACCCGGCAATTTAGTGAAATAGCAGCCATACATTATGCTATTTTTAGCATTAGCTTGTTCTGGTAAACAGCCATATGTGAACACATGTGCAGGGAATGGTTCACTGCTTCAGTTGCTTTCACAGTTTGTGGTGTCTGGAGTGGAAGGTTGGGGGAGGGGGGTCTGGTGTGAGGTAGGCATCTGTAGCAGTGCTTCAGAAGGAGCAGCCTTCTGTGCCAAGTTCCCCATGGTCAGGTTAGCCAGGGCCAAGACACCACCAACTGAGGATGACTGACAGGATTACTACCAACTATTTGTTTCATATTTTTCAACCCTTGAAAACAACAGCTGTTAAGTTTGGATACTTAGTAATGATTCAAGGTTACATGTATATCCCTGATAAATGATTATCATTGTAGGCAGCTACATGGCTCTTGAAGAAAATGAACATAGTTTGAGAATATGCCATAATAGGGACATTCCATGATGACAAGGACACAGATACCAGAAAATAAATTTGCATATAGAACAGAAAGCTTAATGCCACTGAAAAGTAAACATTTCAAAGTATTTAGATTGCTTAGAATTTATTCATATAGAGCATCTTATGCTCAATTTATGAATCCATATTTATGTAAATTGGCATTTCTGTGTCACAGACGGGACATTTTGTGTTTTAATACATCTATAATATAGATAATTGTTGTGTGACTTTTATCCCTTGGGACAAAGTAATATGGCATTTATCATGCACTATGTTATGGTTAGTGAATTATTATTAATAATTAATATACAGCCCAATTGTCCCATCCATGACAAATGACACTCAAAAATTGGTTAATTTACCGTTACTAATGGCAGGAATATAAAGTTATTTTACATTCTCTGTACGGATTATAAAGGCTTTCAAAGTGACAAACAGAATTAAGATTGGCACCTTGTTAACATCAAAATATTGAAATGTTTGTTGTCCTATGTTTATACAGCAACCATACCAAGTGCCATCCTCTTTCTCAAAACACTTTGAAGAAACTTGGATTCAACTTTTTTGTTATCTGATGTAAAGACATTAAATTTGTGGCAAACTGTTCATAACAATACAAACTGAAAAAAATGTGTCTCAGATTTTCAATAACAATTGTAGTTTTGTCAGGAGAATGAGTCGAAGTCTGGTACCTTTGATGTTTTGAGTTAGTGTCATTGATGCAACTCTAAACGTGAATAGCACCATAATAAGTCATAAATCACACAAAGTGAGACATGTTTATCAGTAAAACAAGTTATTTTTAATAATTAGACTTATCAATGGAATATAATGTTAAAAAAAATATATTTTCAACCATCTGAGACTGCAGTTTATCAAACATGCTGGTAACTTTCCCTTAGAACTGGGAGCAAGTAGCTGCATGCTCAGGCACAGCATGCAGTCCAGCTTTATCACAGATAAACAATTAAGTGGAGAGGCATTTAATTAGTGACTCAGTACAAGATAACAGCAGCTGGATGTTCTTTATTTGCTTTGTCTACCACATTGGTATAGTAGGCATCCCCCCCCCCCCCCCATCAGCATAATGAGCCTAATGTGCATGCCAAGGAACAGATAAAAGCTTAACCTGGACCCTCCCCCCCCCCCCCCCCACCAGACCTGGCCTTTAATCTACTAGGTGTATGGAGCTATCCTGCCACTAAAGCAGTGTTTCCATCATGCAAATGCCTGTGAACTTCACAGGGTTTTCAGCATACGTGTCCATAGCTTGTCCCCTTTGTGACACACAAGTCAAATTTGTGTGAATATGTTCACAATACTTCATTTGTAGTACATACGCAGGCAAATGGCAGGTACACTGAACAAAAATTTAAAAATATGCAGCGATCTAAACTTTCCAAAATGTCCTGTACATGACAAACTGTGATCACAGAATGCCCCGAACCTGGACACAGGAAACTTGGACAGGTTATCTTTTTATTGGAGAGTGTGGACAATCTGAGAGGCTGCTGTGAAAATGTTAGTGGTCATTATATTTTTTTCCAGATGGTAGAAGTTGATTCTACCACAAAACTATTACTTCTGCCCCATGTGGCTGTGTTCTGACAACATGACCTCCATAGCCTTTATCAGCACAGGAGGGTAGCAAGGCCTGCCTTCAGCACATATGACTATGAACTTTTCTGTTAACAGGTGGACACACCATGCCTTGTTCCCTTTAAAGGTGTTCAAAATTCCCTGGTTCCTGATCCCATCTTCTGCCTGAGCCACTCCTATTTCAGTTGCACTGTCCCTGACTTAGTTTCTCACAGGAATTTAATTTCATTCATGTTTCAGTTCACTGATTTATGCTTCATGCATATGTCTTCAAGCCTTGTTTCAAAGAGTAAATTGTCATTGGCCTAAATACTCCAAAATCTAACAAGGATCAAACTGATAAAACTTTTTACACAGATTCTGGACACCTGTCTCCTTTTTTGTTGACTCAATTCAAAACATGTAACATAAATTCATAAAATATAAAGTTTTCATTTCATCTTAGCCTCATCACTAATCACACTTGCAGTTTTGTAATGTAGCACCAAATGTGGCCCCAAGCATGAATAGGATATCTTTTTTTTCTCTGCCTACTTTCAATTAGTCTTGTCCAGGGAAAATGCTGCCCAAAGTGACCCCAAATTATCTTTTGGGGCCACAAGCTGCATTTTTCAAATAGCAACTAAAGGCACATATCTTTTCAACCAGTTAGATTGCCACTGAAATTTTGCACATAGGTCTTCACTTTTTGCTTCAGTTTCTCATCTATTCTTGATTTTTTAATGGTTATTCCCTTCAAAAGGTGTACATATTTGTTCCATTGGTACTGACACCTGCAGTAATTATACAAACACAAACAAGCTTGTTGTGGGCCGAACAGATAACATTGTTAAATGTTAATCCCAATGACAGATGACACCAATAACAGCAGTGCCTTGTTACATATAAATGCAAATGGTCTGAGATACAGCAATTACTGTGGGACAAGGGTTATGTTACAATAAGAGAGACATAAATCACTCTCAAGTATGTAGTGAAGTCATTTTTTAACCAAATTCAAATAAAAGGATCCTCTCTAGAAATCTTCATTTCAAATTTTGTGAAAAAAGAAAAAACATTGATGAATATAGCCCCATTTGTTCTTTTGGAGCCACATACCCCCAGACCAGCCTTATTGAGAGTCAGAAGAGAAAAAATTCTATATATGCATGGGGCCACATTTCGTACCACCTTGCAAACCCCCATATAATGGGGTTTTGCCATCTAATCATACAAAGTTTAGGTAACTGTTTAAAAAGCTCTAGTGCTCACATTGAATCCTATCAATTTTGAGACCAGTTCCTTCAACATGCCCTTGATGGTCCTCCTGCCAACATAAAATGTGTCCCTTTTACACATAAGGTAACCTGTTCTTGTTGGGAAAAAAAAAAAACTGCAATGAACTGTCAGTTGGTTTATTCATATGCATATATACTACCCACTTCTGGGGAATTTCAAGTGGTGTTCTCTCTGAACCATCAAACAAATGACTTACTTCTTCCATGTCCTCCACCTCCCAGCCTTGGCATACCTTGCTGATTTTGATGCATAGTGGCAACTGGTTGTTGACAATATTAAGGAACCTGGCATCATCCAGTAACTTTTCCTGCAAGTGGAACATACACTGTAGAACATAGAACATACACTGTAGACATGAACATACACTGTAGAACATAGAACATACACTGTAGTACATGAACATACACTGTAGAACATGCATGTTCTTGACCAGTTGTCAACAATATTAAGATGCCTTGTATCACATAGCTACTTATTTTTACAAAAGCATATACACTACAAGGATATTTACACAGAATTTGTCAGTAAGGGCTTTGTGTGTGTGCATGCATGCTAAGATTGAAACTTTCTTGTGTCTGACAGTCAGAAACGCCTTAATGTCAAGCTGCTGCTAAAACTCGAAGTGGTGTGCACAAAACTGGGTGAGAAAATCCCACCATAGGTGTACTTGTCCAAGGCCAAGTGCCCCGATCATTTACGTGTTCTTTTATTGAATATTGACTTGTCCTGTATCAAATTTTCTGTCATAGGAATTTTCTCATCTGCCTCCCACATCACACCCTACAGGTGTATCAGCATCATGTTAATTCAACTGATGTAAATACATTATGCAAGTAATCATCTGCTTACACCATTCTGAACACTTCCAGGCTTAAAATAAGATTCAGTCAACTGCTTTTTTTGGGATGGGTCCAGTGTGCAATCTACACCAAGAAAGCCTGTTGACCCACAGCAAGCTATCTTGACACATCTCAATACAATTTACATTTAACACTAAACATGTTTTCCATTAAGATGAAATATTTAAGCAAACACTTCACATTCAACAACTTTTGTGCATTTTGGGCCAGAAAGGGTACAGACATACCTGACCATTAAACTGTGGATTTCCACTCCAGAATCCAACTTTAAAGTTGAAGATATCATCTGTAAACAACAGTTTGCCGCCAAATACCCCAACTTGGACAGTCCTGATTACTCCTGGCTCTGCCAAGGCCGTAACAGAGTGTCCCGTGAAATGATCTACTAACAGCAAGCATTTGTGTCCAATCAGAATGGTGCAGTTGTCTGGATTGCTCGTGACATTGGTCCAGTTGTTGCTCTCATGAAGGCCTGTGTCACAGCGCATCACCTGATATGTCCAGCTTGTTCCTGCAAACTTCACCAGCTGGGGGAAGGACAAAATGACATGTTGGGAGAACTTGGTGCCATGCTGGCCGCACCAGATCACTGGACCCACTGGACACTGCGGCTGTGTCATCTCAGGAAGGTCGGTGTTCTCCCAGGACACATACAGAAAAATCTCAGTAACACTGCCACCTGGAAGTGCACCTTGTGGAATAAATAATGACACATCAAAATTCTTCAGCTCAAGAAAGCCACCTTTTTCTCCAAACTTCCCAACAGAAAACTGAGCATCAGAGTAGTTCACTGGTTTGTCTGAGTCAAGCTTATTCTCAGTTGAATGATATGTGTCCAGATATTTCTGTATTTTCTGTTTAGTTGAGTCAGCTGGGTCACCTTTCATTTTTGGTCCATGGTCTGGCAGTGGTATCTTCTGGTCAACATGCTCATCTGTTGACTTGTTTCCACTTGTTTTATCAGATATTTCATCTTCAGAGTAAGCTTTGATAGATGCCATTCCATTTATGTTTGTGTCTAAGCCCTTCAACAAATTAGTCCGTAAAGAAGCTTCCTCTTTATTATACAGTGCATGGGAAACACCACTGTGCCGTCGTCTTTTGCGGAGTACATTGGCTACCACCAAACCAACAATGAGGACGACAATCAAGACTACACAAAATGTGCTGCCAAGGATTATAGGTGAAAAATTTCTGTATAATGAAACAAATACATATAATTAGTTTTCATTACAAATACAATGTGCCTTGTAGATACAGTCTTCAAAATAAGCCTCACAAGAAGCATGGAAAACTATATGTGCATGCTGGATCTAAAAACATTTTTCCCTTTTCATGTTTTACATCCATGTTAAGAACAGATACATTCTGACAAAATGGCATTTTACTCAAGATAGTTCTACAAATATTGCAACATGTAAGAACTTGAAAATATCACCTGTAACTTCAGGAACTACAAGTTCACATGTCAAAAACAAAAATATTATTTGATCAAAATGTTTTCCACAAACAGTAATATTTCTGAGTTAAAAATAATTGCAGTTAAATAAAAGATACTAAACCAACATACTGATGACTGGTCCCTGATGAATGGTGTGGGTCAACGCTATTACCATACACATTTGGCTGCTCATGATTTCCAGGAATGTGCTTCAGCTTTGTGCTTGAAACTGTTTCTCTTCCTGCGGTTGTGTTGTTCAAGTGTGACTGAAACAAATTTTACACAAAAAGTAAAGAAAAAACATATTGTACAATTAAGATTGGTGAATTTGCCTTCACATCATTGTAAGCTGACCTAAAATATTCACCAAACAAGAGACCCATGGGTCATGTGCTCTGCTAACCTGTTTGGAAAACAGTGAGGCAAAAAGAGTATCTTCCTTGCCAGTACTGCCAGTAATGTAGAGAGAGGCATGAATTCAAACGTCATCTATACATGTAGTTCTAACTTAAATTCCCATGTATAGGCATGTCACAAGTAGTTTTCAATGAGGTATGTAACACGAAGATATGTGGCACCATTTCAGTATTTAACAGTTTTGAAGGCACCCTGGCAGATTTTTTGTCATGCAAATCTTATTTTCTAGTTCAGATTTTGATTTCCTTAATAGTCCCTCTAAGTATCATGAAAATCTATTCAAAAATTAAAGATGCTGTGAAGACTATTCACACAATTGTAATATCCCTACCAATATATTACATAATACTGTAGGTGGCACCACCAATATTGAGCTTAGCTAACATTTTCATGCCCTTGGTAAAGTCCTGAAAGTTATATGGAGTTAAACCAAAAAACTATGGGCATAACTGGCAAGCTACCTCTTCTGTAGGCATCATTGGCTGATAACCTCTTTTAACTCTACGGTGCTAGTGACCAGGGAGAAAGGAGAACATCGGCTGGGACACTGCCCATCAACATGCATACATGTAAATGTCCTTGCCCTTCTTCATTTTGTGCAATTTTTCACTTAACTGTTTTACATGAATCTTTTCTTTGAATAATAAATATTCATATATATATATATATATATATATATATATATATATATATATATATATATATAAACAATATTGATAAGCATTCTATGTGACACAATGTTAGTTCTGAAAATGGTCCAGGTGGAGGGTATCCAAAGTTAACAAAAGCACAAACCTTCTGTTTTGACATCTAAAACAAGTACTTTCAACACTTTTTGATGCACCTTGAAACCAGAAACAACATATACCCAACAGTATAAATAGGAATGCGCATATGTAGTTCTGAAAAGGCATATCGAAATAACTTACATTTTGTAGTTTTTTATTTCTGTCTTCCATGTTTTCCTTGAGGACACTGTACATCTCTCTGGTGAAATACTATTGATCACACTGCAATTAACAGATCAAAAGTAAGTAAAACATACAATATCATGCCACACGCCGATCCCCTAGCACACTGCAGTCAACACATCAAAAATAAAAAACTTGTTCAATATCATACCTGACACCAAAATCCTATCCTATATTCTCTTGAAGCTGAAAACTTGGAACACTTACAGCTTGTATTGTGACCTGAGATGCAGGACTCAGCAAGAGCCCTCATGTTCTTGTAAATTTACATATAGTGTAAGAATAAAACTTTACCAGTGTTCCAAAATTTCAGGACTTTGCATCTAGAACCAAATTTATTTACAATAAACTTGAGTCAAGAGGATTCAAAGATGTACTTTTGATCAAATATTTCTACAAATTTTGCTGTAAATATCCAAAGATTATTAGAAAGTTTGGCTACAATAATTTACAGTTTTAAGACTTGCCTGTTTTGCTACTTAATTTTATCTTTTGGCATCATTCTGTTTTAATGTTCACCTTTCAGACATTTTAGGCTAGCTTGTTTTTTGTTAAGTCAAACCCCCAGGGGCTATAGGTAGCAAGCAGCTACTGACAACAGTTACAAGCTTGCCTAATTGTGCTTGATATCTGGTTCAGAAATATTACATTTTCGTTGCAATTCTCTTGACTTAAATACAAATAATGACTTTCATTCTTTTCCTACTTGCCCTATAATTTAGCTGTTAATATCCAAAGATTATTAGAAAGTTTGGCTACAATAATTTAGTTTTTAGACTTGTCGGTTTTGCTACTTAACTTTATCTTTTGGCATCATTCTGTTTTAATGTTCACCTTTCAGACATTTTAGGCTAGCTTGTTTTCTGTTAGGTCAAACCCCTAGGGGCTATAGGCAGCAAGCAGCTACTGATGACAGTTACAAGCTTGCCTAATTGTGCTTGATATCTGGATAAGAAATATTATATTTTCATTGCATTCTCTTGACTTAAATACAAATAATGACTTTCATTCTTTTCCTACTTGCCCTATAATTTAGCTGTTAATATCCAAAGATTATTAGAAAGTTTGGCTACAATAATTTACAGTTTTTAGACTTGTCGGTTTTGCTACTTAACTTTATCTTTGGCATCATTCTGTTTTAATGTTCACCTTTCAGACATTTTAGGCTAGCTTGTTTTCTGTTAGGTCAAACCCCCAGGGGCTATAGATAGCAAGCAGCTACTGACGACAGTTACAAGCTTGCCTAATTGTACTCAAAATCCTGTTAGGAAAAATTGTTTTGATAACATGTTTTTGACATAAATGCTAATGACTTTCATTCTTTTCTGACATGCCTAAATGCACATTTACACAAAATTGACAGTATTTTCTCAAATGTCCCAAACCTGACACATTAAGTTGATACATTGACTCAGGGTTGGCAGTTAAATAGTGCTTAACTGTTTGAGGGGTAGGTGTCATCACATAGTTTGTTTTACATTTCTGGTGCAGGATGTCCATTGTTGCAGTCCTTGTTGGGATTTCCCTTGGTTTGTACAGGTGGTCTAGTTGCAACTGTTTATTTTACTATCACTGGGACTGAATATAAGGCCCCAGCTTGTTTCCACTTCAGTTATACACTGGCGGGTGGTTTAACTAGGATAAGCTGTCCAGCTAGAAACGGTACATATTGGTTCAGGGGTAAGTCAAATTGTTCTTATCTGAACCTGTACAATACAAATTTGGTAATTATGGTTTGTTTGACAGGTATTCTTCTTTCATAATGAAGCTCTGCATTTATAAGCAAAACTTCACGTATTTAGCTAATTCATCATTTGCCACGTTCACATTTATTCTTTATTATGTGGGTTGTCTTTGCTGAATATTTAGCTTAGACAAGGAGCCGCTACTCAGAGAGACATGTATGGGTAAAAGGCTCCGAAACATGTTCAGTAGTTACCCGCTGAAGACCCTTTAATTATTTGGGCTGATACAGCCTATGTCAAAACTTTACAGACGAACGTGTGCAATATGGACAATATTAATTCCATATGTAAAAAGGTTAGACAGGGACAGGTTAGCTTATGGAGAGTAAAGAGTTTGGACTGCGGAATAGGATATTGACTACTAGGAAGTGGTTCTGGGTAAAAAGACACAAATACAATACAGATCAGGTTTGAAATTTGTTTAAAAGTTTTGTTTCAAAAGCTGTTATATTTTCTGCTCAGCTGTTGTCATTTCGCCGGCCCAGTCAGTGTGGCTGCAACATTGTTAAGACACCTATCTTACAGCATTTAACATTTCAAAATTGAAGATTTTCAGTATCAGATGCATGCAACTAATATCATCTTTTTGACAGTCACAAAAATCTTCACTTCTCCCCCTTTTTACATAAAATGATAACAGTCAACTGTTCCGGAAACAGGACCTCCCAGTCAATATCAATTTTCAATATACTCACTGAAATCAAAATTAAAATCTGCATTTTCCAGTGCAGCATCCTTATCCTATCTCCTCTGAGATTTCCAAAACATTAGAGATTTCAAATGCAAATATGTACTACTGTACTGGGTCACTGTGATCTGTTCTAACACCCACGTCTCAGTACTGTTACGGCAGCCTTCAATTTAAATCTGACCAATCTGACTCCAAGGCTACAGCCCTGCCTCTTACAAAGCAAAATTTCACCACCTGCATGCACCTTGGCAAATATGTATCCAGAGTAAAAGCTTTTTTCTAATTGCTTGTCTCATATTTGATGACAAGAAGTAAACATTAACACCAACACATGGTTGATGCTTTTTGATAGAAAAAAGTTGCATGCCAATATGTGTGTGTAAGAGCCTTCAAGGTGACAGTATTTTAATGTTATATCATTGAAAGTAGGCTAAAAGTATGAGCCACATATACATGTATAATACATTTAATTTTGTTTTCTGTTTTTGGTAGTTTTCATTGTGAGAAGTTGCATGCCAATATGTCAGTCTGGGATCATTCATGGTTTAAGTATAAAAACTAGAACAGACTGATTTTCCAACAGAAAATCAAATGTCTCCCAGTGGAACACTTACGTCTCTGAATAAGCTGCAGGTGATAACAAATTACAAATGACCAAGTTTGCTTCAAAATTACAATCCTATTTTAGCTCTCACCTAAGAACATTACTCTAGCAATTTTCATCAAGTTCTTCTAGACTTATTGCAGAGAAATCAATTTCACATAAATGACCCTGTGACCTTGAAAACTAGGTCAAAGTCACCCAAATACAATCTCAACCTTGGTCTTATCTTGATACATAATCCTACCATGTTTCATCAAATTCCATCCTGTACTTCATGACTTATCGAACGGAAACCAATTTCACATAAGTGACCCTGTGACCTTGAGAATTCGCTCAAGGTCATCCAAATACAATCCCAATCTAGGCCTTGCCTAGATACATAATCCTACCAAGTTTCATCAAATTCCATCAAGTTCTTCATGACATATCGCACGGAAACCAATTTCCCATAAGTGACCCTGTGACCTTGAAAATTAGGTCAAGGCCATCCAAATACAATCCCCAACTAGGTCTTGCCCAGCTACATAATCCTACCAAGTTTCATCAAATTCCATCAAGTTCTTCAAGACTTATCGCACGGAAACCAATTTCACATAAGTGACCCTGTGACCTTGAAAATTCGCTCAAGGTCATCCAAATACAATCCCAACCTAGGTCTTGCCTAGATACATAATCCTGCCAAGTTTCATTAAATTCCATCAAGTTCTTCCAAGACTTATCGCACGGAAACCAATTTCCCATAAATAATCCTGTGACCTCGAAATTAGGTCGAGGTCACCCAAATACAATCCCAGCCTAGCTCTTACCTAGATACATGACCCTACCAAGTTTCATCAAATTCCATTAAGTTCTTCATGACTTATTGAACGGGAACCAATTTCACACAAGTGACCCTGTGACCTTGAGAATTCACTCAAAGTCATCCAAATACAATCCCAATCTAGGTCTTGCCAAGATACATAATCCTACCAAGTTTCATCAAATTCCATCAAGTTCTTCATGACTTATCGAACGGAAACCAATTTCAAATAAGTGACGCTGTGACCTTGAAAATTAGGTCAAGGTCATCCAAATACAATCCTAGCCTAGGTCTTGCCTAGATACATAAGCCTACCAAGTTTCATCAAATTCCATCAAGTTCTTCATGACATATTCCCATAAGTGACCCTGTGACCTTGAAAATTAGGTCAAGGCCACCCAAATACAATCCCCAACTAGGTCTTGCCCAGCTACATAATCCTACCAAGTTTCATCAAATTCCATCAAGTTCTTCAAGACTTATCGCACGGAAACCAATTTCACATAAGTGACCCTGTGACCTTGAAAATTCGCTCAAGGTCATCCAGATACAATTCCAACCTAGGTCTTGCCAAGATACATAATCCTACCAAGTTTCATCAGATTCCATCACGTTCTTCATGACTTATCCAACGGGAACCAATTTCACACAAGTGACTCTGTGACCTTGAGAATTCGCTCAAGGTCATCCAAATATAATCCCAACCTAGGTCTTGCCTAGATACATAATCCTGCCAAGTTTCATTAAATTCCATCAAGTTCGCACAGAAACCAATTTCCCATAAATGATCCTGTGGCCTCGAAAATTAGGTCGAGGTCACCCAAATACAATCCCAACCTAGGTCTTGCCTAGATACATGACCCTACCAAGTTTCATCAAATTCCATTAAGTTCTTCATGACTTATCGAACGGAAACCAATTTCACACAAGTGACCCTGTGACCTTGAGAATTCACTCAAGGTCATCCAAATACAATTCCCACCTAGGTCTTGCCTAGATACATAATCCTGCCAAGTTTCATCAAATTCCATCAAGTTCTTCATGACATACCGCACGGAAACCAATTTCAAATAAGTGACCCTGTGACCTTGAGAATTCGCTCAAGGTCATCCAAATACAATCCCAACCTAGGTCTTGCCTAGATACATAATCCTACTAAGTTTCATCAAATTCCATCAAGTTCTTCATGACTTATCGAACGGAAACCAATTTCACATAAATGACCCTGTGACCTTGAAAATTAGGTCAAGGTCACTCAAATACAATCCCAACCTAGATCTTGCTAGATACATATTCCTACCAAGCTTCATCAAATTCTGTCAAGTCCTTCAAGACTTATCGCACGGAAACCAAGTGTTGAACCTGAACAACAACAACAACAACAAGAAGCGGAAGAAACGGGCACTAAACCAATATGTCCCACGGCTTCCACCGGGAGACATAATGATGTAATATCATAGGAAAAAAGGCCTAATGCCTGAGCCATATTTGTTTGATTTAGTTTTATTGATACATGTTTTACTCACAGCCATACAGCTCTTTATAGAACAGGGGGATAAGGATTGGATAATGAAGGGAGCAGTCTAGCACCTACTGATGCAGTGGGATATGTCACAAAATCCTCTACCTTCATGTCAGGAGGAAAGCTGTGAAATACAACAAGAGGACTGTTACAGTCCTTTGCTCAGCTGACTTTGCAAGTACAGCCTACAGTGATTCTGTGACCTTTGAAATTAGGTCATGGTCAATTTTCAACTGTAACTTGTGTTTACTTACCAGCTGTACTTTAATCGCTGAATTGTGTACAGATCTGTAATAAATTTAAAAAAAAAAAGTAAACGAAAATACATATTTATTCACTGGTGGCTATCAGAGCGAAGGAGAAATTTGAGTCTGTATGCGGGGGTCACTTCTGTTCAACGAAAAGTGGCTCATTTGGAATCCAGGCGCTTTGCCAGGAATAAAGTGGCCCAAGTGGGCTAAAATACGTCTGCCACCTCAACATTAGGCAGGGGTGGAGAGAGTGGATTGTGACAAAACTTTTGGTATATAGATTATATGCGTCAGGCAGCAGAAGGTTTTTAAAACAGGAAAACAGCATGTGGGCACTGATTTAAGTGTGTGTGTCAGCACTTTAATCAGTGCCCACATGCTGTTTTTCTTTCTTTACAGGCAAATTTGTCCGACATTTAATTTGAAAAGTATTATATGAAGAAACTCCAAACTTGGCACAATTATACTTCTATGGATAAAGCCTGGCCTTTTTATAATGAGAGGTCATGCTTTTCAAAATTATGCAAATGAGGGCTAATTAAAGTTTTAAATCTTCAGTATGTTATATACTATACAGTGCATTCCACCTAACTTCAGCTCTGGGGGCCGTCTCATTAGTTGTGACCACAGTGCTGGTGGGCCAAACAGCCTATCACTGACCTCTTTGCCCTGCCACTCAACACTACTGCTATAATTAGTGGTGTTTGTAAACAGGTCCACATGGGTGCTGCTGTAGACAATTATATGGGTTTTATTTTCACTTTTGTAGCGTCAAATAATTGGGATTTTTTTTTACAAAATAATCCGGCTAAAGGGACACCATTTTACTGTGGAGCTGGCCCTGCTATGTGTCTGCCACCCCACCAAACACACACGACCAATGACAGTGAATGATTGGTACCAAATGGCCAGCTTATTCCAAAGTCCTGGCAAGTGTAACCACATCAAAATAAACCCTACCCTTTCCTCCTTAAGTTTATGTGTATTTTATTACCCCCAATAGATTTCACTCATAATCCACAGCCTTTATCAACATCAAAAGACCTGTGGGACATTTTTACAGGGGTGTCACATCACAATTAAACTGCAAACAAGCCATAATCCTGGTATATATTTTACAAGATGTGACATCAAATGACCCTTTGAAAATGCTGGCATCCCTCGACTCATTCAGGACAGAAGTCTTCATTTACTGTCAGTAAAATTTGTATCAAAGGGATATACTGAGTATTCTTATCTTTTAAATAAGGGGGTTCTGATTTAAAATTTCTGACAATCATAATAGAATATAATATCTGCTCATGATTTGTGATATTCTGAACTTTTTTAATTGTTTCACACATTGTATTAGCAATGTAAATTTGAAAGAATTAGCAAAGAGCATATCCTTTGGGTTCATCACTGAATGAGTTAATTTTGTCATATAAACATTGGCTGCATCGATTGAATGGCTATGTCTGTTTGGTAATTTAATTATAAGTTAATGTTTTCTTTCTGGACACCAGTCTGTTCAGTGGCTCTTTAAGAAAACATTTTGGGCTACATTATTTATATACAATTACACAGTCCAGGAAATGCTCAAGAGCCCTGCTCATGCATTCTATCATTAAAGTGTGTGTGTGTTAACACACACTTTTCTTTCTTTCTTTCCTTCTTTTTCTTTCTTTCTTTCTATCTTTCTTTCTGTCTTTCCTTCCTTCCTTCTTTTTCTTTCTTTCTTCCTCCCTTCTTTCTTTCTTTGTTTGTTTCTTTCTTTGTTTGTTTCTTTCTTTCTGAATTTGAAATTTTCAATCTTGAATATCTTCGACAGTATAATAGAGATGTCATTCCAACTTCTACTAGGGGTTGTTGACCATTGGCACCTAATCACCTAATGAATTAAAAATAAAAGTTGTAGCAATTTTAATTATGTAAAAAAGCACCATTAGAAATTTTAAATCTTGAATAACTTCAAAGCTATAAACGATTGAGATACCATTCCAACTTCTTCTCTTGTTTTATGGAATAGTTGTACATTGCCATACCAATATGCTTTGAAGACACACACACTGATTTGCTATGCAGCAAATCATCTTTCCCAGTTTGTGTTTGTTCTGTTCTAACCCTAATGTCGAGTATTTTTTCCGCGGACAGTGACTTTGACTGTCAGAATGAATGTCCATGGCTACCGGTTTGTATCCTCCACAATAGGATGACAACCATTCTCCTGGTTGCCTTTGTGGTTCTACCCCATACAGAGCTGTTCGTTGACAGACTTGTTTAGAATGAGGGTCAAAAATTACCCTAAGATATTTCACTTGTTGTACAACCTCCACTTAATGATAATCAACATATATATATGTTAGGAGCATTTTGAGAATCTGTGCCATTCCAGAAATCGTGCTGCGCATTTTTGAAATTCCCAAAATGCGCGCCATTTTAGGAATTCATATATATTTAAGATTTAAGAATCTGCGCATTATGAGAATTTTGGAAAGAGAATATGTATTATTAGCCTTAATGTCCAAATATGTCCTGTTTGGTGGACAGATGTTTAAAGACTCACATTGGGTGTATGCCTGACAAAACACCATTTAAACAGATGTTTAAACACATTGGGTGTATGTCTGCTAAAAAATGATCCACCACATCCCTCTTCCGGGCGTTCTTTTTTTTTGGCTGACCAACTTCACCATGGAGCCAGGAAAAAAGAAAGGAAAATGTTCCTCGACCGTGCACATTCTCTGCGAGATAAGACGTAACTGATGTGACTTAGCATTGCATAAGTGGAACCTTTAAATGTGTGCTTCTTAAAAATCATATTATATCCTTTTATTTTATTATATATATATTGTATCGCTCATTCTCACAAGTCTTTTGATGAAAAAATAATACCCTCACCGGCCTTCTTTCCTTTTATTTTTTGCCAAAGTGTCTCGACTGAAAACCAGTTTTTATGTAAAAGTTTGAAATTAATATTTTATTGATTTTAAGCAGGCCTATTACTTCAGTGTTGGCACACTTATCTCACCTTTTTCCAGTTTTCATTTCAATGAAATTGAAAGTTTTGATCTTGGATCTATTTGGATGAAAATAAATTAAGCGTTGTATATACTTCATTTGGTCACTTTGAGCTTCGTGGTACACAGCATGCTTCGGTGGCCAAATCTCGTGTACCACGGCAGAGCATGGCATAACTGATATTATTTTACAGTGGAGCTAATGATAATAATTTATGACCATGCATGTTAATTACATTCATTAGATTGGTAAAACTAAGCATATTTTGTTCATATCAACAATCTGCAAAGAGGAGAGGTCAGCAGCTTTCGACAGTGCCCTCATAGGCCTTAGATATGCGTAACAGAAATAAGGTCAGTGCATTTTACAATGAAGACATTCCCGAAATGTGCATCACAATGTAAGAATCCTTTTCTCGGCATGATAACTAAGGTGGCAAAAGCTATAGACATTCGGTGCTATGTAAAATTTGAAGAATATTACAGAGTTCAAATGGATATTATTGAAACCACATCTTACATGCACAATGGCACAGGACGAAAATTACATCTGAATCTGTATGTTCATGAAACGTGCATTTTGTACACTTCAAGAAAACTAGGCTACATCGGTATCATTCTTGAAATGCACAGCATATATTGAGAAAACTATCTGTATCACTACTTGTAAGTGTTCTTGAAAGGCATAGCGCTAAAGTTATACTTTCAAATTGCCAAAAGACGCCGTGCGCAATGGGAATTATGACTGTTTTTATTTTACAGTTGAGACATTCCTGGAGTGTGTTGCGCATTAAGAGAATCATTCTGCCATCATTAAAACTTGATGAATGTTGGCCTATATCATTCATATATGGGCCTATTACTTTCCAATGACAGTCTGCAAATGAGAGGGGACACTTTCAAAAACCCCAACATATATAGGGGGCGCTGTTACTGGAATCGGCACCATGTATGTCTTACTATTTAAAGACACTCCTGAAATGCGCAGCGTATTTTAAGAATCCTATTAAGACCACAATAGCAAGGCATGCGTTGCCATGTACGCTCAAGTTGTAAGAAAAATTTCAAAGTCAAATGAACACCACCGCATTCAAACTTTATTAATTTGATTTCTATCATATGTAGGTCTATTGCTTTCCGTCTACAATCTCCAAACATGGAAGAGACTATCGTGAAATGTGCTGGGCATTTTGACAATCTACAAAATCTTTTACCTATCCGGTATACTATACATGATATTGGATGATTTATACTAAATTCAAGTTAATTACAACTTCATTTAAACTTGACCTTCATATTACTCCCCCCCAGCACTTCAAATAAAGGATGACAGCAACCTTCGAGAGTTCCAAAATACTCTGTGCGCCAGGGGAATTTACACAAACGCAATTCCTGAAATGTGCTGCATGTTACACTTACAGAAATCATGACCATGTAATTATACTTGTCATCATCTAATTCAAATGGAGTAAATACCATGCTGTTTATTTTGTGGTAATCAAATTTTGTGACAGAATACCATATTAACATCTTTTTCAAAAAAAGTGTAGCGTTACTACTGTAAACTAAATTCAGTGTCAGAGAACAAAACCAAATTATCGGCACACAACACATAACTAGGAAAGATGATTTGCTGCATAGCAAATCAGTGTGTGTCTTCCAAGCATATTGGTATGGCGTCTCCAAGTTTTATTGCTTTGAAGTTATTTAAGATTTAAAATTTCTAATGGTGCTATTTAGCATAATTTAAATTGCTACAACTTTTATTTGTAATTCATTAGGTGTGCAATGGTCAACAAACTCCTACAAGAAGTTGGAATAGCATCTCTATCTATAATAGTGTTAAAATTAGACAGTGTCATTACCATATCCAAACCGTTGTCCTAACAAAACAAATCCAAGTCAATTCCGACCAAAGGCAATGTTCCTTGGTATGTATAGCTGAAACATATAAATTTACAGTTCGTATTAACCCAAAAGATATTCAAGATTGAAAATTTTGAATACTGCTAATTAGCATAATTTAAATTGCTACAACTTTTGTTTTAGATTCATTACATGCGCAATGGTCAACAACCCCCCAGTAAAAGTTGAAATGACATCTCTATCTATAATAGTTTTGATGATATTCAAGTTTTAAAATTTCAAATGCTGCTAATTAGCATAATTTAAATTGTTACAACTTTGTTTTAAATTCATGGGCCGCGCAATGGTCAATACCCCCCCCCCCCCCCCCGCCGAAGTTGGAATGACATCGCTATCTATTATACTTTTGACGATTCTCAAGATTTAAAATTTCAAATGCCCCTAATTTGCACAACTTTTAACATCTTCATTCCTCTGTATAAAACGGTCAAACTCCTTGTACGGAGGTACAATCATGCCAAGTTTGGAGTTTCTATGTATAATAGTGTCCGAGAAAAGTGTCGGACAAATTTGCTGGTAAAGAAGAAAGAAAGAAAGAACTCGTGGAAAAACAGAAAAGTGTGTGTTGACACACACACTTTAACAACATAAGTAGTCATAACAAGAGTACATTTTCACACAAGAATTCAGATAGGTTCTCATTGAACAGCTTGGAGCTGATGTCTGATGATACCCCCTTGAAATTGAATGAAGGAAAACAAACGAACCACTGAGCCCCTCATTTAAGTTAATATGCCCTGCCATTTTACTTTCGTGGAAGACTTGTTAAACATGTTTCTCAGTACACTGAAGATTTTACCAGATATACCCTTTACCCAGCATCTCTGTTGACCTTAAAAAAAAAAAAAAAAACAGACCGAGGCTTGCCCTATCGAGTCTCGAGAACTGGTACATTTGTCATTGAGTACAGCACATAATTTTCCTCTCACCTTTACGTTCATTCCTATGGGTCTGCTCTTTCCACTAAAAAAATCAAAAGCAAAATCAGGCGATTGGACAAGGAATTACGAACATCAAAAACCTTGCAAAGATCCGACGATAACCACACCGTCGGCATCCTGGTCGTGTTTTTCCTTCGTTGTGCGCCTTCTCTTCGTCCTTGTTTTCCGTCCGTGGTTCCGAGAATATGAATACGGGTGTTTATTGCGTCATTCAATACGTAGTGAAAATAGCAAAGACAGAACACATACATACATGTTTGGCATTGAAAACCTACGACAAATGAAACTCTAATTATTGTACACAAAAAGGGATGTACAAAAGTAAACTAATAATAATTATCATTTCGGTTCGAGATTAAAATGTGGTAGCGGTAAACGCCAACTCCTGAAATCAGGTCCCCATTCGAGCAACGCTAAAATATAATGTGCGTCCTAGAAACGGAATGGATTTACCCTTTTAGTCTGGTCCCCTTGCCGCATCCATCATCTCAGACAGCATTATCATTACGACGATGCTATTTTCACCGTACGGCGAGAATAGCGTTTGTTCTATTTTCACCGTGCAGTGAGAATAGCGTTTGGAATGTGTGTATACAATATAGTGCTAGAAGTATGGAAGGTTAAAGAAAGCTTGCATTGTACGAATTTTGTCTATTTTCACCGTACGGTGAGGATAGGGCTTGGTCTATTTCACCGTACGGTGATGATGGTACATTTTGGTATACATTTTTTTTTTTTTTTTATCTTTTATTGTAGTCCATTATATACAAATATACACTTACATTGATACATCAACATCTTCCATTAAACATTACCAGTCAGGTGCGGATCCAGGATTTGTCAAGGGGGGGAGCTGAACATAGCAAGTAAGGCCGGGGGTCCGGGGGCCGCCCAGGCCCCCGGCGGGTCCGGGGCAGAGCCCTGGCGGGGGGTTAAGGGGGGCGGAGCCCCCCGAAGCTCCAGGGTTTTAATGCATTTAAAGGGGCATAAACTGCTTTTTTCTGTCAATAAAATACAGTGGCTCCCCTCTTACAAGGCACCCAAAATGCAGCCTAAAAGTGGCCTTGAAAGAGGGGTGGCCCCTTCTAGAGGGGGAATATATATATAATAAAATGTTACACTTTCTGCATAAGAATGGTGACTTTTCAAGAGGAGAGGCCTCTGGTGAGAGGGGCCTTATACAGGGGACCACTGTAAGAGATATGATGTCTGGTTTATCTTCATTTGGGATTTCGTATATCCATCGTGCAGTTCTGTTTGCTGCTTCATTTAGTTACTTATCTCCAAAAACACAGCCAAAACAGTCGTAAGAAATAATGTCTCTCTATCTATTTATTGGACGCACATGTAAATTCCCAAGTTTAAATGGCAAACTTTCCCGAACTTATGATGTCAAACCGGAAATTTACAATGCATGGCGGGAAGTAAAATAGCCTGGCTCCTTGCGATTCGCTACTCTGGCTCATGTATTCACGTTGGGAACCAGTCTTCCTGCACCCGACGGAGGGCGCTGCAGTATTTGTTGTTGTTTTTGTGCCTGTCAGCCTGAGGATCTTTGACACCACGTTGATTAATCGACTCTGTGTCTTTGAAATTTGGTGATTTGGAAAGCTCGGACCAAAGATGTAATGGGTAACCCCCCTATACTTTCTCGTGTGACCGGAGATGACCAACAATTTTTAGAGGCGCCAGAATTTTTTTTTTTTTTTTTTTTTTTTTTTTTAGGGGCGGGAGCGGGGGGGAGCGCGCGCTCCCGGCGCTCCCCCCCTAAATCCGCGCCTGCCAGTAATATGACAATATAACAAAAATTATAATAAACAAATGACCAGTGTTAGATTCTATTAGGAAGCGCACATTATCTCTGTGTTGGCGCATTTTTAAATGTGATACTTCTGCACGGGATATTTGTATACATTTTCTGTCCCGCTACCTTGTGGATGGCTATACATGCCCTGGTACTTTGATCCACAGACTGGTTGCCCAAGGTATCTCGCCTGTACTGGCTGCTTTTTATCCCAATATGGTGCATAATGATAGTCACACACATGAGAATGGTATTATTGATAGCCTCCGTGGACTTATTTTTAAAGAAAACTTTATTAAGCCATACGGGGAGGATTATCTCCTGGTGAGGCTGCTGACCAGATCCTTCTGAGCTTTATGGCGGAGGGGTCTGGCTGGCAGTCTCACCGGGGGGATGCTTCTCCCCCAGGGGGTGGTAATATTGAATATTGTTTACATTACGATGGGCAGCTGGTCTATCTTCATCTTAGTCAATTTTTATTTCTGCCATGGTTATGTTTTATATGTCTATGTCTATGTGTATTGATTTGTATTATATTGTACAGATGTCAACTTTTATTCTCCGTTCGCGGAGGTCAATAAAATTTATTATTATTATTATTATTATTATTATTATTATTATTATTATTATTATTATTATTATTATTATTATTATTATTATTATTATTATTATTATTATTATTATTATTATTACTATTATTATTATTATTATATTTTCACGCTGAGGATAGAGGCTTCTTTTCTTTCTTTCTTCTATACCAGCAAATTTGTCCGACACTTTTCTCGGACACTATTATACATAGAAAGTCCAAACTTGGCATGATTGTACCTCCATACAAGGAGTTTGACTGTTTTATACAGAGAAATGAAGATGTTTAAAATTATGCAAATTAGGGGCATTTGAAATTTTAAATCTTGAGTATCTTCAACAGTATAATAGAGATTTCATTCCAACTTCTACTAGGGGTTGTTGACCATTGGCACCTAATCACCTAATGAATTAAAAATAAAAGATGTAGCAATTTAAATTGCTAAATAGCACCATTAGAAATTTTAAATCTTGAATAACTTCAAAGCTATAATAGATAGAGATGCCATTCCAACTTCTACTCCTGTTTTATGGAACAGTTGAACATTGCCATACCAATATGCTTTGAAGACACACACACTGATGTGCTATGCAGCAAATCATCTTTCCTAGTTTACATATATGCTACCGGGACATGCTATCAAGACCAAATGTTAGAGAGGGCATCCCGAGAGTATTCCAAATATGAGACGTAACATGCCAGTCTAAGCCCGGGTTTCTTTCTTTCTTTCTTTCTTTCTTTCTTTCTTTCTTTCTTTCTTTCTTTCTTTCTTTCTTTCTTTCTTTCTTTCTTTCTTTCTTTCTTTCTTTCTTTCTTTCTTTCTTTCTTTCTTTCTTTCTTTCTTTCTTTCTTTCTTTCTTTCTTTCTTTCTTTCTTTCTTTCTTTCTTTCTTTCTTTCTTTCTTTCTTTCTTTCTTTCTTTCTTTCTTTACCGGCAAATTTGTCCGACATTTCATTTGAAAAGTATTATATGTAGAAACTCCAAACTTGGCACAATTATACTTCTATGGATGAAGTCAGGCCTTATTATAATGAGAGGTCATGCTTTTCAAAATTATGCAAATGAGGGCTAATTAAAGTTTTAAATCTTCAATATCTTATATGCTATAGTACATGTGTATTGGAGTTCCATCATATCAAGGCAAAGGTCATCTCAAATGTCAAGGTCATGTAAAGGTCAAGGGTCATGTCAAGGTCAAAGGTCGGTTTATGGTGAAAATTTGATTTCAAAGCCAAAATGTCAATTTATAGGTCAGGGACCACTTCAGGTAGAGGTCTTTTCTAGGTCAAGGGTCATTTCAAGGTGAAAGGCCACTTTTGATGGTAGCTTTCTTCTAGCCATAACTTGGTAAATTTTTATCCAATTTTGATCATGTTGGGCTCAAATTGTAGCTATTGTAACACTGCATATTTTTGAAGTCTCGCCTTTTTATAATGATAGGTCATACTTTTCAAAATAATGCAAATGAGGGCTAATTAAAGTTTTAAATCTTCAATATCTTATATACTATAGTAGATATAGTTCCAAGTGTATAGGAGTTTGATCATAGCAAGGCCAAGGTCATCTCAAGAGTCAAGGTCATGTCAAGGTCAAAGGCCAGTTTTAGGTCAAATATCATTTTAAAAGCCAAAGTTTACTTGAGGTAGAGGTCACCTCAAGGTCAAAGGTCATTTCAAGGTCAAAGGCCACTTTCATTGCTGGCTTTCTTCTAGCCATAACTTGGTGAATTTTGTCCAATTTTAATCGTGATTGGCTCCAATTGTAGCTATTGCAACACTGCACATTTTGAAAATTACATTTGACCCACAAAGGTGAAAGGTCAATGTCATCTGGACCTTTGAAAGTTTCACCTAGCCATAACTTGGCCAATTTCCATCCAATTCTAATCATGTCGGACTCAAATTGTAGGTATTGCAACACTGCACATTTTTCTAAGATCATGTTACCTCAAAAGGGCAAAGGTCAAGGTCATTTGGCCCTTTGAAAGTTTCATCTTGCCATAACTTGGTCAATTTTCATCCGATTTAGTTCATGTTGGGCTTAAATTGTGGGTATTGTGGCACTGTGCGATTTACATGTGACCTGTAAAGGTCAAAGGTCAAGGTCATTTTGACTTTGAAATTTTTATCCAGCCATAAGCTTAATGTGATGTGAAGTACCAAAGGATAAAACTTGTAGCATTTAATATTTACAACTTTTGAAGGCACACCGACAGATTTGCTTCGAAGCAAATCTTCTTTTCTAGTTATTGGCCCATTTTTATACACTTCAGAGTTTATTTGTCATAATTTTAAATATTGACTGTCGATATGCCAACAAGTTTTGCACAATAAGTTACTGAACACACAGACAATTGATTTATGCTCTGTTTAGCTGTTTCAGGCATGGACATCTGTTTTTAGTTACAAGGATCAGCCTGCTAAAGATTTCCTGTACCTTAGGCTTTTTAGTGAACTATATCACATTGACATTTTTTTTCTGTAGCAGCTGCTTGTAAAACTAAGATATCGGAGTAACAATAGTATGATGGAATATTTGATTTATAAATATATTTTATGTTTGGAACGAGCGGGACTCGAACCTGCAACCTTTGGCACCAGTCGCCTAGCTGAAATGGGAAACGCACATGTCCACTCGACCAAATCCCTATTTTAATAATAATAATAATAATAATAATAATAATAATAATAATAATAATAATAATAATAATAATAATAATAATAATAATAATAATAATAATAATAATAATAATACGGTGGCTCTTCACTTATCTGCCGCGGTCCTGTGTCACAGTGGCCTAGGGTAAAAAAATAAAAAAATAAAATCCATCCCTCTCACACCCTATCTCCGCCTCTAAGGCTCAGGCCTTTCCCATGGGAGCCCCCATGGGAGCCCTTATAAGGGCTACCACCATTCCCATTCCTCCCCCTCCCTGTACTCTGGGATTCTAATTTAACCTGTTGCCTTCTAACTCTATTATTTCATTCCTTTGCCTTTTCTCCCAGCATCATACCAGGTAGTCCTGTACATTTTTATAACCTTTCCTGCCTCCCAGAAAGCCACCTTTCAAACCTAAAATCCATGCTATACGTTCCTCTTCCTCTAAACCCTGAACCTCTTCTAAACCCTTGTAATTGTAATCTTCCCTGTACAACTTTCTGAAAAAAATCTTCCCTTATCTCTCTATATGCATCACACCACAACAGCCAATGATCCACTGTCTCATCTGCCTCGTCTACATGACTTACACTTTCCATTACTCCCTGTTGTCCACTTTTGTTTTCTCTTTTCTAGATTGATTACTCCTGCCCTACTTTGAAACAGAAGCATGGATCCCTTCCCTCCATCCCAACACACACTTTTCTGTGGCTTTTCTAATACCTTGTATGCCTTCAATGTACCTTTTTCTCTGACTCCTCTTTTCCAATCTTCTTTCCAACCCTCTGTAACAGTCTTACCTATATATACTTTCCAATAATCCACCTCATCATATCCTTTTAGTTCATATTTCTCTGCTAACCCGTCTATGTCTTTGACCCATCTCGTTTTTTTCTTGGCTACCTCATTGTAAACTTTCCTGCACCACCTGTCTTCACTTATTCCTTGTAAATAACCCTAGTGCTTTAACTTAGCTTTGGCAATTCTATCTGTGATTTTATTCCATCCTAACTCTCCTAGGACTGCTTCTGTTGCTGTACATGGTGGTGCTCCCAGTATCCATTTCCCCATCTCATTCTGTGCTTTCTCCATTCCCTGGATATCTCCCTCACTCACTGAAATCACATCAAAGCCATATATAATTCCTGGTATTGAAACTCTATCCCATAATACTCTTGCTGTGTATGCTCTGTTGAAACTGTTCAGTGCAGTAGCTTTAATAATTCCTTTTGTCCGATTCACTTTCTGTTTAATCTTCTCCACCTGATACCTGGACATGCCTTTACCCGTTTTACTTTTATCTTAACACGTAGGTATTCATACAAATCAACCTACCCAATTTCAATTACCAGTTCCCAACCTTCTGGAATTCGGAACTGCCCAATTGTCCATTTTTTATTTCCATCAGGTTTCTTCCCAAGAGTCATCACTTTACTCTCATCCTTACTAAATTCTAACGTGCATTTATTCCTGTACTCCCCTGCTATGTTCAGCATATGTTGTATTTCTTTCTGGGACTCTGCCAATGGAGGTAGTTATGTGCGACTGCCATATCAACATGGTTATGCAGTATAAGTATTGGGTCGGCATTTATTTCCAGAATCGGGGACTTAAATCCGCCAGCATCAATGAAATGCCGAAAAATATATATTTTATGTTTGGAACGAGCACGACTCGAACATATAAAATTCAATATAATTTTACGTCAAATCCGATCTCAATGTAAATGTCGTCACCATAAGACAAGCGGAAGCAATACTTCTTCTTAACACATATACTTGCAGGCAAAAATTACCGATAAAAAGTGAGCCCCCCCCCTCCCCTGAGGAAGGTTGCCCATCCGAAACAAGTTAGGCAAGGGGCTAAAAATATATTTCAGGTATTGGGTTTTATTTTAAATAGCTGAGGGTCAATCTGTTGCATATATTAGCAATATTTAGTTGCTATTAGGTTCCCCTAGTTCCCCGGACAAAGCTACCTAGCCGTAAATAGGTGAGCAAGGGGTTCAAAATATATTGCAGGTATTGGTTTTATTTTGAATAGCTGCGGTGTTGATGTGTCAGATTTACTAACGGTATTTAGTTGCCACTAGGATTCAAGGTAAACCCCCTGCATCCTCCGAGGACCCAGATCTACTCATCCCATATGTGATCACACGTGAGTGTTGCCAGATTCCTTTTTACCGTATTTGGGTTTTCAGGTTTGGTTTGCATTATAGAATCAAGTACAAATAAATGTTAAATAACCATACATTTGACACCATTTACATCAGAAACTCATCAATGACATCATAGAGACTACAGATTCCACTGTAGCCTCCTCGATGAGATCAAGCTCTGGCACATTCAAGAACTTTTTTGTAGCAGATGGTAATGGAAGTTTTGAAATTCTCTCTCGAAAATCAACAGGACCACAATGTGCTCTTATAGCTATTCGACATATTTCCTGCAGAGGTCTCGGGATAAACAGTCTCCTTCTCAGCCATTGCATGCAGATTTTAAAGTCTTCGTTATCATGCATCTCAGGATAGTTGCTTTCCAGCCAACATTGGAGTCCTTCCAAAGGGCAGCCAGCTATAACCAGAAGTCGTATTATGTCAATATGACCACCCCATATGGCTTCTTGCAGAGGTGATGTGCTTAGCTCAATGTCACAAGTTTGAATGTCTGATTTCTGGTTCAACATAGGATTATCCATGCAAGAATTGTTCTTTAAAAGCAACTTTACACAGTCTTGTTTGCCAGCTT
Organism: Hermodice carunculata; assembly: GCA_964020975.1. Lineage (NCBI taxonomy): Eukaryota > Metazoa > Annelida > Polychaeta > Eunicida > Amphinomidae > Hermodice > Hermodice carunculata. Next base: position 114,441,417 of record OZ026612.1, read on the forward strand.
TTGCTGCAAACCATAACGCTGTCCAGCCATAATCTGTGTACAAATTTGGATCTGCACCAGCCTGTAAAAGCCAAGTTAGTTTGTTTATATCACCAAAATGCTTCATCATGGCAGTTCTTTTGCCTTGCACATATCTGGCATTAATATTTGCACCAAATTTAACCAATATATCCAACATTTTCCTACCAACAGATTGAGAGATCTTATTTAACGCTAAGTGAAAAATAGTAAGTCCTAATTTGTTTGCATGGTTTATATTGCTATGGGGTGCGAGCAACTCTACCATTTCCGGTTTGCATGCCATAACAGCCCTCCATAGTGGAATATTCCCCTCATTGTCCTCACAATTTACATCAGCACCAATGCTCAGCAAGTAAAGCACAGTATCTGTAATGTCTGAATTATAATTTTCACATGCCTTGTGGATTGCTGTCTTTCCATGGCTGTCTTTAAAATTGATATCATGCATAGGCGCAAGCATCTTTATCATGTCAAAGTTGTTATTCTTGACGGCAAACATGAGTGTTGTGTTCTGCTTCGAGTCATGTTTTAGAGGATCTGCCCCATGCTTAAGCAGTAAGTCAGTCATTTTTGTATTGTTATTAATGATGGACCAGTGAAGGGGAGTTCTTCCCCAGATGACGTCTGCAGCGTTTGCATTTGCACCATGACGTAGAAGCATTTCCACCACGTCCACTTTGTTTGCCTGAGCAGCAGCCCCCAGTGGTGTCACTTTTTGTATAGCATCTACTGCATGGATGTTTGCCCCTGCAGCAATCAAAGTCTCCAATGCAGACAGGCTGCCCTTGCGAGCTACCAGAATCAGTGCTGTGCCATCCCCTCGGTAAGCATTGGCATCACATCCATATTTCAACAACAAATCCACGATGTCATATTGATTAAAGTCAATGGCATGCAGCAACATGGGGCTAGTAGACAGGTACCCGGCACCCGCTTTCAAGAGGGTCTCCACCATAGCCAAATCTTTATTGTGCATTGCAAATAACAGAGTTTGTTCCATTGCCTTCTTGTGGGAAATCTTATCTCCATTTTCGTATTCTTCACGAAGAATATTGATTAGTTCAGTGTTGTTCTCAGCTGCTGCCTTTATGATCGCTCTGAAAACAATTAACATGATACAGTGTTGTTAAAACTTGAAGCAACCAGAAAAGCAGATCGTTTAAGACTACAAAATTTCAAAATTAAACTGCTTTTCATGTTTACATGCTCTAAATTTCTTAACATGGATATTTTTGCATGTATTACTGAAATATCATCCTATATAACAGTTTTAAGTACTACAAAAGGTGTCATTCAGTTGTGGCACACAGCTTGATCACATATAAACAGCCACATATTTTCCCAATATTAAATCCATATGTTTGGCTCAATCATTAAGTTAAATCTAAATTTCAGTAGTCTCTACAGTTTTTTCATGAGGACAGATATATTTTTCTTGCAAAGGTGCTTTAAATATTGGAGAGGCAGTGACACTGGGACCTGAAGAAGGGTAGACCTCAAAGTCTTGAAATAAAGGCATTTCTAGAACTTGAAATTGATGAAAAAAATATATAAATATCTGCAATGGCAGCTACAGACTACCTTTAACTTAGAATTCCTGCCCATAGTCTGGGGGATTTGGAGCAAAATACATTGTATGCATACATGTTAAGACACCTAATGCAAGTGTATTACGGTACCTGTAGTGGCATCATTAAATGGCAGGATAATATAGTTGAACTAAAGTGGTAATTTCTCACAAATCCACATCATGCTTGAATTCTCATTCCCACAGAATAGCACAGAATAAAAGTCAAGTGGATTTGCAAGAGAAGCGTTACTTTTGTTTATGATACACAAAGAATTTGTAAAGTTTCCTGTATCTCTGTCAGGAAAAAAAAAACAACCTGATTTTGCATTTAGAACCTACATCATCAACTACCAGAGTCACTGGAACACACAGGTGTTTCTTCAACAGTTATATTTCAATGCAATTAATTTATTGAGATCACACTTTTTTGAGTTATTTTTTGGTTGTGTGTGGATGTGTATGCAGGAGTTTTGTTCAGGTATCCTGGAGTAAAGGTTTGCAGTAATTGCGTGTATTACCACTACCACTTTAGAAAATTCCTGGCTCAGGATGATGCTGGCCTGCTTTTTCGGGAAACAGCATCAAAAGAGTGCACACTCCTCAATACAATGTACCATACCATCAGTGCGGCACTACCTTTTGACAAGGGGGCTTAACTCAAAGTGGAAGAACCTGGATCCCACAATCCTACCCAGTCCCCCTTCCCCGCTCTCACTCCAAAGCCTCATCTATCACCCAATAAAACCTACACCCTCTCCTTAATTTTCTCTTCCCTGCCCCTTATTTATTTGTCAACCTTATATCCCCCTTCACTGTAACCTAGGACACCATCTTCATTCCCCTCATTCACAACCACCCTCTCCTTTATTGAGCGACTAACCTAGGCTTTGGACCAGAGGCCTTGCCATGATTTCCCCTTCTTGAAAACACCACCTCCCAGTTCCCATTACTCTGGACCTTGGGGCTTAAGGCTTAACACCTTCAAACCCCTCGCTCCACTCTAAACGTGATACTTGTACCTGCTTTTAAACCTATCATCTTTGCAAATGTATGGTTTGAGTTGTCTGTGCGCTAGCACAGATATGGCCGAGATGTATCCAATGGACCACAAACGTTGTTGAATTTTAATTTCAGTCCTGTGGCCTCCAATTTAAAGCAGGGTCAAGCCAAATTCAGAAATTTGGAAATTCTAAGCAAATTTTTGCATATTAACATAGTTTTAGTGATACTTCTGACCTAAATGTTTGTCCGACCAATCTGACCCCTATAGGCTACGGCCTTGAATTTACGCTAATTAGTGGCACTTGAACAAGTTAAACGAGGAAGATGTATTTGTAATTCCTTAAATTCTTTGGTTTTTAGCATTCATTCAAACCTTATTAAAAGCACGCAGATTTGCCTTTGAAGCAAATTATCTTTACTAGTTTCAATTACTCAAAGATGCAAACCTGTTAAAATGGTTAAAGTAATTCGCGTTTTCCATACTCTGTATACCGTACTTATGAAACCATGGCTCCATATTATCGTCACATTCTCGGTTTGGTTTGTCACATTTGTTTCGTTTGCGGCGAACAGTGATCTCAACGACGGGAACGACCCCCGAATCCGAAGTTCCCTCAACGACAACGCTGTCCGGTGTTGTGTCTGGTGCTTTAAGATTGCACTTGCTCAGAACATCCTGAAGCCCAGGCGTACGCTTTGGAGGAAGAATGCTCATTCCTCCATCGTGCTCAAGCACTGCCCTAGGCTCAGGCTCTGGTGCTTTAAAATCGGAAGTGTTCAGGCGCCCAATTGTTGGCGTGAAGTTAAAGTCAGATTTATTTTTTCTTGCACATGCATTTTTATCTGCTCTTGCTGCCCGATGACGTTTGATTGTCGATGAAGCGAGAGGCATTGTGGGGATCGTCCTTTCGGCACGGCAACCGGCAGCCCAATGGTTTCCCTGTCCCTGTGGTGAAGGTTACCAATACCAGACTGTTTATAAACTGTTCGCTCGCCACAACATGCTGAAACTTGTTACTAATAATACAGCAGTTGTTACCTGACTAAACTAAATACCCCACAATCACGTGCCGTGATTGAACTTACAGTAATGAAGACTGAAGTTGTTGACCTGAAGCTACGGTGTACAAACGTGATCAATGACGTCAAAATGTGTGTGAAGCCTGAAGGGTTCACACTTGATAAAGTGATCGTCTTGGGCGTCAAGAAATGTGCTTTATTATTTGCTATCACTATAGTATCAGCTTTTTTACAAATCACATGTGCCTATTTTTAAAGGGGATAACTGACAGTAAAAACATGTTAATCACATAAATGACATATGTATACAGCAGACATTCATGTGAAGAGTGACACCCAGTGGCAGTGAGTGGATACGTAAAAGGTCGCTCGTCTTTGCCCCCAGTGCATAAATTATTATAATGAGCTGAATTTCATTCATTTATGGCCGTGTGCAATCTGAAGCATACAGCGTGTCCCACACCAGTATTACGGTTCCCATGTACTAGCTCAAAATATTGTAGAATGAGCAACACGAAGACTAAAATAGCATGCTGTAACTTCCAATTGCCAATTTCTAGTTCTAACAGTTACGTTAGGGGCGTTCTGGATCAACTCGGACACTAAAGTTCAAACTTAACAGTAATTTTTTCATAATGACTTATTTAAAAACACGTAGATTTTTCTGTCATTGTTAAATGATTTGCAACAATGTTTGTTGTTAATTCTATCCGGTAAATTTTTAAGTATTTACTTTTTATTTTCTTTATCTATAAGGAAAATAAGGTCTCTAAATTTAGAGAGAAACTATCAGCAAACGAGAATAAAAGATTTGCTTCAAAGCAAATCTGTCTGTGTACCTTCAAAAGTTATAAATATTAAATGCTACAACTTTTGTCCTTGGGTACTTCACATTCCGTTAAGCTTATGGCTAGATGAAATTTTTACAGTCCAAATGATCTTAACCTTTTAGAGGTCACATGTAGATTACAAAAATGTGCTGAGTTGCAATGTCCACAGTTTTCTTAGCCCAACATAACTGAAATTGGACGAAAATTGACCAAGTTATGGCTAGATGAAAATTTCAAAAGTCCAAATAAACTTGACCTTTAGAGGTTACATGTTTTTACATTATGTGCAGTGTTGCAATACCCTCAATTTGAGACCAACATGACCAGAATCTGGATGAAAATTGGCCGAGTTATAGCTAGATGAAAATTTCAAAGGTCCAAATGACCAAGACCTTTGACCTTTAGAGGTCCCATGTAAATTACAAAAATGTACTGTGTTACAGTATCCTTTTTTTTTCTACGCACAACATGATCCAAATCAGATGAAAATTAACCAAGTTACAGATAGATGGAAAAAAGGCCTAAATGACCTTGACCTTTGACCTTTAGAGGCCACATGTAGAATACAAAGTGTGCAGTTTTACAATATCTACAATTTGAGTCGAACACGATTCAAACTGGATAAAAAATTGACAGAGTTATGGCTGATTGAAAATTTCAAAGATCGATATGACCTTGAACTTCAGAGCTCACATGTAAATTACAAAAATGTGCAGTGTTACAACATCTACAATTTGAGCCAACATGATCAAAATATGATAAAAATTGATCGAGTTATGGCCAGAAGAAAATTTCAAATGGCAAAATGACCTTGACCTTTGACCTTTAGGGTGTAACAAACATATGAATTGAAGTTGGATTGGTTACCTGTACCTTTAATAGTTTGGAGATACTCCAGACTTAAGTTTTCAAATGATTCTAATTTGCATAATTTTCAAAATTTAAACCACTTTCAAAGTGATTGTTACCAAACTGAACGTATGGAGTCTATGTGGCCCCAAATATTCATTTGAAACATTTCTGTACACTTTTAGGATATTGGCATAGGCAGATTAAAAAATATGGTTCAGTTTATCTGCCTAATAACTGCATTGCACACTCAGGGAATATCCGTTTCCTGAGCTAACCAGATGGTAACACAAATTTATTAACAGGTAACAGGCTACTACACATGCACCTAGCACCCTTAATTGCAGATGACCACTGGTCATCCAGGCGCAAATACTGTCAGTTCTACACCTGCTGGGTATAGCAACAACCAGGACCAGTATTATAACCCGTCAATCCGACTGTCATAATACACACCACTACGTAACATAGTTTACGTCACAATACACACCACAACTTTAGTTACGCGCATTACACCAGGGTGTAATGCGCGTAACTGAAGCATGTCCAACCAGCCGTCAGACCAGCCTCTGGTGAGCTGTGCAAACAGCGAAATCGGTCTGACTTCACGCAAACGTGTGAGCCACCATAGGCCTTGTTTCGTCGTTCCTCTATGACATGCAGATACAGGTTACTAATATATGTGACCGGCTTTTCCTGTATGCTGCCATTCGAGATTAAATGAAACATCAGACGAAATCTGACACAATTAAATGCCACAACAACTGGATAATTCTAAACCAATTTTAAATTCCATTGACGTCTCAACCACACTTCGCAGCTGCTGTCATGAAAATTAACAAGCTGCGTTAATGTAATTAATACACATCACGAAGAGAAATGTAATCATGTAAGGATGAGGTTGTTAAGAACTTGGTCTCCAAAAGAATTTTTCTTTGTCTTGTTAAATGTGACCAGTGCGCGGCACATTAAGATTTCGAATAAAATATAATTTCGTAAAATAGAATGCCCATTGACTTACATGGTAATCAATAGGAAAGGTGCATTTACTCCAAATGAGCCGAATTGAACAAAATCATTAAAAATCAGGAATCTGCAGCATTCACACATAGTGAACAACTTTGTTTGGCCCTTCCATAAGGAACATATTCACCACGTGTAGTTTAATCTGAGTGACCGTTGTGGAGAAGAAGTCGAAAATAGCTATAACACACAAAAATTCGTAAAAAAAAATAGAAAAAACTGCAGCGTCACCTGGTGAACAAATTAAGAACTAGGAGTCTCAGGGAGTGTTCCTGTGTGATATCAAAGCAATTGGGTGAGCGGTTTCGGAGAAGTTTTTTTAAGATTTCACCCAAAAATGAACAAAAAAAAATCATAAAAAATCCAAAAATCACTAGACCGTGACCATTTGAGCAAACTTGGTAGAGACCCACCCAAGGTACATTGCAACCAAGTTTGAAGTTAATCTGCATGACGGTTTTGGAGAAGAAGTAGAAAATGTGAATTAGCATTAGAATGCCCATTGACTTCCATAGTAATCAGTAGGAAAGCTGCATTGACCGATAAGTACCCAAATTGAAAAAATCGTTAAAAATCAGGAATCTGCAGCATTCCCACATAGTAAACAAATTTGTTTGACCCTTCTACAAGGAACATATCCACCATGTTTCAGCTTAATCTGAGTAACGGTTCTGGAGAAGAAGTCGAAAATAGCTATAACACACAAAAATATATATACCCAAAAAATCCAAAAAAATTCATAAAAAATCCAAAAATCACTGGACCAAGACCATTTGTACAAACTTGGTAGAGACCCACCCAAGGCACATCTCCACCAAGTTTGAAGTGGATCTGGCAGACGGTTTTTGAGAAGAAGTTGAAAATGTGAATTGTGGACGACGGACCCTCACAAAAACCTCAGCTGACTGACAAGTCAGCTGAGGTAAAAATTGGAGACATGCGTTTTTGATTCAGTGCCGTACATGAACTCAGTTTGCTGCAGATTTGAGGTCAATATGTTCAAACTGGATTAAGTTGAAGCATAATTTGTCGTAACTTATGATGATCACTTGTGTGATTTGTTAAACAAACATTACAACCAACAGAACATAAAGAAAGTGAAATGTATAGCATTTCCAGTTTTCAGAAAATGTTAAGTTTACCATAGATACTTGATATTTGAGCCCAAAGTTATAATTTATGTTCAGTACTTTTGTGAAAGTCACTGCTAACTTGCCATATATCTTTAAACTAACTGTGGTGACAGGTCACCTGCAAAACATGGTTATTTTTACGGCATAAAAGGTGGCCATATAAAGCAGGTACCACCGTTCATTTATACATGTAATATGTAAACTGCATGTATAAATGTATAGTGGTACCTCTGCATATAAATTGCTTAACTGCTAGTGCTCACCACTCATATTCCCTTCGCATGTACTTATTTGGGGTCTAATGGAACTCTGACTTTTGACCTAGATTTGTACATTTACAATTTCATCATATAAGATTCATGTGGACATGTGATTTTGTCACAAATTACTCACATCATGTTTTAGTTACCTTAAAGACTACAAATTTTGTTCTTAATTTCCTAAAGTGTACATGTACTTACGATTTTTGAAGCAAATAAAACTATGCAACATCATCATGCTGTCATTTCCACAAGGACCTAGTACTGCTTGCATCTTGGAATGCAACACTTTTTTCTGTACTATTACCTGCTTGTCAAACCGATACAGTTTATAATGTTCCATGTACTCTATAGATAAGAACACTTACTTCCATTTTCACCAAAGGTTTAAACTTTCTGTAAGTACCATCCTCCTTGGTGTCTTTCTGATACACTTCTGCTGTGAAGTAAAACGTGCCTGTGGTATTCCCTTCAAGTTTCACAGCGCGGAAAGTGCAAGAGTCAGAGAACTGGCCCCAGATATGAGAAAATGGCAACTCCTGTTTTGAAAAGAAATGAGGTTCTAAGCTACTGTTATCAGTATATTTGCGGTCACTATGGTACAAAGAGGAAGAGCCTGAATGCAACATTCTTGTGTGCATCACATGGAGAACACTTCAGTGTGCAATGATAAGGTTTTGTATTCCAATTACTTTCCATTGTAATTTGAAATCTAGGTACATGTATATGTGTAGAGCTCAAATGATTGCATAGATTGCAGTTAGCTCAGCTGCAAAATAACAAATTTTAATCCAACGTCACTTAAATACAATTTAACGTCAATGTAGTAACTTTAAAAAAGCTTTTACGCAAAATTTTGCAAAAAAAATTTACATGTATGTAGGTACATGTGCTTACCCAAAATGTTTGCATAAGTTCCCACTAAGGAAAGCAAACTGTTAAGAAAGGGCCACTTTCTCAGTGCTTGGGGAAGCCAAATGGTGAGAAATATCAAGGTAAGCACAGGCAGGGAAAGGGCCTCAGCATTTCTCGGCATTTTTGCTGAGAAATGCCAAGGCCCTTTTCATGCGTATTCTTACCTCTGGGTTTTTGCCAAGAAATGCCCGACCCTGTCCCTCCCTATTCTTACCTCTGCAAAAATGGCAAGAAATTCTGGGGCCCTTTCCCTGCCTTTCCTCACCTCGGCATTTCTCAGCAAAAATGAGCAACCATATTTTGCCTCAGCATCTCTCCGCATTTTGCCTCCCCTAGTGTTGCAATTCTAAGCGGCAACCCAGTTTATAAAATTGAATGTTACTTTACTGCAATTCAATGTAAATGCACATATTTTTCCAACAAGAATTTTGTGTTAATTTATGTACTGGGCTGTTAAGATCAATACACATGTACTTGGCAGCTGGTGTCAAAGGTTGCTTGTTCAAGACCTAGCCCTCTCATGGTCAAAAAACAAAATACAGTACCTAATTTTGACATCTCCCATTGACCTTTATATACTACTACTACTACTACTACTACTACTACTACTACTACTACTACTACTACTACTACTACTACTCTTACTACAATTTCTCAGTCTAACTGGTGTTTCCAATGCCAAAACCATGCAAAGTCTGTTATATCTTCATTCATGAGTGGAAGGCATGAAACAAGTATTGATTTAAAAATAGACTCCAAGAACTAAATTTGTAGAGCTCAGTTGACTAAAGATCAGGGTGTCTTGCCAAGTATTACCCATGGTAGTCTATGTCAACATGCTGCTGCCCAGTACCATCTAGACTTGCTCAAGTCTCACTGGACTGTCTTCCGTATTTTATTTAAAATCAAATTCATTGCAAAATAATATTTTAAGTAAACACACGTCGTAGCCTTATTCTGTTACAATACAGGTAGGCCCTTAAACCTCGCTAATTGGCGTGGAACGTGTCTATAACCAGAAAACATTGACTCCAGCTGATAAGCGCCGGGCGGTCTGCACTGTGTTTCTTATCACTCAGACAAGCGAGCGGTCATAAGGCACCCCTCATAAGAAGCTGTAAATTGAGCTTCTGTGTAATGAAGGGTTAATTGCAGCGCAGCGCGTCAGGCGGAGGGTGTCCAGTGAGACTTGTAAAACTTGCCGGCTTGTCGCTGCTATGAATTATTCATGAGCAGTCAGGCACGTGACAGATTCAAGACCGTCTCAAATTCCTTGTATTGACTGTTGTTTATTAATCTTTACATGCAAGCACGCACCTTTTATTGTAGAGAAACGATGGCTATTTCGATTTTGCGTTAAAATGAATGTTTTCCTTCTACGATGATTTAAATCAATGACCGGCCGTTGCTTGTGACAATTGGAATGATGGAGCTTTGCAAAACTGCGCAAAAATAGGGTGATTTCATCGTCTCGATCTCGATCTTTTATTCGTCTGCGCGCTATGTTGTTTATATCGTTAGAATGCTCAGAACCTTGTCTATTTTAACAACAAGCTCTCCCATTGACTGAAACAAAAGTATTTTAGGGGAAATCCCTTCAAAACTGCTTCTATTTCAAACAGATGCGTCGTTATTTTAGTCGGAAACTACAGCCCCCAGAATCGATCCCATGGGGTTCGCTGTCCAATCAAAAAGTTTTTCTACCGCTGTTTCGTTCGGTAGTACTCGCTGCCTCGTGTTCTGAAGTCTGGCTTGAAAATGAAACTTGAAAGATGGGTGACATTTGTCACTTTGTGTGAACACAGGTGACGATTACGGACAATTTATTAAAGCAAGAAACAAAATTTAACGCTGTAAATTGGCCAGAATGATAACATACTAACACTGTACCAGTCTTTTCGTACAATACTCAATAGAGCAGAGGGTCCTTTTTTTTCACGGAAAGAGAGTAAAATACGCCAGCCGCAGGTAAACATGGCTCGGGTGAAAATACCGCTGCCGCTTGTGTTGATCATGTTGACAGTTTTTCAGTAACTGCGACTATTTACTGCAGCAACAAGCTCTACCACTATAATTTATTGACAATTATAACACACAAACGATCTTTAGAAAAAAAATAAAGAGGAACCATTGTTCGTGACGCTAGCCAAGAAAAATGTGCGGACCGGCACCCATGCAATTGTATTCATAATTCACACAGGTTTGACCGCTTTGATCAAATCGTGATTGAGATCGATATATTCCCTTTGTTAGGTTGCAGGGCACGAGTTTTTTGTTTAAATTGACAAAAGAACCACATAGAAATGTAGAGGTCTTACTCAACAAAACTTAAATCAAGACGTTGATCATTTTGCATTATTGCAAAAATAAAAAAGTTGTGGCACTTTTACGCCAGAATCTCGCATGTTGCGCAACAAAACAAAAAATGCCCAGTGGCTGGCTTTGCCAGATCTCCAAACTGGCCAGAGTGCTGGGGGGGGGGGGGGGGGGGGTAAATTAGTACAACACAATGAGACCACTCAAATATTCTGGGCGCCTTGAACTTGATCTGACCTCTGATTTGACTTCTCGGATCCCGCGAAACCCCGGATGTTGTGACGTCACTCCCACCGAAATAATGGTAGTCCAGAGTGGGCTTGTGCAAGTTTGACAAGTCCCCGGTGTCGGCAGCCGGAGGGAGACGGTCAGCTTTGTCTCGCTTGAGTGGCCAGTGACTAGCCATGCATTCATTTGAAGACCACTTTGCCTACAGCCTTATCGCGATGATAATGGGATTAGAACTGACTAGGACTCAATTGCTGCTAGTGCTACTGTTGAAACCGGCAAGGCGACAGTGTCGACCAGTTTAAAAAAAAAACAAAAACAGTAGGACCTACTTAATAACACCATGTAGTTGGGATAATATTATACAGTTAACTTCGAGGAGGGGAAAATGTATCGCACTTCTGGGTGGGACCGCGGGATGGGAAAATAGGGACATGCATCAGGGACTTGTGCAAGTCTAAGTACCATCCAAAGGGATTTGGTATGTTTTGTTACTGGCATTAAATATATTTTCTTATCTTGTAGCTGAATGTGATACGGAAGTGATCAATTTACATGTACCAACTTCCTGCACAGAATACATGAACTGTTTGAACAGGATGCTAAATCTCGTGCAAACAAACTGTTATCTTGTAATAAGTATTTATGCTGTAATTCTTTTGGTTATGTCCAACTGGTTTTTCTTAACTTCATTTATTGTAAAGTCAATAGCATAGGGTTGCCTGCAAAGTGGCCTTGGTCTCCCTTCTGTAAAATTCAGAAACAAAAACATTAGGGTCTGCCATACAGGCAAGGCATAGGGCAGTCACATCAAAAAATGGCCCACTTTGGATGTTGGGGGCGGAGCCCAGCTGTCAGCTCCTTGCACCCCGCAATTTAGTGAAATAGCAGCGATACATTATGCTATTTTTAGCATTAGCTTGTTCTGGTAAACAGCCATATGTGAACACGTGTAGGGAATGGTTCACTGCTTCAGTTGCTTTCACAGTTTGTGGTGTCTGGAGTGGAAGGTTGGGGGAGGAGGGTCTGGTGTGAGGTAGGCATCTGTAGCAGTGCTTCAGAAGGAGCAGCCTTCTGTGCCAAGTTCCCCATGGTCAGGTTAGCCAGGGCCAAGACACCACCAACTGAGGATGACTGACAGGATTACTACCAACTATTTGTTTCATACTTTTCAACCCTTGAAAACAACAGCTGTTAAGTTTGGATACTTAGTAATGATTCAAGGTTATATCCCTGATACATGATTATCATTGTAGGCAGCTACATGGCTCTCGAAGAAAATGAACATAGTTTGAGAATATGCCATAATAGGGACATTCCATGATGACAAGGACACAGATACCAGAAAATAAATTTGCATATAGAACAGAAAGCTTAATGCCACTGAAAAGTAAACATTTCAAAGTATTTAGATTGCTTAGAATTTATTCATATAGAGCATCTCATGCTCAACTTATGAATCCATATTTATGTAAATTGGCATTTCTGTGTCACAGACGGGACATTTTGTGTTTTAATATATCTATAATATACATAATTGTTGTGTGACTTTTATCCCTTGGGACAAAGTAATATGGCATTTATCATGCACTATGTTATGGTTGGTGAATTACTATTAATAATATACAGCCCAATTGTCCCATCCATGACAAATGACACTCAAAAATTGGTTAATTTACCGTTACTAATGGCAGGAATATAAAGTTATTTTACATTCTCTTTACCGATTATAAAGGCTTTCAAAGTGACAAACATAATTAAGATTGGCACCTTGTTAACATCAAAATATTGAAATGTTTGTTGTCCTATGTTTATACAGCAACCATACCAAGTGCCATCCTCTTTCTCAAAACACTTTGAAGAAACTTTGATTCAACTTTTTTGTTATCTGATGTAAAGACATTAAATTTGTGGCAAACTGTTCATAACAATATAAACTGAAAAAAATGTGTCTCAGATTTTCAATAACAATTGTAGTTTTGTCAGGAGAATGAGTCGAAGTCTGGTACCTTTGATGTTTTGAGTTAGTGTCATTGGTTTAACTAGGAAAAGCTGTCCAGCTAGAAAGGGTACATTTTGGTTCAGGGGTAAGTCAAATTGTTCTTATCTGAACCTGTACTATGAAAATTTGGTAATTATGGTTTGTTTGACAGGTATTCTTCTTTGATATGAAGCTCTGCATTTACAAGCAAAACTTCACATATTTAGCTAATTCATCCATTGCCACGTTCATATTTATTCATTATTATGTGGGTTGTCTTTGCTGAATATTTAGCTTAGGCAAGGAGCCGCTACTCAGAGAGACGTGTACGGGTAAAAGGCTCCGAAACATGTTGAGTAGTTACCCGCTGAAGACCCTTTAATTTATTTGGGCTGATACAGCCTATGTCAAAATTTTACAGAGGAACGTGTGCAATATAGACAATAGTAATTCCATATATACACAGGTTAGACAGGGACAGGTTAGCTTATGGAGAGTAAAGAGTTCGAACTGCGGAATAGGATATTGACTACTAGGAAGTGGTTCTGGGCAAAAAGACACAAATACAATTGATGCAACTCTAAACGTGAATAGCACCATAACAAGTCATAAATCACACAAAGTGAGACATGTTTATTAGTAAAACAAGTTACTTTTAATAATTAGACTTATCAATGGAATATAATGTTTAAAAAAAATATTTTCAACCATCTGAGACTGCAGTTTATCAAACATGCTGGTAACTTTCCCTTAGAACTGGGAGCAAGTAACTGTGTGTTCAGGCACAGCATGCAGTCCAGCTTTATCACGGATAAACAATTAAGTGGAGAGGCATTTAATTAGTGACTCAGTACAAGATAACAGCAGCTGGATGTTCTTTATTGGCTTTGTCTACCACATTGGTATAGTAGGCATCCCCCCCCCCCCCCATCAGCATAATGAGCCTAATGTGCATGCCAAGGAACAGATAAAAACTTAACCTGGACACCCCCACCCCACCCACCAGACCTGGCCTTTAATCTACTAGGTGTATTGAGCTATCCTGCCACTAAAGCAGTGTTTCCATCATGAAAATGCCTGTAAACTTCACAGAGTTTTCAGCATACGTGTCCATAGCTTGTCCCCTTTATGACAAACAAGTCAAATTTGTGTGAATATGTTCACAATACTTCATTTGTAGTACATACGCAGGCAAATGGTAGGTACACTGAACAAAAATTTTAAAATATGCAGCGATCTAAACTTTCCAAAATGTCCAGTCCATGACAAACTGTGATCCCTGAATGCCCCAAACCTGGACACAGGAAACTTGGACAGGTTATCTTTTTATTGGAGAGTGTGGACAATCTGAGAGGCTGCTGTGAAAAAGTTAGTGGTCACTTTATTTTATTCCAGAAGGTAGAAGTTGGTTCTACCACAGAATTGAACAGTTAAACGAATCCCAGTGGATGAAGTTTGACTGGGATTCTATGTAGTCATCATATAATCCTGATAGAGATTACGTGAGATAGCACAGCCTGTGTGGTAGTGAGCCGGGAAAATCAGAATTCAAATATGTGAGAGTACATCATTTACAAAATATACTCCCAAAACCATATGATCTCCCTCTAGATCTTAAGGGTGGGACTAAAGGGTGGGCACGTAATCTCTATCAGGATTATATGATGACTACATAGAATCCCAGTCAAACTTCATCCACTGGGATTCGTTTAACTGTTCAATTCTATTACGTCATCAAATCCTTCAGAGATCACGTGAGACTTCAAAGCAATGATGTACACGAACACCAAGAAACTGTCTTTCAAGACTGTTTAATAAACCATTCAAAAATCGATAACGAATACATAAGCTCCAATATATCAAGTCCCATCAAACTTTTAGCAACAATTTTTCACATTTTCAAAACTGCATTTGAAAACCCATTATCCACTGCCACTTTTTTGTGGTAGTACCTGGCAAAAGTGCACGAAGAAGACCAACCCGCTGTGGACAGAATATGTTCCACAGGGACACCACTGTTCTGTGCTTTTGAGCACGCCGCTGCTCGTGCACTATGGGCTTTAAATTTGTCCGTATCTATACCAGCTCTGGATAAAACTGTTTTAATCCAGCGTCCGATTGTATCCGTCGTGACAGCCTTGTGAGGCTTCACAAAACTTAATAATAATCTGTCCTCTTCACTTCGTAAATTTGCTGTACGCTGCAAATATTCAGTTAACACAGTAAAAACACATAACCGTCTATCGACTGGATAGGCACATAACTGAACGTCCGGTGTCTTGTAACCCTGTCGACTCTGTTTCAATGTATCCGTAAACTTAAACGTAAACTTTGATTTACCCTTAATCATATTTGATAATTTCAATAAATAAATCGTCTACGGTCTGTAATCTTGAAGCTGACACCAATGCAAGCAGCATTGCAAGCTTCAATGACAAATCCTTGAGAATCAATTTATGCACCGGCGCCAAAGTTCTCAAATAATTCAGAACTTTTGAAACATCCCATATAATGTCGTAACGCGAAACTGGAGGTCGCAAGTTATACACAGCTCTCAACAATTTGACCACCAATGGGTGGGTGCCAATAGTTTGTCCAGATTGCAAAATAATAAATGAAGATAACGCCGACCTCGCCGTATTGATACAACTATAAGTTTTACCTTGATGAAATAATTCAGTCAAAAAATCCAGCACATAGCCTACATTGGCCTGATATGGATCTCTCTGTCGTTGATTACAAAACGAAATCCATTTTTGCAAATAAACTTTGTACTGTTTCTGCGTGCCACCTCTCCAAGCGCACATGAGGAGATCGGCAGTCTCATCTGAAATTCCATCACTTTTGAATCGTCTCCTGAGAGGTGACAAGCCATCAATCGCATTTTGTCCCTCAGAGAATGAAGTTTGTGTGATCCTGGCAGTGTCAACAGACAGTCCATTGTCGGCAATAACATCGGAGTATCCACCGCCATTTGCAGTATCTGACTGAACCAGACCTGGGTTGGCCATACGGGTACAACCATTAGTCCTGTCGCCATATCGTACTTGATTTTTTGAAGGCACCGCCCGATCAAACTGAAAGGGGGAAAAGCATAAAACTTATAATCAGACCAACATACGGAGAATGCGTCAACAAATTGTGCGTCAGGATCTGGCTTAAATGACGCAAACTTAGAAATCTGGGTGTTAAGCCTTGACGCAAACAAATCTATATCAGGCATTCCCCATTTCTCGACAATTTTATCAAAAATGTCTGTACAGAGTTTCCATTCTAACCTATCGTTAAAATGCCTGGATTCAAAATCTGCATCATTTTGCCTACTTGACACATAAGTCGCAAAAATCCAAATCTGTCTCTCTCGACACCACAACCAAATACTCCTAGCAATTTGGTCGCATTCAACGGATCTAATACCGCCCATATTGTTAATATAAGCCACTGCGGTAGTATTATCGATAAACAGCTTAACTGTTTTATGTCTTACATTTCCACAGAAACTTTTGAGAGCAAAAAATGCCGCTTTTAATTCCAAATAATTTATATGCGACTGTGCCTCTTCTCGAGTCCATCGACCACCTATTTTCTCATTTAAACAATGCGCTCCCCATCCTTCTAAAGATGCGTCACAAGTCAAGATAATATCAGCATTATCTCTACAAATATCCCGTTTTTGCAAACGAAGATTGTCTATCCACCAAGTCAAAGCTGACTTCATATCATTTGAAATTGGCATCGACTGATCAAAATTACCCTTTGATACTGAAAGAGCCCGGATTTTCTCTCGCTCAAGAGTACGATAAAAGAGTGGTCCATATTCCACCCCAGGGAAGCTTGACACCATCAAGCCAATCACCTGCGCAACATTCCTTATTATTTCAACACGTTTTCCTCTCAACTTCGAGCATGCTGCAATAACACGCTCCATTCTTTCCACAGTCAGTTTCACAGTCATATCTGTGGAATTCAATATAAACCCCAAAAACACGATTTCATGTGACGGTTCTAAAACCGACTTTGGGAAATTTATAACAAATCCCAATGACTCAAACAATTCTATTGTTTCTTCTGCCAATTTAATACAGTTTTCTTTTGATTCCGCCTGAAGATAAGAATCGTCAATATAACCAAGTATTATATAACCCCTACTGCGCAAAACCGCATAAACAGGTTTTGTTAACTTGGTAAACAATCTAGGTGCCGATTTCAACCCCTGTGGAAGACATGTAAATTGAAACAATTTATTGTTCCAAATAAATCTACAAAACTTCCGAAATTCAAGATCTATTGGTACGGAAAAATACGCATGTTTCAAATCAACTGATGCCATCCAACAATTTCGTCTCATCAACTTAACTGCCGCCTCTAAAGTATCCATTTTAAAATGACGGTACACCACCATTTCATTTAACTCTTTCAAGTTCAAAATCATACGTAAAGTACCATCTTTTTTAGGGCGAACAAAAATGGACGAAATATATTCACCGTCACAGTGATCTACTTGTTCAATAACTCGCAAGCTTAATAACTTCTCTATTTCAACATCAATTGCATCTTTTTCCGCACCATTAAATCTGAGCATTTTAGGTCTAGACTTTTGCTGTGGCGTCATACCGTCAATAAATTCAATGGTACAACCTTGAACTACATCAAGAATTTCTTTGTCACTTGTGACACTCCGCCAAACATTGATATATTTTCTGATTCTACCTCCTTCAAATAAATCGGCACTCACCTTCATTCTTTTGCTGTCTTGTTCTGTTTCTGTGTCTTCTGACCGAACTTCTGAGAAGTGCCTCCTCCCGAGAAACCTCTCTGGCCCTGGTAGTTTAAATAATGCCGGTTGAAATTCTGCCACTGACCAGTCCAACCACCTCTACCTCGGCCACGGTGAAACGTCGCACCGCCCCGGTGACCACGTCCCGGAAACCTTCCACGTGGACCTCGTGTTGCAATTCGGACACCAACTTTATTCACATCTGAAATGTCCTTGACTCTTTTCTCCACATCGTCCCCAAATAAAAGTGACGTATGCGGTACAGTTGCCGAACACAAATGCAAAAATTCCGATTTTAATTCTGGCTTCACAAGCTCTCTGCGCCGTAGACACAAATTATGAAATCCGTGTCCTAAGATGGCTAACGCTTTTGTCCCCAAATCAAACGTGTCATCCTGACCCGTAGCAGGCGCTTTATCCAACAATTGTGTAATTAATATTCCAGCTTTAGCCAAACACGTTTGCGTAACTTGCAACTTCGAATCCAGGCTGGAAGTCTGAGGTCTAATGATATCCCAGATCAACTGATTCAAACGAACATTTGTGAGCGACTCACAATTTTCTGGACGACACACAGTTTCTTTACATTCTTTAAACTTTTCTTCTGGCATACCATCACGAAACAAGCCATTTACAATATTTGCCAACTGAGGATCAACAGCTTTGTCGCACTTTTCTTCGGTACGAAATGATTTGGCAAACTCGGCAAACCGTGACACAGAATCATTCTCAATATCCTGAGATTCAATAGTCTCTGACGTAACAGTGGCCACACCACCTTCGTCAACTTTCTGCCGTTTACTGACCGGCTCAACATTTTCTTCAAGATTCGTTTCGTGATAATGTCCAGGATACATGGTATCTTCATACCAGGTCTCCTCTAACTTATTAACTCGGTCAATCACCGTGTTCATTTTATCCGTCATTTGCGACGTAAAGTCAACAACTTTGTTAATTTTACCCATAAGCACACTGTCTGAATCAGGACAGGTTTTAGTTGACTTCACTTCAGTCTTTTTACTTGAACCTTCCGCCGAAGATTCTACATTCTCATCCATGACTGTAATATCAAGAGCTACAGGGCTCTTATTTCTTTTGCTTGATCTTTTGACCATAGCGTCTGCCATAGGCAAAAAAATTTCCACTGTCAGCGACAGCGAACACTATGCTCACAAAAACCACGACCGTCCTCGACGGCGTCAAGCAATGCACTGATTTTCCCGGCTCACTACCACACAGGCTGTGCTATCTCACGTGATCTCTGAAGGATTTGATGACGTAATAGAACTATTACTTCTGCCCCATGTGGCTGTGTTCTAACAACATGACCTCCATAGCCTTTATCAGCACAGGAGGGTAGCAAGGGCTGCCTTCAGCACATATGACTATGAACTTTTCTGTTAACAGGTGGACACACCATGCCTTGTTCCCTTTAAAGGTGTTCAAAATTCCCTGGTTCCTGATCCCATCTTCTGCCTGAGCCACTCCTATTTCAGTTGCACTGTCCCTGACTTAGTTTCTCACAGAAACTTTAATTTCATTCATGTTTCAGTTCACTGATTTGTGCTTCATGCAAATGTCTTCAAGCCTTGTAAAATGTCATTGGCCTAAATACTCCAAAATCTAACAAGGATCAAACTGATAAAACTTTTTACACAGATTCTGGACACCTATCTTCTTTTTTGTTGACTCAATTCAAAACCTGTAACATAAATTCATAAAATATAAAGTTTTCATTTCATCTTAGCCTCATCACTAATCAGACTTGCAGTTTTGTAATGTAGCACCAAATATGGCCCCAAGCATGTATAGGATATCTTTTTTTTCTCTGCCTACTTTCAATTAGTCTAGTCCAGGGAAAATGCTGCCCAAAAGTGACCCCAAATCATCTTTTGGGGCCACAAGCTGCATTTTTCAAATAGCAACTAAAGGCACATATCTTTTCAACCAGTCAGATTGCCACTGAAATTTTGCACATAGGTTTTCACTTTTTGCTTCAGTTTCTCATCTATCCTTGATTTTTTACTGCTTATTCCCTTCAAAAGGTGTACATGTTTGTTCCATTGGTACTGACACCTGCAGTAATTATACAAACACAAACAAGCTTGTTGTGGGCCGAACAGATAACACTGTTAAATGTTAATCCCAATGACAGATGACAACAATAACAGCAGTGCCTTGTTACATATAAATGCAAATGGTCTGAGATACAGCAATTACTGTGGGAAAAGGGTTATGTTACAATAAGAGAGACATAAATCACTCTCAAGTATGTAGTGAAGTCATTTTTTAACCAAATTCAAATAAAAGGATCCTCTCTAGAAATCTTCATTTCAAATTTTGTGAAAAAAGAAAAACATTGATGACTGTAGCCCCATTTGTTCTTTTGGAACCACATACCCCAAGACCAGCCTTATTGAGAGTCAGAAAAGAAAAAATTCTATATATGCAAGGGGCCACATTTGGTACCACCTTGCAAACCCCCATATAATAGGGTTTTGCCATCTAATCATACAAAGTTTAGGTAAGTGTTTAAAAAGCTCTAGTTCTCACATTGAATCCTATCAATTTTGAGACCAGTTCCTTCAACATGCCCTTGATGGTCCTCCTGCCAACACAAAATGTGTCCCTCTTACACATAAGGTAACCTGTTCTTGTTGAAAAAAAGAGCTGCAATGAACTGTCAGTTGGTTTATTCATATGCATATACACTACCCCCTTCTGGGGAATTTCAAGTGGTGTTCTCTCTGAACCATCAAACAAATGACTTACTTCTTCCATGTCCTCCACCTCCCAGCCTTGGCATACCTTGCTGATTTTGATGCATAGTGGCAACTGGTTGTTGACAATATTAAGGAACCTGGCATCATCCATTAACTTTTCCTGTAAGTGGAACATACACTGTAGACATGAACATACACTGCAGAACATAGAACATACACTGTAGACATGAACATACACTGTAGAACATAGAACATACACTGTAGTACATGAACATACACTGTAGAACATGCATGTTCTTGACCAGTTGTCAACAATATTAAGATGCCTTGTATCACATAGCTACTTATTTTTACAAAAGCATATACATTACAAGGATATTTACACAGAATTTGTCAGTAAGGGCTTTGTGTGTGCATGCATGGTAAGATTGAAACTTTCTAATTCTTGTGTCTGACAGTCAGAAACGCCTTAATGTCAAGCTGCTGCTGCTAAAACTCAAAGTGGTGTGCAAGAGACTGGGTGAGAAAATCCCACCATAGGTGAACTTGTCGAAGGCCAAGTGCCCCGATCATTTACGTGCTCTTTTATTGAATATTGACTTGTCCTGTATCAAATTTTCTGTCATAGGAATTTTCTCATCCGCCTCCCACATCATACCCTACAGGTGTATCAGCATCATGTTAATTCAACTGATGTTATACATTATGCAAGTAATCATCTGTTTATACCATTCTGAAAACTTCCAGGCTTAAAATAAGATTCAGTCAACTGCTTTTTTTGGAATGGGTCCAGTGTGCAATCTACACCAAGAAAGCCTGTTGACCCACAGCAAGCTATCTTGACACATCTCAATACAATTTACATTTAACACTAAACATGTTTTCCATTAAGATGAAATATTTAAGCAAACACTTCACATTCAAGAACTTTTTTGTGCATTTTGGGCCAGAAAGGGTACAGACGTACCTGACCATTAAACTGTGGATTTCCACTCCAGAATCCAACTTTAAAGTTGAAGATATCATCTGTAAACAACAGTTTGCCGCCAAATACCCCAACTTGGACAGTCCTGATTACTCCTGGCTCTGCCAAGGCCGTAACAGAGTGTCCCGTGAAATGATCTACTAACAGCAAGCATTTGTGTCCAATCAGAATGGTGCAGTTGTCTGGATTGCTCGTGACATTGGTCCAGTTGTTGCTCTCATGAAGGGCTGTGTCACAGCGCATCACCTGGTATGTCCAGCTTGTTCCTGCAAACTTCACCAGCTGGGGGAAGGACAAAATGACATGTTGGGAGAACTTGGTGCCATGCTGGCCGCACCAGATCATTGGACCCACTGGACACTGCGGCTGTGTCATCTCAGGAAGGTCGGTGTTCTCCCAGGACACATACAGAAAAATCTCAGTAACACTGCCACCTGGAAGTGCACCTTGTGGAATAAATAATGACACATCAAAATTCTTCAGCTCAAGAAAGCCACCTTTTTCTCCAAACTTCCCAACAGAAAACTGAGCATCAGAGTAGTTCACTGGTTTGTCTGAGTCAAGCTTATTCTCAGTTGAATGATATGTGTCCAGATATTTCTGTATTTTCTGTTTAGTTGAGTCGGCTGGGTCACCTTTCATTTTTGGTCCATGGTCTGGCAAATGTTTGTTGTTAATTCTATCCGGTAAATTTTTAAGTATTTACTTTTTATTTTCTTTATCTATAAGGAAAATAAGGTCTCTAAATTTAGAGAGAAACTATCAGCAAACGAGAATAGAAGATTTGCTTCAAAGCAAATCTGTCTGTGTACCTTCAAAAATTATAAATATTAAATGCTACAACTTTTGTCCTTGGGTACTTCACATTCCGTTAAGCTTATGGCTAGATGAAATTTTTACAGTCCAAATGATCTTAACCTTTTAAAGGTCACATGTAGATTACAAAAATGTGCTGAGTTGCAATGTCCACAGTTTTCTTAGCCCAACATAACTGAAATTGGACGAAAATTGACCAAGTTATGGCTAGATGAAAATTTCAAAAGTCCAAATAAACTTGACCTTTAGAGGTTACATGTTTTTACATTATGTGCAGTGTTGCAATACCCTCAATTTGAGACCAACATGACCAGAATCTGGATGAAAATTGGCCGAGTTATAGCTAGATGAAAATTTCAAAGGTCCAAATGACCAAGACCTTTGACCTTTAGAGGTCCCATGTAAATTACAAAAATGTACTGTGTTACAGTATCCTTTTTTTTTCTACGCACAACATGATCCAAATCAGATGAAAATTAACCAAGTTACAGATAGATGGAAAAAAGGCCTAAATGACCTTGACCTTTGACCTTTAGAGGCCACATGTAGAATACAAAGTGTGCAGTTTTACAATATCTACAATTTGAGTCGAACACGATTCAAACTGGATAAAAAATTGACAGAGTTATGGCTGATTGAAAATTTCAAAGACCGATATGACCTTGAACTTCAGAGCTCACATGTAAATTACAAAAATGTGCAGTGTTACAACATCTACAATTTGA
Source organism: Hermodice carunculata (assembly GCA_964020975.1). Lineage (NCBI taxonomy): Eukaryota > Metazoa > Annelida > Polychaeta > Eunicida > Amphinomidae > Hermodice > Hermodice carunculata. The sequence goes on from OZ026612.1 coordinate 114,464,591, forward strand.
GCCAACATGATCAAAATATGATAAAAATTGATCGAGTTATGGCCAGAAGAAAATTTCAAATGGCAAAATGACCTTGACCTTTGACCTTTAGGGTGTAACAAACATATGAATTGAAGTTGGATTGGTTACCTGTACCTTTAATAGTTTGGAGATACTCCAGACTTAAGTTTTCAAATGATTCTAATTTGCATAATTTTCAAAATTTAAACCACTTTCAAAGTGATTGTTACCAAACTGAACGTATGGAGTCTATGTGGCCCCAAATATTCATTTGAAACATTTCTGTACACTTTTAGGATATTAGCATAGGCAGATTAAAAAATATGGTTCAGTTTATCTGCCTAATAACTGCATTGCACACTCAGGGAATATCCGTTTCCTGAGCTAACCAGATGGTAACACAAATTTATTAACAGGTAACAGGCTACTACACATGCACCTAGCACCCTTAATTGCAGATGACCACTGGTCATCCAGGCGCAAATACTGTCAGTTCTACACCTGCTGGGTATAGCAACAACCAGGACCAGTATTATAACCCGTCAATCCGACTGTCATAATACACACCACTACGTAACATAGTTTACGTCACAATACACACCACAACTTTAGTTACGCGCATTACACCAGGGTGTAATGCGCGTAACTGAAGCATGTCCAACCAGCCGTCAGACCAGCCTCTGGTGAGCTGTGCAAACAGCGAAATCGGTCTGACTTCACGCAAACGTGTGAGCCACCATAGGCCTTGTTTCGTCGTTCCTCTATGACATGCAGATACAGGTTACTAATATATGTGACCGGCTTTTCCTGTATGCTGCCATTCGAGATTAAATGAAACATCAGACGAAATCTGACACAATTAAATGCCACAACAACTGGATAATTCTAAACCAATTTTAAATTCCATTGACGTCTCAACCACACTTCGCAGCTGCTGTCATGAAAATTAACAAGCTGCGTTAATGTAATTAATACACATCACGAAGAGAAATGTAATCATGTAAGGATGAGGTTGTTAAGAACTTGGTCTCCAAAAGAATTTTTCTTTGTCTTGTTAAATGTGACCAGTGCGCGGCACATTAAGATTTCGAATAAAATATAATTTCGTAAAATAATTAAAAAAAAAAAATTAAATTAATAAAATAAATAAATAAATAAATAAATGAATAAATAGTTTTGGAGAACCAACACAAATCTTTCCCTTTGCAGTGTGTTCCCTGTACTCATCAAAATGAGCCATGAAGCTTTAGTGTCCGACTGAACCCACAATCACCGCCCCCCCCCCCCCCTCACCCCTACAATGAATCTGCTGATTTTCACAACAGACTTTGAAAAAAGGTCATATTTTTTCACGGAAGATAGCCCCAGTATGAGGTATTGAGCCGCTATGTTGGGATGGATGTTTTCCTATCTTTAAAAAAAAAAAAGAAAGAAAGAAAGAAAGAAAGAAAGAAAGAAAGAAAGAAAGAAAGAAAGAAAGAAAGAAAGAAAGAAAGAAAGAAAGAAAAAGAAAAAACCGAGTAAAAGCTTTCCTTAAGCAGAGATTCCACGCTTCCTGCAAAGCCAATTGGTCCACACAAGCTTACAAGCTTTACAGCAGTCACTTCCACAATGTTCTGCAGAATGAGCTATTCTATTTTTGCAACAAGCAAACACTGGCAGTCACGGAAGAAAATTATGATCTTGACTCTTTCATGAAAATTCAAACACAGCAGTTGTTATACAAACGAGATGAAGCACTGGAGGCCAAAAATCCACGATTTGGGGTGCCAGTTACACAAACACAGCTTCTGCAGTTGAACCAGCTAGATGTGAAAAGTGTAATGGCAAATGAGACCACACGTTCCCTAACAGCCTTCCAGCGGACATCAGAGGCACCCCTGCCGACAGGCCAGTCTGGTCCCAAGGATGATCAGCTCCCTCCTCAGACACTCCCACTGGGTCAAGACACCACTGAATGTACCAATGAATGGAAATTACACTTCTGAAAGGAGTTAACACTGTAATAATAATTGAAGCTGGACGTTGTGTGAAGGTCACCCTTCTGGATTGATATCCTTTCACACTTACTTCTCCAGGATCAGATACAGTTTTATGGGGGGGGGGGGTAATTTTATGAGGACTCAGCTGTTTAATCTTTGAAAAACTGTAGGTTGCAGTAGTGGTTAGACCATAGATTTCTAGCCTTCTGATTGGCCAGTAGTAGGTCAGTATGGTAGAATAACGGACCTACAACTTGCATATTTAGAATAAATGTTTCTGTAGAAATGTTAAATAAGTGACCATTGAATATCTCCAAAAATGTTCGACATTTATTTCGCAAAGGTATTTTATTTTAAAGCGACCGTTCTTTATTCACATTACTACAAAATGGGGGTCACATGTGGTCACCTTCAACTACAATTTGAGCTGGAAGTGACTGCTGTAAAGCTTGTAAGCTTGTGTGGACCAATTGGCTTTGCAGGAAGCGTGGAATCTCTGCTTAAGGAAAGCTTTTCCTTGTGCAGCGTAGGCCAACGTTGGAAGCAAATATAACACGCTAACTAGTTGCTACCTTCCTTGTAGCCCCATTTCTGAGGCATCGACGGTGGGTTTTTTTCTTTCTTTTTCTTTCTTTTTTTTTTTTTTTAAAGATAGGAAGATATCCATCCCAACATAGCGGCTCAATGCTTCATACTGGGGCTATCTTCCCTGAAAAAATATGACTTTTTTCCAAGTTTGTTGTGAAAACCAGACAATTAGTTTTAAAATTGAGATGCACAATTTGTACGTGTGTAATAGCACCTGTTTTGATTTAGAGACCCCATATCTCTTTAAGACTGCTAACTTGGAACATTGCGTTATCTTTTTTATGTCATGTTACAATGTGCCATTTTGGCAAGTTAATTTTCACCTTTAAGTTTTAATTGGATTTGTTAATTTCATTTGATTAATCTTGTATTTACATTGTGTTTGGTTCACATTTGTTGTGTTCTGTTCATGTATGTCCAACCCATGTCAATGCTCTGAGAGACCCCACCCTAAAATTTCACTATTTTAGGAACCCAAATCCTTACCCAACCAGTTTGGAATCTGTTAATTTAGAACCTACTAACATATGCTCTACGTCATTCTCATTCCTACGCTTTTCTTCCCTACATGGCTTTTTCTCATTAGCTTTATTATCTGTGATTTACACGTAACCTATACATCCTATGTCTATATATCCATGTCTTGGGGTTTCTGGTCAGAGTAAGGTTTGGGCAAGATACATACGCTGTGTATTTTGTACTTTGGCCATTTGAACAATATAACATCACAACCAATCGTGGAGTTCATGTTTAATCATTTGATTTTATACGACGAGAATACCGCCACAAAGCTATAGTTATGGCCATGAAAAACCACCAGTTTTGAGATACATTTTGACCTGCCTCGAGGGTGGACCCTCAAAACAGGGACATCCAGTACACACGTCCAAGTACACTGGGTGACAGCAACGAAATTAGCAATAAAGGCAACGAATATGATGAGGAACCCCTGTACCTACTCATTGGTGAAAAAAGGGATTTCTAGTCAAACCGGCTTCGCGTCAAACCGGCCTTGGGTCAAAGCGGCCCCGAGTCAAACTGGTCCCAAGTCAAAACGGCCTCAAGTCAACCCGGCCCTCAAGTCAAAGCGCTCCCGGTCAAAGCGGCCGTCAGTCAAACCGGCTTCCCGTCAAAGCGGCCCAGGTCAAACCGGCCTCATGTTACATGTAGGGCCTGCACGTACGTTATAGGGCCCTAGTAGTAACGAGCTTTACATAAGTTATAAATGAAAGCAACAATAGGCTACAAGACTATATATCATTATAATGGAAATTTATTTATTATTTATTTATTCATTCATTTATTTATTGAGTTCTTTCCATGCATATTTATCCATTCATTCATCAATTCCATTTCATTCATTCATTCGTATTAATTTATTATCCTGTCAACCAAGATCAGTCTTGAATAGCCTAAAATAAGAGGAATCCTAATTAAAATAGTTCTGTAGAAAGTTAAAGTACGGTACGGATATATAATATCTAGAAGGCCGCTTTGACCTGGGGACAGTTTGACCCAGGGCCGGTTTGACTTGAAGGTAGGTTTGACTGGAGGCCGGTTTGACTCTGGGCCAGTCTGACTTGAGGCCGGTTTGACTCGGGGCAGGTTTGACTGGGGCCGCTTTGACCCAAGGCCGGTTTGACGCGAGGCAGCTTTGACTTGTTACCGAAAATAGGTACGGTTTGACCTGGGTACGTGTTGACTTGGGTAGGTGTTCTCTTGGCTACGTTTTTACCGGGGTACGTGTTGACTTGGGTACATTTTGATGTGTAGCTGGGTACGTTTTGACTGAGGTACGTTTTAATTTGGGCACGTTTTGACCGGGTTCAGGTAGTGGAAATAGGTCCGTAGGTACCGCCGAGTTATTATATAATTGGGAATTACATGTACAATGGAACCTCGTTTATCCGAACACCTTTGTACCCCAGTGAACTGTTCAGAGTACTGAAGCATCTGGATTAATGAATCACTATTACTTGAAATGAACAATTCTGTTCCAGGAAAAGTGTTCGGATTAATGAGACATCCGGATTAATGAGGTCCGTATTATATCTTACTACAACTCTGCTTCTGTTACAGATCACCAGATTTTATTGCTTCGTCTGTGGTTACTAAAATATGTTATTTGATAGGCGATATCGCCCAATGCCTAAGTGATGAAGTTTGTATAATTTTTTATGATGCTGGTCGTCACTTTCTCAAGGATGCCTTTGACCTACGAAATTCTTTAACCTAGCTAAAACTTTTTACGCTGTTGGTTTAGTGGGACCTCTCTTCCTATATATGCTTGTCAACGTGACAAATCCGTCTTTGGTTCCGATTTTCATTGTAATATGTATTTTAAGCTTTAGGACTATCTGTATATTTTTATTGTGTGTGATATCCTTTCTTATGCAAGTGCAGTGAATCATTTTATATGTATGTATATATATATATATATATATATATATATATATATATATATATATATATATATATATATATATATATATATATATGTATATATATATATATATTAACGCTTCTCTCTTATGGATAGGGAAGGTGGGAGCTAAGGATGGGCAATGATCACTCACATCCAATTCAAACAGTCACGCAAATACCAATGTCCGGTCAATTTATACAAATGTAAAATCAAAGCAGTTTATTCTCAGTAAATACAATGGAGATTTGAGTTTCCTTGGATCCTGCACACTTTATATGGCCCATGTATCCATACTGTACTTTAATCTGTATTTTGCCACTGTATTTGGACTCTACCCCTTGCACTCTGTTCTTTACTCTGTACCTTGGACTCAATTGGTAACTGCTCTGTACCTCTGCACTATCCTCTGTACTGTACTCTGTACCTAGGCTTGGTAACTCTGCTCTGTATCTCTGCACTTCCCTCTGGAACGGTCCACTGTACCTCAGACTCTGTAACTGTACTCTGTTCATCTGCACAATCCTCCAAAACTGTACTCTGTACCTCTGTACTGTACTCTGTACCTTGGACTCTGTACTTGTACTCTGTGCCTCTGCACAATCCTCTGAAACCTTAATCTGTACCTCTGCATTATCCTCTGAAACTGTACTCTGTGCCTCTGCACAATCCTCCAAAACTGTACTCTGTACCTCTGTACTGTACTCTGTGCCTCTACACTATCCTCTGTACTGTACTCTCTACCTCGGACACTGTACTTGTACTCTGTGCCTCTGCACAATCCTCTAAAACTGTACTCTGTACCTCGGACCCTGTACTTGTACTCTGTGCCTCTGCACAATCCTCCGCACTGTACTCTGTACCTCGGACCCTGTAACTGTACTCTGTGCCTCTGCATAATCCTCCAAAACTGTACTCTGTACCTCTGTACTGTACTCTGTGCCTCTACACTATCCTCTGTACTGTACTCTGCACCTCGGACCCTGTACTTGTACTCTGTGCCTCTGCACAATCCTCTAAAACTGTACTCTGTACCTCGGACCCTGTACTTGTACTCTGTGCCTCTGCACAATCCTCCGCACTGTACTCTGTACCTCGGACCCTGTAACTGTACTCTGTGCCTCTGCACAATCCTCCAAAACTGCACTCTGTACCTCTGTACTGTACTCTGTGCCTCTACACTATCCTCTGTACTGTACTCTGAACCTTGGACCCTATACTTGTACTCTGTGCCTCTGCACAATCCTCTGAAACTGTACTCTGTACCTCTGTACTGTACTCTGTGCCTCTGCACAATCCTCTAAAACTGTACTCTGTACCTCGGACCCTGTACTTGTACTCTGTGCCTCTGCACAATCCTCCGCACTGTACTCTGTACCTCGGACCCTGTAACTGTACTCTGTGCCTCTGCATAATCCTCCAAAACTGTACTCTGTACCTCTGTACTGTACTCTGTGCCTCTACACTATCCTCTGTACTGTACTCTGCACCTCGGACCCTGTACTTGTACTCTGTGCCTCTGCACAATCCTCTAAAACTGTACTCTGTACCTCGGACCCTGTACTTGTACTCTGTGCCTCTGCACAATCCTCCGCACTGTACTCTGTACCTCGGACCCTGTAACTGTACTCTGTGCCTCTGCACAATCCTCCAAAACTGCACTCTGTACCTCTGTACTGTACTCTGTGCCTCTACACTATCCTCTGTACTGTACTCTGAACCTTGGACCCTATACTTGTACTCTGTGCCTCTGCACAATCCTCTGAAACTGTACTCTGTACCTCTGTACTGTACTCTGTGCCTCTGCACAATTCTCTGAAACTGTACTCTGTACCTCTGCACTATCCTCTACAACGTTACTCTGTACCTCTTTGTTATCCTCTAAAGCTACGTCTTCTATGGTACTTGGAATTTCTTGGTTCCATCAGTTCCCTTTGTTCCTGCAGTCCCTAGAGGTTCCCTGGTAGTCCAAGTCAAAGATGGATCCTCTTCTGAGTCCTCTTCTTCTGTCTTGGGGTTCCTCAGTTTCCACGGTTTCCTCGGTTCCTGGAGTCCCTGCAGCTTCCCTGGTTGTCCAAGTCCAAGATGGATCCTCTTCTGAATCCTCTTCTTCTGTCTTGGGGTTCCTCAGTTTCCACGGTTTCCTCAGTTCCGGTGGTCCCTGCAGTTCCCCTGGTAGCCCAAATCAAAGATGGATCCTCTTCTGAGTCCTCTTCTTCTGCCTTGGGGTTCCTCAGTTTCCACAGTTTCCTCGGTTCCGGTGGCCCCTGCAGTTTCCCTGGTAGTCCAAGTCCAAGATGGATCCTCTTCTGTGTCCTCTTCTTCTGTCTTGGGGTTCCTCAGTTTCCACGGTTTCCTCGGTTCCTGGAGTCCCTGCAGCTTCCCTGATAGCCCAAGTCAAGGATCGATCCTCTTCTGAGTCCTCTTCTTCTGTCTTGGGGTTCCTCAGTTTCCACGGTTTTCTCGGTTCCAGTGGTCCCTGCCGGTTCCTGGTAGTCCGAGTCCAAGATGGTTCTTCTTCTGAGTCTTCTTCTTATGTCTTGGGGTTCCAGGGTCTGCTCTTGAGATGTGTCCTCTTCGACCACCTGGGCCACACTCCCCCCCCCCCCCCCCACTCCTGGCTTTTGCTGCTCCTTTTATACATTTTGGGGGATAACCATGCACAACAATTTATCCAATCATCATGCAGATATGATTTTAACAAATCCGGATGCAGCTATTTGGACCAATCAGCATGCAGCTATTTGGACCAATCAGCAGGCAAATATGAGGACCAATCAGTGGGCAGCTATTTGCACCAATCACCTTGCAGTTGATTGAACCAATCATGTTTTAATGCTCAGCAACTGTTAACCAATGATCATGCAATAAATTCAGCCAATCAGCAAGCAGTAATTGGTGATGTCATTGTAGCTAGCAATGACGTTGGTAGTGAGTCATGGGTTGTATTAGATCAGCTTGCTGTCAGACCATGCCCCTATGGGTGAAATTCGGAACTATCACTGAAATGTGGACTTTTCATCACTCACAGTATCCACCTTTCATCCATGCACTCACTTCCATACCACAACATACAGGGTTCACATCACTTCATACAGGTTCACTCCCACAGGAAACAATCATGCTTGGCAGGAAATTGGAGGAAGAACAGAGTTCTTGAATGCGCATTACCATTCACACAGGTACATGTAGGCCTAAGTGGCTGCATGGTTTACCAGGGTCAGAATAGGCATATTCATGGAAACCAAAACGAAATTCCACAGCACTTTATTGGCTACACTTCCCTGTTGGGGTAGGTGAGTAAGGAAACACTTCCACTTGTAGAGGCACAGGAGCATGTCACCATGTCTGTTCAAGGCTGTTGATGAAGGACATCAAAATGGCTGCCAAGGTTATGGAAACATATTTGTGTTCATTCTTTAAAACATGATGCAGATACTATCTAACATGCCTGCAATTATGTAGTTTGGACCATTCATCTTTCACATCAACACAAGTAGTTTGAGGTTACTTACCAGGTGGCTTCCAGATCTTGTAAAAACTTAGGCCTACTTCACTCTGCCAGTCACGCACATGTATGTTGAGAGAAAGAGACCCCTAGTGGTAAAACTGTAAAGCTCCCATGGCTGGGTGCCTGGGCAGTGCTGCCCTCTACCTGTGAGAGGAGGCCTATTTACCAGAGCTGATCCATGCTATCAACAGTAGCACTATGACAGATCAAGTCTGCCCATTACAATTTATATATATATATATATATATATATATGTATGTATGTATGTATGTATGTATGTATGTATGTATGTATATATATATATATATATATATATATATATATATATATATATATATATATATATATATATATATATATATATATCTTTTATTGGATGCGCCTGCACTACTACCCCGGTGTTAGGCGCCCCCGTTGTAAATGGGGTAAATCCTGAACGACTAAATAATATAATAGTACCTGCATTTGTGTGCACACACGACTGAAGGACGAAAAAAGTAAGAAAAGGTGGCGATTTCCTCAAAATTTATTTTCCGTTCAGTAAACTATTCGATCGCGGTAACACTGCATTCATAAGAGAATTTATCAGAGAGAGATAGAAAACATTAAATTCACTACTGTATGCCTGACGGACATAGTCATAGGTCATACAACTAAATTGAAAAGCACAAATGAAGAAATAAGTGACGTCACAATATTTAGGTTTTGAATAATTGGGCATTATGCCTTTTTTTAGCTCTGCTGACCCAAGGTGGCAGAGCATATGTTATGTTACCGCTCATGCCCGTCCATCCGTCCTTTAACTTTTGCTCGTCAGTTCGATACCGTCCACACTTTTCAAGTTAGCGCCCATACACCTTTCAAAAATTATCGGGTGTATGAAAATCTAGGTAAGTTCGATATTGGTGGCAGCAGCTAGAGTATTACGTAATACATGGGTCAAAATGTGAAAATATTGTGACCTCTCTAGCATCCTTGATTTTGATAGATCTTTATGAAATTTGGTGGGAATGTTCGGGAGGATAAAATGTCAAATCAGAATAATACTAGTGGTGCCACCTGTAGGTGAAGATGAAATATGGGCTTAGATGTGTTGAGACCTATGACCTTCCTTTTTTTTTTTTTTTTTAATGTCATTAATAAGTCCGGTCTTAATATGTTCATTTCCAGCAACCCTCCAACTGGCATGAAAGTAAACCACATCCTACTTTATAAAAATTCCTTTTTTTTTCAGGTTTACCTTCTGTTGTAAATGCAACATCGAAAGTAGTAATCTATCAGCACCTAAATTATCAGCAACCATGCCTCAAAAACTGTCCCCCAAAAGGGAAAAAAACAAACAACAAACAAACAAAAAATAAATAAATAAAAACAAAAGAAAAGGAAAGGAAAAAACACACTGGGGGTAAAAAAAAAAACCTGAACAATTTCTATCTTACAGTCATTTGAGTCTTGATATGTGTATCTTCAACCTCATAGACATTTAATTGAGGGTGCACTTGACCAACATTCATTTATTTATGGCTCCTGATTTCTAAACTTCACAATATTCATGCCAATTTGCCACTACTTTTGTAAACTTTACTACATGCACTGAATTTTAGTTAACTAGATTTAGGTGGAGCCAACTGGCTTCCACTTTTGTAAACTTAACTTATGCTGTTCATTTTTAGCTCAGCTGACTTGTCAGTCAGCTGAGTTTTTAAGAGGCTCGGTTCTCCTGAAATCTAATACTTGTGTACATGTCCCTTGTGAAAGGGTCAGAGTTGTTCACTATGTGGCAATGCTGTGAATTTCTGATTTTTAACAATTTTTTCAATTCTGGTACTTTTCGGTAAATGAACTTTTCTTGCTGATTACTATTGAATTTATGTCCTTTTGTGCAGAACCACTTCCCAGTAGTTATTACCCTATTCTGCAGTCCGAACTGTTACTCTCCTCAAGCTAACCAGTCACTGTCTAACCTATATACAATTAGAAGTACTATTGTTCATATTGCACACGTTCCTCTGTAGAAATTTGACATAGGCTGTATTAGCCCAAATAAATTAAAAGGTCTTCAGCGGGTAAATACTCAGAACATATTTCGGAGCCTATACCCGTACATGTCTCTCTGAGTAGCGGCTTCTTGTCTTAGCTAAATATTCAGCAAGGACAACCCACATAATAATGAATAAATATGAACATGGAAATTGATTAATTAGCGTGGATTTTGCTTATAAATGCAGAGCTTCATTATGAAAGAAGAATACCTATCAAACAAAATTATTAAATTTGTATACTACAGGTTCAGATAAGAACAATTTGACTTACCCCTGAACCAGTGTGTACCCTTTCTAGCTGGATAGCTTATCCTAGTTAAACCACCTGCCAGTGTATTACTGAAATAAAAACAAACTGGGGCATTATATTCAGTCAGTGATTGTAAAATAAACAGTTGCAGCTAGACAACCTGTGCAAACCAAGGGAAATCCTAACAAATACAGCAACAATGGACATCCTGCACCAGAAATGTAAAACAAACTCCATGATGACACCTACTCCTCACTTTGAAAGTCTCCAAACAATTAAGCAATTTCACTGCCAACCCTGAGTCAGTGTTCCAACGTAATGTGTCAGGTTTTTGACATTGGAGAAAATACTGTCAATTTTGAGATTATTATTATTATTATTTTTTTTTTTTTTTTGATATTGAGTAACTGTGGATTAAAGCATGTCAGAAAAGAGTGAAAGTCATGCGCATTTGTGTCCAAAACATGTTATTAAAACAATTTTTCTTATCACGATTTTAAGTACAATAAGGCAAACTTGTAACTGTCATAGGCCGCTGCTTGCTACCAATGGGGGGGGGGGGGTAACCTGACAGAAAACATGTAATTGTAAAATGTCTGAAAGTGAATATTAAAACAGAATGATGACAAAAAATAAGATTTAGTGGCAAAACAGGCAAGTCTGAAAACGGTAAGATTGTTGTCGCGAAACTTTTCAATAATCTTTGGATAATAACATCAAAATTTGTAGGACAAGTCAGAAACGAATGAAAGTCATTAGTATTCAAGTAAAGAAAATGTAATCAAAATATGATAATTTTTCTCAACCAGATATCAAGTACAATTAGGCAAATTTGTAACTGGCGTAGGTCGCTGCTTGCTACCAATAGTCCCTGGGGGTTTAACAGAAAACAAGCTAGCCTAAAATATCTGAAAGGTGATCATTAAAACAGAATGATGCCAAAAGATAAAATTAAGTAACAAAACAGGCAAGTCTAAAATCTCTAAAATTATTGAAGCCAAACTTTCTAACCATCTCTGGATATTTACGGCAAAATTTGTAGAAATATTTTATCAAAAGTACATCTTTGGATCCTCTTGACTCAAGTTTATTGTAAATAAATTTGGTTCTAGATGCAAAGTCCTGAAATTTAGAACAAATGTGACCAAATCTCAAAATCTGTGACAAAAACGTATTATATTCAATAGATTCCGAAATATTACTTGCCGGGAAAGGATAGTTTACTACTTCAAAGTTAAACTCATTTATTTTCTGATAGACTTTAATGCAAAACCTGTCATTAGTGACTTGAATATCGAAGTCCAGAAACACATCTCTAAAACAATCTAAATTGTTACCTTCCAAAGGGATATCTTTTGGGTAAATTTCAATGAAAATTTGTACATTTACACAAACAATGGCATCAAAATATCTTGCGTTGTTTGACAATTTTGTCGCCATTTGAAAGTCCCTATACATCAATTTATCCTAACACTTAAATTCAAGCAAGGTTAAATATAAATCTGCAACTTGCAAGTAACGGGGAGCATTTGCTACCCATTGGAATACCTTTCATTTGTTGAAAATCCAATGGTCCGCATTGAACAGAGATATTATGCAAAAGAAATTTATAGCATTTTTCAAAGTTTCAACAGTGTAAGATTAGATATTACTTTTTGCATATTTTATTGTGCGGCCAATATGCTGTCTTTCAATATGAATTAATATTTATGTATGGTTTACCATTATGTGTAAACATTTTGCTTATTAAATCTGAAAGAGAGCTTTTGATTTCATCTATGGGTAGATATGTGTACAGTGTAGAAAAATCCAAACATTTGATATTTTTTCCTTTTAAATCGCTAATTTTAGATACAAACTCGGAAGAATTGCTAATACTCCAAAAGCAATTTATTTCACAGTTTCTACAAATTGCATTACAGTATTTACGGAAATGATTCCTAATTGCAGTCAAACACAGTGTTTTTGATTATTGATTTGTTTTACATTTTGAAGCACCAGCTATGAATCTAGATTTTGAAAGGGTTTTTGTGTAATTTGGATATCCAAACAAAAGTGGAATAGAGGAGTCCTCTTCAGACATTTTGATGATGAAATTCCTTTTCATCTCACCTTTATGTGTATCTATCAAATCATCAATGGATTGCTTGTGTAATTCATATACGTCATTTCCTCTTATGTCTGAAATACTGTTTATACCAATTCCATTTTTCAAGACATCCAGATAATATTTTTTGCATATGATCCCAAAATTGGGACCTGCCTTATCGATGTTAGTGATTACAAATCTTTCTTTGACTGCTTTTGAAACTTTAGGCCGTTTTAAATTTACCATATTGAAATTATTCATGTGGGATTTGTAACGATAAATTCATTTCTAAGGACTGTTTTCAAATTTGTTAACCATCCTGCGAATTTCTGAAATTCTATTTGCCCATTACATACAGTAGGAATCAAATGCATTACATGTATGCTGAAAAATACTGTCATTGTTCAACTCAGGACATATCCAAAATTTTGTACCTTTTTCATCAATTCTTTTGAAATTCAATTTTATATTATATCCAAATTACCTGTTAATACAAGTTTGCGGTATATCAACAAAATCGGAATATTCATTGTCAGGCATAGTCACAATTTTGATTCGCTGCAATATCCTCAAGAGTAATTGAAGCTAGTAATTTCTTGTAATTGATGATATTTTGTCCAACATCATTGCCTTACTTATAAGAGATAATGGGGGATCTTTTATTTTCCCTCATGTTAAGATCAAATTTTAATTTGAAAAGGGACTGAATGTTTAGGGAATCAATAATTTTGCGTTTGAAGGGCATGCTTTAAAACATTTGATCCATTTTTTTCTCATTAAAATCTAGTTTCCGAATAGTTGTTGTGCAAGGATACGCAATTTCACAAACATTTGGTGGAAATATGTGTTCGGAATAAGTAAGACCTAAATATTCATTGATTCTGGTTATATCGCGAAACGATAGTGTTTTAAGAGCTACATGTAATTGATCAAAGCCATTAGAGAAAGCATGTAGTATATTTTGAAGAAGTTTTTTTGTATCCACATTCCTAAATTTCCTGTTTTTCCGTGATTTTCTTTGTCCATGACTACTTCTTTGAATACCGGCCTGTTTTATTATAAGGTGTGTGACTGCTATTAAGAGTTGCAAAGTCCAAATTCCTAACATCATTAAAGCCTCACATTCTGTCATTGAGTCAAAACGGAAAAGCTGAACTGAGTGTTCTGATTAAAAAAATCTTCTATTTGTAACAATTTTCTTGTGTTAGCATAACTATCTTGGTCTAACAAAATTGGCTGTATGTAATCAATCTTTTTTTATATGGCAATCCAAATGTGAATATCCGTCAGATTTGAAATGGTTGCACATAAAGTATTTAATTGTGATTTTTAGTTATAGTTTTGTGTCCACCAAATCTCTTCTTAATTAACTGAGTGGTAAGGCCCACATATTGTGATTTACCTTTGATCCTTTTTTTTTTCAAAATGGTGATACAAAAATTGGAAAATGGCCGATTTTTCAACACTGATAAGGTTGGCAGGCTCTTCATTTTTGACACACATTCAAAATTACCATTTCTGAGAAAATCCCAATATGTTTTTGCTTCAAAGAATTTTCAGAGTAAATTAAGTTTTTATTTGATCAAAGTCAGATGATTAAATCTAGAAAAATATCCACATGAACTGGTGCAAATAATTATTGCCTGTAGTTAAGATACAAAGGTTAACAAGGTCCATTGCTTGCCATATTTTTCTTAGTTTCTTCAGATTCCATAAGGACTAGAACTACCAAATTTGGACCACTGATAGACAACATATATGTCAACATATAAATCTCAAAAATAAAGGAAATTATCCCAAACCGGTTGGACAGAAATTACCTTAATTTGTTTGTCTTTAGCCCCAGGTTGCCACTCTACAATCAGACTTTCACAAGTTGACTCTGCAATTTATTCTTCATCCTATCATATGCACATTTTAGCCTGCTGTCAAAAAAAAAAAAAAATAAATGAATAAATAAAGAAAAAGAAAAAGAAAATAACCGAAAAATGTTTACACCCTCCACTGAACTCTGTAACATAATTTTTTGCTTGTATAGGTATCTATTCATACAAGTTGAAATGACATAATCATAAAATTTATTTCTTGGCTTGGCATAAATTTACTTACGTTACATTCAACTGTCATGTAATTTGCAGTAGCTTCTCATTTAATAGAAACTATATCCTTAAACATGGCAAACATCTATACCACATTGACCAACACAAGATATTTAAAGTAATATCAGTATTAAGAAGTACACTTACCTCTCGACCACCATTTGCTTAGACCTGTGTCTGGGCTGAAAGCCCATGAAATCAAGTTCAGTTCACTCACTGAAAACCTGAGAGTCCATTGGCGCCATCTCTAGGTTCCTGTGGGACTGATGGTGCCTCCTGGTGCAAATGCTCCCCATATCATCCTTCCTCTTTTGGAGATTGGTCAGTTGACGTCAGCTATAAGAGGAAGCGGGGTTGGTTGGGTTGGCCTCTCTGGTGGTTGAGAGGTGAGTGTACTTACTAAAACCAATATTACTCCAAATATCTCGTATGTGCCGATAAGCAAGTGTATAGGTAGAAGGTGTAACATTACTATCGGGACCGGCAGCCTGGGGGGAACCATCGGTCCAAGTGAGCAGGCGACCTCTGAAGGTAACACCTCATAGCAGAGTTTCTGACTGAAACCAGAAACCGTCCTTACCAACCAGCATGAGACCGCATTAAAGCCCCCCCCCCCCCAACCTGCCAACATGACAGCTGTCTGCCTCATGTGTAGATGCTATCTGTTTCAGCTCCATCAGATCTGGATATCTTAACAGGACCTAGTTGCGGAACTGGTGGGAGGTGTAGGCCACAGACCACAGTTATAAATGCTTCTATTTTTCATATTAGCATTTTTCAGTCTAAAAAAACAGCATTTTGGTATTTTGAAATTCCGTGAACGGCATTTAACAGGTAAAAATGTCAGAAAAATATGGACAGATTTTTGTCATACAATTCCCAGCTCGTTAATTTGTGATAATTGAAATACGAAACAACACTCAGATGTCAGCTTTATACAGGTGTATGAACTGTGCTCCTGCCAGGGTCACATCATTGTCCTTCCCCACCATAAAGTTCCCACCTGGCCTGGAAGACAGTGCACCTATATGACCACCAATGAAGCAACTCTGCGATGCAGCAAACCTGACTTAGCTAACTTTATTTAAACAGAAGCTACAGCATGCTGAAAACACAGTATTTTCAAAATTACGGACTATCTCCGTTGGGATGCGCAACCAGCCAATCACAACTGTGGTCTGTAACCTGTATGGTTCCTTGAACAGTGGACTCCAATGTCAACTGGACAACAGGCCAAGATGACATGACAAACTGCCTGATATTGCTCAAGATCTGGGCAAATAGGCATGAGGCCAAGGCCCCCTAAAAAATGCAATGACCTATAGGCCTGCATGGAATCCAAACCACAAAAGCACCATAAGCTGGAACACAGTGGCTGCTCTGATGGGATCTGGAAGGCCTAAGGACCGAGTATTGGAACCTAAGCAAAGGAGCCTGTTACACCAGCAAAGGCATACATGCGTTCTTTTCTAAGACTCTCATGTTGCACAAGTAGTACTTGAGGAGAGTTGTGGACCATTGCCAGCGGCAGGCCTGCAGAATGTCGACAACCATGATGTTCCACAGGGCATGCCAGGAAACATTAAAGGCTCGTACCTTGTGAGCTCTGGCTGAGGCAAGCTGCAACACACCATCTTTCCAGCAAGATCTCATAGGCCTTAACAAACATCTGCTTAATCTACAAAAAAATCATGTTTCTGCAAACTTGCTGCTTACGCTAGTTCCTCAGTGGTAGAAGGAGGACAGACCATGGTCCTCGGAGTCTGTCCATGTGAGAAAGGTACCAGCAAAGAGCTCTCATTGGGCACAGGGCTCTATCCTGAAGAGGAAGAGCAGCATCCATAGCATGGAGGGTAAAACCCTTGAAGGCCATACTTGGATCTCGAGCCCCTTGTTTCTTTGCAAGGAAGCCCAAGTGAGACCTCAGAGCCACCTAGAGTAGTCCGGCAACCATTGGAGTCGGCCATAAGCCAGAGCGTGGATCTCGCTTCTTCTAGCCCCTAGAGTGACTGTTAATAAAAAACAAGTTTTCCACGTCCAAAGCTTAAGGGAAACCCGCTTAGGGTCCTAACGGCACTCAAATGGCCACTTCTCCAACATGATTAACCAGTGGTAGGTCTCACCAGGTCAGGACCTGTTGCATCACCAGTCTGTCAGTGTAGGATGCAATGAGTGCTGACAGATAAGGATCGCTCCCGATGCAAATGTCCAGGACGTTCACAAGGGTTGAGAAGATGGTGATTGGAAACCTTCCACTGTTTCAGGGCTCTTACTTAAGACTTTCCACTGATACATCCGGAAGTCAACAATGTCCTTAATGCACAGAGACCAAGGGTAGATTCCACGACAGTCACACCAGTCAGAAAACACTTTCCAAGAAGTGGAGTAAACAGAGAAGAAGATCGAAGCCCCCCTCTGGCAATTCTGAGGCCAATTCTGAGAAGCCTCTGTCGTCAATGTGCTGTGACATAATGACCACGTGTGAAAGTTGAGCACTTGAGGGTTCCTGTGGAACACGCTTGTCCACAGCTGCACCAGAAGCTTCAGCCATGCAGGTAATCACAGTGGAAGCTCAATGCTCAGTTCCATCTGGTCTACCGAGCAATTGCTCTGGGCCACCAAGGGGCGACCGGGATCAGAGAACAATTGTGGGACCGAACCTTATGCAGTATCCTCAGAAGGATCTGGCAAGGTGGAAAGGCGTACGCTCACAGGTTGCTCCAATCCAGGGCTAGAGCATCCACCCCTAGGGCCTGGGGGTCTGGGACAGGTGAGACATAAACTGGCAGTTTCGCATTCTCACAAGTCATGCACAGATCCACATGTGGAGTTCCCCATCTGGCCCAGATGGCTTGAATGACCCTGGGGTGGAGTAACCACTCAATCCCTACTGGCTGACCCCTTCTCGAGAGTTGGTCAGCCAAACATTTTAATGTCCTGGGAAGGGCCTCATGTGTGTGCAGATGTCGTGTTCAGATCAAGCACCATCTGATGATGCATGCAGCTAACTTTGTCAGCTTCTTGGACCGCATCCCACCCTGCCTGTTGAGGAAAGCCACTGCAGGCCAGTTGTCGCACATTATGATGATCATGTTTGCCCTCCACTAGGTCTCAGAAGTGGAGGAGTGCCAAGGGTATCGCCTCCAGTTCTGACCAGTTTATGTGGCGAGATGCAAAGGACACCAGCCAATGGCCTGAAGCTGTCTGGCTATCCGTGTGACACCCCCCCCCCACCGGATCAAGAAGAGTCAATTTAAATTGTGAGCTGGGCGTAAAAAGGTTCCAGCATTTGTCCCTGCATGACGTTCTCCCTCACAGTCCACCACGAAAGGTGCGGGTGATGCTCATTGAGAATCAGGCCTGATAGCCCTGGTCGCTAGTCCATCTGCGCCACAGAACGTGCTGCAAGGGGCGATGGTGAAGATGACTGAGTGGGACTTGGGAGTGCATCAATGACAGGGAGCCCAACAGGGTGAGCCATTGTTGTGCCAAATGCACCTTGCTAGTCAAATAGGCTCTGAGCATGGACTTCAGTCTTTCCCACCGGTCTTCTGAAGGGCGACAGATGTAGGCAACCAGGTCCAAATGGATGCTGATGAAAGTTTGCTCCTGCCAAAAACTGGACTTGGGTAGGTTCACTATCAGGCCCAAACACTGGCAGAGTTCCAAAACGGTCTGTGTGTGACACTGCCAATCCATGCGCCAAAGTGCTCAGATAGGCCAATCGTCCAAATACGCATGAATGCAGACAGGTGAGCAGTGAAGGTAAGCAGCAACTGTCTGCGTGAACCTGATAAACACCAGCAGTACCATGGCAAGGCCTGAACAGAAGCACCCTGAGCTGGTACACTTGGCCTGCAAATGCAAACTGCAGATACTTCCTTGAAGTTTCTGCGATTGGCACCAGGAAGAAAACATCCTCGAGATCCAGGGGCATTGTCCACTCCACGAGCTGTTAGGCCGCTGCCACCTTCTGGGGGGGAGGTCTCCATCCTAAAGGATGGGACGTCCACGAAGGTGTCTAGTGTCGACAGGTGTATGACCGGGCACCATCCTCCATCCCTCTTGGGGAGAGGAAGAGCAAGTTGTAAAAGCCAGAAGCACTGTGATCCTCAACTGGTTCTGCCGTGCACTTGCTCCAAAGCATCTTATCTGCCTCTAAGAATGCCAATGCTTCAGGTTCTGAGGTGGGTGGTGCAAGCCACTGTGGTTCTTGGCTTAACAGAAGCCTGTCTTTGCCAAAGGGCAGTGTGTCGTTGTGTCTCAGGATACTCAGGATGAATGAATCATCTTCCATTGCGTAAAATATGCGGTGAGGTGACTGGGCATTGTGTGGCGGTGAGGTGACTGGGCATTGTGTGGAGTCTAACAGTGTGTGGGTGGGCAATCCGAAACCATCACAATTCAGTATACAAGAGTCAGGAACCCCAAAGCTTTCCTATCTTCTACCAGAAGGCATGCCCTTCTCGAATCGCTCTCCACTCTTCCCAGGTCGTTGCCTCCCAGAGGGTGCATGAGTCAAAGGTTGAGTAGATGAGGTCTGAGAAGACAACAACCGAGCAGAGTCGGCCAGCACCTTGGAACAGGCCTAGTCAGCCAAGTGGGCCCGAAGGTCCTGTACACCACAGAATTCCAGAGAAGAGCGGCCCCATTCGCTCTCATCTAAACAGAGGGTCAGGCAGCTTCTGACCCTGGAGGTAGGTGCAACAAACAAAGGTTCGCTTTCAGTGTGCCAGCTGCCCACACCTGTTGATCAACAGTTCACGACAATGAATTTGTGAGGACTGTGGCCTGATCTAACCAGTCTGGCACTGCCTCCGTGATCTGTGCGGAGCCATTGAGGTCATCAAGGAGAGACCCCAAAGCAGCTAACGACACGTTGCAATACCACAGCATAAGGACAGATCCCCTGGCATCCTCTTCCAACCATCAGAAAGCCTCAGCATACACCATAATGGATCTTAGCTGTCAAGCATCAAAGTCCTCCCAGTCTAAGTCAACTGGCAGTGGACCCCACGGGAATATCTGCTCAGAGTACCACTTCGCCTGGATGTCTGGCTTAGGGAGGAGTCACCCTGCCTCAAGTAGCCAGATGTTGGAGGCTCCACAGGAACCTACGTGCCACGCGTCTTGGCTGTGAGCTGGTCATAAAACTCAGCTACCCAGGGTGAAAAAGGTATTTGTGTGCATTGCCCCATGTCCTCCAGAGACAAGGCCCGGCAGGATAGCGCAACAGCACCCGACCTCTCCTCTGTTGGTGGGACCACAGCTCGGTCACCAATCAGGCTCTGAATAAGAGCTTTGACACCGTCAAAGCCTTTCAAAGGACCATGGACCAAAGCCTCTACATGGTCACTGGCTCTCTGTACCTCTCAGAATGCGAACGGAATGATTGATGAACCCTCGATCGGGGTCGAGATCTGCTAATGGAGGAATCTGAAAGCAAAAGCTCATCCTCCTCCTTGGTGTCCAGGTCCGAAGACTCCAGCCTCATGAGGGGGTAGTAATGCCCAAAGCCTCATCATACCACAAGTTATCCGGTGGGGATGGAGCAGCCTCCTTTGACAGCAGGGAATCTGTCACCATGCCTGGCTTTGGGGAAGCAAGGACTTCCACAGAAGTTGTTGGAGCCACAGATGTAGCCTCGACCTGTTTGGCCCACAAGGGGCTAGACAGGGGAGGCAAGGGAGAACCATGAGCTGACATTTTAGCGGCCACCCACAAAGGCATCTCCTGGCTGGAGGGATCTTGCTGGATCTCCAGGAAGCTATTATACTGGACCTAGGCCACCACCGACTGAGAAGACTGCAGGCAGCAGGAGTCCAGAGGGATTCAAGGAAATCCCGAGCCTCAGGGCCCAGCGAGAGGTGGGTCAAGGCAGAAGCAGCTAGTTGCTCTGCCGATAGAGTCTGCTCAGACTCGGCAGCAGCCCTGGTGGCCAATGCAGATGAAGACAGAATCTCCCATTACAACTGCTGTTCCTCACGAAGCTCGAGCTCTGCTTGCCACTCAAGAGAGAGGCAGGGTACCCAGCTCGAACCCGGGCACCAGCGGAATCTCCAACTGCTTGCTCTGTGGCAAGGCCACCTAAGGCACAGAAGGAACTGCCATTACAGCTAGTGGGGGAACAGTTGTCCCCCAGAACACCATAGGTGCCAACACCACAAGGGCCAAAGACCCACTGATGGCAGAAGGTGCCCCCATAGATCTGGATGTGTTCCTCTTGTCTCCCTTTTACCTTTGTTTATGAACCAAGCTCTCCAGCCCAGGAGCTTGGGTGGTAGACTTAGGCACTGGTGGTTTGCCAGGCACTCCAGACTTACGATCTAATAGCTCGGACTGGTCGAGGTTCCGGAATACCCAGATGGGAACCCAAACGTTTCCAATCTGGAGGCACCAGTTTGTGCGATTGCTGCTCTGAGTGCTCAGACCCGGAAGACCGAGATCTTGACAGCTGCAATCTACGGCTGATTTCATCGAAGTGGACTCTGAAGAAGAAACAGTCTGCTAAGAGGAGGCAAGCAATGCATGGAGCATCTCAGCCTGCATGTTCATGCCCTGTTACATAGACTCCAAAGCAAGGGTAAGCTTGGCGTCATTGCCAAGAGCAGAAGTCGATGCTGTTTGGGGTAAAGACCGGTGCTTGTGATCCCTCTGAGGTGATCTCTTGCTTCCCGACTTTTGACTCTGATGTCTCGTTGCCTCACTCTCCCTTAGGGTTTCTGGCTTTGAGAAGTCCATCACATGGGACTGTGATCATACCGAAGAACGTCTACGCTCTTTTCCATCAGCCACATGAGACTGCAGATGAGCCAAAGCAAGTCTACGCTTTTTCCTCATGGGGAGTCATTGGTGAGGACTCAACACAGTTGGTCATTTCAGCCTAGCATTTGGCAGCTATGACCTGCCACCTATGCCTCACAAAATCAGACTTTCTCCCTCCCTGCTCAAAGAGTAGCCATTTGTTCCATCCCCAATCCTGCCAGTATTTGAAAGTTCGCACACGACAGCCAACTTGACCCAACTAAAGGCAACAACAATAGCAGTGTGGATGGTCGTCCCCAGCCACCATGTAGTGGTTCCATGAATCCAATTTTTGTCCATGATCCAACAAGGACAAGGATGTAGGCAGAGTGGTCACTGAATCAACACCCATAGCCAGACTTCAAAAGGTCTAGGCAAATGGTGGTGGAAAGGTAATATTACATAATTGATAGCATAGTTATTGGGGAATAAGATAAGCATGGCAATATTGCCAACTGCTGATGATATCTTCCTGATGATTTCACAATATTTTCTTTTAAAAGAATATGTTCAGAAGCCTTGAAACACTAGAAGACATAATTGGTCACATGGTATCTTATTTAATACCTGATTAGCCAAGACAGGTTCAATGACCCTCTAGAGAAGTAGCATCACCTATGGTATGAATATTCTAGGCTTATCCTACAGTATTTACACATAAATGGCAGCTTTATTAATAGTTATGCTATTATATACTGTAATGCATGTAGCAAACCAAACATTAATTGGGGGGGGGGGGTTAACTCATTCATGCAAAGAATGATTGCAAATAAATTCATTTTTGGGGAAAAAAACAGCTAATGCAATAACAGTGTGGTACTTTCATCATTCACACAAAGTGTACTTCAAAACTTCCGATATTCATAAAGGACAGAATCAGTGCAGTCAACAAACAAAATACTTAAGTTGTACAAATGTACAAATTCCATGGTGAACAGATGATCAGTTTATTACAAGTATATTGTATTTCTGTCGAGGTACAGTGTGATATCGTGATTTTCCTGCAATGTCACCATACTACTGGTGACAATACTGCAATAGGGGATATATGATACCAAATTCATTAACAGAAACTTAATTCTGAAACGCATTGTAAATTATGGTGAAGAACATTTATAAATAATAAACCACATTTAGATAAACATTCAAGTATAGAAACCAAATTAAATAACACTTTATGTACCAAATAAACCTCTCATTTGTATATATACATTAATATTATTATTAATTCATATGCGTCCTAGAAAATAAAGCATGAACAGCAAGTGAATGTGGATCTGTGTATGCTAATCAGCCACCCTCCATCTCAAGTAGCGGAGTGAGAGGTACATCCTCTGGTCTTGCTGCATTCTGATATTCTCTTAAAGGTAAATTGTCAGCATCCAGATTATCCTATGCAAGATGCATTTCCACAGAAAAAAAGAGGGACAGTGAAAAAAGTCAAAATAATATCTGAATGCTGCTGTACATGTATTAAACTGTGTGGTTCCATATCAACAGGCATGCATGCATACATGTGGCTGTTGTTCTGGGATCTGTTGGTATGGATATTCAGTACAGGCATAATATTCATAAACTTCAATTTTAACATACAAAATGCAAGTTTGGTAATTTGTCACCATTAATCATTTTACCAACATAACAGTTAATTCACTTTCCACACAAATTGTCAAATATTGTAAACCCATAAAATAATCAACACAGCAAATTGAAGCATCTTTATAAACAGGATTAATATATGCAAAATGTTCATTTTCCCCTGGGCACTGATACAGCTGATTACAAACAAAAAAAAAAAGAAAAAAAAAATCTCTGTTTGGCAAAATACATACAATGTAGTAAACAGAGTCTTTCATAAACTTCAGATGTTGCATATACAAAGGAAAATATTTTGATGTTTTTAAATATATTGGAGTGGCTGAGCATACTTTTTACATTCAGCAAAACTTGGTAAATACCCTATCTGTAAAATATGATGCGTGTGCTTAAACTGGAATGAACTGACACAGGTATTTTGACATTGAAGTCAACTGCAGACTTGTGTATTTCATGTTTTCATGCACATAAAAGGTATTTGTACATAACAAACACATAAATATACATATATGTATATAAAATCTCCTTTTCTATAAAATATACATGTATATATGCAAGGTTCATAAATCTGTATATGTACATACATGTATGTATGAATGTCTAAACAACTCACAGAACTTTTTGAAGACCAAACAATAAGTTAACTGACTGTGTTTCTGTTCATCTGAGGGTGGTCCATACAATACAAGAACAACCGTCATTTTTGGCCTTGCCCTCGTCAAATTTGGTCCATACAATAACAGCATCCCCATGACAATGTTTGAAGCAAACTTTGTCTGATTATCAAGGGGTAACAATGTATTAAGAATTGAATTGACTCTGCATGACCTTTGGCAGTTGCTTGAAGCTTTTTCATAAGGAATTATCATGACATTGCATTAGTCATAGAAAAAATTGCTTTTTGATCAATTTGAATCAAATGCCAATGATCACAATCAAAGAGAGTTCAATTCATACATTCACATTAATTCACATATTTTCCAAACTTTATAAAAGTAAAAAATCTCTGAAATAACATTAATAGATGCTTTTGCTTCTCTGTTTACTGATTAAATGTTTTGTTGTTACTGGGAGTAAACATAATAGACACCGCAAGCTGGAATATACAAAACTGGCATAACAATTAAATGGCAGTACATGTGCAAGCAAATAAACTTGGCAGGACATGCGAGAGCACACAGAATTGGCCCAAGTGGGAGTACACAGAACTCTCAAATATGTGGGAATACACAGAACTGGCATGGAAACTTTACAGCACACAGAATTTGCATGGTGAAAAGGGAATACACAGAATTGGCATGACAAGTGGGAGTACACAGAATTGACATGACAAAGAAGAGCACACACAGATCTAGAACAGGTTGACTTTCCAACAGAAAATCATATGTCTCCCCGTGCACCCTTGTAGTGTTGAAGGTAATGGGAATCCTTGTGGAGCTATCACATTCATGTCCATTTTAGATGAAATGCTTATCTGACCTTGAAAAATGGGTCAAGATCACTAAATTGCAATGTCAGGCAAGGTTTTATATAGGAATATATTCACAAAAAATTACAACTTCCCAAGTCGAATCTTTCTGGAGTTATCATGTTCACAACAATGTGTTAAAGAAGAAAGGTAAACAAAGCAATGTCCCCCATTTACCCTATTTCTTATACTTGTATACTGGAGTGACCGTGTCTGCAATTATTTCGATGGAAATATCTGTAACGTTGAAAAATAAATAGGTCAAGGTCATCCCATCTACAATCTCAACCTAGCTCTTACACAGATACATAATCACACAATTTGAAGCTGCTACATTAAGTCTTTCTTACCTGATCGCTTCTGAAACTTCAAAGAAGTACTTGTGACCTTGAGAAATAAATCAAGGTCAAACATCTGTAATCATAAGCAAGGTCTTACAAAAGTCACAAAAAGAAACATAATCACACCCAATTTCAACCTTCCAAGTCAAATCCTTCTCAAGTGCATCTGCAATGATATTTAAAAAGTGGCCAAGGTCACCCATCTACAATCTAGCCTCCTTTGTATTATGGTATATGATCCCGCAAAGTTTCAACTTCCAAAGTCAAATCCTTTTTGTTTTTGTGTCCGTGTTGATTTAAGAAGAAATGCCTATGTGACCTTGAAAAATACATCAAGGTCACCAATTTGCAATCCCAAGCAAGGTTTTATTTTGGAACATATTTACAAAAAATTTCAACTTCCCAAGTCAAATCTTTCTTGAGTTATCCCGTTTGCAACAAGTGCTTGTAACCTTGAAAAATAAGTCAAGGTCAAACATCTGCAATCACAAGCAAGGTCTTATAAAAGTCATATAAAGAAACATAATCACACAAAATTTCCTCTTAAATCAAATCCTTCTGAAGTAGGTCTGCAATAATTTTTAAAAACTGGTTTTGTGGCCTTGAAAATAAGTCAAATACACCCATCTACAGTTGCAACCTAGTTTGTGTTACGGTACATAATTATGCAAAATTTCAACCTCATAAGTCAAATCCTTGCAGTTATTGCTTTCGCGTCAATTTTAGATAAAATGCCTATGTGACCTTGAAAAATGTCAAGGTCACCAATTTGAAATCCTAAGCAAGGTCTTATATAGGAACATATTCCCAAAAAAATTTCAA
Source organism: Hermodice carunculata (assembly GCA_964020975.1). Taxonomy (NCBI): domain Eukaryota; kingdom Metazoa; phylum Annelida; class Polychaeta; order Eunicida; family Amphinomidae; genus Hermodice; species Hermodice carunculata. The sequence continues at coordinate 114,490,605 of OZ026612.1, forward strand.
CTTCCCAAGTCAAACCTTTCTTGAGTTATCACAATTGCAACAATGTGCTGAAGAAGAACATGAACAAAAACAAGAAGAAACGGACGTAAAAAAAAAGGTATGTTCCCCCCTGTTGCTTGGGTAGACATAATTAGCAGGAGTCCTGACAGGCTGCTACTAAGACAGGTCAGTGTGATCTCTCAAAATAGGTTTTCTTTCATTAGAGGTACAATTGCATGGAAAACCTTAGCACAGTGTTCTGAGAAAGTGGTCTCATTTTACAATGTTTTATGACTGCGGAAAGGCAGGGTCTCAAACCAGCAACCTTCAGCACCCATTACCTAGCCAGAAATGGAAAACACACATATCAACTGCACCCGATCCCCATACTTAAAAAAAATAATGGTTCAATGGAGGCCAATATGCATGAATGCCACAATCGACACAGTTCAGTTCGTTGTTATTAATCCAGTACAAGTACTTTTTCCCATTTTAATTAAATTTCTAAGCATCTGATTGGTTAATACCTGTGAGGTGCTTGTCACATTTGACACAAATCCTGGTAATGCTGTAATAATACCAGGCATGTGGAAATACAGCACCTCGCCACCTAGTGGCAGAGAATGGTATTACAAAGTGGGCAGCTTTAGCATACAACAGTTGCAAGCAAGATGGCAGAAGGAAAAGAAAACACAGCCAAACAGGGTAAAATTAGAATAACTATGTTGTATTATGATTTTATTTTAGGTGATACTTACCAAAAATGGGATAAATTCATTACCCACAGGTTGACTGGGTAATACAGTGGTCATCTCCCACTCAGGAAACTAGCATTACTCTTGGTGTCTAATGCCTCAGGTAAATACCAGTTTCCTTCATGGGAGATGCAGTCAGAGTTTAATACATTACCTCACAGCGGTATCCCTACAAGTGAGCAGTCTGATCACAGACCTCTGATATGATTGTAGCCAAGACTGGCTGTCAGATATTGTGCTGCAGTTTGGTAATCTGACCTGCCTATACATCCTGGTACAATACTAGTCACCGCACAGTGCTATCAGCAAATTCATTTTTGACCCAATTCCAACCTCTTTTCTTCCATGTGTCTGTCAAGAACTTGGCAACATGATACTCAAAATCTCTCGACTTCATGATGTCAAAGAAGCATGTGCAGTGTATCCCTGTAATTCTTGGGTTTAAATAATTTCAAACAATTAAGTAAAACCTCCAATACAGTGTGCATGTATATGACCTGTGAAACCTAACATACAGGCCTGATATGCAGTCCACTTTGTCCAGCAAGAACTATGCACGTACATGTGATTCTACTGATGCTTCCTGGTCATAACGGGGCTGGTAACATATACCAAACTTGACCCGGGCCAACTCCAGCATGTTCACTCTCTAGGACAGACAGTATTATAATGGTTTAGGAGTAAAATAGTTACTCTGTGATTTAAACAAGAGGATCATGATGATCCTGTGCTCTGCTGACTGGGATCTGCTTTTACAGTATTGGAACACATGGACTGTAGTCTAGATTTGTACAGCTATATATATGTATAAGAGTGGTAGCAAAGTTTGTCCTTAAAATAAATTTTGCGGAAGGATGGACGGACGGACGGACGGACAGACGGACGCAAACGGATTCTATAAGCTCTGCTGATGGTAGTACATGTATTATCAATTGACATACCTTGCTGTTTCAATGGCTGCCGGTGTACAGTGGCAGCACTCACTTACAGTCAAAAAGTCTGATATCACATAACTTTGTCAAAAATTAACATATCCACATTATTTTTGCAAACTTTCATTGTCTAATGTCCAACTATATTTTAATAAAATTTTAAGTAATTCTATCATGCTGTTCTGGAGAAGAAGTCGAAAATAACCTTACAACGCAAAAATTCATAAAAAAATAGGAAAAAATCACAGCGCCACCTGGTGGCCAAATGAGAACTAGTTGACCCCAGGTGACCCTATGTGCAATATCAGAGCAATTGGCCAGTTAGTTCTTGAGATGAAGAAATTTTTTTTTTTTCAAAAAATAAATTAAAAAATTCATAAAAAATAGAAAAATTATTGCATCATCATCTTCGCAAACTTGGTAGAGGTTCACCTGGGCAACCTCCATGTGCAAAATAAAAACATTCCATACAGCGGTTTTTGAGAAAAAGGCAAAAGGGTAAACACAATAGTGTAATATATGCACTGCATTGCCATATACATGTATATATATATATATATACAGCTGCAGCACTTCCGTAGAGTTGCCTAAAATTAACATATCCATATTATTTTCGCAAACTTTCATTGTCTAATGTCCAACTATATTCTGATAAAATTTTAAGCAATTCTGTTCAGCCGTTCTGGAGAAGTCAAAAATAGCCTAAACAGGCAATAATTCATAAAAAAATAGGGGAAAAAATCACGACGCCACCTGGTGGCCAAAATAAGAACTAGTTGACCCCATGTGCAATATCAAAGCAATTGGCTTCGTAGTTCTTAAGATGAAGAAATTTAAATTTTTTTCAAAAAATAAAATTAAAAAATTCATAAAAAATAGAAAAATTATTGCATCATCATTTCCTTCGCAAACTTGGTAGAGGTCCACCTGGGGATCATCCATGTGCAAAATCAAAACATTCTATGCAGCGGTTTTTGAGAAGAAGTCGAAAATATAAAAAGTCTAACGACAGACGGACGCAAACTGATTCTATAAGCTCTGCTGACTGACAAGACAGCAGAACTAAAAATCTGTCCAATTTCATGACATACTGCTGACTGACAAGACAGCAGAACTAAAAATCTGTCCAATTTCATGACATACCCTTGATTTGCTTAAAACACAGTACAAGACACAAAATTAATCATTGCAATTGTAAACATTACTGGACCACCTAAATTATTGGAAACCTGACACTTAAAACAACACAAAATCTAGAAATCATCACAGGGTCAACAGGCATATTAATGCCCTTTTTCACACCCAAAATAATATACCCAAACTCACCTTTTTTTTCTAAAATTACATTCAATTGGCATGAAAAAAGGAACCGCCAATGCAGCTATGCATAGGTAGGCTCCTTTTATGGCTAAACACAAAAACTGGAATTTTGTGAGTTTCAAGATCCCCACATTTTAGAGCCATCTCCTTTCATACACCGGCCCATACATGCCAACAGGTGGCAGCAGTTTTGACATTTGCAAATGATCAGGCACAATGCCTTATCATAAAAATCCAAAAAATCAATGGAGCATGACCATTTGAATATTATTAGTAGGGAACCCTCCCAAAGAACATCCCACCAAGTTTGAAGTGATCTGGCTGATGGTTCTGCACAAGTCAAAATTGTCCAAATGTTGTGGAGGATGGACAGATATTCAGACAGATGATGAACAAAGACCCACCATAACCTCAGCTGGCTAACAAGTCAGCTAAGATCAAAATTTAAACTTTCTGACAAATCACAGACAGATGGATACCAATGGCCAGATGACCATATAAGCTCAGCTGGGTGACAAGTTAGCTGGGCTAAACATGAGTTCAGGCTATTGATTTTGACAGACATATGGTTGATCCTGAGGTTTAACTTCTATTAAAAATATGGCAATCTTTTTTTTATAGCAACACCATCAGGGTGGATGGACACAAAAATGGACGTGGCAGGGCATAACAAAACGCTGGGGTACTGAGCGTAATGGCAAGAAATGTTGAGATGGGGCCAGTTCATGAAGTTATGTTTTCCCAAGGCTAATGATTATTCAGCAAGCTGCTGAACTTCAGTTTGATTTTGCCCCTACTTCAAATTGCTGCCCAACTGTAAGCTATGGGGGAGACAAAGACATTGCTGGGCTTTACTTTAATAGCACCATGCAAAGACCTACACAAACAGTTAATAAACTTTTAAGTGCAACTGTCAAAACAAAGTGCTAGGAACAAACAAAAGAAAAACAATAAACTGAAAAATGCCAAGAGTATAGCACACTTGCTTCTAAATATTCAACTGTATTGAAAATAAATAGGTTAAAATTTACAAACAATAATAATGGCATTTCTCCTTCAACTCACTCCATAGCAGACCCTCATCTTGACATTTATGTCAATTTAACTCTTTTACTCCCAGTTTTATCAAAAGTTGATTTGCTCTGAATTGTCACAATGATACTAGACTCATATTCATTGTGAACCGACCTGTCATTCAACTCAGCCCATATTGAAAAAAAGGGAGTGCAAAGAATTGCGCATGTTTAACACACTTCCTTTGTTCACAGCGTATTTCTCTGCAAGCACTATATAAAGTGGAATGCACTTCTCTCCTGCTTGATGCACTTTCTTTGCACTTTGTGAAGTTATATTAATAATGTGTGCACTTCCAGGACTCGACAATTTGCAGGAGCATGCTTCCAACTCACTTTTTAAAGTTAGCTAAAATGACTGAAATGATCATCCACTTTTGTGGACTTCTAGAGCATTTATCTTTTTCATGCACAACATACAGTTGTGACAGCTATATTTTCATTGCATTTTTATAGGCGTATGTTATGGATAATACGTGGTATTTCAAAATTTAAAATGCCGATCAAAATGTGTGAATAATGGATATTGATCATCAAATAAATATAAGTTTCATTTCAAAACAGCAAACTATTTTTTGAGATCTGAATCTTTTATTTGTGTGATAATATGAGTAAGGCATAATAATTGTGTAAATTTTAGTTCTTTAAGACAATATCCAAGTGCCACAGTTAACATCATTCCTGCATATAAAATATGAAACTTAAATGGAGTTGTGAAGACTGTGTTTTCCCAGGAAACATTGGAAAATATGGAAACAGGCAACAATTGGTAACATCTGTATTTTTTGTTTTCCACATCATGCACAGAATATTCGATTCAATGTGTTTCCATGTACACGGGTTTCAATACACAGACAGGAATTGAAGTATACTTCAGTGCACTTCCAGCCTCATTTTAATAATACAGTTAAGCCTGTCTAAAACAAAACAGCCAAATGCATTTTTTGTGTTGCAAAGTAGTTTGTGAAGGTTGTAAAAGGTTTGCAAAGGTTGACGAAGGGTTTGTAAAAGGTTGATAAAGGGTTTCAAATGGTTGAAACGGTTTGCAAACCATTTCAACGTTTTCATCAATAAGGTTGAGAAAGTGTGTGAAATGGTTGTTAACCACTAGAGAAGGGTTTAAAAGTGTTTAAAAGGGTTTTAATGCAATAAGAGGAAATGGTTTTGAAAAGGTTTGGAAAGTGTTTGAAAAATGTTTGCCTTTCACTCAAATGGCCGGAAAAAGGTTGCAAAAGATTGATGCTTTTGGTGACTGTTAAGTTTAACACGGGCTTAACTGTACATACTTGCACCTGCGCTTCCCTATAAAACATACACAGCCTAGAATTTGCACTGAATAGAAGTGCATGCACTTCTTGTGCACTTTTCTTTGCACTTCTAGGGGAAGTGCATTCTGCACTTTTCAGCACTTCCTCATGGCCTGGGAAGGACGATGGCTACAGTTGCAGAAGACCATAACCATAGTCTGGGTCGACAGCTTCCCTTTCCTTGGCATGTTGCGGGTGCATTGCGCCCACAGTGCAGTGAAAAGAAGCTGTGAACTCAGTCAAAACTTGGCCCTGAAAGAGTTAACGTATTCCATAATATGGTCACAGGCTTTGGTCAGTGGTTCTGACACTGCCTGGCAAGTCATGCTGCAGGTGCCCTTATGGCAGCTGCAGCATGACTTGCCAGGCAGTGCCAGAACCACTGACTTAAGACTATAGGCATGTTGGTACTTGAATGAAAGCTCTTTTCATGAAGAATTTAAACATGCAATTGTCGTCTTAAATCTAGGTAAATATACAGAAAAATCAGGGACTGGTATGGAATGAGTTCAGCTGAAGATTGCATTCTCAAATTGTTCACAAAAAGAACTTTCATCCCAGTATCCAGAGGCCTGGCCTGAAGTCAGTTATTGTTACACTCTCTGGCATGTCATATGCTATAACTCCATGGACAGCTGCTGTAACAATTGCCAGCATACACTACTGACCATGGTGTTTACCAGCCTACCATGGGATGGGCTGAAAGCTCCTCAAGCTGTAGTGATGCTAAGAAACACATTGATTCAATGGTCTGATTTCTAGGTTTGCTAGTATGCTAGCCTGCTGTTTGGCAGTCTTCTCTCTTTGCTCCCAACGGGTTGCCATAGGCTCCAGCAGCACCAACAAGGAGCCCAATACAGTTGATACACCACAGAAGAAAAATGAAGCAGTCCATGAGCCAGTCCTGTCCCGAAGCATACCTAAAACATTGGAATAATAAGCAAGTCAGCTGACTTAAACCAGGAGGCACCCAACACCGCTGTACTGGCATGCACTTTTCCCCATTAAAAGTAACTACAATAGATCATAAACTTTGCTTTTCTTTCACCAAGTATGATGTTGGAGATTAGTTAACAGCTTTCCTCAGTGCCCCCCTGGCCACATTTTGCCCACACAGGAACCTATAAAACCAATTGACCCAGTCTCATGATATTAAAGATAATTGTGGCCCCCTGTTATAAGTCCTCTTCAAGTGAAGAACACCACCCCTTCTATACAGATCACACCTCCATTTATCAATTAAAAGTACATGTATGGCATTTTCAAGTTAAGTTCCCACCTCTTGAATGGTTCTTTACTTGAAACATTTTGGATAAATTTCAGATGGCCTTTTGTCAAGTGGACCACTGTAATTTGCAAAATTGTGATTTGAACCATATACATATGTGGGCAACTTGTAAGCAGACTTCACAGGCACCAATGGTTGCATGAACAATTAGTTCTTATTAATATCAGCCTGCCTGAGAATAGACTTAGGTGGCAGGTGCTTCATCCAACCTAATTAACCGAGAGCAGAATGCGTTGGCCCACCATCAGAGTCTGCATCCAAGTGTCATACTTCAGACTTTCACCTTTTTCCCTTGAATTAAGACTGAGTCGACAGCTTTCCTTAGCACCCAACCCATCCCAGGAAAGCTGTTGACCAAAAGCAAGTTAGTTTGATAAATCTCATCTGCAATTTGCACACAAATTGTTTTCATTGCTGTTGAAATTAGTCAAAATAATTGAAGCACATGACATTCGACCCACAGGCAGTTTTGGCTGGTATACAGAGGAAGGTTATCAAAGGTACTTACTGTATGGTATTGGCAAAAACCAGGGTGAGCCATGATTAGAGGATGAGTGCCACATATGAAACATGTGGAAGCGATAAATGCTTCCTTTATCTATTAGTAATACTTACCTCTCAATCACTCATGCTTATACCCCTGCTTATCAGGTTCTCAGCCAGGTTTTTAACCTGAAACTTTTTATGGCTGACCTGTGGTTACATGCACAAACCCCCAAAGGGTCCTCCGGTACAACTTCCGGTGTTTGCGCATTCTCACCAGTTTCTCTTCTCTAGAATTTCACTGGCAGGGACGGCTTGGGTGGGCTTCTGAGTGATTGAGAGGTAAGTATTACTAATAGATAAAGGAAGCATTTATCGCTTCCATGTATCTATGGTGTAATACTACCCTCTCAATGCTGATATGCCAGGAGAATGGAGGAGGTCGTAATTCACCTTTTGACACGTCTACAATAATACCCCAAAGGTCAGCCACGTACGTCAGTATGGTACCATAATCACTCTGAACTCTACCTGAGCAATCTTATTGCAAGAACGAGCAAGAGAATTCAGGGAAAAAAGCAGAACGGCATATAGAATGAGCAGCTGCTCTGTTCCCTCAACCCAGCCTACCACAGCAGAAGTAAAGCAGACTACTCGCCTGGTCATGTGAATCTGCGACTCCGGACATGCTATTTGAGCCTCTTTGGGGCAGTCTGGCAGTCACCTCGGAGTTACTTCCCATCGCCAAAGGAGGCTGTGCGAGTATTGCGCATCGCCATCAAACCACCCTGAATCTCGGTCAGGTCCCGCAGGTAAAAGGATGTGAACGTTGTGTGATCCTTCCACCTGCATGCCCGCATAATGTCAGCAAGGGCAACATTGCGGATCAGAGACCACGACGCAGAGAAAGCCCTGATGTCATGTGCTCTTACCCCTTGGACCTAAGAATATCCTCTCACCCGGGGGCTACCTGGTAGGCCTTACAGACCGCCGCCTTCAGCCATGCAGACACGGTATTAGCAGCTATCCTGCCCGACTCGGTTTTCCTCAACGGAAGAAAGAGGGCTCTCCGACCCTGACGAATCTCTTTCGTTCGGTCCAAATACCACTTTAGCGCCCTCAAAGGACACAGTGTCCTATCAGGTTCCGATCTTGATAACGTGTCGGAAAGCGCTTTGATTGTAAAGCCCGTAAAGGCAGTGGTGGGGTCTGTGGCAACATGGTTCTTGGCTAAAAAGCCCATGTGTGGTTTCAATGTGATGGAGGTTTTATCCTCTGACCACCGAATCTCGTTAACATCCAATGCATGGATTTCACTCCTTCTGGCCCCTGAGGCCAGTGTGAGCAAGAAGACTGTCTTATAAGTCAGCCATTTTAACTGGATCTTTATGGGATCCTTTTCTTCAAATGGAGGTCTCGTCATGGCCAAAAGGACGAGGCTCAAACTCCAGGTGGGCATTATATTTATGGTTTGTCAGTATAAAAACTTTGGATTAAGGCTGACAAATGTGGGTCCGCTCCTAATGATCGACCCAATTTCTTGCTCAGGGAGGAAGAAATCGCTGTGCGGTATCCTTCGATAGTCCTTGGACTTAGCTCTTTTTCCTCAAACAAATACAAGAGGAAATCGGCAACATCCGAGGATCTTACTGACCAAGGTTCCAACTGCTTCCCGGCACACCATTCAGTGAACAGTCTCCACCTCGAGTCTTATGTCTTCAAAGAAGACTTTCGAAGTTTACCTCGGGCAATTCTTGAGGCAACGAGATTCGAGAACCGAGTCCGACATCAACGTCACATCTTTGTCTTTCACCAACTGTTCGAACTTCTGCAGGGCTAAGCGTACTGCCTCCAGTTCTAGCCAACTGATGTGAAAATGTCTCGTGCAGAGGCCAGATGCCTGAGACCATGTTGGAGTCCGTGTGGGCTCCCCAGCCCTGTTTTGATGCATCCGTGTAAACAACCAGTTTGGAATTGAACGGCCTCATCGTCTGTCCACCCATGACGTTCCTTCTCACTGTCCACCAACGGATGAGGTACTTGTCGTGCCGACCTACTTCGACCATTTGACACAAACTGGTCCTGTTCCACTTTGCGTTCAGAGCTATGTTGAGTGGCTTCCTGTGTAGGCGTCCTAACGGAACTTGCGAGTCCATCGAGGACATCATGCCCACCAGCGATAGCCATTGCCGAGCTGTTTGCTGTGTCGATCTCATGAACCTCTTGATAAGGCTCTGTAGTCTGTCCCATCTGTCCTCGGAAGGACGGCACTCGAATGGGACTAGATCAAAATGAATGCCTAGGAAGACAAACACCTGTTTGGGTGTGAGATTTGATTTGGGGATGTTTACTTCTTGCCCTAAGTCCCCGCACAGCTTCAACAGAAATTCTCTGTTCTTGATTAGTTCTTGATGAACTAAAGCTCGGACAAGCCAGTTGTCCAGGTACAGGTGCATTCTTATACCCTTCTTGTGAACACATGCTGCCACGGATTGCACTATCCAAGTGAACACCTGAGGTGCCGTGGCCAAGCCGAATGGAAAAGCTCGAAACTGGAATACCTGGTCTGCGTAAGCGAACTGTAGGTACTTCCGACTGCCCTGAAACATAAGCACGTGGAGATACGCGTCCTTCAAGTCCAGGGAGAAGGTCCAGTCCCCGGGTCGGAGAGCCTTCGTTATGGATTCCGGCGTTTCCATGTGGAAGTGTGGAACTTCCAAATATGTGTTCAGATGAGACAGGTCTATGACAGGTCTCCAGCTGCCGTCCCTCTTTGCGACCAAGAATAGTCGGCTGTAGAACCCCGGAGAAGAGTGATCCCTCCCCCTATCTATGGCTCCCTTTGCCAACAACGTCTTGATCGCCTCATGGAAGAGTGACCTCTTCGGCTCTTTGGCCGGCGGTTCGAACCTCCAGGGGACGCAGGACAAGGGCGGTCGCTCTTTGAGCAGTAGCACATATCCCTTTTCTAGGACACTTAACACGAACCAGTCGTCCTTGACGGAAAGCCAGTGACTGCGGAAGTCGGCTAACCGACCGCCAAGTCGCTGACACATCGCCCCAGACCAGTCGTAAAAGCTCCTGACGGGTGTGGATGACTGGCACTCACCTTCAGTCCCTTTTCCTTTTGCCGAAGCCAGGCTTCCGAAAGGGCTGGTTCTGCTTGCCACTGCCGGAGGATGGTGCATCAGCTGAACCCTGCCTCTGAGGCTTCTTTTTCCTGGGTCGTCTAGGTTTCCTCCTCTTTGCAAAGGAGTCCTTGGCGCCAGAAACTTTGGCTCCCTGTCCACGAGCCTTGGTGGCTGCTCTAGCTAGGTCGACCGTGGCTTGGTTAGCCTCATCGGCCTGTTCCCGCTTTCGCTGCTCAACCACTTGGTCCCTGATGGGAGCGAGAGCGCCTCCGAACAAGTAGTTCGAGAACAAAGGCTGAGTTTGGGTGGCTCGCTGTGCACCTTCCGAGAGGCTGGTGACTTGCAAGCACGAATCTCGCCTTGTTAACCTCAGGTTGGCTTCCATGGTGATAGCCTGCCTGAGAAGGTGCTCGATCGCCATACCCGGGGACGCCTGAAGCCGGGTATTCAGACTTATCCAGTCCCTGACTGGTTCCGGGACCTGCTGCGACACGAAGAGCCGCTGCATGATCTCGGCAGACGCAGCCGAGGACACGTCCAAGAAGGAGGCGATGATTACCATCGCTCTTGCATCCTCCTCTAGTCTACTTAGGACCTCCTGGGGGACTTTCGGAGATGGGGGGATCCATTTGCAGATACTCTCCCATTCCACTTCTACCTCCGTAGCCCTGTTGTCGAAGATCTCATTAAGTACACAGTACCTAGCTATGTTAGCTCTTGGGTCTCCTCAACAGCTTCCCGCACTTCAGCGCTTGCTGAGTCGGGACGCCGGAGGGCGACCTAGATCCGCGGAGCTCTTTATCCAGGCTCTGATACACTTTGTCCACGTAAGCGGAGAAGGAAAACCCGGACCCGACTTGTTCCGACACCGACGGCAACTCTAGTGGATACACTGACATCGCTCGTCTCTTCGTGGTCGGTGGCAACGGAGGAGCCTTCAAGGTATCTCCGAGGAGAGCCAAGATCGATTCCTTCGTCAAGTGGAAGAGCCCTGCAGGTTCACTAGCCTCCGCTGGGGCTGAGCTGTCCTCAAAGGACAACTGTCGTTGAGTGGAATGGGCCGGCTCGTCGGCCAGCACCTCATCACTCTCCAACCCCATCCCTTGGACAGGTCGGGACTCACGCTCCAGATTACGCCTAAGGCGTTCCTCGCGTTTCGTCCTCGCCTTCGTCGAGAAGATGTAACGAGCCCTCTTCATCAGACAAAGGCTCTCCCTGCTCATCTAAACCACTATGCAGTGGAAAAAAAACAGCGGGGGAGGGAGGGAAGGGCAGCTTTTGTTTGACTGGTCCTCTCCGGTTGCTCATCGGAGTGGTCCAGTCCGGTCCTGGTCACAACCGGCAAGGATTCGTCAAACACCGGATCTGACGTACCGGACCAGTCCGGACCTGCCAGGGAAGTATCGTGTACTTCCTTGCGTGCTCCGGGGAAAGGGTTCATGACCCACCCCCGTGAGCACTGGGGCATCTCCCACAGGAGAACTTATGGCTCCTTCTACAGTGCCAGTCACGCCGGTCCCCTCCGTAAAGCGAACCGGCAAACCAGGCTGTTCCGGTGCCTCCCCCGTGTCCATGTTGGTCTCCTCTGCAGGAGGGCCAGCTACACCTGGACCTTGAATTTCCCTTGGGAAACCCCGGTCTTGGGTCTGCTGACCCACAGGTGTCACAGTCACAGCTGGTGTGTGGAAGCGGACTCTCACCTGTGCAGATTGCACAAAAGACTGCATGGTGGTGGCCATCAGCATTTGTGTTTTCTGCATCGTATCCAGTATCGCCTTGAGTCCAGGATCCAAGGCGGGTGCCCTCTTTTCAAAAGGCTCCTCGGCCCTGTCCCCCTTTCTCTTACGAGAGTGCCTCCTCTTCTTTGGGGTCGCCCCCGCCGAATCAGAGGCACTATCCACTGCCTCAACTCTCCGAAAAGAGGATGAAGTGGTGACTCGCAGACTTGCTGGAGAGTCTAGAATGGATGGAGCTCTACAGTGAGACCGTTTAGCCCGCCGACGTTCAGCCAACTCAAAGAGGTCCCACCTCTCACTCGACAAACTTTTACAGTGCTGACAAGGTCGTAACCTTGAGCACTGCAATCGCTCCAGCTCCCATCTGCACTTTCTACAGTGCGGGTGGTTGTCCCACTTCCCCATCAGATGGCCGGCCACATCCTGCTTCTGAGAAGCAGGGATGCCCGCCACTGAACTGGCAGGGACAGCTGGAGCTGTTCCAGCACTCACTGGGGGTGAGAGGCTACGCCCCTGCCTCCCCCGGAGCTGCTGGATTAGGAGGCGAGATAGTTCTTGACGTCTCTCATGCTCCCTGCGGTCCACATCCTTGTCCGCCATCTTGGTTTTCAAGGGAAAAGACCACGTGTTCCTGAAAACAAAAGTAGATAAAAAACAGGTAGGAATCAAGGCTCCTCGTTCAAAGAATGGTCCAACGACGCACTACCCCACACTTATCTGGATCCTTGAGCGATGAGTTGCTCCGGCAGTGAAAACTGCAAAAACAAGCCGATCTTGGGGCACTCCTGTAATCACCACAACAATGTGGGCGGAAGCCAGGAGAGAAACTGGTGCGCATGCGCAAACACCGGAAGTTGTACCGGAGGCCCCTTTGGGGGTTTGTGCATGTAACCACAGGTCAGCCATAAAAAGTGTCAGGTTTAAAAACCTGATAAGCAGGGGTATAAGCATGAGTGATTGAGAGGGTAGTATTACACCATAGATATATCAATTTATATCTTAGTTTGCTCTGATTCTTCTCCATGTGGATTATCAAAAAAAAAAAAAAAAAAAAAAAAAAAAAAACCAGCACTATTAAAATTTTACAATCTGAAAGTGATGTAAATCATAAAGGACTCTTACTGCCATGGCATTTATAACATGAAAATAAAAGGTATGTATATATAGCATATTGTTATCTATCCTTTCTTCTTTTGCGTTACATATGCTAAAAAATCTACAAGCTATTAAGTCATGTAATATACATATCTGATATATGCGGTACCTCCCATCTAAAGGGCTAAGCATGTCCTTTCAAATAGTGTGTCTGTGTATCTGAATTTTTTGGTTATTTTTGTTCCTTTTTGTTACCATGGCATTTTAAAAACAATAAGACCATGCACCTAATGCTCTGCTGACCACCATCACCGAAAATCATTTTCTGAAATGTATTCAATCCACAGCCCTGAAAAATCAATTGACGTAAGCCACATAATGTGCATTATCAAAACTCCACATGATACACATTTGTGATACATTTGGCATCATTCTCCTTATTCTTTATCAAGATACTGAATTGAACATCCTTTTCTTAAGTACTTGATAAACTTGAAAAATAGGTCAAGGTAACAATCATTGGGCCATAGTGACCCAAAAAGTAGGTCACCAAATAGAGCTTTATATGCAATGTACTCAAGTGCAAATTTGATTTGGAGGCTCAATTCTCTTTGCCATTGATGTCCAAACTACACCCTACTATTACAAAATCCCCTCTTCAACCTTGACAGGTCTGGTGACCTTACAAAAATTGAACATAATCTAAATATTCTATAAATTTAGCATGTCTAATCCAATTATGTTTCAAGATACGGAATTTTGTATCTTTCAAGACATTTTAACTCATAATTTCCATCAAATTATAGGTGGCATTACTATAGTATCCTACACAACCAAGGTTTTGACCTCTTCTAAATTCCCACTAAATTTCATGAAAATCTATTAAAAAAACCCAAAAAACTAAGGATGCTGGACTGGTCGCATGGTTTTCATATTTTGACATGTATATTACATAAATACTGTAGGTGGCCCCACCAACATTGTCATTGACATAGATTTTCATACACCTTATAAGCTAAAAAATTATATGGGCCTAACTCGAAAACTGTGGGCTTAAAGCATTAACAAGACAATCCCTATGTTCCAACTGGCCATTTGACTCTGACCTTCAATTTGGATCGAAAAATTATAATATCCCAAATGTGTGCCATGCATCCAGCTTTCCACACATGGTCTGTGTATTCAGATTCGATAACTTTTCGAGTTATTGAAAAAAAAAAAACAATAAACTTGGACAAGCACCAAAGTCCATAATCATGGAGTCACGGTGACCCAAATAGTAGGTCACCAAGTACAGTTTTATGTACAATGTGATCAAGTGCAACTTTGATTTGGACCCTCAATTTTCTTTGCCATTGATGTCAAAGCTACACCCTGCCATTATGAAATCACCTTTCAACTTTAAAGACCTGGTGACCTCACAAAAATAAGTCAAGGTCATTGATCTTATATAACATGCAAGCATTTGATATGGTCTATTATATGTGTACATTTGGCAGGTCTAATCTAATTACTTTTTGGCATATTTAAGTTTACATAATAAAACACATTTTGGCTCATAATTTTCATCAACTTATAGGTAGCACCACATGATTTTCATATTTTGACCCATATTTTAAATAGTACTGCAGGTGGCACCACCACTATCAAACTTGTCCTAGTTTTTCATACACTTGGTGAGTCTTAAAAATTACATGGGGCTATATGTTATAAATGCGGGTATGCCTGTTTGTTTTGATTTTAGAGCCCGCTGTACTCACTGCATGTGTACCAGGTCACAGAGTTAGCCTGCTTTGTTGGGGTGACTGTCAGGCAGCTTGTAAACAAAGTGTTGACCTACATTCATATGACTTATTTCAATGTACTGTCTGTACACACTTGGGAGGTGATCTAGAAAGATCAGAGACAGGTCTCACTCAATGCACTGGGATGTGTGACTAATTGGAAAACTCTGGAATAATGGTGAGATTTCTTTGTCTATACACATAAAGCAGCTATTTTCCTGACTAGAGGAGAGAATGTAGATATCTGACAGAAGCTGTGGGACATCAAGCCAGTGGGACTGTGAGCAATTGTTATTGCCAGTGAGATAGATACCTGTTTCTACATTGTACCTGTGGAGTGTGGACAGTGTTTTTGAGTGGACTGGTACATTTGGTGTTAATTGTACCACATTGGAACCAAATTGCACCTCTGTGGGATTGGATCAGCACCGCACCTTTCAGTACCACATTGGAACCAACCTGTACCTCTGTGGGATTTTTACCAGATCATTTGGCACCTGTCATATGACTTGGAACTGTGGGACAGTACCTGTGGATAATCTCACCTGGGATACCTAAGACTGTTTAGCTGTTGAAATACCAGCCAAGATAAGTTTACCTACTTTGTATTGATTTTGATTGTTAATATGTTGTTATCGTTAAAGTAGTATCATTGTCGTCATTCTTTGTTGAGTTCTGCTGATATTCAAAAAGTGGGCATCGTAACACTATATACAAATCTTTGCACTGTATCACGCTCACAAGCAAAAACTTTAAGGATGGACACACAGATGGACGGAATGATGGATAGACAGACAGACATGAGTGATCCCATAAGCTCTGCTACCTTTGGTCAGCAGAGCTAATGAGGACACAGATTTTCCTCATAGTTGCACAAAAGATATAGAGTTGCATAAGTGGTCACATGTATTAATCATACATGACCTCACTGTGACCAAGGATATAATGGTTTTCCTTGAAGTCCTATAGCACTGGAATTAGAGGGCTTCTAAGCAAATATTAAAACTATAAAATTGGTCCCTCCATAACGCTAAATACAAGACAGCATTGATTCCAATTAAACAATTTTTGCTGGATTGGGCAATCCCAGTATTCTTCAATGATTTTCCTGGAAAAATGCCAAAGTACATTAACATATCAATCAATGCACATACATGTATATACTTGTTCTATTGTTACCCATGAACCATCAGACTAAAATCAGACAAAATTATAACAACAAATCTTACCCAGTATAGGTCCACCAATCAGCACAGATACACCAAGAAAAAGAACATTGAGGCCAAAGGCACTAGGCAATTGTTGAACACCAAGTGTTTCCGCCAATATGACCGCAATCAGTGCCACAAAGCTGCCTGACAGCAGTCCTGTTGCCCCACACAACACAGCCAGGCCCACATAGCTCCTCACAAATGGACAAACACAGTATACAATCCCTGATGCTCCCATTGAACTCATGAAAATATACTTTTTTTTAACGAGGTTCAAGTCTGCAAACCAGCCGAATGCAATGCGACCTATGACATCTGTGATGCCAATGATGGAAACAAGAAAGGCAGACTCATTCTTTGTGAATCCCAGAAGTTCACCATGTGCTGGTACAAGGACAAACACATTAGGGTATCCAAGAAATGCAAGAAAAGTTGACAAAGTGAACACCCAAAAAATTGTGTTTTTTAGCAAGGCAAGTTCTAAAACTGGTTTAGATTTGGACTGTAAATTATTTGACTTTTTCTTAAAACAGTCACTTTGCCAGCACTTAGTTCTATGTGATTGCCTAGATTCTGTACTTTTCCCATCCTCCAAGTCATTCAACCCAAATTGCAGGTCAACTGTCTGATTCTGACCTACAGATATATTGTTTTTCGTTGTTTTCTCCTCCTTGTTAGTGTTCAATTCATCCCCATCTGCGACAGAGTTGCTACACAAAACATCAGATTTGGATGTGCCTTGGTATTCAACTGTAGCACTTGCACAGGTTATATTGTCTTGTTTTCTTTCCTTAGAATATGTTGACCTGGGTCGTTGAAGAGCTCCACAGACAGTTAAGTGAGCCACTACTCCGCTTAGAATGAGGAGTGCTCCTTGCATGCCATACTCATCCAGCAGGCATCGCATCAATGGAGGAATACAGAAAGTGCCGATACCACTCCCTGCAACAGAGATTCCGTTGGTCAAGGCTCGCCTCTTGTCAAAGTACTGCCCCACAATAACAATGCTCGGTGCATATGACAGACCTACACCAATCCCTGCAAAATAATGCAAGAAAATCATTTTCTGAGCAGCACTTCAAATTATTTAACTAAGTTACAAAAGTACCATTGATTACTATACATCCCAAAAAATGAACACAATCAACAGGACAGTGTGACAGTCCTATGACCTTCGGAATAATATCAAGATTACCTTTCTTTTAGACCATCATCACAATTTGCAAATATAAAAGTCTTTTCAGTTACCTCATATAGTTCTGGAGTCATCATTTTTCAAATGAAAAGGGACAGGATCTACTGGTTTAGCCTATCTATACATACTTCCCAATAAATCCATAGCAATAAGAATAAAACAAAGTCAATATGTATATATATAGTATGCTTACGCATGTAGATGTTTATTAGGACACTGAACTGAAACATAGGCTGGTATATATATATCTCACAATCTGGCATATCTTATGTATATTTTCAGTTTAACAACGGTCAACCATCATAACTATATTACAAACATAAAGCAATGCTCTAACGATATCCAGAGTCCCATAACCTCCTTTTCGTCCCCATAATACCCCCGCACCAAAACCAGAGATAACACACATCTCAATTTATTTCTAGATGGTCAAAAACTCTGGAAAGCGTAAGGTAAGTCTATACCAAAATGGATCCAAATCAGGTCCTTTACTTTTTGAATTGTAAATTCAAAGTCGATCTATTGAATTGGTAAGCATGGAATGAAAGCTTAATCCCTTCTCGAATATAAATACTCAGCTCAAACTATCACATGAACCAATCATTAACCGCCTAAATTGCCACCAAAAACCCTCAGCCAATAACATGGCTGCACTAAATACCCTGGCTCAACAGTTTTAACCCATTGTAGTTGCGTACCGGCTAAACAATATTTTCGGTCTGTACTGCAAGCCGACAGAAAATCATACTTCCAAGACATAAGCCAATTGATATGTCAATATGTCAGTTTGACCTTTCAAGCTAGGTCACTCAAGTGCAAAATTAACAACACCAAAAGAAATCCCAGGCAATTTCCTACAATGGACCCAGGAACCATCAGTACCGAGATATGACAATAATATTTGTCACTTGCTGCCACCCCTGTATCAATAATGCTAACATCTGTATGTATCCTTGTCTTTAACTCCCAATTTCAGTAATGTTATAAACCAGAAAATTGCCAGTGGCACCATGTAGAGTACATACTTAGTTCTGATTGAGTCCAGGTGCATGTATATCTACCTGTTCGAATGATGTCCTCAACCATGGCGTACATTATTAGGAGCATTTTTGGAGAGCTCCGCATGTGACTTTGATTTGTGTTTAATTTAGGAGATCATGGTTGCAATCGGTATCTGAGAGAATGCATACAGCTTCATGAATAACCAGAGATTGCATGAGTGAACTGTAGGAGGATTTTGGTTCACTTTCTGGATAGATCAGCAGGATTCATACTTCCCGCCAGTTTTTTTACCCAGGGAGGTTACAGCATAGCTGTTACAAAGAGCAGGTCACTATGGACATGCCTGGTACTACCACTGCCACTCAAAGGAAGGGGGTAAAAAGACCTTGGCTTTCCCCTGGCGAATCTCTGCAGACTTGTAAGTCGCAGTCTGTGCTATCCGTCGAGGACTTTTTGGAGATGTTATGCCACTCTGAAGTACTTTCTGTTTTGGAGGAAGTGGTGGCTAATGCAGTCAAGAACTACCTGGAATCATTGACAGAGAAAGTAAATGATCTCGACAAGAAGGTATGTGGCAATGAACAGTCCATTTCTGATCATACAGCAGAACTATTGGTTGCAGATACAAAGATTTCTACACTTGAGAAAAAGCGGAGAGTTGAGTGAGTCTTTAGAGAAAACCAGCGAAAAACTGTATTAAATTACAATGCAGCCATGACAATCTTGGAACAATATGGTCGCAGACTACACTTGAGGTTCAATGCGGGTAAAGGTAAACAGCGATCAAAGTTCACCTGAGGACAGACAGGGCTGTTTTTAAATACATCTTTGCTATGACCAACAGGAGAGGTTGTAGTTAACAACTTTATGTGTATTTGGCTGAATACACAACTCAATACACAGAATTCTTGCGAGCTAGAGATGTGTATTCCCATTAGATTCTATGTTAAAGTAACATTCAATATGTTGAATATTTTTGCAGCAAAAGTTTTTTCAAATTTACAATAGTATTTTAACTGTACACAGCCATTTACCACAAGAAATTTGCTGTTTCTAATGAGAGCAGTTTTAAAGTTACATAGGCGCAAACTACAATGGAAATACACATACCTAGCATACCTGCCTACAGAACCCTCTACTGAGAACCCACATGAACCAGTTGATCTTGACCTTACCTATTAGGAGTGCAGCTACAGCTGTCCCACAGCCAAAGTTCTCACAGAGTGGGGCCCTAAGATTCTAATAATCAAGGCATAATAGCTCTTTTTATTAATTACAGAGTCAGATTACAGATTTTGAAAAAGACAATTTGAAAAAGAGAAGCAAGCTTAAATGTACAGACATTTTCATGAAAGAAGACCTTACGAAAAGAGGTAATAGACTTGCTTATCTTGCCGGGCAGCTCAAGAAGACCAATAAAATTGTAGATACTTGGACATTCAAGGGTACGCTCTTTGTGAAATATCGTGTGGTTCCAAACAACCCTACTCTTAAAACATTGTTTAAAGGATAGCACGCATCACCTGGAGGTGTAGCTGATAACATACCATAGATAGAAAAGAACGAAAAGCAGCAAATATACAAGATGTAGGGACAGCCTCCCCCGATGTTTGGAGCCCAGGGTGCCTCTTCCACAGGCGATGGCAGGCTGATCCGGTTTTATTAAAAAATAACAAGCTTGAAGTGACCTTATGCCAGAATGAGGGGCTTACTTGTTCCCACTTTCTCTTTTTTGACAAGTAGGTTTCATAATAGTCTTGTTGAACCAGAGTGTGTACCTTTTTGTGGTTAAAATATCGCAACATCTATTCTTTGTTTTCAGCTCCAGCTTTCCCTACAGCTGTGTCATTGGAGGTCAAATTGAAGTCCCATGACTCAACTTATTTTTTAAACAGAATAACCCTTTTACATTGCGCACTTCATTATTGGTACCATGGCACATCATAAGACACACAATGCTTTTATGGTACATTATCATGACCAATATGTTATCACATGCTCTATGTGGGCCAGAACAATATACTGCAAACTTCTTGTTAACTTTGCACATAGCTTTCATTTTTCTTTTGGCCCCTTCTTTAGACAAAGTCTTTGCAAGCTGTGTCATTTTTGATTTATTGTTCTTATATGTATACATGTCTTTTATATGCATCACTCATGTGTTTCATATTTAGTTTTTCTAATCTGTTTGTGTTACATTATCTTTTGCTACAGGTACATAATCAACATATGTCACGCAGTGGGTATTACCGTAATATGTACCGGTATGTTTGTCAATAGGTGTCTGAAATTCTTAATGGCAGGATTGGGAAAATGTAACTTGGTCACCAGGCCCTTGCCACAGCAGGGTATAGGATGAGTATACTGCTGATCATGGCCCAATGGCACTGCACAGCCATGCTGGGCTTTTTAACCCTTTCCCCCTCAAACCGGCCAAAACCGGCTGGTGGTCAAATGTCGTCTGCTTCAGTTTTTTCAACTGATTACAACAGTTATGAAAAACAATTTCACTGACAAATGTACATGAGACTTATCAAGATCACATGCCCCAGGTCAACAGCTTTCCTTGGCATGGGTTGGGCACTTAGTGCCCAACCCATGCCAAGGAAAGCTGTTGACTCAGTCTTAATTCAAGGGGGAAAGGGTTAAGCCACAGGGTCATTTCCAGCATCTTCTGCTTTACTTTCTACTCTTGTATTTCATTTCGATTGATTTCTGTTGCATTTATATCATTTGGAAGGATGTTGAACCTAAACCAATATACTTGTTAAACAAAAGAAGTGCATAATGAACAGGGGTTCCAAGAGCTTACATCTATGGGATATATTCATTTTTGTGCTGCGTGGTGATGTAAAACTATTTTGAAGAGATCTTAATAGGATATGAAGGTGGTGTTGATTTATACGTTAGGAACCATTCATTCAAAAATGACAAATGACCTCTCAAGTCCAGATGTCGAGTCCATTTGGATACTGATAGCAATTAACAAATCCAAAATTTTTGGTTGTGCTTTTTATAGATCCCCCCCCCCCCCACCCCACCCCCAACCAAGAGTTGGAGACAAGGGAACTTTTCTTACATTTTTTTCATGATTCAGTAACCTGTACATCTGACTCTTGATAGCCCGGATGCAGTTATAACAAGATCAAGTATTACATAGCAATACATAGTCCCCCACCAGAGAATAGATAGCAAATTAAAGGTTGAATCCAAAGTGAACTGTGCGACATTCAAGGATCCTGCATTCGACCTCCTGGCATAAAATCTTCCAACATTTAAAAAAAATAAGCAGGATAATCACGTACTTGCATCATGGAACCTTAAAGTCCTTTATAAATAAAAATAAAATCCATACTGGTGCTCATTCTGAGCATTGAACACCAATGCTTGCTGCAATTCATAACCAGTGCATCCCGTAATGTTTACCATGTCTATGGCAGGCAGTACCATAATTCCCCCCACTTAATGAGCACTTTTTGAGCAAAGTTTACTTTCATAAAGTCATGGTGTCCATTATTCAGACGTACAAAGTTCAAAAAGTTTCTTTTGGCTTGTTGATTGCCAGTTTTCAATCCTCACTATTTGTGGTAAATGGTTACACTGTTGTCGGGCGATGATACACACATTCATCAAAACAGTCTTCAAAGGCCCTTAAAAACTAGCATATTTCATAAAACGACAAGTATATGTACCTTTCTTGTGCTCTTTTTGAACAAATCATGGCTTATAAGCAACTTTACTCTGATTGTTTCTTTCTTGTAAGGCGTCAAGTCAAAATCGCATGTTCCACAAAATTCGAGGTTTCCATCTTGAGTGACAGTTTCATATCTTACCCGCTACATGGCAATACCATGACACATTGAAACTTTCAGTAAAATAAAGGCAAGGGTGCACAGTTTCTGTCCGGCAAAGTGGCAGCTTTGGTCGGTCTTGTGGTTTCAACTAATGGATTAACTTTGACATTCTGTATTATTACAACAAAATAACAATGCATGAACGAAATCTGGTAAATATGAATGAATTAAAATGTTTGTCTGGTGGTGTGAAACTTTTTTTTTTATTTGTTTTAAGAAAAATTGTAAAAAACTTGACCTCCAACACTGGTTGGCCAGTTGCTTTGAAATAGCATCAGATATTTTCTCAATAGGTGGTGTTGCAATTTTATGCTATCTTTATTAATTTTCATGTGTTTTAGCTATTTTTATCTGGCAAATCCAGGAGCATGCAAACAAAAGTTGGGGAATTTTAATGTATGCTAAATTCACCACATTTCTCCACAATCCACACATTCAGGCCTTTAACTGCTTGTTGACCTGTGCTTGACATCCATGGTGCTAGGCAACCATTTTACATCCATAATTAATTAGCTTGAACCTGTTTCATAGGCAGCCTTCTATCCATGCATGCTAGCAGGTGTATGTTGTGCAAGGTTTGGGTCTTCTAGCAAATTGGGGGGGGGGGGGGGGGGGACTCCCAAAAATTGGTGTAATGAGGCTCTCAATAAAATGCAGAGAATCTCTTTCTGTTCATGCAAGAACAGATCTTCTCCATGCTGCCATATGTACAAGGCAGGCTATAGTTCCCACTAGTGCTGCACAGAGCTGTCAGTGCACAATGATGGAGACTGGTATTCAGGCTGGTCTGTTTTTACATGAGGCTATGTCCCTCTGTTGAGCTTATCAGTCCCAAGGGAACCAGCCAGCCTCTGGACTTCTATGCAGTAGAAGCTTGAATTTACCCTCTGTTAAAAATAGACTACTTGGCCATCAAATTGTGATCTTCCAGTCTTCAATGACAGTTTTCACAACTTTGTGAATTTCGAAAAAGTGTGTGAATTTGTGTCATATCAGTGGACACTTTCATGTCTTTGTTTTCTTGTAGCCAGTGAGATGAAGTCTGTTCTTCATAGCCAATACTGAGACAGTATAGTGCTTGTCTCAGTTCACAGGTACATGTACAGGTAGTTTCTTGACAGCTTCTCTTAAAATTTGTTTATGTAATAAAGGAAGAAAGACAGTTTTGTATTGCATGTATACACCTCCCCTTGAATTATAATATGTATACACTGCACATGGACATGTACATGTGCATGTATGAATTATGTACATGTACATGCACACATACTCATCCATACTGCCCAGAAGGCCTGACTCTTTCAGGAGTGGGCACTTTTCTCTGGTCCCAAGGGTGCCCACTGTAAAGAGGTTTAACTCTCTCTCTCTCTCTCTCTCTCTCTCTCTCTCTCTCTCTCTCTCTCTCTCTCTCTCTCTCTCTCTCTCTCTCCCCCCTTCCTTCCTTCCTTCATTCCTTTCTTCCTTTCTTTCTTTCTTTCTTTCTTTCTTCTTCACAGCCAAGTTGGTCTGGAGATTTTCTCAAGCACTATTTTTTCGAAAACCACCAAACTTGCCATGGTGACTGACCTAGCCAGTGAAATTGTGCATCTCATTTGAAATAGTCATGATGGTTAACTCATTCCACACCAGTCCCTGATATTTACGTATATTTACCCAAGATTTAAGACGACAATTGCATATTAAGATTTGTCATAAAAAGAGCTTTCGTTCACTACCAATATGCCTAGTCTTAAGTCGGTGGTTCCGGCACTGCCTGGCAAGTCATGCTGCAGCTGCCACAAGGGCAGCTGCAGCAGAACCACTGACCAAGGACTGTGACCATAGTATGGAATGAGTTAAAAGTATGCAAATTAGGGACAATTGAAATTTTAAAAGCTCCATATCTTTCAAACTATTGTAGATACTCAATATTTCAATGTGCATATATAGGTTTATTACACCTGCCAATATAATGGACAGTATAAGTTGTAGAATTTCGAATAATGTTAAAAAGGTGTTTTGAAAAATTTCAAAGTTGAATGTCTCCAAGACTATTAGACATAGACATACCATCCCAACTTCTATTTATAGGTTTGTGGCAAAGCCGCATCCAATAAACCATGAACCAAAGTTGTGGGATTTTAATTTATGCAAATTAGGTGAACATGCAAAATGTAAATCTTATAGCTTCAAAACTATTGTAGATAGAGGTGCCATTCCTACTTCAATTTATGGATTTGTGGCAAAGCCCAGTCCAATGAACCATAAACCAAAGTTGTAGCCTTTCAATTTATGCCAATTAGGCAGATATACGAAATTAAAATGTTGAAAAGCTTCAAAACTATTATAGATAGTAGTTTCATTCAAACTTCATTTTATAAGTTGGTGACATGGTCACATCCAATGAACCAAGAACCAAAGTTGTAGCATTTTACTTTATAAAAATTAGGCTAATACACAAAATATAGATTATGTTGAACAATGGTAAAGTGCAGCATTTCAAACTGTTCTGATTTTGATGGCACACCTGAGACAGATTTGCTGTGAAGCAAATCTTCTTTTCTAGTTAATTTTTTTTTCTTTTTTTTTTGGTTCATTTTTTGGGTAAAATCTTAGAAATCATCTACCCTTAAAAAGCTTAGCTAATTTCTTTGAAATTGCATAGAGAGACTTCTGGTGACCCAAAGACCTGAATTTGTTCCCCATATGACAGTGATTTTTGAAAACGTTTTTTTACAAATTTTTGTGCATTTCTATTTTTTCCTGGACTTCTCCAAACTATATATTGGAATCTCTTCAAACTAAGTGGGAATGTACCTGTTGAACAAATAAAATACAACAGGTCTCCAGAAGTGTGCCTGTGCTACTTAAATTAAATAGCTATAATAACCGTGTTTGTATCATTCCCATGGAACAAGTATAGCATTAAATCCATCAGCACTTAACTGTACATGATTCTGCACAAGTTCAGCATTCTAGCTACATGTGCCTAAGTACCTGATAACCCCAAATACAACAAGTACTGGTACAACCTAAACCAGCAGTACTTACCTGCTAACACCCCATATGACAAATACAGCATCCACAGGCTGCTAGCAAATGCACTAAGAATGAAGCTAGCTGTTACTATTACACCCCCAGTGAACACCACTGCACGACTGGTGTAACGTTCTGCCAAGCCATTGGAAAGAGGAGCTAAAACAAAAATGACCCAAAATTATGAAGAAATATTTGAATTTAAATGGACATCACTTTCAAATATTAGACATAACCCTGAAATGTCCATAAAATAACTATGGAAACTCGGACAAAAAATTTAAAATGGCCCACTAGTTTGGAACACAATGTTTCCATGGGCTATAGCCATGAAACTCCATTGAAAGTGCCCACAAACCAAAGATCCAGAGCTCTGGAAGTGTGTAAAATTCCATTGAAATGGGAGATATTCCTGTTGACTCAAATTCTGTGCAAGGAATATCAATATCATTGCCACTGAAACACTATTTCTTGTTTTATTATGGTCATAAAAATATGATGTAGTGGTCAGGTGATATGATAACATAATTAACATTTTGACACCAAATGCTCATAAGAACATGAACTAAAATTTTCCTGGTGAAAGTTTTACATTCACATAGCACAAAATTATTTGATAAGAAATTCCCATGCCAATATGATATTAAAATGTGGTAATTGCAATTTTATATTTTCACCTGACAGACATGTGTTTCTAAGAAATTGTACAAATTTTTGGTTCTGGCATTATAAAACCTGATGTCAGGTTTCAGAAATAAATGTTATGAAACATGCTGTCTATCTAAACAATGCCAACATACTGGTAATACTGTCGACACATATTGGCAAGAAAATACACAAATGGTCTCATACTGACAATACATTTGGATGACACTGGCCAAAAAACTTCACATCTGGACACATATTGGCAAGAACTTGGCAATATATGAAATACATATATGTATATTCTCACATAGTTCAGGTGACACTGTGAACACACTGGTCAGACATGAAAAATAGGAAATAGGACAACTCACAAATAAGTGGCAATACACTGGCCACACTTTACTTTGGAAATATACCTTTTTAAACCAATCTCCTGCCAGTGTAAGACCAGTGTCCTCCCCTGTGTCTGGCAAGACCCTGGCAATGTTCTCTTTATATTAACACATTCACCACCAACAGGTCACAGGCTACAGTTATTAATCCTTCTATTTTTCATATAAACATTTTTCAGTCTAAAAATCAGCAGTTTGGTATTTTAAAATTAACAGCATTTAACAGATAAAAATACCAGAAAAAACATGGATGAATTATTGTCATATAATTGCCAGCTAAATTATTTGGGATAACTGAAATACGAAACAACACCTGGATGTCAGCTTTATACAGGTGTATGAGCTGTGCTGTTGCTGGGGTCACATCATTGTCCTTCCCCACCATAGAGTTCCCACCTGGCCTGGAAGACCGTGCACCTACATGACCACCAATGAAGCAACTCTGTGATGCAGCAAACCTGACTTAGCTAACTTTAATTATACAGGAGCTACAACATGCTGAAAACAAAGTATTTTCACAATTACAGACTATCTTTGTTGGGATGCCAACCAGCCAATCACAACTGTGGTCTGTAACCTAATAGATTTACTAATTTTTTTAAAACTAGTTAAACTGAAGCCTTAACTTGTTGTCTGCAAAGGATTTGCATTAACTTTACCAAACTTCAACACTAAGGAAAATATCAACTTTTTGGCAAGCAACTTTTAAATCTGAAAAATAATTTTTTTAATGACAAATAAAATAATGAATTGAAATTTGGAGGAAAATTATATACAGTGGTCCCTGTCACCAGAGGCCACCCCTCCAGCAACAAAAAAGTGGTCTTATGAGACAGGTGGTCTTTCACGACAGGTAAATTAACATGGGAAGTATAAGACTTGGGAATCTGAAAATTGGTCTCTCATGAGAGGGTGGTCTCTCACGACAGGGGTCTCTCATGACAGGGACTACTGTAATTGCATCCAATCAATTCTTTTCTGTCCAACATGAATACGATACACGATGGGCTATGATGCAAGCATATATTCACTTGCCTGCATGTCCTGTCCTTACAATAAGAGACCAAATTACAATGCCTCACCCCTTAATTTTAACCCAAATTTTAAATATATTGCTACAACTGTATTAATTTTAGGTGAAATTGGTGATTTGTTTTTACTATTTATGGGTAGATTCATAAAATTTGTCTACAAAAATATGACATCTATCACTGCTGAGGCATAAGTGGAAAATGGGGGAGTATCAGTTACACAAGTCAGCATCTAATACTAATCATTATGGCAATATTTTCCTGATACAATTTGAATTATGGCAGACAATGGAATAGTTTCAGTGTTCAAACATCATTGGCCCATTAAAGTGCACAGTTTAAAGCCAGTAGGTCACAGATTAGAGTAACTGTATTCCGCAAATTAAGTTTTTTGGTACTAAAATAATGGAATTTCAAAGCACCCACTGTTTGAACATTAGGAGGGTAGTTGGGGTGATCCAGCTTCCACAAACCAATAGCGCTATGCCTTTTTTTCTGCAGTAGACTGCATAAGCTGTGGTTTATTGACATGGTTTCTGATGTATGAGCACATATTAGAAAGAAAATGACAAAAGTTTGTACAGTTACTCCAATATCATAAATATATATTTGTATTTACAAGAGCTCTGATTTTAAATTTGATAAGCATCCAATTATCAGGCTTAAGTGTTTTCAGGCAAGTGTTTAATGGAAGCTAACTTTTTTTTACCTTCTTGCACTTTCTGTAACTCATGTAATTATATGTGGTTGTATGTGTAAGTTCAAATGTGTTGCCACATATGTACCCAAGTTTGGTAAAAGTTATAAAATCTGCAGTTCATAAGTGCTATCATCCATATTTATGGATATAAATTGACTGAATTATGTAAAATAATATGCTGATGAACTCAACAGCTCACCTAAGTCAGCATGACTGATTTTTTAATGATTTACCCCAGTCAAATGACATACATACATGTAAGTCTTTGTCTACAAAAAAAAAAAAAAAGGGGGGGGGGGAGAGAAACAAAAACAAAACAAGAAACAAAGAAATTTATATCTTACCTAAGTGATTTTGGGCATACCAGAAAAAAAGGTGCACAGCTCTCCTGACAGAATATACACCTTTTTTCTGGTATGCCCAAAATCACTTTGGTCTCAGTCACATATTTGATCACAGCAACTTTCACATGGTTTTGTACAAACAACTCTCCATGTGAATGGGGGCTATAGGCCCACAATGACAATACTACAAAAATGGAAGTTTGAAAGAGAGGGTTACTAAGTTTCATATTAATAGGATTAGCATAATTTATTCATATCATATTAGCATTGTTAATTTCTCGCACACACATTGTTTATTTTTCACACACATATATGATTACCTGTGGGGTACCTGTGAGGTATTGCTAAAGGCCACAGACCACAGTTATAAATCCTTCTTTTTTTCATATTAGCATTTTTCAGTCTGAAAAATCAGCATTTTGGTATTTTAAAATTCCGTGACCAGCATTTAACAGATAAAAATGTCAGAAAAACATGGATGGATTTTTGTCATATAATTCCCAGCTCATTAATTTGTGATAATTGAAATACGAAACAACACTCAGATGTCAGCTTTATACAGGTGTATGAACTGTGTCAGCTTTATACAGGTGTATGAACTGTGCTCTTGCCAGGGTCACATCATTGTCCTTCCCCACCATAAAGTTCCCACCTGGCCTGGAAGACAGTGCACCTATATGACCAGCAATGAAGCAACTCTGAGATGCGCAAACCTGACTTGCCTAACTTTATTTAAACAGAAGCTACAGCATTTGATATTCACAGCCAATCTGTGGGTGTAAAACTTTTTTTTTCTCCTTTCATAAGCTGGCCTGAGGTACACAATACCATAGCCAAAACCATTTGCCTTGTGATCTACAGTCCCTGGGCCATATTTTTCATGCCCCATCCATGTAAAAGTTGTTAGGATCACTCAAAATTGTCAAGGCAGCTGTCAAAAGGTGCTGACTTCCCATTTTGAACTTACTTGATGGATGATAATAGAATAACAACATGACCATGTGAGCCCCAATATACATACAGAGTTAGCCCTAATAGGCCACAGACCCCAGTTATAAATCCGTCTATTTTTCATATAAGATTTTTTCAGTCTAAAAAATCCGCATTTTGGTACTTTAAAATTTGGTGAACGGCGTTTAACAGATAAACGAGGGGGCTGTGTGAACAGCCCATGCTCAGCTGATCTTGCCATTCATCATACTTGCAGCTCTATGAACTTGGGAAAGGATCAAGGTCACCCATGTTCTGAGTAAGTCTGACCATTATAAAAGAACACTAACATGTGCAACATCAAGGTTCAAGTAGTTCTCAAGTTATAATGAAGAGTAAAATTCATGTATGTTGCACTGTGACCCCAGAAACGAGGTCAAGGTCATTCATGTACTGTCTAAGCGTGACCTTCATACAGAAACATTAACATGTGCAGCATCACCGTACTAACTCAAAACAGATCTCAATTTATCAAGTAAACAGTAAATTTCATGTCAGTTGTCCTGTGAATTAGCATTAGAATTCCCATTGACTTACACAGTAATCAATAGGAAAGCTGCATTGACCGATAAGTACCTGAATTGAAAATCCTTAAAACTCAGGAATCCAAAGCAGTGCTACCTACTAAAAAACTTTGTTTGATCCTTCCACAAGAACATATCCATCACATTTCAGCTTAATCTGAGAGACGGTTCTGAGAACAAGTGAAAAATAGCAAAACCATACAAAAAATTCATAAAAAAAACAGAAAAAAACTGCAGCATCACCTAGTGAACAAATTGGGAACTAGGTGTCCCTTGGAGTGTCTATGTATGGTATCAAAGCAATTGGGTAAGCGGTTTCAGAAGAGGAGAGTTTTTAAGGTTTGCCCCAAAAAAGAACAAAACAAGAGGGCTGTGTGAACGGCCCAAGCCTCAGCTGATCTTGACATTCATCACACTTGCAGTAGGGCTGTAACGATATACCGCGATAACGGTGCATCGCGGTACAGTCAATCCACGATACCCGTATCGAAATGAGGTCCCCTGTATTGTAAAATACGATACATTCCATAATATAAGTAATTTCAGCTCTAAAAAGCAAAAATACGGAAGTAAAGGCCATAATTCATTAAGATTTACCGTAATTTTGTCAAAGTAAACTCGTCAATTGACCAACCATTCGTCGGCCTTCTGATTATGATCTATTTTTGCCTACAAAAGTGTTTTGGGATTCCCTTCATAATCATATATGCATGACGCTTTGTGGCGCTACGTCATACCCTTGTGTGTAAAGTCTAAATCTAGGTCAGCAAAATGACTGCCCGGCGAGAAAAAGCAGCACGCTCATTTTTCACGGGTCACATTAAGCTTGCGTCCTGCGTCATAGATGCAAAAAATGAAGAAAAGACGCCCGGAAATTAATAAAAAAATTGTCATTTCGCGTCGCTGTGGACGCACGCACAAACGCGATGCATTTTGAATGACACAACTGCAAAAATTACCCCAAGTGGTCACGGTGTTTTGCATCGACCATTATCAGTATCATGAAGATGTATTGTACTGATGGAATCCTCTGATGTTCGTCTTTTTATGTAACAAACTCTCTTATTTGCTAAGAAAAAAATATTCCTGGGGTATCCCTCCAAAAAATTCCCATAATGGGAATGGATGTACGTCATTTCATCTCATTATAAATGCGCTGAGAGCACTTCCAGGCTCCTCATTGTGTGGATTTGATCACATGCCACTTACTTTCCAATCAAATTCTTTGTTGCCCACATGATTGTCTCATGCCCGCAATGTTGGGAAGGTACAAGTCTTTTCAAAGATTATTGGACCAAGATGTTAAATTTTCACATCATATTTTCACCAAGAAGACTTCTATTGAACAAATCTAGACAGAGACAAAGGCACGAGTGAAAATTCATTACGGACGGCAAGGAAAGTACGCACATTAGTCATCGCACAGTCACATGTGAACGAAGCAAAAATTTGCATTAGGCCTGACACGATGTTGTTGATCACTGTCTCCGATGGGGCACGCCGTTATTGGTCTTCTTTTTTTTTAAACAAAATTTAGTTGTTTTGATTTTACTGAAATGTTTGAATGGAACAAATCTGTATGACAGAACAAGGCAGGAATGAAATTTATGATCGAAGGCCGGAAAAAATATACGTTCAACATAGCGGAAAACCATGCCTGGGTGCATGCCCGTGACAGGCTGTGTACACTCGCTTGTGTTGCATGGCTTGTCAAGTTGTAGGCCTACCGTGTTGCTCGATGAAAAAAGTGACCGCACTTAAGATCAGACTCTAAAACACCACCTACTGCATCAAATTTGTCTGGTATATGGAAATAGAAAGTGCACACAAATATAAATCATGTAATTTCTGACCATTTCATCACGTGCAATCAATCGCAAAAATAACAGAGCCCAAGCATGCTCAATCATGCATGCCGCTTGTTGTGCAAGCTAGTTAAAAAAACTGTGCGATACCAGATACTGGCACAGTGGCAGCGTGCTAGGGGTTAAGCCCCCTTCACAATCATTTTTTGGTAGACCAGGGATGTGTTATAGCCTTAGTCCTAACAGCACGTCCCTGGGCAGATTGAATCCATCCTTGGTACAGTCAACAACTTTTAGACCCTTTAACATCAAGTTGGCATATTGGTAACTTTTTATTTAATCTTAAATTTTATAATAAAGAGTCACCTACATGAGCATATAGACCCTATGTTATGTTCGTTTCTAGGCTAAGTTACCTGCATGTTTTATTTGTTTATCATTTTGATGTATGTTGATCATACCAATTAAACTCAATTAATCAAATTACATCAAAAGTCTAGATTGCACAATTTCAGACTGGACCCATCGATTCAGTTCATGGACCCACTATTTTTCCTGAAAAAGAAGAAAGATGGGTCCAACGAACCCGTACTGAAATAATGTGGCCCCTGTATTATTATGGTTAAGTATCAAATTGTATCTTTTTGTATCATATCGTCAGTTCCGTATCGGGATAAGAATCGTATCATGAAAAGGTTTATTGTTACAGCCCTAGCTTGCAGCTCTATGAACTTGGGAAAGGATCAAGGAAACCATGTTCTGAGTAAGTCTGACCTTTATAGAAGAACACTTACCTGTGCAACATCCAAGTTCAAGTAGTTCTCAAGTTATAATGAAGAGCAAAATTCATGTATGTTGCACTGTGACCCTACAAACAAGGTCAAGGTCATTCATCTATTGTCTCAGCATGACCTTCATACAGAATAATTAACATGCGCACCTAACTCAAAACAGATGAATTAGCATTAGAATGCCCATTGACTTACATATGTAATCAATAGGAAAGCTGTATTGAACGAAAAGTACCCGAATTGAAAATCCTTAAAAATCAGGAATCCAAAGCAGTGCCACCTGGTAAACAACTGTTTGACCCTTCCACAACAACATATCCATCACATTTCAGCTTAATCTGAGGGACGATTCTGAGAACAAGTGAAAAAGAGCAAAACCATACAAAAATTCATAAATAAATTGCAGCTCCACCTGGTGAACAAATTGGGAACAAGGTGTCCCCTGGAGTGTCTATGTACGATATCAAAGCAATTGGGTGAGCGGTTTCAGAGGAGAAGAATTTTTAAGGTTTGCCCTAATAAAGAACAAAAAAATTCATAAAAAATCCAAAAATCAATAGAGCATGACCATTTGAACAAACTTGGTAGAGATCCACCCAAGGCACATCCCCACCAAGTTTGAAGTAAATCTGGCCAAAAATATTTAAGTTATGATCATTACAAGAAATTACCATGTTAAACTTTCCTATTAAAACTTTGGTGAGAGTTTTGAAAAAAAATAAATCATAAAAAAATCCAAAATTCATTGGAACACAACCATTGGAACAAACCTGGTACACACCCACCCAAGGTACATCTCCACCAAGTTTGAATTAAATCTGGATGACGCTTTTGGTGAAGAAGTCAAAAATGTAAATTAGCATTAGAATGCTCATTGACCTACATTGTAATCAGTAGGGAAAGGTGCATTTACCGCAGAGGAGCCGAATTGAAAAAATCATTAAAAATCAGGAATCCGCAGCATTCCCACATAGTGAACAACTTTGTTTGGCCCTTCCATAAGGAACATATCCACCACGTGTAAGCTTAATCTCAGGGACGGTTCTGGAGAAGTCGAATATAGCTATAACACACAAAAATTCATAAAAAATTAGAAAAAAAACTACAGCGCCACCTGGTGAACAAATTTACAACAAGGAGTCCCTAGATGTCTCCCTGTGTGATATCAAAGCAATTGGGTAAGCGGTTTCAGAGAAGAAGATTTTTTAAGATATGTCCAAAAAAAACAACAACAAAATTCATTAAATATCCAAAAATCACTGGAGCACGAACATTTGAACAAAACTAGTAGAAACCCACCCAAGGTACATTGCCACCAAGTTTGAAGTTAATGTGGATGACGGTTTTGGAGAAGAAGTCGAAAATGTGAATTAGCATTAGAATGCCCATTGACTTCCATAGTAATCAATGGGAAAGCTGCATTGACCAATAAGTACCCGAATTGAAAAAAATCATTAAAAAGCAGGAATCTGCAGCATTCCCACATAGTGAACAACTTTGTTTGACCCTTCTACAAGGAACATATCCTCCACGTTTCAGCTTAATCAGAGTGACAGTTCTGGAGAAGAAGTCGAAAATAGCTATAACACACAAAAATCCATAAAAAAAATTAGAAAAAAATTGCAGCGCCACCTGGGGAACAAATTAAAAACCAGGAGTCCCAGGGAGTGTTCCTGTGTGATATCAAAGCAATTGGGTGAGCTTTTTCGGAGAAGAAGAATTTTTAAGATTTGGCCACAAAAGAACAAAAAATTCATAAAAAATCCAAAAATCACTGGACCGTGACCATTTGAACAAACTTAGTAGAGACCCACCTAAGGCACATCTCCACCAAGTTTGAAGTGGATCTGGCTGACGGTTTTTGAGAAGAAGTCGAAAATGTGAATTGAGGACAGACGAATGGACGACGGACGACGGACCCTCACAAAACCTCAGCTGACTGACAAGTCAGCTGAGGTAAAAATTCATAAAAAATCCAAAAATCAATAAAGCGTGACCATTTGAACAAATTTGGTAGAGATCCACCCAAAGCACATCCCCATCAAGTTGGAAGTAAATCTGGCCAAAATTATTTAAGTTGTAACCATTACAAGAAATTCCCATGTTAAACTTTCCTATTAAAACTTTTGCAAAGATTTTTGAAAAAAAATCATAAAAAAATCAAAAATTCATTGGAACAAACCTGGTACACACCCACCCAAGGTACATCCCCACCAAGTTTGAAGTAAATCTGGATGACAGTTTTGGAGAATGTAAATTAGCGTTAGAATGCCCATAGACTTACATGGTAATCAATAGGAAAGGTGCATTTACCGAAAAATAGCCAAATTGAAAAAATCATTAAAAATCAGGAATCTGCAGCATTCCCACACAGTGAACGACATTGTTTGACACTTCCACAAAGAACATATCCAGCACGTTTATGCTTGATCTGAGTGACGATTCTGGTGAAGAAGTCCAGAGCAGCTATACCACAAAAAAAAATCATAAAAAATTTGAAAAAATTTGCAGCGCCACCTGGTGAACAAATTAACAACAAGGAGTAACTAGGTGTCTTCCTGTGTGATATCAAAGCAACTGAGTAAAAGGTTCCGGAGAAAAATTTTTTTAAGATTTGTCCAAAAAAAAGAACAAAAAAATTAATCCAAAAAAAAAAAAATCACTGGAGCATGAACATTTGCACAAAACTGGTAGAAACCTACCCAAGGTACATTACCACCAAGTTTGAAATTAATCTGGATGACGGTTTTGGAGAAGAAGTCGAAAATGTGAATTAGCATTAGAATGCCCATTGACTTCCATACTTATCAATTGGAAAGCTGCATTGGCCGATAAGTACCCGAATTGAAAAAATCGTTAAAAATCAGGAATCTGCAGCATTCTCACATAGTGAACAGCTTTGTTTGACCCTTCTACAAGGAACATATCCACCATGTTTCAGCTGAATCTGAGTGATGGTTCTGGAGAAGAAGTCGAAAATAGCTATAACACACAAAAATTCATAAAAAATTAGGAAAAAATTGCAGTGCCACCTGGTCGACAAATTAAGAACTAGGAGTCCCAGGGAGTGTTCCTGTATGATATCAAAGCAATTGGGTGAGTGGTTTCAGAGAAGAAGATTTTTTAAGATTTGCCAAAAAAAAAAAAAAAATAACAAAAAAACTCATTAAAAATCCAAAAATCACTGGAGCATGACCATTTGAACATATTTGGTAGACACCCACTCAAGGCACATTTCCACCAAGTTTGAAGTGGATCTGGATGACAGTTTCGGAGAAGTGGAAATTGTGAATTGTTGATGGACGACCATAAGATAAGCCTGCCTGCCTGCCTGCCTGCCTGCCTGGCCTGACACTTTTCTCTGACACTATTACACATAGAAACTCCAAACTTGGCATGATTGTACCTCCATACAAGAAGTTGGACCTTTGAATGCAGCAGAATGAAGATGTTTAAAATTATGCAAATTAGGGGCATTTGAAATTTTAAATCTTGGATGTCTTCAAAAGTATACTATATAAAGGTGTCATTCCAACTTCTACTAGAGGTTATTGACCATTGCACATCTAATCAATTTAAAACAAATGTTGTAGCAATTTAAATTATGCTAATTAGCAGCATTTTAAACTTTACATCTTGAATAACTTCAAAACTTTTATAGAAAGAGATGTTATTTCAACTTCTACTAGGGGGTTGTTGGCCACTGCACACCTAATGGATTAAAACAAAACTTGCAGCAATTTAAATTATGCTAATTAGCAGTATTTGAAATTTTCAATCTTAGTATCTTCAACACTGTAACAGATAGAGATGTCATTCCAACTTCCACCAGGGGGTTGTTGGCCATTGCACACCTAAAGGATGAAAACAAAAGTTGTAGCAATTTAAATTATGCTAAGTAGCGCCATTAGAAATTTTAAATCTTAAATAACTTCAAAGCTATAATAGATAGAGATGCCATTCCAACTTCCTCCTGTGTTAAGGCCTAGTTGTACATTGCCATACCAATATGCTTTGAAGACACACACACACACTGATTTGCTATACAGCAAATCATCTTTCCAAGTTATCATTGCAAGTACAAAGCAGTATAAGTCACTGTGCTTTCAGGTTTTATTGAAACAAATAATCTGTGATACCTGGTGGCACAATGACATCAAGTCAGTGCACTACCAGGTTTAGTTGGTTTACTTGGAAATCCATTTGGTGGCAAGCACCAGGTTGCGTTTATTGTACATATTTATTTATATTTCTGGTATTAATTATTTGTAGAACAACTGTAAAGGTTCCTTTTATGCACCATGCGGCATCACAATTATTTGGATGTAGTGATGCCAGCACTGGGTTTTGTATTTCACGCCATGGTCCCTAGAGGATGCTTTATGCAAAAAAGAATATCCATTCTTTTTTATCCATTTTAGCCACTGAGAAAGGATTTTTACTGATGTAAAAGAAGTTATGAACTTTCCAATGATCCAAAACATGTAGTTTTACAGGCAGTGATCCAGTGCAACAGAGGACACAAAAGAGTGCAGTTTTACCACTGTTTTTACATTGTTTTGCCAATTTACAATCCTGAAAGTGCTAAAAAAATGTCGGCAAGGTACATTTGCCCTCAGTCTAATTAAATTTAATATTTTTAAGTGGCAGTAAGAGATCGACTTGAAAATACTGCAACATTTTGTCAATCATAATTATCTAAAGCCCAAGTTGCACACTCTTTCTTTGGGCATTATGTTTTCCAGACATAACAAAAATTGCATCTATAGAAAACTAATTTGGCAGCGACAAATTAATGTGGCTCTTAATTTAAAGAGTTAAAAAGTGAATTATATTATAGTCAACGCTACTAACATATGAATGGGCCAAGCACCATACTATGGCTTCACCTTCATGCGTATAATTGACAGTTGAGTCCTCAAAGCAGCTCAGAGATGGGTGCGCACACCTTGCGCAGTTCCACAGCGATTATACAATTTTTTTTTCATCATATGCGTGCAACTTGATTAAAAAACCCTGCAAATTGCAAGCATTTTAATACGTAAAATGTGCATTAAAATGGATTTGCATGATTGCACATTGCACTAATTTTGTGATAACATGCGTGCAATTTGCAAGCAAAAAAAGCAGTTATTAATGAACAGTACTGTATAACATTATGCCGTTGGTCATATGCCATATCAACTTGCATGATATAAGCATTTATTAGAAATATGTATATGTACTGGCCTCAGTGTTAATATAATATGGTCACTCAAAATTTGGAATGTCCTTACTAATATCAAAATCCACATGATACACATGCCACCAATAAAAACTTAGAACAGCACTGACAAGCAACAATAAGAGCATTCACAAGATGACCCCTATATTCCAACTGACCATTTGATCTTGACCTTCAACTTGGATGAAGAAATAGGCACGGACAAGAACAGAAGGTTTTAGCCCTGGCTAAAAGAGGGCACTGCAGTCACTGGAGGGCTAGGGATGTGTATTCCCATTACTTTACATTGTAATTTGCAACTTAATAACTTGAAAACAACTGCACATATAGACACCGAATTTTGCACAGTAAATCTAGATGCGTAACTAAATACCTCACAAAAATCATATATCCACAGCTACTAAAGTGGCCCGTTTATTTAAGGTTACTTTAACATTCAAACCAATGGGAAACACAGCTCTAGCCCTCCAAATTTTTGTGTATTCGGCAGTGTATTGGGGTACACACTTCAGAGCTAATTCTGACCTTTCCTGTTGTTACTATTCAAAATGTGTACCCCACTTCCAGCTCTCTACACATGGTCTGTTTGTTCAAATTGGGTAATAACTTTTCGAGTTGTTGAGGAAAAAAAAAGTAAACTTGGACAAGTGCCAAAATCCATAATCATTGGGTCTCTGTGACCCAAGAAGAAGGTCACCAAGCACAGTTTTATGTGCAGTGTACTCAGAGATGTGGACACCCCTGGTGTAATCAAGAGCAATAATTTTTAGTTTGCAGGCTCAATTCTCTTTGCCATTGATGTTCAAGCTCAGCTACACCCTGCTATTACAAATTAAATCATCTCTTTAAACTTTACAGGCCTGGTGACCTCACAAAAATAGGTCACAGTCACTGATATTATATAACATGCTGGAACATACTGGACAGGGACTTGATATCCTGTAATTACAGGTGGCACCACTAGTTTGATATGCAAGTGAGACTTTGACCTGCTCCACAATCCAATAAAATTTCATGAAGATCTATCAAACGTTAAGGATGCTGGAGCGGTGCAACATTTTCACCTGTATATAACATACTGCTGCAGGTGGTCCCACCAATATCAAACTCAACTAGATTTTCATACACTTGATAAGTCCTGAAAGTTATATGGGGCTATCTTAAAAACTGTGGACTGTATCATGCTCACAAGGAAAAACTTTACTTACAGACAGACAGACAGACATGGATGATGACATAAACTCTGCAACCTTTGGTCAGCAGAGCAAAATGATAGGGGATGAGGGTGGGGAAATGTTCCATTTACTGTAGCCCACTATCACTGATTGATGACCAATTACAAACGAGAGTTTTTTCTGTTTTTTTTTTTTTTGTCTTTTTCTTGGGAAAAGTGTTATCTCACCCATCATCATAGCAAGGCACTGCATTATGGCTATTATCCAGGCTGTAGCTTCAGAGGTCACATTGAATCTCTCCACAATCTCCACAAACAGGATACCAAAGGACTTGGCCACACCCCCAACTATCAACACATGTACCAGGAAACTGCCTGAAAACACAAGATTGTCAAAACTGTGAAAACATGCTCATGTTTCCATGGAATCATTGTGCTGAAAATTTTTGTATGTAGTAGTGGGAAATCAATTTACACCTGAAACTCAAAACTAACAAAGTCAGAGGATGTTTTCATGAATGCTTATAAAATATATAAAATGATAAATTTGCAACATTAATTTGACCCAAATGCATTTTTTTTTTTTTTTTTTTTTTGTATATTGATTTCACCAAAGATTGTTCATTCGAGGCAACATTTAAGTTATGAAACACAGCCTTCTTTGACTGATCACTATCAATTTCCTCCAAAATTCCCAGTTGAAACAAAAGCTCAAGCATACGTGAACCCTGTAAAGTATGGGATGGACTGCTAGTGCTACACATCATGTGTTTCTGTCAGGGAAGTAATGGCCATGCATAATGGATTTTTTGCACACGAGTAAGAGCTTACTAAGGTCCAGCTAGGTTATTATTATTTTTTAAAATATAAATTATCACAAAAAGGAAGTTAGAGCATGCATGCATCCTAGATAGAAATAATTTGTGAATCTGGTTTTTGTAAGCAAGCTGGGAACAACAGTAAGCCTACTGGAGAGTGCACAACAACACTGAAATGTGCCTTCAACAAGTAAAAACACTGAACACGGGGATGTTTGATGTTCAGATGCTGAAATTTTGGCCATTTTGAGCATGGAAAGGAAACACAGCAAAGGCACAGCATATATATATATATAAATATACAGGAAATATCTTCATGAACAATGACTGGAACACCACTTACTCAAGACACACATCCAACCCCAGCCTCCATCAACCGGTGCCCTGGCATCAGACATATGGACTGGTCCAGGCCGTGTCTCCTCTGTGCTTGCATCGCTTGGTCTCATCCTACAGTTGCACATAGCATCATAATCGCATTACACTCAGATGCTTCAATGTTTTAAAGCTCATTCCTATACTGTATGAATAAAACAAGATGAGGGCCTGACAGCTATTTAGGTAGAGAGAAATGATCAAGAAGTCTGACCCGTTTTGCCCTTCAGTGGGGCTTTATGAAGGACCGAGGTGACTGTTAAGAAATCTCCATATTTATACCCAAACATAAACACGAGATGTTGCTGTGATCAGACCTAACGTCAACGCAGCCTGTTGGTTCTGCTCTGTGAATTTGGTCCACCCATCAAATGATGTGGTGAGGGATGCCATGTTAAAACAGACTTGCTCCCTTGGTTATATGCTGTGATGTGACCAGTACAAAAATACCTGTCATTTGGGCATGCAGTCCCAATAAAAAGGCTGCCTGGTGTGTGTGAAACAAATTCAGCATTTGTTTCACCATGTGTGGGGTATATGGGTATAAAAGTGAGATTAAAATTAAAATTTAAACTGCCACCTGAAATAAAACTGGTATCTATATCAACTATAGGGTCATGGAGAAATTAGCATAGAACAATAAAAATTTAGCATAAAGCCACATATAAAAAAAATATTGGTTTATCATCAGTGATTTAAAAAAAAAAAAAAAAAAAAAAAACAGAGACTATGTGCTGAGGAAAGGAATTTTTTGGTTTTTTTACCCTTCCCTCCAAAAGATTTACTGCATTAAAGCTTTCTACAAGTCCCCATTGCCCATGTAGGTTTTTTCATTCAGAATGTCACAAGAATGCTGTAATATAGTTCTCTGGATCAGCGCTGCTAGCGCTGATCACTCAAGACATTATCTGAAGCTCTGCCAGCAATTTTTAGCACATATTGACAAATAAAAAATAAATATGCAGGCACTGATGATAAACCAGGACATTTTTCGTGTGGCCTTACACGTGACAAATATGCTAATTTCCCCATGATCTTGAGACCAAACGGTTCCATGGTGCACAGCTGGTGAATTCAAAATACTCTCTTTCTGTTTAAGAGTCTCACTCTTCTTGGTTCTGGGAGGAGCTTTTATGTGTTCCAGGATTTTAACACTCAGCTGCAAACCTGTTGTCACTTTTGTGTAGGACCATCATTACTATTGCTAACATGAACATATCCCCTTTCTGATTTTAGAAAAAAATCTTGAACAAAAGCTAAGGCCCATGGGCCTAATGCTCTGCTGACATATAATCTGGCAACCATCACCCAAAAAAAACTCTTTGCCATTGATGTCCAAGCTACAGCCTGCTATTACACAATAACCATGATGACCGCTTCAACTTTACAGGCCTGGTAACTCATGGGTCATGACTAAATTTCTTTGAAAACCTGTGACGTTAACATTGGTCATATCACTTCCATCTCAGCCTCCGCATACCCTACCCTCAGTGGACACCCCACACCAAGCCTGTACTTGTGTGACCCACTGAAGAGTACAAAGATGTAGACCAGCCTTAACCCTTGGAGGCCTACATTCTTACCAAGGCAAAAGTATCTGGGAGAGTAAACCCCATCCTACAGCATAGAATGAACCCTGAAATTTATATTAATATACGTTCATTCATTGGTACATTTCACCATCTTATATATATATTACATAACAATAGAGGTGGAACCACCAATATCAAACTCAAACTAGACTTTCATAAACTTGATCAGTCCTAAAAGTTACATGGGGTTATCTCTGTCACAGTTTTGTGGATTGTATCATACCCACAAGCAAAAGTTTAGGGATGGGCAGACATGGGTGATTGCATGAGCTCCGCAACCTTTGGTCAGCAGAGCTAAAAGGTGAAAAATAATTGCAGAGCCACCTGTTGCACAAAGTGAAGTTTAGATGTCCCCAGATGTGGAATACAATGCCAAAGCAATTGGCTTGGCAGTTTCAAGGAGATTTTTCAAGATTTTACTGAAAAATGATGAAGAAAATTTGTATAATCTTAAAATCCCTGGAGCATGACAATTTAAACAAATATAGAAAAGACCCACCTCAGGTACTCTCCCACCAAGTTTGAAGTGAATCTGGGAATCCCTTCCAGGACCCGTATGTAACGTCAGAGCAATCAAGGCTATGCTAATCGATCACTTCTTCTTTCAGGAAAACTCTTTACCAGTTGGACAGTCCCAAGCTGGAAACACATCAGGTTCCAAACATGACTTTGACACCTAATTTATTGTTGAATTATTTTATTCAATATCAGCAGACCATCTCACATTATGCAAGGCAGCTGCATGCTTTGACACATCTGGGTTGTGGCTGGTCAGCCTGTCCCAGCACTCTGCAGGTGAAGAGTGAGTAGTCAGACAGAACTAATCACTCACTACTTTGTTTGTGTCTGGGATTTTGGTGCAATATTCACAACAGTACAGTTATAAACCACTTTTACTGCAGCTTGCAGGTATATAAATGTCAAGCAGCTTAAAATTGACATGATTAAATCATTTGGTGGGAATCCATAAAAAAAAGAATAGGCAGAGGTG
This sequence comes from Hermodice carunculata, assembly GCA_964020975.1. Classification (NCBI taxonomy): domain Eukaryota; kingdom Metazoa; phylum Annelida; class Polychaeta; order Eunicida; family Amphinomidae; genus Hermodice; species Hermodice carunculata. The sequence continues at coordinate 114,533,161 of OZ026612.1, forward strand.
TCAAGTGGACAGCTCCCGCCTAAGTCACAGACGGTCAGACCAAAAAAACGAGTCTGGATCATGACACAAGTGGTGTCATTTGCACTGAAACCATTTCACCTCATATGCATGTTATTGGATGAAGAGGGCCACTTGCCCAGTCTTATCCTAAATTTAATTGTTCTCGGCTGTCTAAATCCTCTAACAACCGTGCCTTGCCCACATAAACATTTTTTTATGTGCTCTGGAAATGCTGCAAATTTATTTTAGCTTCCAATTTGGGTAGCAGCATAATTTTGAAGGACATAAAGAGAAAAGTTTATGATCCAGACACATTATCTGATCAGGGAACAGGGAGATGGGAATCTCCATGTTGGAGATGGTCTTCTCCCATGGATACTCACAGAGAAGAACACCCCTGTGTAACCCCACTTATTAACCAGTGCATGAACATGACCTGTCATCAAACCACATGCCAACACAGTCACCTTTGATGACTGGCACAACCCAGTCCTACTGTCCAGTAAGGCTGAACATGCTGACCCACAATTGATGACGTCACAATACAACGTAATGTCTAGATTTCCCCTAGCAACGCTACATGGCCCTATATAAAGGCCATGCACACAACGCAGCATTCAGTTTTGATTGAGCCATTTGACTGGGGAGTTGAAAGGTTTCAACTCTCTGTACTGCTGGGCATAAGACTAGAGTTATGCTCAACCTGTGGTCAATCATTACTCATTAGCCTCTGATGAGTCCAGTGCAGGACGAAACGCGTCAGGCTTATTTGGCACACCTTGTATCTGTTCTTATCAACACTTGCCTAGTCTTCTCACTGAAGTGAATCTGGTTGACAATTTTGGAAAAAATGTGGAAAAAGTGAATTTACATTGCAATCCCCATTGACTTACATAGCAATGAATACAAATGCATACATTAACCAACAGGTACCAAAACTGAAAAATTCTTAAAAAATCAAGCACCACCTAGTGACCAATATTACTTAATCATCTCACAAGCTACATTTCAAAAAGTGTCAGAAAAATCTGAGTGACAGATTTAGAGAAGTCGTAAATAGCAAAAAAATTGCAGCCCCACCTGCTGAACAAATTAAGGTTCAGGGGTCCCTAGAAGTGTTCCTATTATTTTGATGCAATTGGCTTGGTTGTTTTTGCAGCACCACCTTGGGAACAAATATGACTAGGGGTTCCCAGAAGTGCCCCTCTGCAATTTTGAAGCAATTAGCTTCAAGGTTGTGGAGATTTTTTTTTTAAATTGCCTAAAAAAAAAAAAAAAAAAATGAACAAAACAAGAGGACTGTGACAGTCCTGTGCTAAGCTGCCCTGGCATGCACAGACTGAAGTGGTCCTGAAGATAATCCTCTAATATTTAGACTCCTTTACTGCTACACCCTGCTGCCTCCACTCCTTACCCAACTGTTGAATCAGCACTCATCCTACTGATCTCACATCAATCCGCTCATCCTACTGATCTCACATCAACCCGCTCATCCTACTGATCTCACATCAACCCGCTTATCCTACTGATCTCCCATCCACTCAAACAAAGACATGACAAGATCCCAAAATTAAAAACAGAAATTCACTAATATCTCAAAATTTATAAAAAAAAAAAAAACACTGTTGGGATGCTAGCTTAATAAGCAGGTTATAAACCACAATATATCCAAAATTGGCCAACTTTCCTAAATTATGGAAGCAAGAACTCTGACAACCAAGGTTTTAAACTAGGATATTGCAAAAATATTTAAACAAGACTTTTGTATAAGGAAATTAATTATTGTGCAGTGTGAAAAGCATGAATTTTAAAACTTAAGATATGTGCGCATATTCTTCAAATTGAGTTAGACAGGTATACAATGCTAAAGGTACCTTAACCCTTAAAGCACTGATTTAAGATTGAGTCAACAACTTTCCTTGGGGCACTTGGCGCGCATTGCGCGCTAAGTGCCCCAAGGAAAGCTGTTGACTAAGACTACTTTTTGCTTTAGACTAAGCTTGCTGGTATTTGAATGAAAGGTCTCTTCATGAGGAATTTGAATCTTTTAACTGTTATATGTTTAACGGTAATGAGAAAACGGCTATAGCCATGATTAGCACTTTAAGGGTTAAGATTAACAGTTTCATAATATTTTTTATTAAAGTGGTGCTGTGGAGAATTAGATGCATTACATAATGCACCACTTTAACTTCTCTGAAGGCACAAAAATCTTATTTGACAACCTGGGAAGATTCATTGATTTTCTATATTTGAGTAAGCATAAAAATTTTACTTTTATAATGTCTTTCCGTAATGGCAATACAGAAATATTGAAACACTTACTGTTGTTCACCAATTCAGATATTGCACAACATGCCACAATACTTTCAAAAAAGTCTAATTTTCATTTATATTTACCGGTAATAATATTAAGAATGCAGTAAATGGTATTAATGGCTGTGAACTACTTCAGACATTACAATGACATGGTTGTGGCTGTCAGCATCAGTCCAGGATCATATTGTCTGAGTGTTCACAAGTTTCTGACAAGGAGTTAGACTCTCAATATTTAGTTTCTTAGAATCAACACTGTGTTATGCTATTATCATTATTATGATTTAATGTCATCCTTCATTGTCTTATCTTTATCTTTATTTTACTGTATGATGACACATTGGTATATATCAGATCTAATGCTCAACAAAAAAGTTGAAACTGGATGGTCAACAAGAACCTCACAGTTTGACTATTGTTAACTTCCCTACCAGCCCACTGTACCTTTCCATCAGGGCCTAGCTCTCCTCCTGCTGTCTCATCTCCACTCCCCCTGCCCAGCAGCCTCCTCCAACTACAACATCATGGATGCAAGCTATGGGTGTAATGTCTCTGTTGACCTCAGTGCATGTATCTCTGGAAATGGAAGGAAAATGGATATAAATCACAGGGGTAATCTAGCTGTTTTAGGTTAACTGCATGCTACAACTAGAAAAGAAACCTGAAAAACAAGGTCCAGCCTAGTCCCTTTGCTCAGCTCTTGTTACACTTTGTCTTCATTGTTTATAGCAGTTTAAGTAGTCTCCACAGTCAGTTGTACTACTACATGTGGACCCAAAATGGCAAAAAGATATAATCAGAGGTTTGGATGTATCAGATATAATGTGATTTCGAGTCTTTATGGTGCTGTATAGCTTGTGTGCCAGCATCATAAGTATACAATTAGGCCTACACGCTACTGTGTTAGCTCTTTTAAGCTCTGCAGACCATAGGTCACAAAACTCATGCAATCACTCATGTCTGTCTGTTTCTCCATCCATAAACTTTTGTTTGTGAGCACAATACAGTCCACAGTTTTTAAGGTGGCTCCAAAGAACTTTGAAAACTGTTCAAGTGTGTAAAAATCTTGGTCAAGTTTGATATTGGTGGCACCACCTACAGCATTATGTAATTTATGGGTAAAAATCTTGAGATCACTCTAGCATCCTTAATTTTTTACATATCTTCATGAAATACAGTGGGATTGTGGAACAGGTCAAAATCTCATTTGGATAGGATACCAGTGGTGCCACCTATACTTTGATGGCCATCATGAGCCAAAATGTGTTGAAAAATACAAAATTTCATGTTTTGAAAAAAATTTAATTAGATATCCCACATTTAAATCATATATAGATCATGCCCAATGCTAATGTTATACATGTATAATATCAGTGACTTGATCTATTTTTGTTAGGTCTATAGTCATGTAAGGTTAAAAGAGACGATTTTGTAATGACAGAGTGTACCTTGGACATCAACTTGGCAAAGAGAATTCAGCCTCTACATCAAAATTGTACTTGAATACAATATTGTACACAAAACTATACTTAGTGACCTACATTTTGGGTCACCATGATGCAATTATTATGGAATTTGGTGCTTGTACATGCTTATTGTTTTTCTTTGATAACTCCAAAAGGTATTATCCAGTGGCAATTTGAACAAACAGACTATGTATGGAAAGCTGGATGCAGGGTGCACATTTTGAACTCTAACAATTTTTTTATCTGAGTTGAGAGTGCCGGTCATAATGGCCACTTCGAAAAAAAAAAAACACTTGCAATATAGGGGTCACAATTTGAAAATCTTTTAAATGCTCTGCACAAAACGATTTTTGAGTTAAGCCTGTATTATATTTAGGGCTCATATGTATGAAAATCTGTGTTGAGTTGGATATCAGTGGTGCCACCTATAGCCTTATCTGATCTATGGGTGAAAATGTGAAAATCTTGTGACCACTGTAGCATCCTTAATTTCATATGGATCTCCATGAAATTTAGTGGAATTATGGAGAAAGTAAAAATTTCGGTTGCATGTGATACTAATGGTGTCACCTATACTTTGATGGAAGTTATGAGCCAAAATATGTTGAAAAAATTCCCAATGTCGAAAAATACAATTGAATTAGGGAAGCCATCAAAAGATCGATGTGCGATAAAAAAAACGAACCTAATTTAGTTAGGGGGAAGGGGGTTGAAAGTCCATTTAGCTTTCTATCGCACAAAATCGATGTAAGCCAAAAATATCAAAATTTTAACTTGCAAACAGGAAAAAAAACGTTTCCGCGATGATCGATCATGTTGTAGAATGGTAGTAATCCCAATCTCTACAAGCCATCCTAAATACACCACAATATGACCTTTTTATAGTGGCAAAACCCTATGTAATTTGTGACCACTACAGTACACATTATGGGAGATCAAAGTTTCAATGTAAAGTCGAGTTTAGTTTGGGGGGAGGGGGGGGGGTCTGACCCAAAACGAAATTACTTTCGTTTATTTGTAACCATTGAACTTTTGATGGCTTCCCTTAGACATGCCAAATTTACTGCATCTGTAGATCATGTCCAATGCTAATGTTATGCAATATGAGTAGCCTTGACCTATTTTCTTAGGTCACAAGGCTTGGCAGGTTGAAAGAGGTGATTTTATAATGGCAGGGTATAGCTTGAACATCAATGGCAAGGAGAATTGAGCTTCCTGACCAAAATTGGACTCAAATACATTGTACATAAAACTGTATTCGGTGACCAATTTTTGAGGTCATTGTGACCCAGTAATTATAGAATATGGCACTTGTCCAAGTTCATTGTTTTTCTTCAATAACTCCAGAATTTATTACCTGATTTAAACAAGTAGACCATTTGTGGGATAGCTGGACAAATGGTGCACATTTTGATTTAACTAATGTTTTAATCTTAGATGAAGGTGAAAGTCACATGCGCACTTGAAATTTAAGGGCCAATATGTGAAACTCTTGTGAATGCTCTGCCATTTGTAATGTTTAGTGGACCATTATGAAATTCCGTGGGATTGTGAAGGTCAAATTCTCAATTGATGGTGATACTAGTGGCACCACCTACAGTTTGGTGGAAATTATAAGCCAAAATGAGTTGAACAAGATAAGTCAATAACTCAAATATAATTAAGCTTGATATTCCAAATTGATAGGTTATATTGATTATGTGCAGCTCTATTATATTATTGAATACCCTTACGAAAAAAGGCCTGGTCATTAAGTGGTCCCGCTACTTAGCAGCTAGTTATCCAGTAAGTAGTGGCTGCTTAACATTTTACCATGCAAATGAGTTTTGGGCTAAGTAGCAGGAAAAAGAGATCTGGTTGGTGGTCATTCAAGTCACAATGAGAGGCTTCTTGTTTATATTAAGTAGCTGATAAGAAGCTGTAGGTTGCAGCTAATCTGCCCTTAGCTGTTCCTATTGGTAAATTTTTTGCCCCAGTAAGGAAGAAATCTCATTGGCTGGTCTACTGCTAAGCTGCCACTAGATGCTCCAACTGGCTGGTCTGCTGCCGCTAGTTTGCGGATAAGCTGCTGCTCATTAATATTCCTTTACCTGGTCTTCTATACTTACCAACAAACTAAAGCTATTTGATTGTCCATTATCTTGCATTACTATGGCTATATAATTTTACATATTTCCCATAAAAATGGTTTTATAAAATCTATGTTATTACTGATTGACTTAAAAGTGTGTCAGACGGAAGGCAATGATTTCATTTCAAATTCTGATTTAATTCAAATTTTGCTTAGAATTTTGTACTTTACTAATCCCCTTTAAAGATGTTTAACAATTATTTGTCATTATCTTCGGCTAAAATATAAAAAACATAATAAATGTTAAATCTAAACGGATACTATCTGATGAAATCTGAATGAAAATTTCAAATTTCATGTTATACAGGCTGCACTGTAAAAGTTTGTTAATCTTGACATATAAAATGTTAATGTTTGTTAAAGCTGGAGAACTACAAAGTCCTTTTTGTTAAATTGCTGCTAGGTTGGTCAGAAACAAAGTTCTTCTTGCTAAGTTGCCATTACGTCCATCAGGAACAAAGTTCTTCTCGTTAAGCTGTCACTAGGTTGGTCAAAAACAAAGTTTTCGTCCCTAAGCTACCACTAGGGTGGGCAACAACAAAATCCTGTTTCGAAGCAGTCACCAGGTAGCGGCTAGCTGCTAAGCAGTCGCTACTGAGCACCTGCTTAGCAGCAGCTTACCGGCTAATTGCTCAGTCATTTTTAGTCTTGCTGCTAAGTTTTTTCTTTGTGGCTAACTAACAGCTAGTTAGCTGCAAACTAAACATTTTTGTGTGGGTATAGATGACTGTAATGTAGGTTTTACATGTCACCAGGCTAGCAAAGTTGAGGAAAATTTTTGATGTTGGTTAGGGCATAGCCTGGACATCAATGGAGGAGAGAATCTATCCTCTAGATCAATACTTTACTTGAACTTTGTGTTCGCAATCTAACAAATGTATCAGTCCACCCAGCCAGCTTGTTTTGTTTCAAGCTTTTATACTTTGTGATATATTACAAGTCAGAAGAGCAATAGACCCATGAGCCTCTTGTTTCCTTTTTGTGCTTCTAGGATAAGAATTCTTATTATCATGTTTTCCTCTCATAGTAAATGCTGCAAGTTAACACTCTATCTAGACTTGATAGATCAAATAAAAAAAAAGTTATGCTGTTAACAACATTTAACAGAAAACATGCAGAAAATAGCTCTGGGCTATGCCACCAGGGTATTTGCTGCAGTTTATGAAACTTTCTTGTCAGGTATCAAAAAAATATAAAAAAAAAAAATTAAAAAAAAAAAAAATATATATATACATGTATATATATATATATATATATATATATATATATATATATATATATATATATATATATATATATATATATATATATATATATATGTATATATATATATTAGCACTGCTTCTGTTGAGATAGTACTAAATCTGGCCACAGGTGATGCAGACTGCCCTGTTCATGGCTGACTGCCCACAGTAAGTGGTCACTTTTCATGACCTTCATTTTTCTTGTATAGAAGTTTAATAGATTTTCATAGGGGAAATGGTGTTTCAGATCTTTATGTGTTGTTAGTTAAAGCTTCAATCTTCATTTCACTATACCAAAGTGCAATTACAAGGTATCAAAATGTACCCTAGTACACTTAAAAGATAATTTGCAAAATTTATCCTTTTATGCGAGGCGAAACTTTCAATAGTTTTAGACTCTAACTTTAACCCAATGCATTCTTGCTGACCCACTTTTGGTTATCCTCAGATTCCAAGTACAACTAGAAAAGAAGATTCGCATCAAAGCAAATCTGTGTGCCTTCAAAAGTCGTAGCTAGATGAAAATTTCAAACTCCAAATGACCTTGACCTTTAGAGGTCACATGTAAATTACAAAAATGTGCAGTGTTGTAATACCTGCAATTTGAGCCTAACATGACTGAAGTCGGATGCAAATTGACTGAGTTATGGCCAGTTAAAAGTTTTCAAAGGGCCAAATAACCTTGACCTTTAGAGGTCACATGTAAGTACAAAAATGTGTGGTGTTACAATATCTACACTTTTGGCCCAACAAGATCAAAATCAGATAAAAATTGACTGAGTTAAGGCTACAAGAAAATTTCAAATGACAATGACCTTTAGAGGTCACACCTAAATTACAGAAATGTGCAGTGTTACAATATCTACAATTTGAGTCCCACAGGTTTAAAATTGGACGAAAATTGACCAAGTGATGACTATATGAAAATTTCAAAGGTCTAAACGACTTTGACCTTAGACTTTTAGAGGTCACATGTAAATTACAAAAGTGTACAATTTTATAATATCTACAATTTGAGTCCAACATAATTAAAATTAGATGAAAATTGACTGAGTTATGGCTAGAAGAAAATTCCAAATGTCCAAATGACATTTACATTTAATCCTTTACAGATTACATATATATTACAAAGATAAGTAGTGTTGCAATACTTACAATAATATTTGGGTCCAACATGGTTAAAATAAGATCAAATTTGCCAGAGTTGTGGTTGGATGAAAATTTTAAAGGTCCAAGTGACACTGACCATTGACATCCAGAGGTCACATTTAAAATTTCAAAAAATGTGCAGTGTTACAGCATCTATAATTTGAGTCCAACATGAGTAAAATTGGATGACACTGACCATGTGATGACTGGATGAAAATTTCAAAGGTCCAAATGACCTTGACCTTTGGAAGTTACATGTTAATTACAAAAATATGCAGTGTTGCAATACCTACAATTTGGGGCCACCATGGTCAAAATTGGATGAAAATTGACAGACATACAGCTGGATGAAAAATTCAAAGGTCCAAATGACCTTGACCTTTAGAAGTCACATGTAAATTATAAAAATGTGCAGTGTTACAATATCTGCAATTTCAGCACAACATAATCCAAACTGAATAAAAATTGACTGAGTTATGGCCAGATGAAAATTCCAAAGGTCCAAATGCCCTTGACCTTTGACCATGTAAATTATAAAAATGTGCAGTATCACAAACCTATGAATTGAAGTTGGATTTGTTACCTGTACCTATAATGGTTTTGGAGATATTCAAAATTTAAAATTTCAAATGGCCCTAATTTGCATAATCTTCAACATATTCTCTCCTCTTCATTAAAAGGCACAAATTCATGTATAGACCTATAATCATGCCAAGTTTGAACTTTCTGAGTGTAACTGTGTTCCAGAAAACTGGCAAATAAAATTTGGTAGTAAAGAAGAAAGAAAAAAAAGAAATAAAGAACTCTACGAAAAACACAACGTCGGTGTTGGCACACAGCCATAAGTAGGCATCATAAACATGTAAGCTTGGCACAAAAGGCTGTGGATCAAAAAATCATTCCATTTCAGAATGCAGCCATTACTGCATCTGTTTTGCTTCCTAGTCATGTTGCAAAATGTTTCCACAAAGGTGCAGTTCTGCCTAGCCTCTGTGGTTTATATTTAGGACTTCAGTAACTTGTTATAAAATTATCGACAGCTACTGTACCTGAACACTTAATTCCAAAAGTTATTACCACAAATGGCTGTATCTGTATGTGAGGCTTTGCTCCCAAGTCACATTGTAAAATATTTCCAGCCACGGATGCAGGGCTGTCTAGCCTCTTTGGTTTATATTCAGAACCTCAATGACTTACAAAATTATCCTTCACTACTGTCCCCTAAGACTGAACTGGAATATCCTGTGTGCACTCTGCATGACTGTAAATATGACAGGTTCAGAAACATGTTCTGAGTAGTTACCCGCTGACGACACTTTAATTTGTTTGGGCTAGTACAGCCAATGTCCAAATTCTAGAGAAGAATGTGTGCAATATGGACAATAGTACTTCCATATGTACATATGTTAGACAGTGACTGGTTAGCTTATGGAGAGTCCAGAGTTTGGACCGTGGAATCGAGTAATTACAACCAGGAAGTTTTTCTTGACAAAAAGACACAAATACTGTATGGGCCAAGTTGACCTTCCGTCAATAAAATTATAACTTACTTTTTAATACCTATTTGAAGAAACTATTGACTGGACCTCACACAAGGTCGCGGTCGCAAGGTATTGTTCAGAAACATATATGCACACAGCAAAAAGAAATTTAACCACAAAAACATCATATGAATCTTACACACTGTTCACACAAACATACAGACCCCGGGGCTTGAGGCATACACTATGAATGACACAACCACAGATGAATAATTATTGATTAAACTGCTGATTTCAACACACAGGTTTGGGTTTCTTCATGCATAAACATTGACAATGATCGATTATCACATTTAAGTTACAGGATGTAAACTGTGTGCACTCAAGTGTCAAATATTTCAAAGCCAAGCTTAATGATACATATCTATTTTCAAAAATTGGGGTGTTTTACACATTATTTTACATACATCGATCTACATCAAATTGCCATTGGGCCAATATGACTCCCACTGTTTTATCTTCAGACCAGTCAAATCTGTACCACCTGTCACACTCCATCAATATAAGGATTGGCAGCTGTGTTATATTGCATTTGGTTGCTGATATTGATTCCATGTCAGCAACCAAATTCTGTGGGTAATTCTGGGTTGTTGCAATAAGAATGCTGCACGGCAATGAGAGAGGAAGTCTCGAACTGAATACTCATGGGAATACGGTGCGGGTTTTCAACATTGAAAGCCTGCATTGAGTTGTGCACTCAGTCTCAAGTGTGAAAGGTTTACACTGGTGCTTTTTTCCTTCCGTCTGCTGAAAACCCGGACCGTATAGTTATGCCAAGCAGGCAACAGATGAGCTCTCCGAGTCCAGCTCTTTGTGGGAGAACCGACTCGGCCCGACTGACTGAGCCATGGCCGTGAACTATAAATATTACCCGGCAACATTACCCGGCAACGCCACCTGCCATAATAGCGCTGTTCAAACTAGCATCAGCAAGGCTGGTTCACGCGGGCCACGGACCAGTTTTGCCATTCGTCAAAGTATCATATTCGATGATTTTTTTCCCCATGCAGGCTAACTAAAACCATGAGGAGCATGCTGTATAATTTCTGATTAATACTTACGTATAGACACACTGTTGTAATTCACATATTTGTATACTCGGTTATAATTTTGGTGCTGGCAAAGCACAGCGAGACATCACGCATGTGGCAACAATCCGCCACCAGACTGTTCAATGACAATGACAGACTAGGCCAATGGCAATGCAGACACAGGTACTGTTCAGCCACTCAAGCCTTCATCAAATTCATGCTAATAAGATGAACACTTTCCCGTCGGGGTCCGCGCATGTCGCGGCCCGCGCATCACCCGAAGGCCGAACCACAAAAATATCACTTTGACACGATTTTACTTACTTCTTGTGTTTGTGTAATTTTATTCTGATATTAAGTTATTTTATGTATGGTTTCATCGTCTATTTAATTATTAAAGTGTGTGTGTCAACACACACTTTTCCGTTTTTCCTCGAGTTCTTTCTTTCTTTCTTTCTTTCTTTCTTCTTTACCAGCAAATTTGTCCGACACTTTTCTCGGACTCTATTATACAAAGAAACTCCAAACTTGGCATGATTGTACCTCCATACAAGGAGTTTGACCGCTTTATACAGAAGAATGAAGATGTTTAAAATTATGCAAATTAGGGTTTTTGAAATTTGAAATCTTGGATATCTTCAAAAGTGTAATAGATAGAGTAGTCATTCCAACTTCTACTAGGGGGTTATTGACCAGTGCGCATCTAATGAATTTAAAACAAATTTAAATTAAATTGTGCTAATTAGCAGCATTTGAAATTTTAAAACTTGAATATCTTCAAAACTAATATAGATAGAGATGTCATTTCAACTTCGACTAGGGGGTTGTTGACCATTGCACATGTAATGAATCTAAAACAAAATTAATTTAAGCAATTTAAATTATGGTAATTAGCAGTATTCAAAATTTTCAATGTTGAATATCTTCAACACTATAATCGAGAGATGTCATTTTAACTTCAACTAGGGGGTTGTTGACCATTGCGCACCTAATGAATTAAAAATAAAAGTTGTAGCAATTTTAATTATGCTAAATAGCACCATTAGAAATTTTAAATCTTGAATAACTTCAAAGCTATAATAGATAGAGATGCCATTCCAACTTCTACTCCTGTGTTATGGAACTGTTTGTACATTGCCATGCCAATATGCTTTGAAGACACACACACTGATTTGCAATGCAGCAAATCATCTTTCCTAGTTGTATTTGTGTCTTTTTCTCCAGAACCACATCCTAGTAGTCATTACCCGAACTACACTTTCTAGTAGTCATTACCATATTCCGCAGTCCGAACTCATTGCTCTCCATGGCATAAGCTTACCTGTCACTGTCTAACCTATCTATCTATCTATCTATCTATCTATCTATCTATCTATCTATCTATCTATCTATCTATCTATCTATCTATCTATCTATCTATCTATCTATCTATCTATCTATCTATCTATCTATCTATCTATCTATCTATCTATCTATCTATCTATCTATCTATCTATCTATCTATCTATCTATCTATCTATCTATCTATACGCATGGGAGTGCTATTGTCCTGGACTGGCAAGTCCTCGTTTGCATGTTGTTGTTTCCCACTAGTTAGAAAAAAATATATAAAAATATATTATAGAATTATTGATTGGACCGCGAAATACTGACACACCGCGCGAGTTTGCGAAGCATATTTCGCGATCCAATCAATAATTCTATAATATATGTATATATATATTTTTTCTAACTAGTGGGAAACAGCAACATGCAAACGAGGACTTGCCAGTCTACTATTGTCCATATGCGCACGTTATTCGGTAGAATTTTGACATAGGTTGTATTAGCCCAAATAAATAGATAGATAAATAAATAAATAAATAAATAAATAAATAAATAAATAAATAAATGGGTCTTCAGAGTGTAACTACTCAGAACCTGTTTTGGAGCCTATACCCGTACTACATGTCTCTGAGTAGCGACTGCTTGTCTAAGCTATCTATTCAGGAAAGACAACCCACATAATGATTGATAAATAAATATGAACATGGCAAATGATGAATCAGCTAAATACGTGAAGTTTTGCTTACAAATGCAGAGCTTCATTATGAAAGAAGGATACCTGTCCAAACCCAAACATAATTACTGAATTTGTATAGTACAAGTTCAGATAAGAACAATTCGACTTGCCTCTGAAGCAGTATGTTCCCCTTCTTATGTTAATTATGTTGATTTTATATTCTATCATGGACCAAGTATAAACAATAGCAAGAGCGTAGCGGGGGAGGGGGTTCAAAGGGTTCAAACGACACCCCCACCCCACCCCCACCCCCGCCATTTCCAGGAAAAGGTCTAACATGGACCAATAACAGAAAAAAGAGAACAGATATAACGAAAGAAAAACAAGAAAGAAAGAAAGAATCAAAACACAGCATGTCTTACCAGCAAGACAAGATACATCTTCATTATTACCGTGATTGGTGTGGTTGAGCCGAACACAGCAGACGAATCTTTGTATGTGATCCTTATGAAATGGTCCCATTTTTTTTTTATTGGCTGGACCTTATGTTACAGCTTGATAAATTTGGCCCCAGTGCATGAAGTAGACTTCCAGTTATGTTGATCAGATCAAAATATTATGATAGAAAAGCAGCCTTCATAGGCTACTTCAAGTCTCCCTAGGTTTAGCACCCAGGTATTAAGTCAAGTAGGTCCAGCTATGGAAAATTGTTTAGATCGCCATCCAGCAGAAGAGTGTCGAAGTTCAGTGTGAGATAAATTCTCTTCGCCTTCAGGTTTTCACTCATAAAATTAATATGCAGCATGTACAGTTCACAACATGACTGAGCGATATTCAAATCCAAATTTATTTTCAAAAGGTCCATAACTTACAATTTGACAAAGGAAGGAAATAAATATAACACCGTTTCGTTTTTAACCATTCCAAGGCTGCAATTTAAATTCCTAAGCACTACAGAACTGTAAAGACCTGGAATATGATTCAAATTTGAGGAAGCTAAGGATTCTATTTGAGAAAATATCAATTTCTAAAAATGGGAAAACAAAATTTGGATGAAAGATTTCCTTTACAATGTACATCAAAAGGCCTAGTTATATACTATCCTGATAAATGACCTCACTTCTTCAATTAAAAGGCAAAGCTGACTTTGGAGTATTTTAAATATCCATGATTTTTAGCAATAAAAAAAAATCTTCCAGGTATTGTATTCAACAGTTCTGAAAGCATATCATTTAGTGCATACCTTGAAATTTTGCCGTTAAGTATTTCAATGAGATTTCACTTGTTTTTACATGATAACGATGAGGTAATCATGCAGTCAGGTTTTCATTGTGTATTATTATCATCTATTTTTTTAAGAACAGGTTCATGATACAAGACAATAGTGACTTGTACCATGTAAATTGGCTTAATGTCACTGTGCTTTCATTTTCGCTGATGCTCCACACCACAGGAATTCTCGCAAAAATGGTCAATTTATTAAGATTTTGTTTGAAAGCAAAAATAATGCAAAAAAGGTTAAAATAGCAAAATTAACAAATAACAGTACCGTTTCATATATATACACTTGAAACCAACACGTATAGTATAACATAAACAAAACAAAAACATGTCTTGACTGTAGTTACTCTCACATAAACATAGAACATCACAAAATCAGGATGTTGGCTCAGTCTGTCAACCAGGCATTCTTGGTTCCATTTAAGAGATCAATTAAGTCAGCAGCAGAAACCATAAGCTATGTGTTCGCTTACATCTCAATAGGGGTCTTTGTATGTCTGAATGCATGGCCCTTCCACTGGGCTGATGAGAACATCCATTTTCCATATTCATATAAGGGTTTATTGCCCTCCGGTTGGAAAATCTGGGCTTCGCTGTTTCCCACAGCGTGGAACCTGCCCTGGCTTTTTCTCTCCAGACAGGAGCCCCTGTATTCAGTAAAGTTAACTATCGGCCAGCAGATGGCCAAGTTGGGGGAAAGCACGGACTTTGGCCTAAGAAGTGGAACTGGCCTGTGACCCCGTAGACAAGGTCAGGATAATGATAAAGGCATGGGTGGTCAAGAGTTATGATGCTCAGCTGTTCCATTAGGCTTTATAGTTTACATTTTTCCTAGTTAACAACGATTTTTCCTCAATCTCGGTGGATGTTAAGCACTTAGAAGCTTATTTTAGTTCCTGAAATGCACCATTTTGCACTTCAAATCTCAATTTTTTGCAAGGGAACGGGGGATGCTCCCCCAGGCTTTGCAGCCTTATGCTGCTTGTAGGTCCATTCTTCTCTATCATTTGCCCCCCCCCCCCCAATCCAAAATCCTGCCTGCGCCCCCGACTAGGTCCATGATTCTATTGTATCCTCACCCACTCATGTATCATGTAACTTCATTGTACAATCCATGGCCTGGTGGAAGCTCATTGCTTCGCCACTGAGCCCGCAACCCTGGTTAAAGAATAAATAAATGAAGTCAAATCCTTTGACGTCGGAATCTGTGTATAATCTCGTTACCATAACAACGAGCAAGTTTAATTTTTATGAGGGTTTGCACATCGCAAATGGTATTTTGAGACAATAAGTTCTAAACAAGTAGGCCTATCAATATATTCAAGAATGTAATATTAGATATATTTTACATAGTTCACTGCTCTATAGTTGGAAAATATTTCAGTTATTACTTAAGTCGGGGAACTTTTCACAGATAATCTTTTTTGTGGGATCACTTTTCATGGATAATCATTTTCTATTTTAACCCACTGTCATGTAAAATTTACTATTTAATATCAGTACAAAACAAAGGTAGCAATATTCATTTTCTGATGTTCAATAATCATTTTGGTAAATGATACTTGCAATCTTTTGCATCAAAGAGACAATAAATATGGCTCAAATATTTAGTATTTTACAGAAAAACAATATCAAGGGCAAAGCCCCAGAGACGGGCCATTTATTCACATGCATGTTCTGTAAATTGCCAGATTTTCATGTGTATAAATTTTCATAGTTTTTTATTTGAGGTATTTCACCCAAGTTTTATGTTAACTATTTTGGAGAAAAAGATCCATTGAACCTAAGTTAAAATTCTTTTCTCACGGCGGTTTTCTTTTTACGGATTTGTTTCATGAGCAAAACAAGAGGGAAACAAATATGTAGCACTACAGCGAAATAAAGTCAATTTACAGAATATGTCAAAATTTGTGCTAAAGGTTAAGGTTAACAGATCAATGCGCTGGTACAATATTTGCTAGAATCTTATCTAAAGGACAAACAATAATGACATTCGCTAATAATGTTCATAAATTGTTCCCCAGGCTAAAACTGTCACAATCTTTGTATATATTTTATACATATTAACATAACAAATAGAGAGGAGAGAGAGAGAGAGAGAGAGAGAGAGAGAGAGAGAGAGAGAGAGAGAGAGAGAGAGAGAGTATGCCCAGTCATCACCACTTTCAAATTTTTATAGCAAAATAACTCATCACATGGAGGTCTCTGTTCAAGGTGATGCTGCTGCTAATGATAATATCGCTGTGGCTCTCCGCTACTGTGCCGCGGTCCTGTGTGACACAGGTGGCTTAGGAAAAAAGGAAAGAAAAGAAAAGAAAAGTATAGATGAGGGTGAGGAAACCATGGTTATCCTAATCAGCTCGTGTTGCCATGTTTTCCAGGACACGATGCCGAGGCAAAGGGTCCACTACACACTCTCTCACAGCTGTGGTGGGCCCTTGGTCCTGGATGTATCCCCCACACCCATCGCTTGTAGCCCCCCCCCCCCAAAAAAAAGAAGAAACAGAAAAAAGGTTTCCGTCATAAACCCTATCCCCGCCTCTGGGGCTCAGGCATTTCCCATAGGAGACCCCATGGAAGCCCTTATAAGAGCTACCACTATTCTCTTTCCTCCCTGCACTCCGAAATTCTAATTTACCATGTCGCTATCTAGCCCTATCAATTCATTTCTTTTCTCTCAGCACCCTACCAGGTAGTCTTGTTACACTTTCACTGCCTTTCCTGCCTGCCAGAAAGCCACCCTTCAAACTTAAAACCCATGCTACACGTCCCTCTTCCTCCAAACACTGAAACTCTTCTAGACCTTTGTTATTATCGTCTTCCCTGTGCCACTTTCTGAAAAATTCTCTCATCTCTCTCTGTGCATCACACCACAACAGCCAATGATCCACTGTCTCATCTGCCTCTTGTCTACATACCTTACATTTACCATTACTACCCGTTGTCCACTTCTGTTTTCTCTTTTCTAGATTGATCACTCCTGCCCTCTTTAAAAGAAAAGCCTGGATCCCTTCTCTCCATCCCAACACACACTTTTCTTTGGCTTTTCTAGTACCTTGTACGCTTTTAATGTACCCTTTAACTGACTTCTCTTTTCCAGTCTTCCTCCCAGCCCTCTGTAACAGCCCTACCTATATACACTTTCCAGTCATCAACCTCATCACATCCTTTCAATTCATATCTCTCTTTCAACTTATTTATGTCTTTGACCCATCTTGTTTGTTCCTTGACTACTTTATTGTAAACTTTCCTGCATCACCTGTCGTCATTTACTGCTTGTAGATAGCCCCGATACTTTAGCTTTGCTTTGGTAATTCTGTCTGTGATTTTATTCCATCCTAACTCTCCTAGGACTGCTTCTGTTGCTGTACATGTTGGTGCTCGCAGTATCCATTTCCCCATCTCATTGTGTGCTTAATTTCTCCATTTCCTGGATATCTCCCTCACTTATTGAAATCACATCTATGCCATATATCATCCCTGGTATTGCAAATCTATCCCATAATTCACTTGCTGTGTATGCTGTGTTGAAAATGTTCAGTGCAATAGCTTTAATCATTCCTTTTGTACGATTCGCTTTCTGTTTCATCTTGTCCATCTGACACCTGAACATTCCTTCACCCGTTGCTTTCATATTAACATTTGGGTATTCATACTCATCAACCTCCCCAATTTCAATTAACTGTTCCCTACCTTCTAGAATTTGGAACTGCCCAATTCTCCATTTTTTATTCCTGTCACATATCTTCCCAAGAGTCATCACTTTACTCTTATCCTTACTAAATTCTCACCCCCATTTACTCCCGTAATCCCCTGTTATGTTCAGCATCTCTTGGATTTCTTTCTGCTGTTGCCTGTTTAGCAGACATAGGGCCCTTGACAATTTGACAGAGACCCTGGGCCATCAACCAGATACAAAAATGGCTTGGCAGTTAGAGAAACAGGAAAATGCTGCTGTGACCATTGTCACTTGTACAATTCTGTAAGCGTGCCCCCCCCCCCCCCACACACACACAGAGCTGTGCAAACATGCATTTCCAGTGCAGAGGCATTGACCCCATGGGGATCTACCTTTGCAATACTTCATTCCACTAGCCTCAGTTTGGCACTGTGGAACAGGTTTGCATTCTCAGTGGACCCTGTCTAAAAACCGATCTCCAGTCAATCAGCAGTGGGCAGAATTACTTTGAAGCCACACTAAACCCAAACATGCATTTCCCTTAACAAGGTTTGCATGGTGATTATGAGCTTTTTTTTACATAAAAAGTGTAGAGTGATGATTGTTCCATAAAATACTGCAACATGTGAATCTGCCTTGATATCATATATAATTCATGATAATAGTCTAAATTATTTGGTATCAATGTACCAACACATTTTATATTCAACACATTGTGCCCCCTTTGCCCCCTTGCACAAGAATATATTCAGACTATTTACATGACAAGAAAGCTTTAAACTTGACACATTTAGTAGCATTTGCCAAAAATACGGACCATAAATGCCGAGACTATAGTTTTGTTACATATGATGTGACTAAACTTGGTTTTCCTTGCATGACAAAATGTATCTTTTTGTTGGTAGTGAAAGGATATCAAACAAATGTATGAGTGGACAGGATGGAAACCCTGTTTGTTTCCAATTTATGAAAAAGCAACAATTTTTTTTTTTTGCTTTGACAGATTAAACATCTGATAGTTCCTATCACACCTCATACACTGATGTACATTGTGGAACGTTACAAGTATTGTCTCTTAGATTTGCATTTGTGTGGCCCAAACTACCACTCTAACATTCTAATTTATTAAATGTGCACGTGGGCCTGACGGCCCGCAAAAATCACCAGACACAGGACTCAAACCTATTGAAAAACCTAGACCTGAAAGTGTTAAGAGGCGACGTGATTGGGAAGGAGGGCAGGGAGTACAGGGTGGTTGATTGATTGATTGATTGATTGATTGATTGATTGATTGATTGATTGATTTGATTTGATTTGATTTTGTTTAAAGTGGGTGCACCTACAACATCTGTACGAATAAGAACTTTTTTGCATGAAACTAAGCAGGTAAGGTACAACCTAAGTTCAGGATATTACAATCATAAATTACAAATAAAAAAGTACAACTGAATATTGAAATTACAAAAAGCAAGCAATTCTAATTCGGTGCACCAACACTAACATAGAAGTTTATATTGAGACAAGACTACATAAATATATGTATATATAAATAAGTACAGTTCTTTAGCACCCCAAGACCTGGAATTGAGGTCAAGAGCATCATTAACAAAGTTGAATATGTGGTGTTTGACATCCTCCCTTTTTTGCATTGTCATAAAGATTTATTGTCATAAAGATTACAAATTTATCAGTGTCATTTAGTCGTATCAAACCGGTCATCTTCATCTAGCAGTACAAAAAACAAGTCATACATGAGCTCAGAATATTTAGAACAATGTAAAAAGAGGTATTTCTTATCTTCAACTTCGCCTGATAGGCACAACTGGCATTTTCTTTTACAGACAGGAGTTTTGGGTCGTGTATATCTCCCGGTTTTATTAGCAAAAAAGGGTGTGAGAGCTTATATGCAGTTTAGTAAAGTTTTGATGTTGTTTTTTTTCACATTTACCTTATCCAAATAGAGTTCCCTGCCTAAAGTAGTCTTAAGTTACAATAAGTGCGTAATTCATGTGAGTTATCTAAAACAACAACAACAACAACAACAACAACACACACACACACACACACACACACATTTATCTGGTCTGACAATTGAGTTTCATAAAGTGTGACTCAGTTTCTTTTGAACAAATGGCAGGGTAAGCTTGGCATTATTACCCCTAAGTCTTGTGCCAAGTTTCCTGCATGTCCAAAAGATATAATATGTCTTTGATCTACTTACAACTTATGCGTAAGTTGCTCTTGGGAGCTCCTAGTCTGTGTATTGCGACCTGCATAGCTATTCTGTATCTTGTATTGTTCTGTGTGTCTTGTATTCAACACAGGTGCGGAACAAAGCTTGTCTACTCTTATGAAATATGTAGCACACAGAATCGATCTGAATGACCTGTATAATGGGTACATATTGTAATCAAGACAAAAATGTTACGTGACACAATCTCTACATGGCTGCTTAATGTTTGTAAAGTGAAATAAATCTTTCCAAAATTCAAAACAGAAAGATGGGTGGATTATTGGGTAGAAAGAAAATTTATGCCGACAATAGGCCCACTTGTAACTTAGCGAGGGAGGAAACATACTAAACTCAACCAAAAAAAAAAAAAGTCTCCGCTGCCCTCCGCTGTTATAATTTGATATATGTTTCATATTTGGTTAGTTTTCTGACAGGAATTTACATGTATGTGTAGAATAATCCCTAGGGTGCAACATGTGTCGAGGCCAGCAAATTGAAAGTGCATGCTTGACTGCACATTTGCTCAATGTGAGAGGACACAATGTGTAAGACATATGTCAGAGACATCTGATCGCCGGCCAATTACATGCGGGGTACCCCAAGGCTCCATTCTAGGGCCATTATTATTTGTCATTTATGTTAATGATCTTACACAGGAGATCAAATATTCAAAAATTTCACTCTATGCCGATGACACAGTATTGTTGTTCTCATCAGACAATGTAGATATGATAAAATTGTGTTTAGAGGCGGACCTTAAAAGTGCATCACAGTGGTTTCAAGACAACAAGCTACAATTAAATATAGCTAAGTGCAAATGGATTTTATTTGGGACAACACAAAGATTAAAACATCATTCACCAGTTTCTGTCTCCATTAACAATACAGAGATCGAGCAAGTTAGCCAATATAAATATCTTGGAGTAATCATGGACTCTTTGATGAACTGGAATCATCACATCAGTGCGATGTGCACAAAGATCAGACAGAGGGTGGGTATTCTTCATAGAATACGTCATTACATGCCCAAAGAGGTTGCAGTGTTACTACATAATGCCCTAGTCATGCCAGTATTTGACTACTGTGACATTGTGTATGGTAGTTGTGGAGAAACACAAATAACAAAACTGCAAAGACTACAGAACTTTTCTGGCAAGACAATTTTTCAGGTTCCGTATGACACGCCTTCTCAACATGTCAGGTCTCAGTTGAACTGGCTTTCAGTAAAAGGGCGCATATTTTTCCATGAAAGTGTCATGATGTTTAAGTGCCTAAATGGACTGAGCCCAGCGTACCTTGCCAGAAAGTTCAAGCATGTAAACCATGCTTATACGACACGTCAAACAAGCAATCACAACCTACAAGTACAGAAATGTAGATTATCATGTGGACAGCGATCATTTGAATACAGGGGAAGCAGTAATTGGAACAAAATACCATTAGACATAAGAAATTCGCAAAGTTTAAATGTTTTTAAGGCAGCCATTATAAAACATATCCACAAGAACAGAAATATTAATTAGTATTTTAACTGAAATGACCACCATTATTTTAACCTAAATGATAGCTCTTAACCATCTATTGGCATTTGTATAAAGCTCATAATGCTGATGTCCACTTTTAATGTGTTATTTATCTATTAATTATTTTGTCTCGTTTACTGTATATTCATGTGTGTCCATGTGTCAGGACCTCTTTGGAAACCAGTATTACTTATCGTAAGAGCTTCCTGGTTAAATAAAGGTTACTTTACTTACTTACAAAGTCAGAAACCAAACTTTGCAAAAAGCCTATTTTGAATGGGGTGGTTTCAGTGAGGTATCCTGTCCTTGTTTGGGCACACTGGGTCATTGTTTTAGTGAACTTTACATGTGTAATATGGACAGAAACTGGGCCAAGCATGGGTATAAAAGCATGGGGACCCAGGGTCGGGTATAGATTTGTCCATCTGTGGTCAAGACATCATGCAACGGTTATCTGAAGTGGACAGGGCAAGAGCCATAGGAAGACAGACCTTGTCCTGAATGGTACCATGACTGCCAGAGTCACAGAGATCCTGCAACCTCATGTTGTGCCATATGCTGGTGCCATTGGCGAAAATTTTATCCTCATGCAGGACAATGCAAGGCCTCATGTTGCGGCTGAAGTTAGTGAATTCTTGGCTAGGGAAGGTCTGGAGGAAATGGATTGGCCAGCTTGCTCCCCTGACCTTAATCCTATTGAACACCTGTGGAGCCATCTCAAGCGAAATGTATACCAGAGGATGGGTCCCGAGTCAAACTTTGAAGACCTAAGACGCTATCTTTTGGAGGAGTGGGACAATATACCCCAGAGACTGATCACAAAATTGATCCACAGCATGAGAAAGCGCTGCCAGCAGTGTTTCAACAATCAGGGTGGATACATATCCTGTTGACCGAAAGTCAACCATATACAGTCATCAGACATTCTACTGACCAGTTTCATTCTTTCCTTCCTGTAAAAATGTGACATTTCTGTATACTTTATGTAGTTAGCTTGTTAGACTTGTCTTTACACTTTACTTAGTTAGCTTGTCATTATTTTGTAGTTGTTTTCTCAATGAGTTTCATTTCTCTTTCCAACCTGAGCTTTGTAACGCTATTTTGTGTGTTTTCTCTGCTGTTCACGTTTATGCTTATTTCGATGTGTTTATTTGTACTTTTATTTCCTCATCCCTGGGTTCCGGTAAAGTATTATTATGTACGTGGGTATTGTTGATTAGGGTGTCAGTATTTTTCCCCGCCTGTCTTTGGTGTGAAGGACCACTGTCTGGGATAATCCATCGCGGCACGGCCTTTGAAGTTTGAAGGGACATCGTCTGACGATTCCCGCTCCTCTTGAACATTTAAAGTCCCCTTTCATTAGAAAGCAAAATAAGCAAGATAACTATAAAGCAAACCACTAAGGCTATGATATGTTAGCATGTTTGCATCTTTCCCCTGCCCACAAGCATACTTTCGGCATGATGCCTTATTTCGCATTATCGTCCTGATACCACTCTCTTTTTGCCATGGGCCGTTGCTACCTGCAGCCACGTGACAGGCTGTTGAGTATGATTGACGGGTGGCATTGTTCCGTTGGCGGCTGAAAACCAAAAGAATGACACATGGACCTTGAATATCCACATGTCTGTGTGGTTTTTGGTGTTTTTATCATATTTCTACTTTAGTTAGAAGCTCGAAATTTTGACAACTAATAGAAAGGACTTTCATCTTGTAAAAACCTTTAAAATTTTAAAATCGGCCATGCAAAGGTTTTTGGTGTCTTAACTGTCCTTAAGCACAGTCTGTGATACCCACTACAATGCCCCGTTCAGTTCACATTGAATGCTATTGCCATATGGACAATCTTGCGCACCTGTGACACAGACTTTGTTTGTTTTCAAGTGTTGTGCAGTGAAGCGTAGATTCATTTGTTCTGCACTTGTGTCTGAAACCAAATGTAAGGTGTATACCGGATGTAAAAAATATGAAATATTAACAAAATATGTGTTTATATGTTTTTTTATGTGGACTTTTTTAAGCAGAGACTTACTTTTTTGGTCGAGTTTGTATGGACATGATGATGACATGAGAATTGTATTTTCAAAGTAATTTGAGGCTTTATAACAACATTTTACCATTTAGTTGCTTTTAAAGAACAGTTTTTGCTATTCAAGGGGTAGATTTTGAAAATGATATGACCAGATGTACAGAGATTCAGAAGTAGGTTTGAAACTACTGCGATTAGTGGTTAGTATAGACACAGGTTGCCTGGACAAGAAGCTTTCTGTCAGAGTAAAACTTGGAACAGCTGACATATCAGTTTTAGTACCCGTTAAAACCTTCACACACGGTTGCATGCATGTCCTTGGTTTGTTTTGAATGTTTCCACCATAGGATGGAGGGGTACTAGGGCTTTGTATGAAGGTGATAAAAGTGATTCAAGGATTTGTGGGCCCGACTGAGGCCTACTTGAATGACGACTTGGTTTCACTTTCAAATTCATGGTGCCAATATAGACCTACGAGATTTTTTTGGTTATAAGTCTACCGGTGCCCTCAACTGCCTTACATAATCAAACTCATGTAGGATTGGATCAGCCATTAATCTTTGGAAGCATATGTCTTTAGCCCCTAAAATATGGAATGACCTACCAACTGATTGCCGGAAAGCCGTGAGTCTCGAGTGTTTAAAAAAACTTGTAAATGCATGACTTCGCTCCACATGTAATCATAGCTTATTTGTGCAATTCCTGTGATGGATATTATTGCATATGCCAAGACAACAATGAGTGAGTCCTTAACTTTATGTCCTCAGTCACCTTGGGACAGATGATCAAGGTCACCCAGATTATGTAACACAAAAGGCCCATCGGCCTGGTGCTGTGCTGACTTTACCGTTGATGTCCAAACTGCACCCTGTCATTACAAAATCACCTCTTTCAACTTAAAAGGCATGGTGACCTCACAAAAATATGTCAAGGTCACTGATATATATATTCTTCCTTTGGACATTTTCTATATTATATCCTATAAATTTGGCAAGTCTAATCCAATAACTTGTCAAGATATAGAATTTTATATTTTAAAACACATTTTGGTTCATAATTGACTCATTTCATAGAACCAGCAAAGCATGGAATTTTCTCACCTTCATCTGACTGGAGAGGGGCATCACGGGGGTGGACACTTGTGGGCATGGGGTAATGCATATAAAAAGTACCAATCTTCAAAGTAAATTTGAGGTCAATTATAGCAACATTAACAGAAACTGTAAAAGATTTTGATTGGTATGCCTGTCAGTATTGGTAATGGACCAGACATTTTTAATTTGAAGATTTTAGAAACTTTTTACAGGCAAAATTAATGAGACCCACACATGCATAGGTGTCAATTGGTTTCTGACGCCTGTGGGGTTAATTGTCAGAGTAGTTTGTGAAACCTTTAAACTGAGTAGATTTCGGCAGCATGTGCTCATGATGCCACAGCATATGGCTCTGTGGAATATAACCATTTATACAAGTGTTGTGTTTAAAGGACAAAACGCCATTGTTTCAATTATGGCAGAAAATTCACCGATTATGCAAGCTTTACTGCCCTAAAATATTCTTAACATATTGTTATAAGTTCAGCATTTTATGAAAGGTTTCTTTAATAGTTTACAGGCCATGTTCCTTCCATGTTTAAACTTGTTCAGCAGAGATAATCATTTTATTTTCCCATGTAAACCTTGCGGGATGGCAAGTGCCTATGTTAAAATTATACAATCAAGCAGTCTTACCCCAGCGAAGGGGCTTTCTCTAGGCATTAGAGGTGAGAAAATTACTGGGCACAGTGGTCCACCTGTGGGGGAAAGTCTGAATTTCCGTCAAATTATAGGTGGCGCCATCAGTATCATTAGCAACTTGGACTTCCACCTGCCCCACAATCCCACCGAATTCGGTGAAGATCTGCCAAAAATTAAAAATGCTATACAGTGTTTACAAGATTTTCTTATTTTAACCCCTATATTGCATAATATTATAGGTGGTGCCACCAATATCGAAATGAACCTGGATGTTTATACACCCTGTAAGCCTGTAAGTCCTGAAAGTTATATTGGGCTAACTTGAAAACTGTGGTCGTGTGGATGGTATTGCGGTCATAAGATTTTCACATTTTGACCTATATATTACATAATACTATGGTTGGTGTCACCAACATTAATGTTGACAAAGACTTATTTACACTTTTAACTCCTAAACGTTATATGGGCCTATCTAAAAAATTGTGGGGTGCAGAGCATTCACCTGATGACCCCTATATTCAAACTGGCCATTTGATCTTGACCTTCAACTCGGATTAAGATTGTTACTGTTCAAAATATTCACCCCACATCCAGCTCTCCTAGTCTGTAAGTTCAAATAAGGTAATAACTTTTCAAGTTATTGAGAAAAACAATAAACTTGGACACAGTGCCGAACTCCACAATTATTTTGTCCCAGTGACCCAAAAAGTAGGTCATCCAGTACAGTTTTATGTAATCAAGGGCAATCTTGATCTGGAGGTTCAATTGTCTTTGCCATTGATGTCCAAGCTACACCCTGCAATTACAAAATCACATTTTCAACTTTACAGGCATGGTCACCTCACAAAAGTATGTAAAGGTCACTGAGATTTTATAACATTCTACCATTGGTCATGTCTATATATCCTATAAATTTGGCAAGTCTAATCCAATTATTTAATTTATTCAAATATGGAATTTTACATCTTAGAACACATTTTCGCTCATAATTTCCATCAAATTGCAATATATATAATGGTTTATTCAGTATCCAAGGCCTCCGGCCCATAGTACAATAATTCAGAGATTACAGCAATATGCAAATTTACTCTGAGGGTGACAAAAATTTATCCCTTTTTTTAAATGCTTCACAAATATATTCAGCGAAATAACACTGTTCCCGTGCATTGGTTGATCTCATAAGTCTGATGAAACTATCTTGACATTTAGTAGTTATATAAACTGGTAATAAAGAACTCCTCATTTGTTCATATAATTTACATTCAGTTACAAAATGAAACTCATTTTCTATACAAGATTTACCTTCATTAATTAAACACCATTTACAAAGTCTATCACTTCTGTCTAAACCTTCTCTCCTGCCCTGTTCGATATTAAGACAATGTGATGAACAACGTAATCTTGTTAAGGCCATTCTATGTGGTCTATAGTATACATTTGTCAAATATTTTTCAACATCCAACATACTTTTAAATAATGCATATGTGTCTAACTTACTCGAATCATTTATACGTATTCTCCATTCCTGTTCACAACAGTCTTTTATCCTTTGCTTAAATTGACTCAAAAATAATACTACATCTGCGACACCATGCTCGAACCATACAATTCCAAAACCATATCTAAAAAGTAATTTCTTAATTTCAGAACACCAGGTGTTTCTCCCAGCTTCTGTCAATTTCCGTAACATATTATAACATTTTTAGGGAGACGATCATCATCCATATATTGCAGTTTTAACCAGTATTTAATGCACCGGGTCATATATAAGACAGATAGTGGATATCTGCCACATTCACCTAAAACAGCATCATTTGATGTATTAGACCCAACCATCAACAGTTTCTTACAAAATTTAATTTGAACACTCTCTATTTGAGGTGATAACTTAAAACCCCATATTTCACTACCATAAAGCAAGACTGGTGTGATCATTTTATCAAATATTTTTAATGCTACCTCCACTGATGCAAAATTAAAACCTCTAGCTTTCTGAAACATAAAACTAGATTTCTTAGCTTGATCTGCAATAGTTTTGGTTGCTTTGGTCCACACTAACTTAGGAGTAAATATCAAACCTAAATATTTGTAATAGGACACTACTTCCAATGGAACACCATTGTAGGTCCACCTTTCTGCTGTCTTTGATGGACCTCCATTTCTAAATACAATGATCTTTGATTTATCTAAATTTACTTTCATACCCCATTTATCACAAAATTTGGATAATTGATTAATCTGTTCTTGTAATCTCCTGACCGTATCTGATACACAGGATATGTCATCAGCATATAACAAAATACACACATTTGGAAATTCATTATTTATAAATATACCTTGACAACCATTGTCTTTGAATTGTTCTATTAGACTATTAATAAACATTACAAAGAGAAAAGGACTAACTTGACAACCTTGCCTGGTGCCAATATTACAATCAAATTCGTCTGACAGACCAAACTTAGACCGTACACATGCTTTTAACTTGTGATACATGTTATATAAAATCCAATAAATTTTTCCATGCATCCCTTCCTTAAGCAATTTAAAAACAAGTTATTATGGTCAACGTTGTCAAAAGCCTTTGAAAAATCAACATAAAAGACATAACACCTCCCTTTCTTTCTGGATAAATATTTCGATATCAATGCCATTAAGTTGAATATATTGTCTATTGTTGAGTATCCCTTTTTAAATCCTGCTTGCTCCTCATAAAGTTTCCCTGTGGACTTAGCCCATGTAACCATTCTTGTATTTAAAATTTTCATAAAAAGCTTACTTATAACATTCAACAGAGATATTCCACGATAATTATTGGTATCATTTACATTGCCTTTTTTAAACAAAGGACATATGATTGCTGAACACCAAGCTTTTGGATATGCTCCTATCTCAAAAATCCTATTATATAAACTATGCAGCTTAGGCATCAACACCGCTTTACCGTTTTTAAAAAACTCTGCAGGAATACCATCAAGACCGGGAGCTTTCTTATTTGGCATGCTGCTGATTGCTTCATCAATCTCTTTTACAGATATAGATTGATTCATTACATTATTATCATTTTCATTTTCACAATCAGTACATTTATCATCATGTTCATTTACAACATTAGCAAATTCTGTATTACTAGTGTCTTCGTCTATGTACAATAATGAAGAGAAATAATCCCTCCATTCCTCTGGTTGTATATTTCCCGTACCAGTGGATCCACCTTTTCGTTTGATCTCTTTCCAAAATACATTTGGATCTGTAATTGTTGACAGTTTTTGAAAATGATTATTATGATACAGATTCCTTTTCTTTTCAAACTGGCTCTTAAACTCTTTTTTGGCATCTTTATAAAACTTTAAATCATCTTCACTCCCAGTATTTCTAAATCTATCCAGACACCTATACTTATTTAGCTTACACTGTTCTAGCTCTTCATCCCAAAATGGCACATCTTTCTTCTTTTCACCACTCCTTGCCCTCTTTGAACTTTTCATAGTCTCGGCTGCTTGCTGTATAGCATTTACCAATATTTCACCAGCATTATCTGTATTACCACGCTCTACTTGTTCATCAAATTCATCTAACATCCTTCTACAGTTTTCACCATTTAACTCTCTTAGAAAATCATACTTATTCTCATCTGTCCACAAATACCTGACCCAAGTCTTGTACTCTTTCTCTACCTGTGACTCACCATCACCAGATGATAAACTACATATCAGAGGAAAATGGTCTGATTTATCTATATTTGATATTTCAAAATTACTAACTAGGTGAAATAGATTTGTATCAAGTATAATGTAGTCAATAACACTATTTCCATTGGGACCAATAAAAGTATATTCACCTTGTTTATCATTCTCACTCCGACCATTTAAAAAATGCAAGTTATGAGTACAGCATAAATCTAACAAGGTTTGCCCAAACATGTTAACTTGAGTATCCTTGGACTTCCTAGGATTCATGAAGACATCTGGTTCATACCATTCCATATCAGGTCTATGATCAACAGAATCGTCCAATATATAATCTGGCAAATCTGCAGTTCTACTGTTAAAATCTCCTGCTATTAAAGTATGCACATCCCCATATTTTATGTATAAGCTAGACAGTATATTTTCCAGATTTATGACACCATTTTTCTCCTCTCGCTCGTTATACATTGTCGATTTTTCATGTGGTATGTAAACATAGAGCATAATTAGGTCTTTACTGAGTGAGAAGTACTCACCCTTAAAATATAAAATTATACCATCACAGACATGATGAAATATCCTCTTAACTGCACTTAACTGTACTAAAGTCTTTTTAACAAACACTGAAATGCCACTTAAATTATGTCCAGTTTTAGTTTTTTTTTCAAAGATTTGGTCAAAGTGTTCATATCCATGTAAAAAAGCATCAAATTGTTTTTTCTGTTTACTCCAGGTTTCTGTAATTCCTATTATATCAAAAATTTCCAAGGTTCTGATTAGTTCACTGTCATGTTCATGACGTTTCAATCCCTGAGCATTCCATGCAATAATGTTTATATTTTTAAACACTGGGCCTTGACCCAAGTCCTATGCCCTCTGCTCTGGTTTGGAAAGGTCAACAAGTTTATCTGTTTTCATGCACCATGTAAACACAGTGTCCTTCCTGTTTTCTCTGTCTTGGTCACGCTCGGATACCACCAATTTATCAAAAGACAGCCTAGCAAACTTGCCCTGTCTACGGTAATCCTCCAGGTGTGGCTTCAGTTTATTTCTGACTGTTCTAACACGTTCACTGAAATCCTCTGTCACATAAATATTCTTACTTTTGTTTGTCTCTCTGGATGTTTTCAATACAGCTTGTTTATCTTTATGAAACGAAAATTTTATAATCACAGGTCTTGGTTTACCCTGGCGTTTTGATGATATTCTGTGGCATCTTTCAAATCTAATATCATCAGCATTTTCAACATGAAGATCTTTCTTCATTGTTTCTCTTGCTTTCCTCTCAGTTTCATCCCAGTTTTCTTTGCCATCATCAGGTACTCCAAATATCAATAAATTGTCTCGCCTGGATTGATCCTCCAGATTTGACACTTTTCTTCTCAAGTCTTCATTTTCTTTTTTCAGTTCAATTATTTCCTCTTTCAATTTGGAAATATCCTTTGTAGCAGTATTTTCCTGTTTCATTTTGTCCAATTCTTCTCTCAGTTCTTTCATATCATCTTTTAATTGCTTATAGTCACCTTGTTTCTCAACTTCACCACTGGAAGTTAACCTGGTTTGCCTCCCAGTTGGTGGAGGGCCTGGGTTCAGTTCTACATCACCGGCCTGGATCAATAGCATTGCCATCAAATTGGCGCCACCAGTATCATTATCAAATTAGACTTTCACCTCACACACGATCCCACCAAATTTGGTGAAGATCTGCCAAAAATTAAAGATGCTAGTGTTCACATGATTTTCACATTTTGACCCCTATATTACATAAAAATGTAGGGGCTGCCACCAATATCAAAAAGGGCCTAGATCTTCATACGCCCTATAAAGTATAAGTCTTGAAAGTTATATTGGTCACCCAAGGTAAAGATTTTTAATAAATAAATAAAATGGGCTAACTTGAAAACTGTGGACGGTATTGTGCTAAGGAGCTTAAGTTTTGGGATGGATGGACATGAGCGGTCACATAAGATCTGCGACCTTTGGTTAGCAGAGCTAATCAAAACAAACACAGCTAGTCTAAAAACCAACTGTTAAAATGTGATTCAATAACACTCCCCCCCCCCCCCCCTTTGTGCGCCGCTGACCAATTGCGCAATCCGACTGTGACATGGAATATCCAGTACAGGGTTAGGGTTAAAGTAGTGAATAAAAGCTTTTTAGTACAGCCTTGCATGAATCACCAGTGATTCCTCCAACTTAGTCAAAGGTATAACCATGGAGCTAGAAGGGTATAACAGTCTCGTGAAGTGCACCTGTCAGTATTTCTTGTCTGCAAATGTCACAGATCACACTGATCAAATGCAAACTGTTGTTCATCGGGTCAGTAATTTTACCGAGATGGGCTAGTAATAATCGTGTCAGACCTTTAATTTCTGTCCTGTAGGCCTCCCATACAACAGCGCACACAGTGGGAAAGGCGGGAAAATATTAACTGATCCGCACAAACACTATTAATGAATGTCGTGTTTTAACATATATCGAATAGCATATGAATTATTGAAATAATTATTATTTGCCGCATTTTTTCAACTGTTACACTTTATTTTTTCCATTATTGAAAAATTTTATCAGAAAATAGAAAATATTATTTTGATATTTTTAAGCGAATGGGAAGCTTCGTTTCATTACAGCAATGCGTCTTGCCCTTTCTAGTAAATTCATACGCAAGTTGCAAGTTTGGTCGTCCATGTGGTATAAGATCAATTGATTCATCATCATGTTTCATGTGCGCCAATATATTTTGTGATTTTATTAAAGTTTCAGTTATTTTAAAACAAAACAACCTTTTTTAAAGATCTGGAGGATTTTTTTCATATTCGCGGCATTACATCCGGGCAGCGCACGGGCAGGTGTTCCAAGGCACCTACCTCCGTGAGACACGTCAGGTTCTGTGTGTTCCATAGTCGATGGGTTGCCTGCCGAAAAGTATCTACAGGAGCTAGACAGTGCAATAGATTCTATATTCCCATAGACTACCTCGGCTATGGCAGAAATTCGGATGACCAGAGACTTTTTCCTCTGGTGCATGTCTGTGATATGGCTCTTTGCATTTGCATCTCTATACGTGCAAATACCGGGTAGGTTGCAAACTCAAGTCTCAAGACTCAACTGTATGATGTATCTGCATTTCATTTGTCAAGTTAGCCCCATTTCTGAGGCATTGACGGTGTTGTTTTGATATGGTGCCCATATCAAAACTTAACAACACCGTCGATGATTCAGAAATGGGGCTATTGTCAAGTGTGATTTCAAAACATAACTTTTGCACGAGTTGTAGCTCTATAATGTTGTATTTTCAACCTGTCAACACGTTTACTTCACAATGTGCATAACTTATCACGTCTTACGCAGGCTTTGATGTTCACTTTCAATGTGAAGACTTTTGTGCAGACGTATGTTAAAGTAAACCATGCACATGGACCTATCATCGTTTATGATCAATAGTTCCATGGTTAAACTTTGAGTATCATGCCCT
Source organism: Hermodice carunculata (assembly GCA_964020975.1). Classification (NCBI taxonomy): domain Eukaryota; kingdom Metazoa; phylum Annelida; class Polychaeta; order Eunicida; family Amphinomidae; genus Hermodice; species Hermodice carunculata. The sequence goes on from OZ026612.1 coordinate 114,565,686, forward strand.
TGACAAGCATTATGATGTTCAATCTGAACACATCCAGGTTGGAGCTCGTTTATAGATAAAGTAGAAAACGTCAATAACAAAGCATGACACACCACCGTGGGAACGAGCCGCTGACCTACAAACTAATCTACACTGTGATATACACCAATATAGTCGCCATGAGAGAAAAAATAAGCATATCAGTTGCAAGCTTGAAAATTGGCTATAGCAACTTTGCACCATCACCACCGGGAGACTTCAAATGTCTCACTCTCAGTCTTTTGCCATTGCGAGATTGTGTGTGGTGGTGGGTCACAGTTACAGCCATGTCCTGCTTGCCTAAAACATTGCCCGACCTCTGCCGTAGGAACAGTGACAAAACTTTCATGCTCAAATGTATATAATGTACATTGCAGTGTCTGTACATAGTTTAAAATCACTGCAATAATTCATAAAGTATGTAACTTATTGGCTTTAAATGAGTCCTGGCATTCCTTGCACGGTTGGCCGAGCTGCAACACGCTCGCCTTCCACCTCTGCCGCCCGGGTTCGATTCACGGCCGGGGAAGCATGTGGAAAGAGTTCCTACCACTCTGACTGTGCACGGTGGTTTTCTCCGAGTCCTTCGGTTTCCTCCACCAAACATGTAGGTAGGAAGTATACGCCACGATCTGTGCCATGGAGAGTGATTAATATAGGCTTGGCCTGCTTCGCAATCCATGTTAAAGATATGGGTCTATAAGAGTCCTGGCATTCCTTTTTAGGAGGCATGAACAGTTACTTATGCACAGGGACAGTAAGTGATAATACCAAACTTGCGGAATGTAGTTCAAACTTCCCCGGGGCGTGGCGTGACAATCATGCGCATGACTGATTACCTAATTAAGCTATGCTCTTGTTGGCCAGGTAAATAACGTCAGGGACCTGCTGTAATACTTCCCTGGTCATACTAAATGGATGAAGCCGGCAAGAAGCAGCAGTGCACTGCAAGAGCAAAACTTAAAATCTTTTGCGACCACGAGAGTAGTTGATTTAAAACATTGTCTGAAAGATAGAGGCGTGCAATGTTCCCAATACATCAAGTGATTGCACATGATCTAAACAAAAAAATACTTTTCATTTGAAGACAATAGAGCCATATGAAAGGTTGCTTGCATTGAAAAATGTATCTGAGACCAAATCAGCACGCCCAGATTTTATACCACTCAGGTCACGGTCAGACACATTATTTGTTGAAATATTGAAATCCATCTCACCAAGTTCTATTCAATTTTTTTTTTTCCGTGGGCCTTTTGGCATAATTTTTGTACCTCCTTGAACATGTGCTTCAAAAATTGATGAACAGTGGTACCAGCTGTGTGTAGCCACCCCTTCTGCCAAGCAAAAGTGGCCACATACAGCAGGTGACCTGTCACCACAGGAAAATTTTCCAAAGAAGTTGACTCCTATGTCTGAGCCCATTGACTACAAAAAGTAATGCTGCTGCTCAGGGTAGTGGCTGAATACAGCAGGTACCACTGTATGCCCATTGGCTTGAACACTGATAAATGGCTATGCTTGCCTTGCTTGGTGAATTGCACTAAGCCACTGCTTTCTTGCATTTTTGTCCTTTCGAAATCCATATAATGAATGCTGTTGTCCCTTGCAGTATTAAGAAGACACCCAGGTATGCAATATGTAAATCCTGGCATTTTATACAATGTTTTACACTGATCTAAAACCCGGTCATACCATATACTTAAATTGCATGTGTTGGCTTCAAATATGGTGGTTAAAATTACCACAATCCCATAAGCCCCCATTCAATGTAGCAACTAGTAAGAATGGCGTATTTTGGCTGGCTTCTATATATCCGTCATACACAACCTTATTGCAAGTCTTATAATAGTTAAATATTCTCTCCACAAACAAAATGTCATGTGAGCAATCAAACAAAGCATTCACTTTTTTCTGTTTTTTCTTTGGGAATATGCAGTCACAAATGAACCAAAAGTAACTGCACAGGGAAGTTTGGTTACACAATGACACAAACATCTCTGAATTCAACATTAAAAATGTGGTATTTGGTGGCTGAATGCTACAAAAATGACAGTTTATATTGCCAGTTAACACTTTATAGTAAGGGCCTTAGCAGGGCTCACACCACCAAAGTTGGATATTGTGGCAGGTAAACTCATTAACACTGTCTGTAATACATATCCAAGATCCACAGTCACTGTGCTGTGCGTCTCCACAGGTCTTTACTAAGTAGGTGAGCTAAATTCAACACACTCCTATTAGCTGGTACTGCCCTGACCCATAATAGCCCTAAAAGGAAGTATCCATATGTATGGACAGATCCCAGTGTATCAAAGAGGACAAGATGTGTCTATATTGCAGTTGTAATGACTTGAAAATAGTTTCCTCAGAAAACTGATACATGTAGTCAGATTCACTAAATACCTACTGAGCTTCACCTCATCATTTTGTTTAATGACTCAAAATACATTGGACCATTTTTGAAGAAAACCAACTGTACAGCTTTCTATGATGCTACTTATTGATGCAATGGTAGCTAAAGCATATATTTTTGGGTTGGTGTATGGTCATGAACTATAGATCAGCACTTGTCCCAGCCTAATTGCTGAACAAACACAGTGATAATGAAATGGTCAGGTTTTGAGCTGTTTATGTTTATTTCTCCTCCAAAGCAAATGGCACAACTGTAAAAACTGTTTGATTTGGTTCATAACCATATTATCCAAAGAAGTGTGTCATATTTTTGGATATGGTGTTAAGTTTGTGAAATATCACTCTGCAAAGTTGAAAAATTGACCTTGTCAAAGAAACACACAAGAAAGTCTGATTTTTTTCAACTTTACAAAGCTATATTTCCTAAACTAAGCAAGACATCCAAAAAATGTGGCAAACTTTTTTTTGATAATATTGTTAAGAATTAAAGGAAATCGTTTTAGTTCTGCTGACCAAAGGTCGCAGAGCTTATGTGACCGCTCATGTCTGTCCGTAATACCATCCACAGGTTTCAAGTTTGCCCAATATCACTTTCAGGACTTTCAGGGTGTATGAAAATCTAGACCGAGTTCGATATTGGTGGCGCCACCTACATTATTATGTAATATAGGGGTCAAAATATGAACATCTTGTGAACACTCTAGCACCTTTGATTTTTGGCAAATCTTCACCAAATAGCTTAGTTCCGATATAGGGACAATTTTTGTCACCGGTGGCGCTGACTACTATGTTCCTGCGAAGTCACGGACATTTCTCCAAGTCTCGGGGGACTATTTCAAGTCTCGCCATTTTCCCCATTGGGTTAACACGGGAAAGTTGGTGTCATGTTTTTAGCGCCGGTTATTTTAATAACCTACAAGTGTAACTACAAGAAAGCATGCCAGTGTACAACTGTAAGATACCAGGATGTACCAAAGATAGCAGAAAACACGGTCACTATGAAAAATATTGACACAAAACCTGAGACAAAACCTATACAAATTGGGGCCTGCATTGTGGCATAACTAACCATGCATTAAGTCACCCTTGATTGACTCGGTGAGTTCTGAGGGATTAGCCTAGGGCGCAGTTCTGCCAGTGCTTTGAAGATCCTCGCGCTTGGCTGACCACTAACCAGATTAGCGCTTGACGGGTGCAATCAGAAATTAACAGTAAAGCACCTGACTTAAATTCGCAATACACTGTCTGCAAACTTTGTTACCTGATCACTGGCACACTGTAGGCCTTCAAGCATTTTCAGATCAGCTGTTATTATTTGTTTAAGATTGGCGACATTAAAAAATAAATCAATATCGAATAATTATTATTAAAGCCAGTATGGATAACCCCTTCTTCCGTGACTATTCCCCAGACCTGGTTCAGTGCCTCGCCTTGCAAGGTTGGTCTTGTACAAAGTGCCTTCACATACAAAAGTTTGCATGGAACAAAGTTGGACAGCACGTGTAACTTAACCCCATGGATGCGCCCCTGTTCTGCAAGTTGCTAGCCTCTGGATTCGCGGTACTTCTGAACATTCTTGTGTGTCCAGTCACATTTGCTTATTAGGTAGGCAATCTTTAGAAACTTCTTAAGGTCAACCACTTTCATCTTTGAGAATTTGTCAAGTAGTTCATTTTCCATCTGTTCAATCACGTTAATCGCCGCTCTGTCGTCCGTATTTCCCGCGATGTTCACTGAAACTGAACGATCGCTGTTCTGTTCTGTTCTGTGGTGGGATTTTTTTGGCTGTCTGTCGATATGACAAAGTTAGCCAGGATGGGTTTTGTTATTCTTAAGTAGGTTATGGGTTCCGGTAGTGCAGAAAATTTGAGTATATTTGATTGTATGGTACGGGGAAGGGGAAGTCGTCAGGCCACTGGGGGCAAGGGCCTAGTGGCCACCGTCCTGAAAGACAAACCCGCTCCACAGGCTAGACAAAGTGGTTTTTTTTTTGTTTGTTTGTTTTTTTTTAAATCATAATTATTTGTAATATGGGTTCCTCGCGGGCATGGACGCCCTCAAGCAGGTGGGGGGGGGGGGGGGAGGGAATAGAGCCTAGTGGCCACCGTCCTGAATGGGGCAATCCCAGAATGATCACTGTTGCATGTCGATTCTCTTATGGGTTTCGCTGTCACGCTGTGTTGGTCACGGCCTACTATTACCCCGGGAAAGCTTGACCGCGGAATTGCGTTACCAGGCATGTCGGGCATGCGCGGAGGGAAAAAATCTACCATGCGAAGCCTGGTGTTAAAAAAAATCCCTAACTCAGAATGCCCGTATTTGGTGGGATTATGGGGAGGTCAAAGTCTAAGTTCCTATAATTTGACAAATGATGAGCCAAAATGAGTTGTAAAATATAAAATTCCATATCTCGAAAAGTAAGTGGATTAGATTTGCCAAATTTATAGGGTATATAGACTGTTTCCAAAGCCAGAATCATATGTAATATCAGTGATCTTGGCATATTTTTGTGAGGTCACCGTGCCTGTAAAGTTGAAAGAAGCGATTTTGTAATGGTAGGGTGTAGTTTGGGCTTCAGTGGCAATGTCAGCACAGCACCAGGCAGGCCTATGGGCCTCTTGTATTACATAATTTGGGTGTCCTTAATCTTCGGTCCCAAGGTCACTGAGGACATGAAGTTAAGGACTCACTCATTGTTGTCTTGGCGCATGCAGCATTATTCATCACAGAAGTTGCACAAATAAGCTATGGTTACATGTGGAGTGAAGTGCCATCTATTGGACAATTTTTACATTCAGCTATATATTCAGAAGCCACTTGAGGACTTCCAGCTTTGAAATGAACAGGTGTAATATAGCCACGATGCCAGCAGAGCATTAGGCCCATGGGCCTCTTGTTATAGTTTTATCATTTGTTTCACAGAAGAAATAGATGAAAACAGCATAAAACCTGACCATTTCATTATCACTGTGTTTATTAACAATTAGGCAGTCACAATGATTGATCTTTGCACATATCTAAAGTTCATGACTATACTAACCCAAAAATATATACTTAAGCTGTCTTTGCACCGGTAAGTAGTACTTTATTAAGCTCTAAAGTTGGTTTTCTTCAAAAACAGTCACATGTATTTAGAGTCCTTAAAATATACTTTTATAAGAAAAAAAAAAGAGGTCATCCCTATTGGTTTAACATAAGGTGCTGTAAAATAATATTAGTTTATGTATAGAAAATATGGGCGTTATACAGCATGTTGTTTGACATGGACAGGATAGCTAGGGGCATGCCTGTATTGTCACACAAAAAGGAAATATTGTGGAAGTAAGATAGTCAGAAAGGTGTGAAAAGTGTGTCTGGTAACTAGGTGCATATGGGCTTTATAAAGGGACATTGGCAATAAAGGGATCAATGTGAATCCACAATGGAGTTTATGGCATGTGGGTCATTCAGCTCTGTCTGAATTTGACATGGGAAGAATCACTGGTATGTTGGATATTGGTCTTGCCCAGCATGAGACTGCCAGGAGACTGGGGTGGCCTTTTTTTTTTTTTTTTTTTTTCTTTTTTAAGCCCAGGAGTATATATGCATTCTTTATATATTGTATGCCTCTGTGTTAGTGCCAGTACTGACATGTCCACTAGTATGCCTGCATCATAGCAAATTTATGCTTAAATTGCTCTCAGCTACCAACAGGACAAGTGATAATGGTGGTAAATTAATATGCATGTGTCATCTTAGGTTGGGTCACTGAGTTGAATATTCATTATTGCATATGATATCTGCATTGGCTTAATTGTATCAGTATCAAAACAGTCCAGGTGTCAATTATGTATGTATACAGTTAAAGAAGGATGCATAAGTCTCATACAAGCCCTCACTGCCCATTGTCCTAGTGTCTGTACTATACCTTCTTATAAATTTGGTCACACTATGAAACTTAATATTGGAAGAGACTTTTAGCAAGTCTACCAGCTGATATAGTAGTCCTTCCTTTGAGAGACAAGGCAAAGAGCTAGTCTAAAAGCAGTCACATAAAGAAGATGGTGCCTCAATGTAGATTAGCTAAAATGGGAAAGATAGCACTTGGGGCCTGACAAATACTGTCTTGAAAGGCAGGTCTCCCCATGCATGGCAATTGCACAGCTTGTAGGCAGACAGTCCTGTTTTACAGTTCTGTACTGCTTGTTTGCATTTTATTACAACACATACATGGTTATCCTGTGCCTTCACCTTGTGAATGTGGCCAGTATAAAAATCTATTATACTAGTAGCAGCAAACAGAAAAAGTAAAACAGCCAGCTGCTTCATGTGTGGTAAATTGACAATTCACAAAGGTATGGAGAATGAAAGGATAGACAGGGAGTCCTGCACATATAAACTTTGAATTCACTTGTTTATGCACATGCATTGTTGAATTTTACCAGCTTGGATACATATGTACATGTGTTGATATAAATGACAAAAACTTTAAGAAAAAATAAAGTCTAAGATAAAAAAAAAAAAAGAACTTTATAAAAATTCCAACCACTTGGGACAAAAGTTTAAATATTATTCACAAACTTTAGGCTAACAGTACATGCATATGCACATGTACTTAAGTATGTACATCTGTCCCACCTCTGACAGAGCATTTACATGTGCATAATTTGATGGCATAAAACATCAATTTATTTTCCAACATTAACATGCAATATGTACTTAGACCATGTGAGTTAATCCTTTGTCATACTGTTGAACTTAAGAATGCACTTACTAATTTAGTAAGTTAAACCCAGTTGAGTGAACATACAGCTGTGAGCGGTCTCACCATGGAACCTTCACATTGTTGACACCCTTTGAATACATTAATGCCACAAATTTGATGAAAGTATTGAATATGAAAAAATTGTGGGGTTTTTTGTATCAAATATTGATGAATTTCCCAAAGATTCCTTGTTTTTGGGGGGTGGGGTGGGTGGGCAAGTGTTCAGCCATGACAGGTTAAATATTGCTTTGGGACCCATATCAAGAATTTGGTCTTCTGAGTAAGGTGTTTGGCGATAGCAGGCTCTTAACATTTGGCTCTCCTATTAAATTACATACAAAAAAGTTGGGGCCCGAAAATAGTGGTCGGGTAACAGAGGAGTTCGGCTTGGCAGGTTTTACTGTATATATATAGGTCTCTGTGTATATGTGTTTGCAGGTTTATATGGTGACAGAGGTATCCTGCCTGCAAGACTTGTGGTGGAAGGAGGTAAGGTCACTTCATGTGAACAGGGGAAGCAAGTCCTGACATATTTGTCCAGCATGTATATGCCTATTGGTTGACCATTTATTCACTTTGTTCTATGCTAACTGCATACTTGTAATAGATTGTATGCATGCCAAATAATATGGTTACCAAATAACAAAGTTACCTAATGCACAGTAGGATATGTGTGTATTTTCTTCATCTACAGGATGCCATTCAGACATTCAGCATTACAGGTTTCACAGTGATTAGATAAAATTTCACAAGTTTCAACTCCCACTGTAATGCACAACAGTCTGAAATCAAACACCACGTTTACTACACATTGAATGATCAAATGTTGCCCACCTTTTACCTTTCTTCAACTAGATTAGATTTTTTCATTATTTAATGAATGGTTAATAATTGCATGTAAAAATAACCCAATAAATCCTGGATGCCTTATTTCCACTATGTTCCCTTAAGATTGCAAGAAAAATCCTGAAACTGTCTACAATGGAACTGAGAAGAAAAGTTTCAAAACCAGAAAACACAAACTTCACAATGTCATTTTGTTTCCATGCAAAAATTAATGATGGTAGTAGCTTCATTTGGGAGACTTGCTCTTACTGAAATATTAAGAACAACCAGAGGAACACAAATGAATGTATATACTGATTACCATTAACAAAATTTCAAAGTGATGGATGTGCTTGCTAAATGAACAAGAAAACAGACTGAAAGCATATTCTGATCTGTATAATGACAGTTAAACACTAATTATTGTTACTTGTTTTGTTTACAACTGTGTCTCACATTTACAGTGTTGGGAATTGGATTATATATGGGTCACCTTAACCTAATTCTCAAGATCACAGGATCAAATAAATATAAATTTTGTTTTCATGTGAAATAATCTTTTAGGTATCAAGTTAAACTTTTGCATACTGTTCAACCCTTTCCTCTTTAAACTGACTAACAGTGGTGGTCAAATGACCACTTCAATGATTTTTACTTCAGCTTGAAAGTCAGGTGAGGTTATAGTTTGGTCTGTTGTCCATCCATCTGCCTGTCCACAATTCACGTTTTCGACTTTTTCTCCAAAACTCTCAAATGGTCACACTCCAGTGATTTTGGGATTTTTTATGATGGGGGGGGGGGGCAAACTTTAAAAAGTCTTCTCGGAAATCGCTCACCCAATTAATTTGATATCACACAGAAACACTCCTAGGGACTCCTAGTTCTTAATTTGTTCACCAGGTGGTGCTGCAATTTTTGTCTAATTTTTGTGTTTTTGCTATTTTCAACTTCTCCAGAGCCGTCACTCAGATTAAGCTGAAACTTGGTGGATATGTTCCTTGCGGGAGGGTCAAACAAAGTTGTTCACTAGGAGGCAATGCTGCGGATTCCTGATTTTTAACAATTGTTTTAAGTTGGGTACTTATTGCTAAATGCACCTTTCCTATTACATTGGTTCCGTCTGGAGAGACTGCCCCAAGAGCAGGTCAAAAGGTGGTCTCTCCAAACAGGTGGTCTTTCAGTAGAGGTACGATAACATGGAAAAGATAGCACAGTGTTCTGAGAGAGTGCTCTTAAAAAGATATGTGGTCTCTCATTGAAGGGGTCTCTCAAGACAGGTACCACTGTAATTACTATGCAAGTCAATGGGCATCCTAATGCTAATTCACATTTTTGACTTGTTCTACAAAACAGTCAGTCAGATTGACTTCAAACTTGGTGAGTCTCTAGCAGATTTGTTCAAATTGTCATGCTCTATTGATTTTAGATTTTTTATGATTTTTTTTTTTTTTTTTTTTGGTTCTTTTTTTTTTGGCTAATCTTAAGTGTTTCCGTTAACCTCCAAATTGGGGTATATTACCCTTTCAAAACCTCAAATACCCTCTGAGAAAATTCTAAAGGGTCACAAGTCTTGTTTATTTACATGTTAAATTGTTAAAAATCTAATCTTCTCCCCTGCATTTCCCAACTTGTGACCCCCAGAAAGAAATCCTAACGGAAACACTGACACAGGAACACTCCAAGGGACTCTTAGTTCTTAACTTGTTTACCTGGTGGAGCTGCAATTTTTGCCTATTTTTTATGATTTTTATGTATTTTTGCTACATTCGATTTCTCCGGAACCATCACTCAGATTAAGCTGAAACTTTGTATATTTGTTCCTTGTGGGTCAAACAAAGTTGTTCACCTGGTGGCACTGCTGTGGAATTTTTGTTTTTAATGATTTTTTCAATTCAGGTCCTTAACAGTAAATGCACCTTTCCTATGATTAATTACTATGTAAGTCAATTGGCATTCTAATGCTCATGAACATTTTTGACTTGTTCTCCAAATCGTCATCCAGATTGACTTCAAACCTGGTGGCAAAATATCTTGGGTGGGTCTCTATCAAGTTTGCTCAAATGGCTACACTCCAGGAATTTTTTAGTTTTTAGTTTTTTTTTTTTTCTTTTGGAAAATCTTTTAAAAAAAAGGTTTTAACAGCCTAAGGAAAGTTTAACATGGAAATTTTTTGTAATGTTTATAACTTAAATGATTTTTGCCAGATTTTTGTCAAACTTTTTAGGGATGTACCTTTGATTTGCGTCTACCAATTTTGTACAAGTGGTCATGCTTCAGTGAATTTTGGACCTTGATCCCATTTCCAAGGTTATACAGGGCAGCTGCCATAAAATTTACTGGTCACTTGATAATTTGAGATCTACATGTATTTTGAACTAGGACTTTGATGTTGCACATGTTGATGATTTTCTATGAAGGTCATGCTTAGACAGGACATGAGTGACTTTGACCTCATTTCTGGGGTCACAGTGCAACATACATGAATTTTGCTCTTGGCTTTAACTTTAGAACTTCTTGAACTGGGACCTTGATGTTTTATGGTAGTGTTCTTTCATAAATGTCCGACTTACTCAATACATGGGTGACCTTGATCCTTTCCCAAGTTCGTAGAGCCACAAGTACAGTAAAACCTCCGTAAAGTGGGCATCCTTGGGACCAGAGCAAAATGCCTCCTTTAAGGAGGTGCCCACTTTACAGAGGGTCAGCCATTTTGGGTTGTGTGGATGAGCAACAAAGATAAGGGAGAGGCTATACATATGCATGCATACACATCAACATGTATATGTGTACATGTAGATTTATATATACATGTATCTGAATCCCACATGAAATAAATGAGAGCAGCAGGTTTAATTCCAACATTTTGCCTGAAGTTATTTCTTGAAAATAATCAATTAAATATCAACTACATAATGTAGAAAACTAAAGTTCATAATAGGTCCCAACTCAATGGCACATAAAAGTATCAAACTGCAAGGTTGAGCAAATAACTGGGCTGACACTCATCCACACACCAACTTGTTTCCCAGTAGAGTCAATTGGTTTCTCCATTTTGATACCTTAATCCTAAAAGCTGTCAAAAGTCATTGTGGACTAAACCAGTGGTTATGCTTTGTTGATGCTGGCCTATACATGTACTGTACTCTGTTATGATAGAGGGATCACATTAGGTGGTGAGCTCTGATAGAAAAATGACAATTGAAGAATTAAAAGTTAATGGTGGCAAGTCCTTATGCAAAAAAATAACACTTTTACAAAGTAAAATATTAATTGAACAAAATAATAGTGCCCACTTTAACAGATTTTGGCATATGTTTAGGGTGCCCAATGCCCAGATTAGGGAAGTGGCTTTATAATGTAGTCAAATGAAATGGGACCGAAGAAAAGTGCCCACTGTAAGGAGGTGCCCACTTTGGAGAAGTGCTCACATATGGAGGTTTTACTGTATGATGATCTCTAGGTCAGCTGAGCATGAGCTGTTTACACAGCCCTGTTGCTTATGGATCTATGTGAAATTTAGTGGGATTATGGAGGAAGTCAAAATCTTGGTTGCATGTGATACTGGTTGAGCAACCAATACTTTGACAGAAATTATGTGTTATCATGTCGTGAAAGATATAAATTCCATGTCTCAAAAAATAATTGAATTAAACGTGCCAAATTTATAGGATATATAGATCATGTCCAGTGCTGATATGTTATATAATATCAGTTACTTTGACCTATTTTTGCAGGTCACCAGGCCTGTAATTTAGTGTAAAGTTGAAAGAGGTGATTTTGTAGGGTGTAGCTTGGGCATGAGTGGTAGAGATTTTTAGTGATGGTCATCAGATTATTAGGACCATTGGCCTCTTGTTTATTTTGACAATTTTTCGAGGCAGGTTGGGTGCTCTTAGGACCACAATGGAAGCTATTAACTCAGTTTTAATTCAAGGAAGGAAGGGTTAATTGAGTAATGATTTTCCTCTCTCATAACTCAGTTTTTAATTATCAGAGCCAAAGTTGAAGACTTTTCAGAGTGATAATGATATTTTATGTGTTCTGTTTAAAACATATAATATATTGTATAAAATACATCTCAGAGCAAAACAATTCTCTCCAAGGTGCTCCTATCTTTTACATATTAATTTTCTCAAATCTTACTTGTCCCCCATCAATTTTCACTTGTCCCAGACAAAAGGGCTTGCAAATTGGTGAGTCCTGAATCTTTTACAAAATAACATTCTAACAGAGCAGAAATTTAATGCAATTGTGTTCCCAATAATAGACATCAAAGTGATACCATTGATAGGGGTTTTCATTGTATAAACAATTGCTTTTTAACTGTTTAACCACTATAGAAACCAGCTTTGGTACTTATTATACCAAGGGTTAAGAAAGGATATTTTTCATCAGTTTTAATATTTGGGGGGAAGGGGGGATCCTAATTGGTTTGAATGTTGTTCACATAGAAGCTACTTGGGCCATCCATTTATAGGAGAACCTAAGCGATTAGTGTCATAAGATGGCACTTTTTTTGCTCATCAATGATGTGAGCAGGTGTCAATAAGTGCCATTTACATTAACAATTTCTTTTACAGTGAATATCTCAGAATGTAATATTCCAGAGATTTAATGAACTTTAAAACAGTGATTCTTAAACATGGATCAACCAATATTTATGAGACAAGCATGAATAGTAAGGTAAGAGCATAACTTAGGGATTTCTGTTTGCTTAAAGATTGCATTTATTTCTCATTACATATGGAGCTTTAAGGGTCCGTCTGTAAAGCTATTTTGCAGTATAAATTGTAGAAAATTAAGAATTGTTTTTTTTTTTTTGTTTGTTTTTTGTTTGCAGAATAGGGAAGATTAGGTACCAGTCTACAATATTGCCAAATGTTGAATTTGTAAAATATCAATTGTCATGAAAATTTGAAATCATGGTTTTTGGCCAAACACCCATATGGTTTTGTATTTACAACAGAATATAAATGAGCTGTCAGTCAGACTTGGGTCTGCCAGGCAATGGGAAATGATCAAGCTGCTCATAGGTTGAAGAGAACAGTGGGCCATTGGGCTAGGGAGACAACAATGGACCAGTGGGCTAGGGAGACAACAATGGACCAGTGGGCTAAGGAAAGAACAATGGGCACTCCTAATCTGTTATTTTAGCAACTGAAAACCAGCTATTAGGAAACCACATCTTTATGATCTTCTGGAAAAACACCAAAGATTCCTTTTTAAACATAGATTTAAAAGATATATTTTCATGACAACACATTTAAGACTTTTACAGTATATCCAGTTTTATCCTGTGTTTTTACCTGCATAGTCTCATTGTGTTTATCTCGATGAATTATGTAGGGTTTTCCTCGAATTCGTGGGTTTTAATAAAGTTATTATTATTATTGTAAAGGTATGGTATTATCATGATTAAAAGAGTACTTCTCACAAGACAATTTATGATCAGAGGGAGTGAGTACATTTTTCCATAATGGCCAGTTTAGTGCTCCGAGAGAGCCAATTATACAGACTGTACCTAAATCACAGTTTCTCACAATTCTGATCGCTGGTAAACACATTTTGATGAAATAAAAACCTATTGAAAATATACATTCTTGCCTAGGAGCAGTATGCGGCGTCGTTTGTAGATATTTTTATTTTTTGTGTGTTTTTTTATTATGATGTTGAATTATGCAGAGTGTAAACATTACAACACAGTTTTACTAGACCAAATTTGAAGATTTTATGTTAATTATTATAGTTTGTAGGCCCAGAAAACGTCTGAAGTGGACCCATTTGTAATTATTTCGCCTATCATCTCAAATAAAGAGGAAATGTATGGTTTTGGGGGGCTTACGGCAATATTTTAGAAAGGGGAGTAGAATAAGATACTGCAATGCTATATGCGCTGAGCTTTACAGACGGCCCCTTAAATATAAAGCCAGCCACATCAGTTGCAAAATGCTTCGATTGTAGGCCTACATAAAATCTCAGCTAAAACAATCATTCTTAAGATACTTTATAAACAGATAAATTATATGTCCACAAGTATTGAAGCTGTTAGTATGAATAGGTTTTTTTGAATTCTGTTATGAAGTGAGAAATGATAGCCATTAAAGAATGTGCTCACAAGTTTCCAAAATTTTACATGCAATATTAATATTACATGTGAAAAAACTCTACATCTGTACAAATTGAAGCATGTGTAATGTTGTGGATATTAATAACAGAAACAAATTTATGGAGGCATGGCAGCAAGCCAAATTTCTCTTGTTGTAGATGCATGTGGAAAGGCCCAGAGACCTTAAGTTTGAAGGTTGGCATCTTAATATGTGTCATAAAATTGATAAATTGGATTGACCGAAATCATGGGTAATTTGAATTATGCAGAGATGGGTAAGCTGTGCATTACCAATGATCATTTCAAATTTGTACAATTTTATATTCAGATGCTAAGACATGGAAGGACCTATGGACAGGCCAGCCTACTTTGCTTCGAGTTTTTCATCGTATTGGACTGGACACGCAGACTGGCATGGATTTCTTGTGTGTGGCGGGAATGGTGGTGGCAATATTCAGCATGGTTTCCCGTGCCATGAGGAATTCATTGTCTTATTTTGCCATGTGGGCCTTCTACCTATCCTTGTATCAGGTCAGTGGCATGTCCCTTCCGTATGTGCTTTAGAAACTTCTCTGAGCTTATAAACTTAGCACTCTGGTCACAGACACAGAAAAAGATGCTCACCTATAGCTAAAGGAGTGCCTAAACCATGAATATTAACTTGAAAGTATAGACACATTTGTTTTACATGGATTGTGAAAGAAGTTTAGCATTGACTTGTCCAGTCACTCTCCATGGCACAGATGTTGGCGTATACTTCCTACCTTTTCTGTGGTGGAGGAAACCGAAGAACTCAGAGAAAACCACCGTCTGATCCAGTTGTAAGTTGATAATGATTCCGCTTAGGGCGAGAAAATTCCATGAAGGATGTACTTGTACGAGGACAATTGTGCCCATCTTTTACTTGTTATTTTTCTGAATTTTCTCACCCTGCAGTCATTGATGGTCAGCTGAGTCTCAATCCCTTTTCCTTCCATAAATATTTTGCTTAGTAAATTATATCCCATGATTTCCTTTCAACTCCATACAAGTGCATTATACATGGATGTAATAGTATGTAGGCCTATAACACTTGCCTTAAGAAGTAGAAATATGTGACTTGAAATTAAGTGGTGGTCATTTTCTCCTTGATCTTAACCAGAATAGATTGCACTAGCTTCAATAACTGCTTATCAACACGAGGAAAGCTCCAATTTGTCAGAATTGGAAATAAAATGGGTAGAACTAGTTCAGAAAGGCAAGGCTATAGTATTTTCATGGAAGTACTGTGGCAAAATGATGAAATAAAGGGACACACTTCAACGTTTTACAAAATATAACTGACCAATTTAATTCAAAGCATAGTACAAACATGAGGCAACTTAATATGGTCAGTTTGAGATAAGCTGGATAAATTGGAAGATCAAGGCCAACATACATGTTGATGTCATGAATGAGGAAAGAATGGGCAATGGTGAGGACAGACTGTGTGTGGAGCCACTGACCCAGGAGGTCACAAGTGTTGCTCCCCACTGACCCAGATTTTTGTGTTATTTTCCTGACTGAAAAGACTTTTTTTTCTACCCAGTGCTGCAGCATAAGACACGAGTTGCATGAAGTCAGATCCCATGTTAGCCTTACTTGTGCAATCCACTTTCAGCCCCAAGCTTGACATCACAGCGGTGGATGGGTTGAGTTGGTCTTGAACCATATATTTTATTCATTCCAATAGTTGCACGCTGTGCTAATGCAAAGATTTCCTAGAGAAGACATGGTTTTCGCAGAGTTTTGTGATAAATCATAATGATATGTCTTAATTTACAATTCAACAAGCAGTTACACTTACTATAGAATCCATATAGCATAAAATATCAACAATGAACCCTCTCCTTTCATCAGAAGCAGTTAAATTTTTAAAAATATTGAAAGATACTGAATTTTTAATGAACCCTCCAAGATTAAAAAGTAGGTAGTGTGCTTCTATTAGGGAATATGTACTACAATTGGAATGAATACGGTATGTGCAAGTGGGCATACATGATCAGCAGAGTTGACAGTTGGGTGGTTACATGTAAATACATTTCACACTGTATGAGGTTAAAACATAGATTATGTTTGTCCTGAAGAAGAATTCTTCATGTGCATTATGTGAGGCAGGTGTCCAGGACAATATACCTCCATGTGGTGTAAGTTTGCAAAATATGCGTACTTGCTGGTGCTACTGAAACAGTAAATCATATACAGAAAAGGAAAAATCTCTATTTCTTGTGGCGAAATTACATCTAGTCAAAACAAATATATGTCCAATATTACATCTGAATATATCTTTCATTAATTCCACTGTTTATACACTGAATTGAAGATACAGAAATTTCAAATATATATCATGAATACAGTGGTACCTGCTGTATGTGGCCACCCCTTCTGTCAAGAAAAAGTGGCCACACACAGCAGGTCACCTGGTACTGCAGGTAAATTTACAAAGAAAGTAACTTGTATGTCCTAGCCTAGTGGCCAGAAAAAGCAATGCAGCTGCTCAGGGCAGTGGTTGCGTACAGCATGTACCACTGTATACTCTGTAGAGAACTGTCAGAAATTTGAGCCTGTGATAAAGCCATAAAAGTGCCTAAGGGCTAGTTTGGGGGGGGGGGGGTGTTATTATTATTTTCTTTGTACAGATTATGGCAATCTTGTTTCTGTTAAATCTTAGGTGGTTGGATTACTCAGGTTGCATCATTGATGGGATGTGTGAGAACCATTTATAATCAATTCCAGCCATATACTTCTATTATTCTTTGTGCCAATTTGTGAATATCGTGTCACAGTAATTGAATTGGTCACTTTCTAGCAGCCGTTTTCTGTGTGGATTTGAAAATAAACATATTTTGATGTTTTACAGGTTGGGCAGACATTCCTGTGGTTCCAGTGGTGAGCATGATCATTATTTCGTTCTGAAAGTTTTAACAAAGGATGAGGCGTTTTGCATGAATAATGGAATTTGAACAAAAAGTTTAAAAATTTTAGATGACATACAATATCTGGTTACACTCGTGTGAAAAATGCTTTAATTAAAGTTTCCAGAAAATCTTGTAACATGGTGTGCTGTCTTTGAAGATTTGGGAATGGTCTATGGTCATGTGTATATAGGTGAAAAATTGGTATGTAAAATGTGGATACCCAGTAAATCATGTAAATAAGAGGAAATATATATATATATATATATATATATATATATATATGTATATATATATATATATATATACACACACACACAAAGCCTGTATAAGACTTGCAAAGTGAATAATTTATGTCATAACATATGCTCGTGTTATTTACATGGCAGGGACATTCTGCTGTTGGAGGCTGGATTCATTACTGTGTTGGTTGCGCCCTTACTGTTTCCATGGAAAAGATGGAGCAGTCATCCACATGATGATATCACACTGTGGTTGGTCAGGTGGCTCTTGTTCCGGCTTATGTTTGCCTCTGGCGTGGTCAAGCTGACCAGTAGGTGTCCCACCTGGTGGGGCCTAACAGGTAACCAAACAACCTCAATAATTTTTTTTTTAAGTATGGTCTGGTGTAATGTTACGAAATGTGAACTTTAGAAAAAAGCTCATATGGACAGTCACTCTTCATTTCATAGACATAATGTGGCCTAAATAGCTTGAAATTTTCTGAGTAAATTTGAACAAAATGTTTGTACAATATGGTGATCAAAACCTATATTATACTCACTTTTCTAGTATACACAGGGTTCGAATATTCCTATGATCCGACGTTCCGGGACAAGCTAAAGCTCTTCTCGGACAAGTGACTTTCAAATTCAACTTGTCCTGCGGACAAGCTAATATTTTCAACTGGACTGAAATTACGTCTGTTGCATGCATGGCAACATAATGATGAGCATTCAGAGCCTTCGCGACTGTGTGTGTGTTGGCGATTACTGTGGTCCGTGTGAACAGAACATAAACACCAATGCAAGCATGTGCGTGGGGACGCCAATGCGCAATAGGTGATGATAATCCCCTGGCCTAAAGTAAACAATCCAGGTTTAAACAATTACATGGTCAGCAGGTGTATTCAACAGGACTTGACCACCTACTTGATTTCTGTCAAAACAAGCAGGTATTTTGACCATTGCGTGCATACGACGACGAGATCAAAGGTACCAGCAAGCATGCATTGCGGCGTATTGGCTTTCGCCCGTATCGGGGCAAGGTCACAGCACCTCACTGTCAGTCTTATCTGCCCGAACGATGACAAAGGAACATCAAAAAATTTTAAAACTTGCATGGCGAATTCTTGAGCAAATTAGCATCAAAGACAATTTATCGGTGGGCTCTAAAAGTGTTGGAGAGATCATGTAATGGTGCCGCAAGTTGACTTCCCGGCCAAACAAAACACACATCTGCCAGTCACACGCAAGTGACCGCGTGGAGTAATCTATGGTGAACGGAGCATCATGCTGACTGATCTGTCACACATTCGGCATTTTTCTCTATCCCCCTACCTTTGCGTATTTGCCTGTGACTCCAAATAATTGTTACTATAAACACTGGAATCTTTATTTTCGCATGCTGCAATTAAAAAAAAGGAAGCTTCCCGTTTGTGTGTTCCCTCCGTAAATTACGGCAGATTCACACATGTTCACTGGGCGGAAGCCATGATGAAAACACTGCAGCACGAGCTGTGATTGGCTCATTTTTGCATGTGACTCAATTGACCAATCGGGTGATGTGTTGTGCGTCAGGCCACATGGCCAAAGCAGCTGTTTGTGTACAGTTGCAGGAAAGATGTTGACGGTGCGCACGCTCGATTTCTGATTTGAAATATTAAAATTTTCGTTTGAATTTGATTTAAGAACACCGTT
Organism: Hermodice carunculata; assembly: GCA_964020975.1. Taxonomy (NCBI): domain Eukaryota; kingdom Metazoa; phylum Annelida; class Polychaeta; order Eunicida; family Amphinomidae; genus Hermodice; species Hermodice carunculata. Next base: position 114,584,643 of record OZ026612.1, read on the forward strand.
TATTGTGAGGAACTTGCCAATACTGTGTACGCAAATTTACCACGGTGTACCGATAGCGTTCATGGTAGGTACGCCAACGATATGCATCCCATCACGGCATCAGAGGCAGCGAGAAGGGATCCTGAAACCAATGCAACTGTTTTAATCGTTATTTAAGTTTAACCGGGATACGGACTCCTATCGTCCCAGAAATTACAATTTATTTTTCATCGTTAGTCACCCCATGCAAATAGCTTACTTTTTTAATTTGTATTTTTAATGTTTTGCCAGTTTCACTGTCGAACAGTTGCAGCTTGAATCGTTGTAAAATTTGATATTTTTGTGCGAGTTTGCAAGCGACAATATGCGGCAAATATATTTTAGGGTAAATGGTTTGTGTAGGCCTTAGCATTGTGTTTGAAAAAAAACGATGTTTATAGAAGTTTTATCAGGACAAGTGGATTTTGTATGCGGACAAGTGGATTTTGAAATTTACTTGCCCTACGGACAAGTGATTTTTAAAAAAATTATCGAGCCCTGATACAGTGGTCCCTCTCCCAGAAGGCCATGCCAGGTGCAGCTGAAATGTAGCCATAAAACAGGAATTGCCTCTCTTGCTGGGGAAGTAAAATTAAAATGCAATCATTGTTGCACTAAGAAGTGGCCTCTTTAGAGGGGTGGTCTCTTTAGCAGGGTGTTATAAGAGGGAGACCATTGTACTAGCACAAAAGTGATCAGAAGAAGAGATCCATTTGAAGTGGCAAAAATCACAGCATGAAGGGACTCGTTTTACATAATGAAATGAATGTTGGTTCAACTCATTCATTCTGTGAAGTATAATGTTTTTACCATCAATTTATCTATCAGTGTATTTTGTATTTTATTGTATTTATTTATTTTGTGTTAATTTTTTTGGCAGCCTTGGACTGGCATTATGAATCTCAGGTATGTATGCTGAATTGGTTTCCATTACTTCTCTTTAAAAGAAGATAAATAAAAAAGAAATAAGTGATCATGATTGTGTTTACTAACTTGCAGTATCATTTTGTAGACACTGTTGTTAATTTGTAATTTAGTTCATAATCTGTGGTTCTAATTATCTTTCGATCCTACAGACGTACACGATAACTTCAGATTTCAATATGTGAACATCTGGAAAATGACTATTTCCACAAATCTATATGAGAGTTACATTATATTTATAAATGGCTGTAGGTAAAGTTCAGTAGTCCCTGTTTTGAGAGACCGCCTGCCTTCTAAGACCATATTTTTCAGGTCCCTTCTGGGACTACTTTGGACCTGCCCAAGGGGTGGTCTCTCACATGTGCATAATACTTAATGCTGAAATATTAAAATTTCAAGTGTAAAAATCATACTTGTACTTCTGATTGTGATCCAGTATGTAAAAAGCTTGCACTGAGTTGTCCCTCCAGGCATGGGCTATCTAGTCTTTTGTCTCCACATACTGCATATAAAGAAAATACCCGTCGCAAACAAACTAATAAACTAAGACTAGCACAAGAGTACATTTAATATAACATTTTGTTTGTGTTGACAAAAATTATCAAGTGGCATCCATGTACCTGGCACAGGGGCTTGATAGAATGAATATGGTAAGGATTCATTTTATTAAAAAAAAACAAAAACAAAACAAAACTACTTTTGCAGTTAACAACAAGAACAGGAGATTCTTTTGTCTATCCTGCAGAGGGCACTTTAGTCAGGGAGGCTAGGATTGTGTACCGATTACTTTCCATTGTAACTCTCAACTTAGAGATCAGCTGCCCAGATACTGTAAAGTAACAGCTTTTTACCAAAGAAAACAGAAGCTACTGCTGTCCTTTGGTTGCAGTGAGACACTGTTATATATGCTGTTACCCATTGCTACAATATATTGAGAAAATGAAAAATTGGAAGATCATGAATCTAGTTCCAGAGGTAAGAAAGTCTTAATAAGCTGGAAACCCAAACCAACAAATGTTGTGTAAACTAACTATAACAATCAATTGCTTAATACTGATTTTGCATTGTCTATAGGTGGGATATAATCCTTGCTAGTAAACAAAGTGGTGATCAGAATTCTAACTGATTTCACTCAACAAGAACTCATACGAATGATAGAGAACACTGCTGGCTGCCTCTATGGGGGAGGGGGTATTGCCTATAAACATCAAACAGTACCTGCTGTCAGGAGTTTAGTTGACTTCTTTGAAAATTAGGCAACCCGTATGTTTACATGATTTTGTTACCTCTGTACTGAACCACTCTTTTCAGAAAGAAAGGATATGAATCAAACAAAAAAAAAAGGGGGGGGGGAGAGTACATTATGAAACATACAGAAGGAAGAAACTGTCCAGTTCTTATTTTAGTCACTGCAGTTCCAGAAACATTTGCTTGTAGCAAATTTTGTGCAAATGCAATATTTCTTAAATTAGAAAAAGAATGTACTTTTTAATTTTAGGCAATTAAATGCTATTGAGATGTAATGCAATATACTGTAATTGTGCATTCTAATATTGCACAAAGTACAAGAGTGAATAGTACAAAATCAACCCTTACCCCCTTGAATAAAGACTGAGTCAACAGCTTTCCTTGGCATTGGTTGGGCACTAAAACCTGGGGCATGTGATCTTGACAGGTCTCCTCTACAATTCTCAGTCAAATTGTTTTTCATTACTGTTGAAATTAGTTGAAAACACTGAAGCAGACGACATTTGACCACCAGCCGGTTTTGGTCAGTTTAAGGAGGAAAGGGTTACGCTGCACAAATGTAAAATTATCTGTAACAACAGTATAAAAGTGAACACAAGGGGGCAGCACTAACTGATTTCCACTTGGGGCCTTGGCATTGCGTTCACACCATTTGGTTAACAGTACATGCATTGTATGCAAATGCCCCTTCTGCCCAAAAAATGGCCACATACAGCAGAATGTCTGGATCATGACTTTACGCTGTTTCTGCCTTAATGCATCTTTGGACATTTTGTGTCATCAAGAACTTAGTGAACATTGGTTTGTGGATGACAACTTTGCAACACTTCAAATCAAATATTCGTATTGCATATACAATAGTGATGGTTCCTAATAAAGGCTAGGTAGGGAGTTGTATCTTGTTGACATATTTTCAAAGATCACAGAGTTGTTGTCAATGCAAAGGCCCTAGGGGTGCAGTTGTGCTTCAGTGATATACATGTAGTAGTACCTGCTGTCTGTAACCACCATAATGAAAAGCCACGTTGCTTTTTGTGGTGACTGGGCATAGGAGTCCATGTCTTTGTAAGTTTACCTGCAGTGACAGGTCACCTGCTCTGTGTGGCCACTTTCTTGGTTAAAGAGGTGGCCACATACAGCAGGTATCACTGTACTTAGTTTTGAGGAAATGGTGTTCAGTGCATGAAAGACGTTGTTCAAGCTCAAGTGATTTTTTCTTTTTTTTTTCCTCTTTTTTTTATCTGTTTCTTTTTTGCAAACCCTCCAGCTGCAATATGGCACATTGTGACTGCTTTTGTATCCTCAGCACAAGTCATTTTTTAAGTGGATTGTTCATATTTGCAGTGCATTCCCACTCCACCGGCATGGTACTTCCATCAGCTGCCTCAATGGTTCCAGAAGTTTAGTGTTGTGGTGGTATACGTGATCGAGATAGCCCTTCCGTTCCTTTTCTTTGTGCCGGTGCGCTCCTTACGCCTCTTCTCCTGTGCAGCACAGGTAAGTGTTGCTTCTCAAGCTTGATGTCACAGTATGTATGGCTTGCCACAATGTCCCTTGTTGGACCCACCAATTAACCCTTAAAGTGCTGATTTTGAGACTGAGTCAACAGCTTGCCTCGGCGCACTCTGGGCGCATTGTGCCCAGAGTGCGCCAAGGCAAGCTGTTGACTGAGGTCATGATTTCTGAAACTAAATTAAGACTAGGGTTGCTGGTGCTTAAATGAATGCTCTTTTCATGTAGAATTCAATATAAGATTAGTTTTTATCCATGATTCATCTCATGATGACTACAGTCGTGACTAGCACTTTAAAGGTTAATTTGTGATATATTTGTTGCAGACTCTTCCCTTTTTGCACACACACTTTCCATTGAAGTGGCTGGGGGAAAAAACAGATCTTGAAATAATGAAGTGTATGCAATTTATTAAAAAAAAAAATGCCTGTTTGAGAGGCATATTTGGGGGGGGGGGCAGCTACAGGGCCAGAGCTCTACTGCCTTTTTATGCCCCCACCTAGAGGCGGGGGGGGGGGGGGAGAGCATTGGAGATTTGCCCTTTTCCGTACATCCATGCATCCAACTAGCAAAAAAATTGTCAGATTTGTGCCCCACGTATCTGGACCTATTATCAATATATGAAGGTGTGTACCTTTGGTTTTGTAATTGTTCTGTGTTAATTAACATTAATTGACTTAGGGAAAATGTGGATTTGTCATTAAACTTGTCATATTTGAGTCAAATGTATCCCATAAAGTATTTGAGGTACACCTATGGAACTTGGTGGGAATATTAATCAACATATGAAGATATGCACTTGGTGTTTTGTTTGTCTGTTGGCCAGGAGAAATAATCATTTGATACTTAATCATTAACTCTTGTTGAAAATGTTGATTCGACATTGGACTTTTCAGATTTGTGTCACACGTATCTCATGAAGTTATTTACATATTGCTATGAAACCTAAAAGAATAATTTATCAATATGTGAAGATGTTCACCTGGGCTTTTGTTTGTCTCATGGATTAGTTAACCTCTGTTCATTTTTCATTAATTAACTTAGTGAAAATGTTGGCTCATGTCAAACTTGTGTTGTGTATTTCACAAAGTGTTTGAGGTACAGGTATGGAACTTGATAGCAACATTAATCAATATTTGAAGATGTACCCCTGCTGTTTTGTTTGTCTCCTGGGTTAATTATCCTCTGTTGATAATCATTAATTAACTAAGTGAAAATGGCAATTCCAGTAAAATGAGTATCGGTTCTTGTCAAACTTGTGCCATGTATAGCTCCTGAAGTATTTCAGGTAAAGCCATGAAATTTGGTGGGAATATCAATCAATATATGAGAAGTTATATGTGTATAATTATTATGAGGGGTAACATTAAGGATTTTTCAGTTTGGGTCCATTGGATCATGAATTTCATTCATATCTTTTTCTGTCATACAGATTTGTTCCATTCAAACATTTTAATGAAATCAAAACTTTGTTAAAAAACACCTATAACGAAATGACGTATCGGAGACAGCGATCAACAACACACCGTGTTTACGTAACTCTTTGTTTGTCCATATGTGACTGTGCCGTGACTAATCTGCATATTTTGCTTGCCTTCTGTAAGGATTTTCACTAGTGCCTTTATCTGTGTCCAGATTTGTTAGGTGGAAGTCTTTTTGGTGAAAATATGATGTGAAAGTTTAATGTCTTGGTCCAATAATCTTTCTGTGTATACAACTTATCCTTCCAAACATTGCGGACATGAGACATGCACATGGGCAGCAACGAATTTGATTGGACAATGAGCGGCACATGATCAGATCCACCTAATGAGAGCATGAAAGTGCTCTCAGCACATTTATAATGCCGTAAAATGACATATGCATTTCCATTTTTGGAGGGATACCCCAGAAATATTTTTTTCTTAGCAAATGAGGGAGCTTGTTACATAGAAAGATGAACATCAGAGAATTCCACCAGCATAATACATAATCATGATAATGGTGGACGATGCAAAACATTGTGACTGAAAAGGTGCAAAGCTACAAAGTTTGTGGTAATTTTTGCAGTTGTATTCATTCAAAATGTATCGTGTATTTTGAGCGTGCGTCCACAGAGAAGCAAAATGTCAATGTTTTTTTAAATTTCCAGGCGTCTTTTCATCATTTTTTGCTTCTATGATGCAGGATGCATGCTTAATGCGACCCCTGACTTTTAATTTTCAAGATTTCACAGTAATGTTTGAAGTCTTACCCCAGTTTCGTGCTACTCTTTCCAATGCTGATGACGTTGGGGCAATCATGTCCTTTGGACATTTTCTAGTTCAAAATCTGAATTAATGTAAAGAAGTTGAAATGGACATCACTCGGGCAAGAACAACAGGAACAAATAACATACCTAAAGTCATATTTAAAACTGTTGTCGTACCATGAGAAATAGACAGCAAGCTTTTGACAGGTCTGGTTTACTGATATGTCGTCAGCACATCTGACCTGTCAGTCAGCTATGCTAATGGAGTATGGTCCAGCTACATGCACAGTCTATCGTCTGTCCAGTAGCAATTTACTTAATTGCTCAAAATGAAATTTAGATTTAAAATTTTCTCAAAAACAAATAGCCAGATCTTCACACAAACTGGAGACTGTTCATTGACATCCTTGACATAATTCCCTAGGTCACATGGCTATTTTGTTGGCCAGTTGATTACTCTGGAACTGTTTGAGTTTGGGCATTGATATTGCACATAGTATTGATGGTCCGATGTAGATATAAGGGCCAAGTTTAGGCTGCACATGGCTGACCTTTACTTAATTCCTATGGTTACAAGGTGACTCAAGTCTGTGCATGGTAGGTCAGTTGAGCACAGGATTCAAAATGTATCATGTTTTTTGAGCGAGTGTCCACAGAGATGCAAGATGTCAATGTTTTTTAAATTTCCAGGTGTCTTTTCCTCATTTTTTGCTTCTGTGATTCAGGACGCACGCGGAATGTGAAATCTGTGCATGGTAGGTCAGTTGAGCACAGTACTGTGACAGTCTAGTTGTTTTACATACATGCTATTAAGATGCATTTGGAGTGGCATGCAAGGCACAGTTCATCTTAGGAGGCTAGACTTTTAAACAGAAAGAGATTATTTTTAGCTTTACTGGGATCTATTTGTAATAGTATTTTGATTTTGTAGCTCTTGTCAGCTCTAATCTTAGGGTGCTATTTAGGGTGAAAAGTTTCCCGGCAAGTATCACACAAACAGTTTTTGACAGATATTTTTTTCAAATAACAGTTGACCTTGACATTGAAAACATGAGCGGGGCTTTTTTTTTTTTTTTTTCATAATTGAATTTGATGAAATGAGCCAAATGTAAGAAACTTCTTTTAATATCATTAGGTCTGAAGGTTATGGGATTGAGTGAGTCCATTGAGTGATAACAATGATACAACTTTGTGAAGTATGGTATTTTTTTAATTTATCATAGATATTTTACAAATATACAGATGTTCACAGTTTTCTATACAGGAAAGAATAACAACTAATATGTACAATTTTACTTACACACATGAGACCAGTGTTCTGCAAAGCAGTGTATGCTATAAAGTGTTAGGAATACATTAGGAGTGAATGACAGAACTGTATCTATTGGATGAGTTGCTTCCAGTCATTGCTAGGACCAAAACATACTGGTAGTTCAGAGGAGATGCTCTGTGGATGTAAATGAACATTAAGGCACCTACTTGGTCTGGTGCTTTCAATTTGGAACCTGGGTCCATGTTTAATTTGGAATTTCAAAACAAAGTGAACATAAACTTGTTTTGTGAGTGCTTTTGCATTTTACCTAAGGTGTATGTATTGCTCACTCATTGATTCAGCAGAAAGTTTTAAACTTAGGTAAAATTAATTCTTTTCATGAGTTAAGTTATAATTAGAATTTTTACTTTCAGCTCATGTACTACCTATAAATGATTAAAAAAAACTGACAAAAGCGTTGCAGCAGATGACATTAATCAGGGTGCAAAATTTCTATGACCCTATTTTCCTGGACAAGTGAGATCCTTTTGAGGACAAGTGACTTTCAAATTTCACGTGTCCTCTGAACAAGTACTTTTAATTGGCATAATTCATAATTTGTTAAATTTCAAAGTTTGTTGGCATAACAGACACATAAACTCACTGTATGACTTAATGATTTCCATAAAAATATGCTTTTTCAAACCAAAACTTAGGTACACATCCACATTAGGAAGGACAAGTGAAAATTTTGTGTCGCTTGTCCTGCACATGAGTAATTTCAAAACAGTTCTCACCCAGATTATACACACAAACAGTTATGGGGAAAAGAGCCAATTACTCGGCTACCTGTTTGCCTCTGATGTTTTCTAATATGAACATATTATGGTTCTTGCTTGGAACAAAGAGACCACTCCGGTATTTTTGTGAGTGGTGCATACAAAGTGCAGGCACTCAATAAGTTGCTAAACTGATAAAGTTATCCAGAGCATCTAGGTACATTCAGCATAAACAACTGCATGAAACCTCGGGACAAACTACACCAGAAAGCTAACATGTCCTGTAATGACCCACTGCAACTTAAATTTGAGCTCTGTATATTTACTGTTGGAAGAGGACCTGAACAGAAGACCTGCACATATGGATAGCTGGTAACAGTCATCAAAAGAAAGCAATAAAGTCTATATCCATATTATCATTAGGCCTAGAAGAACATTCCACAAGACCATGCTTTCAAAAATTCAACTGTGGCACATTTGATGACATGTGTATCAATGATAGTTTTGGCCTTGACAAGTCCACCTTTAAATTCATAGACTAATGAGATAGAAACATGAGAGTGCTAATTTCTACTTGGTTAACCGTGTTCTTTGCATATTAACCCTTACAGCACTGATTTAAGACTGAGTCAACAGCTTTCCTCATGACACTGTGTGCAAAGTGTCCGGAAGAAAGCTGTTGACTGAAACTACTCTTTGCATTAGGGAAGGCTTGCTGGTATTTGAATGAAAGGTATCTTCATGAGGAATTTGAATCTTTGAATCATTATATGAGTAACAGTAATGAGAAAACAACTATAGCCATGATTAGTACTTTAAGGGTTAAGGGTGTATTGGGCTCAAAATTAGTCCACAAAGGCCGTGGTGTAGACCATTCATGGGGTAAATGCACAATATGCATGGTGGTACTCAAATGAGAGATCTTTGTATGAGGAATTTGAAGGTGGAATCATTATAATTATTGTGACTAGTGTCATGACTGGGGCTCACAGATATTAGGAAAGGGACAAATGAAATTTAACAGGAACTTGTCCTGAGAATGGGAGCATAGAACCTGCTTTGTTAACTGACTGCATAATACATTGCACTATCAACAAGAGACACAAATCTATTAATACATATATACATTGATCATTACGTCACATTTTGTTGAAGTAGATACTATTAAACACACGTCAATGAACCATTTGAAAATGTTTTTTGTTCATCCAACTGGAACCAGGCATAATGGGAGAAAAGCTGTGTCATATTAAATGTTTTATCTTGTTCTTGAATCATGTTATGGAAGGTTGTGCATGAGAGAACATACCAATGGCATATTAAGCACTACCAACCTGTTGAGGCCACTCACCATTCACTGCACCCTGCAGATATATGCACAGAGTGACAGACAGTGCTCCAAGAACTGCAGTGTGACTAGCCATGGGAGCTTTATTTTTAAATTGATGCCAAAAATGTTTTCTGACCAGCAGTTGAGGCATTTTTAATGGTGTGCATACTCAACTAAATACACAACCAAATTTGCAGAAGTTCTAATAATCTAGAGTTTTATTTCCACCAGATTTCATTGTGAAATTAATAAGGCATGCACAAATCATATATTGGATTTTTAATGACCAAATTTGAACTGCAATCATGAATGGCAAATCTTTTTATTTAAACATGAAAATATATATTTCCATTGTTATTTGATAAATCAACCTGACCTTTTGTCACCACAATCAGATATGACACAAGCAAATCAGTTTAACTCTTTAAGTACCAAATTTTTGACTGAGTCAACAGCTTTTCTTGGCACATATTCAGCATCAGCTTTCACCAAATCCTTGTTTTCTATGTTTCATGACATGGACCCTCAGGAAGTGTACAACCCTAGCTTGCATAAGTTTAGATGACTGGCCATACTCTCACTGCTGAAAATTTTTTCTTTGCTTGCTGAACCCTTGTTCCATGATGAGCTTTGATAAACATGTAATGCATCATACAGCTGACATTATTGTTTGGCTAGGCCATTGTGTAACTCCATGATCATAAAGCTTTGTTGTTTTGCGCATTCTGCTAGCCCAACTGGTACCTGGTGTTGCCAAATGTGTTCATGTACATATATGTCGTAGCAACTGAATTATCTCTGAAAGGAGACTTTTATACTGTAATGTCATAAAAGTAGAGATCATGGTATCATACACAGCAGAGCTACATCAGGAATCGAACTGTCAAAACTACTGGTACAGTTATAGAAATACACTATTATAACTTGGTGTCACACCCGCTTGGAAAGTACTAGTTGGTTGATCCCTCCATTTTAGCTATACACATGTGCAGCAGTTCTTCTTTGGACAGACCCCTTGAAAGAGAGAGAGCATGTGTCTTGGCGGTCCACATTCATCAAGGTCCGACCACCATAAGTAGTGTGTGGTGCCTTGTGTGAGGATGGTTCCTCTGGAGAAGGATTGCTGGGTTTGTCATCTTGGAACCCAAATATTATGACAGTAATTAGCTTTGCATTCTATAAGGTGTTCAGTAGTGTACAAGTTGCACCCCACAGACAACAGAGAAGAGTTCATTTCTAGCATGGGATGTATCGAAGCAGGTAAAAGTAAATTTACATTGATCTTTGTACAATATTTTGGCACTTGGGAATCACAAATTTTGATGTATATCAATCACTAAGTATATAACACTCTACACATACAGGTATACAATAGTAAGCACATATACATGTAACTTGTTTTTAAAACAGAGCTTAATATCTAATATACCACATCAATTCAGCACTTTTACCAAGAATGGTGACTAGAAATAGATGAAAAGAAAAATAAACAGATAAAGTACAATACATTTATCAAGCTTAGATATTTTAAATCAACATAACACATGAATTTCTGTGGGGGGAGAAAAGGTCAGAAGTTTTTGAAAGATTCGGAAGAGTAAATTTATTTATTGTGCATTTGATTATTTTGTGGCTTCAGAGATGAAGAATTGGTGCAATAATATTAATTTGGACATTATAGTGGAGGGTAATGATATTCAGCTGAATTTCTGCTTCATAAATCACAACAACTGTGCACCTGAAAACCTGTGGAATTGTGAAGCCTGTTTTACAGGCTACTATGACAATAAATATGTAGTGGACCCTATGAATTCCATTTCTGTGGACAGTGGTACCTATATTCTGAGACTATCCCCCATTGAGAGGCCATGTTCAGCGGGTTTTGCATATTCTTCTTCCATGTTATTTTAGCCCCAGTGAAAGTAGCTTTAACATGCTTATTGCCATCTATAACTTAAAACATAGACCACTGTCACACAATAGCAGCTCTATGATAACAGTAAATACCCACATATTGCCAGTTTGCATCTTTTCATTCTTACATTGTAGCTCTAAGGAGCTAGATAGGGTTCAACTTAGTGATTATAACCAGCAAGTTCTGAAGTTGACTTCGTACATTGTGTGACAAGTGTAGAACACAGTTGCAGATGTGAATGTTTGCTTTCATGCCATGTCATGAAGCTCATAGACCACATAATAAAAATGCCGAGATCCCAGATAGGACCTACTCATGTAAAGCTCACAATGCAGACTCTTCTATCTGCAGAGACTGTCCAGCATTATCTTAACAATTTTATCAATGGCAAGTACTCATACTTCGATTACATTCTTGTATCAGCTGTTCATACAAGTTCCTTTGGGAACATTTGGGTTGCTGTTTGATCACCGTTGATGAAGTTGATGGAGATGTAACAGACCAAGCCTTTGTACTGGAGGAGACAGCTGTTTATAGCCTTGTATAGTGGTACAAGCCCAGCATTGAGTGTGCTCAGCTCCTTGCCTCTCCCATACAAGTCTATAACAAAGTCATATGTCTCTGTATCAAGTGTTCTCTGAAGAAGAATTGAAGCTTCTTCAGCTTGTGCACACACAAGGTTCTTCCAGTCCACACGGCTGTGGATATGGTCCTGAATACTACAGATCACACGCTCAAACAGACCCTCTGGAAAGGTGGTAGGGAACAGAAACTTGACTTGCACTTCACACTGATCCTGTGGCAGCTTGCCAGGCCACATGTCCCCTAGATCCTCAGACTGCTCTTCTTTATTATATGAGGGAATAACCATCAGGGTTTCAAACTCAGTCCTGGGAGCAGGGATGTCTGGCTGGGGAATAGTGTAGCACAGATCCATCTTTGGCACAAGGTCCAAGAGAACGTTGAATTCTTCATGGGTGAGTTTGAGGTAAAACCACAGGCATTTCAGGAATGGACGCGACACTAGTCCATGGGTCTGGAAGTTCTGTTTGGCAACATCAAATGTGATCCTTGTGAATTGGCCTTTGCTTGCAAAGATGCGGTTGGTGTCATAGTTTAGGAAACCTTGCAAATCATGTCTGTAGAGACCGCTGATGATATCAACCAGCTTGGTAGGCTTGTGGAACACCACATGTTTCAAGGTAGGAATTTCATTGAAGCATATAATTTCGCCCACATCTTGAAAGAACTGCAAGCAGTCATTGAATTCATCCCCGCGTATGTTCTGCCTCCTGGCCAACTTTGAGACTTCATCTCGTGTCATGAAATGAGACTTATGGGATTTTAGTGTGATTCGCAGCTTGGTCCATGCATCACAGATGAAGCGCTGAGCGTGGGGAAATAGACTTTTATCAACAGCCAGGATTTCCAGGTCAGAGACAACTTCTGGGATGCTGGTGGTGCCCTCTGCAGAGCTTGCCAGAGTGACATCAGGGATTATGTTGAGTGGATTCTTCAAGAGAGCACAGAGCTGTGCTTTCTGTTTCTTGAGCTGAGTGGCATCATAGCCATTGCTGGTGCAGTTCTTCAGTATGGCATCAATCCGTGATATTTCTTCATGGTACTTTTTCTCATTGTATTTGCACTGCTTATCCACTTGCTCTTTCACCTGTTCCAGGATACGGTCTGAAATATCAGGGTAGCACAGGTCACTCTGAGTGCCAATCAGTTTAACTACTGCTCCTGGGCAGTGCAAGTGGAGCAGGTCCAGCCAGTTGCCAATGGCAGACTGGTGTGTGTTCTCAGTGTACTTCCTGTGATCATACACAATTACAAACAAAGCCTTTGGGTCCAGCACCAGATGGTACAGAATCTGATACACATCTGATCCACCCAAATCTAGAACCAGGAAGTCCACTTCATTCTCAGTCTTCCAGACATTAAACTCAACAAATGCTGTGCTGTCCTCTGATGCCTTGGTCAGGTAGGACTTCCCATTGATGAGCGTGTGAATGAGGCTAGTCTTTCCACACTGGGATTCTCCCATCATAATGAGCTTCTGTCGCTGGAGATTCTCTGTCTGCATGATCTGTAGTTTCTTTAAGAACCTGAAGATATTCTTGGGCTGATCTGTTTTCCACACCTCTTGTGGAGGGGTTGATAAGGGATTTTTGTGCAGCCATAGCCCAGATTTGTGGAGCTTGTTGTAAGTATGTGCAGTTGTCAGTTTTCTTAGCTTGTAGAATGAGAGTGGTAAAGACTGGAGGCTGTTTGCTGTCAAATCAAGTGTCTCCAGTTCAGAGAGCTCACATATGCTCTCTGGCAGGGCTTGAATGGAGTTTCTGTCCATTGAAAATATTTTTAAATTTCTCAAGTTACCAACTGTAGGAGGCAATTTTCGTATTTTGTTCCCACCAATGTCAAGCTCTGCAAGTTTTGAGAGCCCCCCAATTGTTTGCGGGACAGAGTCAAAACTGTTATCATTCAAACGTAGCACCTTGGCATTTTGTAAGCTTCCTATCTCATCTGGGAGAGCAGTAATCAGGTTCTTGGACAGGTCAAGCACCTCTAAGCTTGGCAAATTAAGCACCAGGGAAGGCATTTGATTGAAATAGTTTCTACTTAAATTGAGTTCTTTGAATTTCCCATGGCATGTGTCAGGCAGGTTGTTTATTTTGGTAGATTCTAAATCAAGTGAGTCCAGAGAGGACATTTCAAAAAGGACAGGTGGAATGTGTTCAGACTGTATTTGTCCTTTCCGTAGTAGGTTTTCCATGTAGTTATCCATGAGGGAACCAAAGCTCCTATGGTTCATTGCAAGCACCTTCAGATTGGGTAACTCCTTGAGAGTATCTGGCAAACTCTCAATCACATTCCCCCACATAAGAATTTCCTCCAACTCTTGACAATATGCAATCTCAGGTGGCAATGATGTTACATTTGTTTGCTGTATATTCAAATGTTTCAGTTTAACCAGATTCCCCACCTCAGGAAAGAGAATGTTTATTTTATTTCGACTGATGTCAAGCTCACGGAGATTCTTGAGCTTCCATATTGCTGGTGGAATGAATGGAAGATTACATTCGGAGATGTTCAGTATTTCAAGGTTAGGTAACTGTTCCAACTCAACAGGGAGACCAGAGAAGTCATGTGGATGAGCACATCGTATTCCATTCTTACTGATGTCAAAAACAACTAATGTCTTCAGCTTGCGTATTTCATGGGGAATTGATCGTAGATTGTTGCTTGACAGGTTGAGTTCTCCTATGTCTTTCCCTTCAGAACAGAAACAGAACACAAATGATTAGCATGTTTTGTTATACATGTGTCCTTACGTTTTGGTGAATGAATACATGTATCATTGACTGTATGTGTATGAATTCCATTATTTGGTTGGCCTGTTGAATTCATTCTGTTGAGATTGGTTGCACAATGGTCCCCTTGGATAAGGCCCATGTTTCCAAATGCTACAATTTCAAGCAAAAAAAGTGCCCATTTCTGATATGTTTGCTCCCCTTAGGAAAGGCCACCCCATCCTTGTGTATTTAATGTCTGGGACATTTTGCTTTTCTTCAAATTCATTCTCTCTCTCTCTCTCTCTCTCTCTCTCTCTCTCTCTCTCTCTCTCTCTCTCTCTCTCTCTCTCTCTCTCTCTCTCTCTCTCTCTCTCTCTCTCTCTCTCTCTCTCTCTCTCTCTCTCTCTCTCTCTCTCTCTCTCTCTCTCTCTCTCTCTCTCTCTCTCTCTCTCTCTCTCTCTCTCTCTCCTCTCTCTCTCTCTCTCCTCTCTCTCTCTCTCTCTCTCTCTCTCTCTCTCTCTCTCTCTCTCTCTCTCTCTCTCCATGGCACCCAAATTTGTCCTGAGTTTTTCTCAAACATTTTTATTCAGAAAACTACCAAACTTGCCATGGTGACTGACCTACCAGTGAATTTGTGCACATGTTTCGGAATAGTCATGATGTGTAAAATTATGCAAATGACGGTCAATTGAAACTGTAAAAGCTCTATATCTTCCAAACCATTGCAGATAGACACAAAATTTCAATGTGCATATATAGGTTTGTGACACCTGCCAATATATAATGGACAGTAAATGAAAGTTGTAGAGATTCAAATTATGCTAATTAGGGGCATTGAAAAATTTGAAAGTTGAATATCTCCAAAAGTGTCATAGATAGAGATACTGTTCCAACTTCAAGTTATGGGTTTGTGGCAAAGCCGCATCCAATGAACCATGAACCAAAGCTGTAGGATTGCAAATTCAGTGAATATGCAAAATGCAAGTCTAGAATAGCTTCAAAACTATTATAGATAGAGGTGTCATTCTGACTTAATTTGGGGGTTAGTAACATAGCTGCGTCCAATGAACCATAAATCAAAGTTGTACAACTTTAGTTTATGCAAATAAGGTGACTACACTAAATATAAATCTTTTTTAATTACTTTAAAACTATTATAGATAGATGTACCATTCCAGCCTCAATTTAAAAATTTGTAACATAGCTGCATCCATGAACCAAAATTAGCAAAATTTTAATTTATGCAAATTAGGTGAATATGCAAAATTTAAATCTTCAGTAACTTCAAAACTTTTACACATAGAGGTGCCATTCCAAGTTCAATTTGTAGGTTTGTGACATAGCCGCATGTAATGAACCATGAACCAAAGTTGTAGAATTTTAATTTGTGCATATTAGCCAAATACACAAAATTTAAATCTTCAATAGCTTCAAAAGTATCACAGATAAAACTGCCATTTCATCTTCACTCTATATGTTTGTGACATAATGCATCCAATGAACCGTGAACCAAAGTTGCGGGATTTTAATTTGTGCAAATATGGCGAATAGAGAAAGTCTAAATTTTGAATAACCTCAAAACTATTATACATAGAGGTACCATAGCAAATTCAATTGTTAGGTTTGTGACATAACTACATCCAATGAACCATGAACCAAAGTTGTAGGCTTTTAATTTATGCAAATTAGACAAATACACAAAATTAAGATCTTGAATAGCTTCAAAAGTATATAGATAGTGGTGTCATTCAAACTTCAGTTCATAAGTTTGTGACATGGCTACATCCAATGAACCAAAAACCAAAGTTGTAGCATTTTTATTTATGCAAATTAGGCTAATACACAAAATTTAGATTATATTGAACAGTGGCAAAGTGTAGCATTTCAAACTGTTCTCATTTTGAAGGCATCCAAACAGATTTGCTGTGAAGCAAATGTTCTTCTCTAGTTTTTTTTATTTTAGAAGGGATGGCCCTTTCAAGTGGAGAGGTAAAAGAGTGTAATTTTAAACTATATAATTCTTAAGATATTTTGTCGTTGAACTTGATTATAAAAAAATGAGCCATGTAGTTAATTCAGGTCCTTGATAACGGCAAGGTGTACATCGTATATGTAAAACCTTACTTGAGAAGAGTGATGAAGCAACACTTGTCATGCCTTGACCTGAAAGGTCTAGTATACGAAGTCCCCGCTCAGTGAGATCTGCTGAGGTCACAGTGATCTTCTTTGTACCTTCCTCATTCAGTTTCTTCTCACTAGTAGAAGTTGAGCTTCTAGTCAGAACAGTGGATGAGCGACCAGCAGGGGTTTTTGTTGGAGACCTTGAACGAGCACTTGGTGTCCTGCTCTTTGGAGGTGACTTTGACCTGTTTCGTGATTTGCCAGATTTTGCTCGTGAGCCAGCCGATTTTGCAGGGGATGGCTGACCAGACCTTGGGGACATGCCTCGTGCAGCCATTGCTGCCCGGATCATCTACCAATCACAACAAAAGGAAAATAAGACATGAGGAATCATGGGTAATTGAAAACATTATGATCAGAATCATGTATTTTTGATACACCAAAAGAAAAGTGTTGAACGCATCATCTTTGAGAGGCTGGTGTTTGAACTCAAGCAGTTTTTGGGGTCTGGCAGGTCTGACAGGTCTGACGGTCATGTGACTCCTTTGCTTGATTGGTTTACTCAGTGCTAGTCCACCTCAGTGTACATGCTCCTTTGTTATAATTATATTGTGTTTGAACTGTACTTATCATGAAGAACAGCATTAAAATTGGTTGTTTATGTGATCATGGTGATAGTTGTTTGGAGAAGCTTTGTTAGGTTTTCTGCACTCTTTACATATTGATGTAAAGTAATCGCTACCTGCAGACTGCCAGTTTCTGAGAAAAAGTTGTCGTCAGAGAGGTGATATGTATGACAGGTTTTGAAAATGACAAGAAAAATATCAGTTGTGACTTTGTAAAGCAGTGAATATACTTTATATGAAGATTTCATTAACTCATTCCATATTATGGTGACAGGCCTTGGTCAGTGGTTCTGGCACTGCCTGGCAAGTCATGCTGCAGCTGCCCTTGCGGTAGCTGCAGCATGACTTGCCAGGCATTGCCAGAACCACTGACTTAAGACTATAGACATGTTGGTATTTGAATGAAAGCTCTTTTCAAGAAGAATTTAAATTTGCAATTGTCGTCTTAAATCTAGGTTAATATTACGGAAATATCAGGGACTGGCAGGGAATGAGTTAATGCCTTTATGGCTAACCTTCATCCACTGAATCAACGAAACAGAGCATGTTACAAGTACTGGCAGCAAAACTGTCCAGAATAAAATGTTTCAGTGACAAAAATGATGCCTTTTTATCCTGTGCAGCTGCAAGTGTCCAACTGAATGTGTGAAAAACTGTAGTTACCATATACATTGTCTTAGCTAGTTGGTTTATGTAAGAACTTGTTTTGTGCATTGATAGTGGAGATAAGACCATTCTTTTCACAAACATGTTGATGTAACTTAGGTCATGTGAGCTTATAATCCTATTAGTCTTGCTAAATACCAGTCGGCTTTGCACCTTTTGGACAAGACATTCTTTAGAAATGTAATGCTGGAGTTATGATGGTGTGGTAAACAGCAATTAGACATTGTAAATGTGTTTATAATTGACAATGGTGTAGACAAAAATGTTGATACCATATTCATTTCAATAGTGGCATGGAGCATGCCTTACCAATGCAAAAAAAAAAAAAAAATCCAAATCAAACCTGGTCATTGTGACACTGTGTTACATAGATTCTTCTCAATATAAAATATATAAGTCTTCACAGCACATGGAAACTTGGAAAGCTAAAAGTACTCTTGACACTACCTGTCATTTTAACAAAGATCATATTTTTTTAAAAAAATCAAATAGAAGGGGAAAATTGTATGGGCAGGTGGGGGCATGCATGCTCCTGTTAGAGCATGTGCTACAACAGAGAAGAGAAGAGAAGGGAGAAAACTTCCGACATATGCCCTGTAGAGGGCTCTTTAGTCAGGAGGGCCAGAGTTGTGCATTACCATTACTAACCATTGTAATTTTCATCTAGATATCTTTAAAACTGGTCACTATAGAATCACCAAATTTGCTTTGGTCAGTTTATATGTACATGTATAGTAAAAAGTATCCTGAAAATTATATTCCCTTGGCTATCCTGAAAATGATATACCCGTAGCTGCAATAGAACCCAATTTATTCAAGGCTACTGTAACCAGGGAGGTTCGACCTGCCACCTTTAACAGAAAAGCTAATGGGAATACAGACCTCTAGCCCACAAATTTTGTCTCTTGGGTTGGGAATTCAGCTGTGTACATTACAACTTTGCTTTTTTTTGACCTGTCCTATTTGAATGAAAAAGATAATAATTGGTCAAGATGTGTAGAACTTGCCCGATATCATCCTCACTTGCCCTTTCTGCAGCTCCAAGTTCTATGTACAGTAAAACCTCCCTATACCGAACGCCCTTGGGACCAGAAAAAAAGTGTTCGGTATAGCGAGGTGTTTGGTATAGGGAGGTTTGCTTACACGGGAAGTATATGTTTAGGACCAAGAAATGGTGTTCAGTATAGAGAGGTGTTTGGTATATGGAGGTGTTTGGTTAGAGAGGTTTTTCTGTACATGTATCATGCAGTACCTTATTAATAGCAAATGATCTGATAAAGAACTTAAAAGTGGCTTCTTACCAGTTTACTTCTGGTTTTCACATTTAAATTAAAAATATAACCGTTCAGCATCAGCTTTATATAGGTACTGTCATACATACTAATAAGTATGACGTCAGATTTTACTGTGTCACCTCAGATGCCTGAGCTACACATAATGCTTTGGCACTTGTCTGCCAATGGAACAAAACCTGAGACATCTCCAGGCAAATTATGAGATGGAAATAAAAATACAGATTACCTCAATGTAGTCAGACGTGTCCACACCTTTATCCTCCATTCTGTTAAATTATCTAACGTCCCTACATTACCAATGTTATAGAACTTGGCAAACAAGTTTATGTTGACAGTCCATACTCGGCGTGGCAGTTACCAAGGGGTAGACCCACTACCCAGGTCAACGGGCAACACGCACCTATGGCATTGAGAAGTCACTGTTACACTGGTTTGCAATGCAGTGGATTTGTTACAAGGTTATTTGCATCTCAACGGAGCTTTGTGGGAGCACAATAGCATATAGCGGGATCCTTAGTTGGCCCACTTAGGTCATTATGTCCACTCTTCCATGTGGAACTCAAGACATTTTTAAGTGCCACCACAGAGACCAATTGACAGTCTCCAATGAAGTGTATGTAGACAATAGTTGCCTGCGACTGAGGTTAATGTGTTGAATCGTACGCCTCCATTGAAGCATGTAATGATATATTCTTTTGGATTGTTGAATGATTGAATGAGATTGTGTTCAGTGATTCATTTCTGATGGTAGAAAAATATATGCAACTGAAATATGTTAAATTTTGTTAAACCATGATAAACTTAACTGTGATGGGAAAAAAAACTTGGTCTGTCTGGTCAGAAACATGTTTCATATATTTTGATACAACAGGGGGAGATTTTCATAAGTGTTTGTTTTCTTGACAAGCAGTGAAATGTACCTATTTTTCCATGCATAAAGAGGCTCTTGAACATTCACAATGTCTGATTTACGATAAAGTTAACAAAAAAGTGGAAATTTTCAGTCTCCAGGACATGTATTCAAAAAAGAAAAAAGAAATAAGGAAAAAAAAATGACTTACAGGTCAACTGGTATGGGCAACTGTTGTCTTATAAACAGATTATCTGAAGCTTGCTGTGGAAGAAAGTATGAAGTGTTAAGGAAGTATGGTCTCAATTTACCTCATGGTAAAGGTGTCCTAATTAATTGTTGAAAAGGCTTTAACATTGAAGTTTACTCAAGTTTCATACATATTAAGTACACAGAAATAGTGAGTTAATCATTGCTGTTTCCCCTCTGGGACAGTTTTGAAATGGAAGACAATATTAAATGGAAAATGCTGTCTTCACCATGCAGTGATAATATTATGGCTGGCTATTTTTGTTGTATGGTGAAAAGTGAAAAAGTCACTCGGTTAGTAAATTAACTACTCAATCATCAATACTTGCAAAGAGGTTGATACTTCAAGGTTAAAAGCTTTTTTAGTGGTAGTAACATTGCACTTCTAAAACTGGACAAGGAGGCAACAAGCAGTCCCCTCCCCTACTTGTTCCCCTCATCAAATATGTGAAAACAGTGTTTTTGCAGAGTTTGTAAAACCAACACATAAATAATAATCCCACAGCATAAAATTATGGTGAAACCTCATTACAACAACACTCAGATATCTGATGTATTCGCTTGACAGCACAAGTTTTGAGGGAATTACAGCCAAGTTCCTTTGCTATTTTGACTCACTATCTTAATGAAAACATTTTCCAGGGAACAGATGGTTTCATTACAACAAAGTTTTAGTGTAGGCCTATAACAATATACTGCCAGTATCATGCATGTACTGTGGTATGTGCAGCAAGGCAACCAGTCTGATCTTGATACATTTTTCTTGGCTAATCTCAGCTCTCCTGTTTAGCCAAATGCTGACTTGATATAACTTTGGCTACAATTATTTACAGTTTGGTACCAGGATATAACCTGCCGTACATTACTTATTATTTTTTTTTTCATTCAAATGAAATGTGGAGAGAAAGCCTTGTAGGCATATAGATATTTAATTATTTCTGGATATTTCAGTGGCAGGAAACTACAGTGCTCCCACCTTATAATGCTGGTGTTGGATCAACAGAACAGACTGTGTTATGGCAAAACCGCCTTATAAAAGAGGGACTTTAAACATAGAAATATGGGGAAAAATACTTCAGTGGGAACCATGGTACACACTGTGGTGTATCAGAAATGGTCTTATAATGAGGGTTGTTATAAAGAAGGAGCACTGTATGTCAATAAGCAGTTGATTCTTGTGTGTACAATTGATTAATGTACTGTAATTTTAGTGCGTGTGAATGTACTGGTGATTTTGAAAGGATCACAGTGAATATGGGAACACAAAGAGTTTAATTTATTCTAATGGGCCAACATTACTTGTTGAACATCAATAACTGTTATGCTCTTGTACCCTCGTTTTGCACACACAAACGTATCTATAGTGGACCAAAAATTTCTCAGGCACCAATTATCATTGAGTGGCGTATCAATAGAGGTCTCCTGGAAAGAACATTGATTCACCAGATCTCTTCTATTGGTAATCAGTGGTGCTGAAATAAGCCATAGTGATGAGTTGATTTTCTAGCTCTGCCTCTGTGAATTCTTCTGTGAAAGTGAAACAGTAAGGGATAAAGGTGTGTGGGAGGTGCTGCTTGTGGCAACACACTTCGTGGCTACAGTCAGTTGCTGTACATGTATCACCACAGAAGCCGTGAGACTTAGAGAGTTCAGAGATTACCATGGTTACAGATTGGTTTAACTGTGACCTTTTCTGCAAAACCCAAGCAGCTGTGAGTTCATTTAATAAAGCATTTACAATGATTTCTGTGTTGACCTCTGTGGCTGTGTAAAGTGGGTCAAGGTCATGGGGGAGTTGCTCATCCAAGGTCATCACAAGAGGCTTCAGCAAAGTTTGAAGAAGCCAAGGGGGTAACATGAGATATAAAGTAATTTCTTCAAAATGATTATATGAACAGGTGTTATTACAACTTCAATGCATAGTTTTGTGCTGTAGATATATTTGAAGACCCTTTAATTTATTTGGGCTAATACAGCCTATGTCAAAATTGTACAGAGGAACGTGTGCATTATGGACAATAATACTTCCATATGTATATAGGTTAGACAGGGACAGGTTAGCTTATGCAGAGTAACGAGTTCGGACTGCAGAATAGGGTAATGACTACTAGGAAATGGTTCTGGGCAAAAAGACACAAGTACAATATCTGATGAACTGCAAATGAAAGTTGTAGAATTTCAAATGATGTTCAGAGGGACATATAAACAAGTTGAATGTTGAAAATTTTAAAAACAACAGCAGGTAGATGTGCCATTCCAACTTTGTTTCATGGATTTTATGATATAGGTATGCCCAGTGAACCATGAAAAAAAGTTGGATAATTTTAATTTATGCTAATTAGGGGCCTTAGAAAATTTTTAATATTTTCTAAACTATGCTATGTACAGGTGCCATTCCTACTTTATAACATAAGTATGTGCTTTAGGCACAGCCAATCCAAACAAAAGCTGTACAATTTTAGTTTATCCTAATGTGGGACACTTGAAAAAAAAATATTTTGAAAATCTTGAAAACTGTAATAATTAAGCGGTGTCATCCCAAAGTCATGACCACCTCATTTAGTACTATCAGCAGGGTAGTGAGAGGGAACATGCCTAATGACGGATGATTTTTGGGGGAGGGGCCATTATGTTTTACAAACATGTCTTGTTATTTCTTGTTTGTTATGGATTATTATGAAAAGATGTAATGACTTCAGGATAATATATTTTTTTTTAATACAGTGGTCCCTGCATAGAGAGACCAAACCTAGTGCCATCCAAGAAGTGGTCTCCCAAAGGAGGTTTGACCTTTGCACTCACTGCCCAACAACTAATCACTACTTTAAATTCCCATCTATAATTTAGATTCAAACATGGCTGATGTACACTTAAAAGACCCCATTCCAGCTGGCAGACATGTGTTGTCAATGACCCGTTTTGGAATTATAAACATAGTCTTAATTTGTAAACTGAATTTGACAAATTATGATACCAATCTTGTACAAAGTGGGTGGGTGTTACTTGTCTGAGCTCTGGATTTTCTGGGTGGATTAGTGGTATTTTGGGGTTGTGTTTGGTGGTCACAGGTGAGGTTCTGCTGGTGGTCTTCTGAAAAAGGTTAATTATAATGAGAAAGAGACTTGGATAAGTCTTTCCTTCAGGTTGTTTTGGCCCACAGAGGTAGTAAAAGTCAGGCGTGATGTTTATTTTGCATGCACCGAAATCGCAGAGTTACTTGTGCAAATGGAGTGTGGGAGGGACACTGATATAGACATGCTGGACCTTCTGTTAAAAAAAAATTGCTCCATGCTGTTATTGGAGCCTGTACAGGGGTTTCTTTTGATGGTGATGTCATGCATGTGATGGTTGCAGCCATATGGAAATGAGGCTGGATGGGATCCCCTTTTCTGATAATGCACATGCACTTGCACCCTCAAGTGGTCTGCACCAAGTTGTTCCCTCCTGCTCTCCGTCTGTTCATGCAAGTAACTGAGCACCTTCGATGGGGGTGGAAAATAAACATCACATTCAGTTTTTACTGCCAAAAAGGGACAAAACAACTTGAGGGAAGGACTTCTCCAACTCTACAGTGGAAGGTACTTTTGCATGGTAAAAATGGTAACAAAAAACAGGTGCTCTCCAAAAAGAGAGGTCTTTCAAAAGAGAGACTACTGTAATAATAAAAATGAAAGATATGCACGTGTAAAGCTGTATTGTATCTTGTCTGTGCAATTTTAGATAATTATTTTATTATAATCAGGCTCAGGCTTGTGGAAGGTCAACAGTCATCCACAATACTAAAATGAGACCAGTTACATATGCATTGGCAAGGCAATCTTGAACTATGAGAATTGTAGAAGGGATACTGAAGGCACAAAATATAATACACATTTTAAATATTTTAAAAAGTTCTGTAACTGTACATGTTGTACAGGTACTTTTCGGAGTTATCATGTTCTGTGTTTAGTTAATGAAACATGAGTTTCATAAGAGTGTACTAAGCCTTCATTTGTAAGAGCCATAATGACAGGATTCTGTAATTTCATTGACCTTTTGAAAGGTCCCATTAACTTCAAAACTGGGAGAAAAAAACGAGACATTTTTAAAGGCAAAAATCAAAACACAAGAAAAGTTTACAGTATTGACATGTCAGAAAGTAACTCAGCTGGAGGGAGTCCTGTATAATCAGGATAATTGAGATCGCATGTTTGTATGTGTATCATGTTGCTAAATATTGTTTGGGTATAAAGTAATTATGGCAAATCACACTTGTCGAGCATGCTAAGGGACTGGTGGATCAGATAGGTTGGATTTTCTATTTCTTTTTCCAAAACCAAAGTGGAATGGTGCGTTCACTTTGAGATGAAATTTTATCCTTTTTCTTACATAAATTATAAATATTATTGAAATGAAACAGATCTTGAAATATTTTAAGCTGGTGAAATAGACTTCGTTCTTTTTTGAAACAAAAAAAAAAAAAAAAATGACTGGGTCTAATCAGAGCCATGTATGCCCAGCATACATGACATCCTAGAGAGCTGAAGGCCAGTATCAAGTTGCCAAGTAGTAACCGATTCTTCAGCAGGGGGCCCATTGAAACTGTCCTCTGGTTTTAGATATACTGATTGTTTGTTGAAGTCACAGCATGCCCCCTGCTGAAGAGTCAATTTCTAACTAAGCATTTAATCTGCATTATCATATGGCACATTTTGTAGAAATCAATGTACCTTTTGTGCCACTATTTTTCTTCTCAAGAAAGTGTCAGGGAACACTGCTGTGTGATACACTGTTTACTGGACATACTGACGGTCTGCTTACATTATCAGTAATCAACTAGTCCATTTTTGATCAGCTCCATTGTAAGGTTTTAGAAGAAAAGCTATGACTGTGGACTAAAGACTAAGCAGCTCTTGATATCTTGAGTACTACAATGAAGTAATTAGGATAAGATTAAGTACAAATGTGTAGGATTTTTTGTCTCTGCATTTAGCAGTTTTAACCAACCTGTGCAAACGTACATACCAGAGGATCAGCAGTTAAAAGGTATATGTTGAAGCCTGAAGACACCCCTAGATATGACCACATTGTGGTCTGTGAAAGGAAGTATAAATAGCATGTAAAATACTGAGCACAGTAACATGAAAATGTGGTCTTTCATGGTCCCTGAAGACAGGCACCATTTAAATGCATGATGTATTCAATACTCTTTGTATGGGGCCCCCACTGTACCATTTTTGGTGGGAGTTCTCCCAGGAAATGGGGGGGTTTACTTGGTCTCGAAAAGGGTATGTAGGTGCCCTGGAAGGGTGAAACCCTGTTTTCTACATGCAGTTTTTACTCCAAAATAAGGGGACAACATGGGAGTCAAAATTCAATATTTTGATTAAAGAAACTGTCATTTTCCACAAATACAATACAAAAATCGGTCAGAATCAGCATTTTTCAACCTTTGCATGAAGACAATCCACAAATTTTTCTTACTTTTGAAAAAAGTGGGGTCAATAATCGAACCTGAGTTCATAAAATGGGCGGTCAAAGCTCTACATGTGGTGGAATTTAGGGGGTTATTCCCGCAGAGCCTATATACCTACCACTATAGTTGGAGTACCCTACCAGGGAGTTCTCATAAACAATAAAGGTTTTTAAAAATCTTACCCATTTGTAACATGCACCTAGTGGCAATATATTTCCCACCCAGCAACAAGAAATGAATATGTTTAAGTTGCATGTTTTTGCGCCCCCCCAAATTCACCGACTAGACCACACCATTTAACGTGGTACTTTATATAAAATCTGTCTGGGACGAGGGGTGACACCCTTCTTTGGTCCAGCTGTGCTAGTCCAGTGTGATGTCTTTGTGTTTGTCTTACAAACAGACTAGTTGAGAGTAGCACCTCCTTTGGATTGATACTGTATCAAAGCCTGTGCAATCTGCTAATATCACTTAAAATTTTGAAGAAAGAAATGAAATGCTCAAAGTAAAAATTAAGCTCCTTTAAAATTAGAATACACTGAAACCTCCTTATAACGACACTCAGATATCTGATATAGTCATTATGATGACACAAGTTTTGAACGTCAAAAGTTCATTTCTTTGTTGTTTGATTCATTTATCTGACATTGAGTTATCTGACATATTTCTAAGGGAACAGATGATTTAAGGACTGTTATTATAACAATTTTTCAGTGTATTCAATGCTTTCATGATAGGTGTGAGGAAAAAGACCTCAGGGTGCTGTTAAATAAGGCCCAAATTCGAAAGTGTGTTTTTTCTTCTCAAGAAAATATATTGATCAGTAAATGAAATTATGTTCTTGTGTCTATGTATTTTTTGTAACAGGGAAGTTACTTAGAGAGGTCGGTATTGTAGCACAGGAGAAATCAATAGTGCAATGACAAAGTAAGCAAATGGGACATTTAGCGTGCTTAACCCATAAACAATATATCATCATGCAACCTCAGCCTGGCAACCATCTACACACTTTGTATCTTATGCTGTAACTCAGTTGACAGCCCTAACTACATATACTTGTATAGGGAAATCTAGTTTGAATAAGAATAATTACATCGGTTCAACTAATATTTGTTTATGAACAGAAGCTTGGAAGTGTTGTTTATATTTTGTATTTAAGCATACATTTGTAAATCTGCAAAGAGATTAGGGTTATTTAAAGATTGACCATTATTTACATGTCATAAACATTTGTGCATTTGTGGTATCTTGTACAATAATAAACAGAAGTACTTTAAGTATTAAGTGAGTTACTGTCATCATGCCCCAAAGAATGAGAGACAAATTGTCAGTTCCACTTAGAGAGTACTCTTGTCAAAGTTCTCACAGTCTGACAAACTATTAGAGTTTTCCAATTGCATTGCACTGTTATAACAAGTTGCAGGTAAGTTTAGAGGAATACTGATATCCTGAGTACCTGAGAGTGCTGAAAGATAATTACGTGGATTATTTATTATTACTTTCCATATAAAGCGGACCGTCTGTGTGGTACTTACAAAATAGAGTGGGGCAGCTCCAGTGGGTCTGCAGCATTAGGTCCACTCACCTGGCACAGTCATTTTACTTCTACACTTTGCAGTCCAGAACTGAACATACATATTTACACATAGTAGCTTTTAGCAACGTGGCCATAAAATGGTTGGCTCATTTATGTATGGCTGGGTGGGCACTTGTGTTTTGGTGAGACGGCATGGGCCATTGTGTCTGTCTCCTTTGATATTCATACCAGTTGTTTGGCAGCTATTCTTATGGAGCAGTTCCCCTTTCTTCGGACATATGCCGCACAACAACTAGGTAAACAGCTGAGCCTGAGCAAGACTGAACATGACTGGTGGATGAGTGGAGGTTTCTTATTGAATCATGCTGACAGAAAGCCAGAAATACTTCACGAGGAAATATAATGTGTGCCTTGAGCTTCTTGCTGCCCTTTTGACATAATTGTGTGGCTTTATGGTACCTTAGAACTTCTTTGAACATTGTAATTGGTAAGAGTGCTTGAAATAC